>OY282391.1:9035000-10235000 GCA_958295455.1 Coleophora deauratella | reverse complement strand
CTCAGTTCCGCCAATTTACGCCAGTCACCGTAGACATAAAAATCGCGTTAGGTCGCATTGGTTGCAACAGTTCTGATTTTTTGGTATGTTGTTAGGGTTGATAACAGTAGTGTAAAATTAATTTTTCAGCTTCGAAAGACTTGTGCTAACTGCGTGGTGCTCCAAAAACTACGAAATTTTCGGTCTTTTTTCAGATTTTGGCTTATAACTTCTAAAAGGTGCATCTTATGGAAAAAGTCATTATACACACTTATAAGAAGACAAAATTTACTATAATTTTAGTGCAATTGCAGCTCTGTAAGTTTAATAAAACCCAAGATACAGCACTTCAAACATAGGCAATTTTCCCTAAAAAGTTCGGAATTGTAGTTTTGCCGTCTTCAGAGCAGAATATCGGCTATAATACTCATTTTACGAGGAAAGTTATTAGAAAGAAAGTTATAGAGCAGTTATTTAGCTTTAATTTAAGCACAAACTGAAGTTTGTAAGACCAATATTTCCCTTGTAATCTGGACAAAGCGAAAAATTAAGAAAACTTGATTTTTCATAAAAGGGAGCCTGACAAATAGCAGGACTTCTGTAAAGGATAAGAAATACATAAATCGGTGTAAAATAATTTATACTGATATTATAAAACTTAAATTATATCACTTAGTGATGGCGGGACCTCAGCTGACACCTGCGATAGAAATATACATGAAATATAGAACAAAATGTCAATTAATATTTATTGTAATAAATTACAACGAAGGGGTAGGTATGTAACATTAGGTTTACCTTTACGCACTTAGCGTCGAAACAATTGTGTTCTTTTGAAAGGGCTAGGTTCATCTGACAGCTCTTCCTGGGGCTCCGGAGACTGCTCTGTTGCTTGTTGTAAAGGCGAGGTTGTCGAAGTCGTCCTCTGCATTCAACTCAATCATGGCTATGGACGGAGTATTGAGGCAGGTCTTCCCCTGACAAACTTTGCAGAGAGTTTCAGCCCTGTTATCTTGCAGGAACAGCTTCCTTTTCCGCACCCATTCTTGCACCTGCATGACAGGAATTTCATAAAAACATATTACAAATAGTTTAAATACACAGCCCAGGATAGACCTACGAATGAATTACCTTACCTGCATGACAGGAATTCCGACGTTGGTTTCTTCGTTGAGTCACTAGTGGCAGTCCCTACTGGGCTGAAACTCTCTGCAAAGTTTGTCAGGGGAAGACCTGCCTCAATAATCCGTCCATAGCCATGAATGAGTTGAATGCAGAGGACGACTTCGACAACGTCGCCTTTACAACAAGCAACGAGCAGTCTCCGGAGCCCCAGGAAGAGCTGTCAGATGAACCTAGACCTTCCAAAAGAACACGATTGTTTCGTCGTTAAATGCGTAAAGGTAAACCTAATGTTACATACCTACCCCTTCGTTTTAATTTATTACAATAAATATTAATTGACATTTTGTTCTATATTTCATGTATATTTCTATCGCAGGTGTCAGCTGAGGTCCCGCCATCACTAAGTGATATAATTTAAGTTTTATAATATCAGTATAAATTATTTTACACCGATTTATGTATTTCTTATCCTTTACAGAAGTCCTGCTATTTGTCAGGCTCCCTTTTATGAAAAATCAGATTTTCTTAATTTTTCGCTTTGTCCAGATTACAAGGGAAATATTAATCTTACAAACTTCAGTTTGTGCTTAAATTAAAGCTAAATAACTGCTCTATAACTTTCTTTTTAATAACTTTTCTCGTAAAATGAGTATTATAGCCGATATTCTGCTCTGAAGACGGCAAAACTGCAATTCCGAACTTTTTAGGGAAAATTGCCTATGTTTGAAGTACTGTATCTTGGGTTCTATTAAACTTACAGAGCTGCAATTGCACTTAAATTATAGTAAATTTTGTCTTATTATAAGTGTGTGTAATAACTTTTTCCATAAGATTCACTTTTTAGAAGTTATAAGCCAAAAACTGAAAAAAGACCGAAAATTTCGTAGTTTTTGGAGCACCACGCAATTAGCACAAGTCTTCCGAAGCTGAAAAATTAGTTTTACACTACTGTTATCAACCCTAACAACATACCAAAAAATCAGAACTGTTGCAACCAATGCGACCTCCGATGTCTTGTACGACTGGCCTAATTACGCAATCAGTACTCAAATGTAGCAGCTGCTAAAATGAAGGAGGAGTTTAAAATAGCTTGTGCTTTATTAAATGCTTTCGACGCGAGGTTTTCGGACCACCGGTTAGTGAGTGAAATAATAAATGAAATTGAACTGAAACAAAACTCTCTCAATTATTTAGCAGAAATAGTTAATTAAAATAATTTGAACTATCACCGAGCTGATTTTATATCTATGGATGCAGCTGTAGGACTTGAAGATTTTCCGTCCCTCACCATAGACGATTTAATAATAACGGCATTAGGTACCTATCAAATCGCCCAAGCGAGATCATATTATGGGGAGCACATGAAACAAAACGGTGCTTACAACCTCCAAGTATGTAGAGCAGGTGATCTCAACTTATTTCCAGAAAATATGTGGCTTTTGCGAGCGAAAATTCATTCCCGCCATGCGGGTAACCGTATATATTTTGTATACATATTATTAGATAATAACAGAGTAGGGAGGGAAAAAATTTAACAGCACTATTATTCATGTGTAGTGGGAAGAAGGACCTTAGGATGTTGTTCCCATGTCATGAGCATCATATGGTTCATGGCATAGGCGCGACACCAGGAAACATTGCCAGCGTTACCTGCACTATTTTTGGAATCAATTTTTGTAAGGCATGATATTGAAAATGAAGCAAATGATGAATTATAATAAGAATAGTTCATTTCTTGATTCCTTGTCGCTCAGCATCGCACATAATTATGTGTATATTTCGTTGTGATTCTAATTAGTGATCAAATGACTGTATTTGTTTTGCTATGCTATGCTAAAACTGTGTAACTACATAGTTAACTAATATCATAAAAGTAATTGTTAGAAGTAAGGATTAGATTTGTATAAAGATGATTTTAACATGATTGTTATTTAGGTAACTTTGTAACAAATATACCTCTTAGAAACCATAGATCTTAGTACCTAGTACCTACCTACTACTCAACGAAGCCAATCAAAAAACAATTTCCATTAGTTTGTAATTTTATTTTATAATTGGTTTGATTGGATTAACTTCTATTTGTTTACTAGTATAATGTTCATTATATCTTGTAATTAAGTACTATATCTTCTTCTTTTCGTGTGGAAGTGTCAGTTCCCTTATAGTATTTTTTGCCAATACTATATGAGATTATTATGATGACTTTCTTACTTAATAAACATTTTATTATTGCGAAAATAGCTTTTTAATTGCATACAAAGATACTATTAAACGAACTGTGCAAAAAAAAAACAAGGACTCGTATGTATATTTGCGAAGGATTATATTTGTATAAAAATAATTTTAACATGATTGTTATTTAGGTAACTTTGTAACAAATATACCTCTTACGCGGATATCACACTGAGGCGGAATTCGGACGGGAGCGCGGAGCGACGAAATTCGCATGCGGCAGCGATCTGCTCCACCGGACGGTTTCCGTCGGAATTTCGTCGGAAGCTGCAGTGCACGACGAAGGCGCGGATTCCGCGCCACCGCCGCCGGGCGGTTTCCGTACGAATTTCGTCCGAAGTTGCGGTGCACGACGATTTTCGTCATACGTTTATCTAATATTCGAACGTGTATGCATGTAACAAGGGTTGTTTTTGTTTGTAACAAGAATAGGTATAGAAACTGAATTCCATACAATACTCCTTCCAAAATGTAGGGTAGTACTTTATCCTATATATACGTATACATCTTTGTCAACAGAGGTCAACCTTGAATGGTAAGTCGCGATGGTTTCATATAACTACGTTTTCCATCCAGTCTAACTTGACCTATGCGTATGCACAACCACAGCGTAAAGATTCAATCACGGAAAAACAGCAAGCAAACTCAGTAAATCGAAGCAACAAAATGATTGTATAGAATAACGAAACGAGTTTGATTAATAAATATATTAATTTATTAATATTTCTTTGCAAATTATCAGTATTATAAACGCAAATTGCCCGTTTTTTCATGTTAAACAACTTTCGCGTAGCAGGAGTACTTTACTTACTGTTATCTCTGTGTTCTGTGACATTACACGTCACAGCGTTTCGATTAGAACAGAGTTGATAGTGAAGTCGCTTCTACTTCATTTTTTAACGAAAATATTTTTTACTACGGCAAACATTCTTAGCAAAACATCGAAGTGAACTATATCTTCACTAGCTGGAGGGCCCGGCTTCGCTCAGGGAGTTGATGTAAGATCGTCTGGTAGTTGGAACAAAAGAAAAAAAATCTAAGAGGTTTTTTTATTGAATTCTTAGTCTAACAATTCACATATCTGGTTCATTAACAATATTTTTCGTTTTCAGGGTATATCATTATTTTAGAATTCCTTACCTCATCCCCCGTACCCCGCCACCCAAAACTCACCCCCCGCACACCACGCTTCACACCCCGCACCACGCCTCTCCCCCCGCAACCCACGCGTCTCCCTCCGAATCTCATTCCTCCCCCGCACGTCGAATCTGACCCCCCCCCCTCCGCACCCCAAATCTCACCCACTCCTGAGCCCAACGTTCCAGACTATTCCCGAGTATTCCACAATGTTCCAGAGTGCTCTCAAATAGTCTCATGATTTCATTATTACATTATTTCGTTACAAATAATAACATTATTGAGTAAATCACATATTATAACATTTATAATGCTATAGTAGGTACCACACACTCTATCAGCCTCTGGTTCCCATAGTACAAAAAAAGTAGAGACCACTCTATTTGTTGTCCTACCGACCTTGTTCTGAAGCAGTAGTTCTGTTTCGTTTTTGCGCGGATCGCGCGCGAATCGCGCCTCCGGACGGAGAAGCGGCGTCAGTGTGTGGTACCCAGCGAATCGCACCGCGTCGCCATCCGGGAGCGCGGATCCGTCGTGCGAATCGCGCCTCCGGGCGGAGAAGCGGTGCCAGTGTGTGGTACCCCGCGGTTTTTGTATACAAATCAACATTTTACAGTACAAAGTTTAAATCCGCTCCACCGCAATTCGCCGCGGTGAGCGGAGCAGTGTGTTTTCCGCCTTAGATGCCATAATCTTAGTACCTTATGCATATATACATACTACTCAACAAAGGCACTAAAAAAACAATTTCCATCTGTTGTGATTTTATTTTATGATCAGTTTGACTGCTGGATTAACTTGTATTTGTTTACCATAATAATGTTCAGTATATGTATCTTGTAATTTAGTACTATATGAGATTATTATGATGACTTTCTTACTTACGTAGGTAGCGCCAAAAGTTTCCGGCCTGAGTAAGAAAAAGAAAACCGTTACAGCTGAAAAATATTTATGTTTCTACCACATCATTCTCTATTTCAATCACATATTAAAACAAGGAATATACATATCAATCCTATTAAAAAATAACTAGATTCCCCAAAGTCGTAAACTTGAGTACTACAGCTTTCAACTTATTTTAAGGGTAGAAACTCCGTGCTTTTTCAGGTAGCGAAGCACATAATAGACAGGGAGAGCCATAAAGACATTGTAGAATGCTCGATCAAGTTGTTGGAAGCCAAGATCCCCGATCGCCATATTTTGAAAATCTCCCCCGGGGCACACTTGCATTGTCGTGAAATAGATGCACATATTAAGTGATTATCCCGAGACATCTCTTCAGAATTTTTGGGCTTACCGTATTTAAAATTGTAGCATAATATGTCTCGTCCACAGTAGTTTTAAGTTCTTATAAATTTTCAACAGTATGTCCTTTGCAATTTCAAGAAACCGTGGTTTTTTTTTCTTTCATTCCGATACCCTTGGTTTTTTGGAGCTCCGTCATTTGATCTTTTAATTATTTGATTCGGTTTTTTTAAAAAGATCATGGTAGAGGACCATTGTTTCATATTCTGTTATAATTAACTTTAAAACATCAGTAGTATTCGAAACACACGGTGCCAAAAAATGTCTTGCGCTGTTAACCATTGCTGTCGCAGAATTAGGTACGGGAACAAATTTAGGAACGGATCGCATGGTTTATTTTTTAACTGCTAAATGTTTATTTAAAAAAATATGGATGCTTGTTTTAGAAAGCTCAAACATTGCATAAATTAATTCGACCCATATACAACGATCACTTAGAACTATTTGTTCCACCGCAGCATTGTTTTCCGATATGGTCGAATCGCCCAGCCGATCCAGTGCTCTTCATGTTTAAAAAATTCAAACCCGAAACGAAACTTGTTCATCTACAAGAAGGTGAAGCCTCCCCGTACACATAATAATATTAACTGTTCTTAAATTATTTTGACTTTCTCCTTATTTTGATAAAACAACTCGACTGCATGATATTCGATTTATGATACGGCTGACCTATTGGAGTTTTACTTCTACAGTAAATAAATAAAAAACTTACTGATCTCGTCGACTGCATCAGTGACTATTATACGTCTTACACTTTCCAGAAATATAGCTTAAGTCATCGCTATACAACTCTAAATTTGTCAGGCCGGAAACTTTTGGCGCTGCCTACGTAATAAACATTTTATTATAGCGAAAATGATTTTTTAATTGAGTAAATAGATACTATTAACCGAATGGTGAAAAGAAAACGAAGACTAGTATGCATTTTTTCGATTAAACTAAAAAAAATATGTAATTTTCAGACCTCAGTATCTCTGAAAGTATATCACTTTCGACAATTTACCAAAATACATTTTCGTTTTGTATTTTTATTCTCCGTCGATTGCTTCAGCCTTGGCCGCCAAAATTTTAGTTTCCTATAGTGGGGCCCGGATGGGAGACTTTAGGTATACCAACGAGGTTAGATGCTCTTTGTTACATTATGCATTATGTTTTTTTTTAATTTTTTATTACTTGTTTTTGGAAATAGCTATCAAGTTAGGGACTAGGAATGGTATCGCATTAAATACCTTTTTGCGCCATTTTGAGTGCAATTAGTTGCTTATGGGTTGTAAGTTATAGGTAAATGATTTTATTTTTGTGATGGGTATTGAGTGATATTGTATGATAGCAAGAGAATGTAGCAATATTATATGCACGTGTTGATGTGATATTTATTAAATGATGAATTTTGTAACTGATAAAGACCTGTGTATACAAGTTGATGGTTACACAGTTAAGAATACACGAAAACTTTGTATTACTTCTATAAATTGAAAACTGTTGTTACAGTCCATTTATATTTTATTTTTACATTACTTTATTAATTTGACACTAAGTTCTATTTTTATTTTATTTTATATTAATGACTGACATGTTGATTTATTATGTAATATGAATTGTGTGGAGTTGTGTATACTCGTTATATGGAATTTATTTTCTGAAATAATATATTTGAATTGAATTAAATTGACGTAATCACTAAGATTATATAAAAATGAAATGATGTTATAATTGTTTACATGATGTTATATTGAAGTCAATATTTAATTATATTTAAAATTGTGTGAGCCAGAGGCCGAGGTTAATAACTTTACTAAATAGAAGAAGAAAGTATTGGTTTCGCCCTCTTGGACTCTTGAGAGGAAAGAAGTTATAAATGTATGTACATTTGATTTGTTGGTTGAAATAAAGAGCGGGGAATGCGCCACACCACCAGACGAGAGTCAAATAGGTAAAACAGAAGGAAACATAGGGAAAGCACTCACGCAATCTTATAGTCCTTGCTCCTCTGCTCAGCTAAAGATGCTCGCTGGTATTAATCCAGTTGTGGGCCCACTTTTTAGTTCACAACACAAACACACAAGTAACGAAGGTTATGTCGAAACATTCAATGAAAAGAAGAGAACACACCACGCAAGTTCACGGCATATGAGGCGGCTCGACTTTAGTGCAAAAGCGTAGCGTCCTACTCTGAAGCCGCTCCGCGGGGGTCTGGCCGTAGAGACGGGCCGCCAGCGGACGAGAGCCGCGGGCGTTCGGCAGTCTTCGGGCCTTCTGCTTTCCGAACACCGCGACACGATTGCGTGCGGAATGCGAGGGAGAGGGACAGCGACAGGGAAAAGGGATGGTATACCTATCTTTCCCAAAAAAAATGGCGCAAACACAGCCCCCGTCCTTGAAAGGATCCCTTTCAAAAAAGATAAATTCTACGAAGATTAAATAAAAAAAAACAAAAGGCAAAGGAATCTCATGACAGATTATAAACAGGAAATAAAAGAAAGCTAAGTCTGAATATTTCTATTGGGAAGGAAGGGGACATAAAGAAACAACTGGTCGTTTATACGTGCCAGATGCTGTTTTAACTAATGCAACTCGACCTACTCCGTCGTTTCCCCTGAATACTTCAGTCACGATTCCCAACGGCCAATGCAACGGAGGAGAGTTATTATTTATTATTATCACTACCGTTCCTGTTTTAACATTGGGTGAATCAGCCGTCCATTTTTGCCTAGCTTGGAGCGTATGCAAATATTCGACACTCCAACGACGCCAATAAGATTGAACCAGTTTATCCAGAAGCTGGTATCGTGATAGAATCTCTTGACGTTCCTGACTGAGATCCGGAGCAGGAAGGGAAGACAAGGGTGTCATATTTAAAAAGTGAGCCGGAGTCAGCGGCAGCGGCTCGGAAGGATCTGAGCTCAATATTCCCAAAGGTCTGGAATTCAATATGGCTTCGATCTGACACAGCACGGTAAGAAGCTCCTCATAGGTGAGAATTTGCGTGCCAACCACTCTATACAAATGACTTTTAAAACACTTGACTGTCGCCTCCCAACTACCTCCAAAATGTGGAGCATTTGGTGGTATAAACTGCCATTTAATACGGTGCTTTAATAGCTCATTGCAAAGCTGGTCATTATATTCAGATGAAGTCACAAAATTATGCAAGTCATCAAGATATGAGCGCGCACAAACAAAGGTTTTTGCGTTGTCGGAATGCAACATCTCAATGGGGCCTCTGCGAGATAGGAATCGCTTTAACGCATTGAGGAAAGACACTGTAGTCAAATCCGGTGAAATTTCAACGTGCACTGCTCTGGTCGTAAGGCAAATAAAAACACAAAGGTAAGCCTTCTGACTTTTGACACCACGCCTCCGAGCAAGTGTTATGTTGAGAGGGCCAGCATAGTCAATACCTGTATGCGCAAATGCCTTAGATATTTTTAAACGACAATTCGGTAAATTTGCCATTACAGGTGGCTGTACAACTTTGGGGCGAACTCTGAAACAAAAGTTACAAGCATGAACTCTAGCTCTCACAAGCCGGCGTGCCGCTAAAATCCAATACTGACATCTCAGCAACGATAGGAGTAATTGCGGACCTGCATGACAACTTTCGCGATGCTTGTGATCTATAATAAGCTCCACAACATGATCCTTTCGTGGCAAAAGAATTGGATGCTTGTGATCGAATGTGAGGTCGCTATTCTCAAGTCTGCCACCAACTCGAAGTATGCCTTCCACCAGCATAGGTCTCAATTTTTGAATCGCTGAAGACGAACAAGCTTTACCTAACTGGCATGCATTGATATAATCAGCGAAATAAACTTGCTGAACTGCTTTAATGACTGCCTTTTCAGCTTCTTCGAGATCCGATACAGTAATCACTCCTTTGGACTTCAGTTTCTTTACGAAACGCAGAACATAAACGACTGCGCGTAATAGTTTAGTCCATGAGGAGAATCGTGCAGCCATCTCATAGAGAACGGGCGAAGCTGCCTGAACAGTAGGCAAAACCACATTATTCTTACTTTCGGGTACCTCCACTGTATCATTGCAGACGAAAGGATGAACAGGCCAACTCTCACGTTCTAATTTTGACCAAGTTGGGCCATAAAGCCACAAGGGATGGGCGAGTAACTGAGTCGGGGTGAGACCTCTAGATAAACAGTCACATGGATTATCTTTACCGGGTATATGGTAGAAGTTTTCTGGTGGAAGAACTTCCTGAATCTTAGCAACACGATTAGCCACGAAAGCCTTCCAACGATGTGGACTTGAATGAATCCAGTGCAGGGTAACCGTCGAGTCGGAAAAGGCCAAAACCTCATCAATGTTACACCTAGAGCTTAAATTCTCTAAGACAGTCCGTATCAGTTTAGTCATCAAATACGCTGCGCAAAGTTCTAAGCGGGCCAGACTAACTGATTTGACAGGAGCTACTTTAGACTTGGCGCACAAGAAGCGCGTTGTAACGTCCTCATCTTCGGAAACATGTAAGTAAAGTACAGCGCCGTAGGCCTTTTCGCTAGCATCTGCGAATGCCAAGAGCCTAGCTAGTGACACATGAACTTGTGATGCCGACATGGCGGGGAACGTTTATTGTTGTTAGAAGCGGTAACTCCTGTTGGAACCTTTCCCATATTTCACAAATAGATCGCGGCGGCTCGTCATCCCAATCCAATTTCAGCAGCCACAGCTCTTTTATAAGTAGTTTGGCATGCAAGATGACGGGTGCAGCGAAACCTATAATGTCCCATAGTCGAGCGATAACTGATAAAATGTTACGCTTTGTACATTTGTCAGCAGTTGGAGTTGTCTCGAATTTAAACACATCAGAAACAGGGTCCCAGGATACACCGAGAACTTTCTGATTAATGCCGTCGTCAAATTTAACAACGTGAGGGTGAAGATAATCCTCAGGCAATGTATCGAGTACATCCTTTGAATTACTGGACCATTTAGCCAACTCAAGACCAGCTGATGCAAACATATCGATTAGCTGAGAAGCGGTCTCAATGGCCTGAGAAACAGAAGGCTGACTACACACAACATCGTCCATGTAAAAATCACCCTTTCTAATTACCTCCGCGGCAAGAGGATAATGAACAGCCTCGTCTTCAGCCAACTGACGAAGGGTTCTTAGTGCAAGGTAGGGACTTACCGATAATCCAAAATAAACACGGCTGAACTCGAACAGCTGTATCGGCTCACCAGGGTCAAATCTATATAATATTCGTTGATATTTCTGAAACTCAGGGAGCACACGTATCTGTAGATACATCTGTTTGACGTCGGCACAAAACGCCACCGGGAATAGTCTGAAATTGAGCAGTACCAGAAACAAGTCTGATTGCAAATTAGGACCAGTGTGAAGTAATGAATTTAGCGACGCGTCTTTATCCGTTCGCGCACTTGCGTCCAAAACCATACGTAGTTTTGTAGATATTTTATCATTCCGTACAACACCATGGTGCGGAATTATATAACCTTCTTCATGGTCTTTACACAATACAGGTTTTAAGTATTTTTTCGTTAAATAATCATTGATGACATCGTTATATGCTGTGTGATAAGCAGGCGAAGAGTGAAATTTACGCTCAAGAGAAAGAAACCTTTTTTGAGCTGCTTGAGCCGAACTGCCCAGTTGTTCCGGGTCAAATTTAAAAGGCAATGCTACCGAGTAATAGCCCGAAGGATCACGGACAGTAGTTGATTTATAGATATCTTCACACTCTCTTTCGTCTGCGCTTAGGAGAGAAGAAGGCTGCGTAGGCACTTCTTCGATTTCGAAAAATCGGCGCATAGTATCACTGATAGGAGCGCCTGTGAAAGCACACATAGCCACAGAAGCTGAAGGACAAAAAGCCGTTTTTATAGGGACATTACCCATCAATATAAACCCTAACTTGGTTTGTACCGCATCTGGTATACCGGGAGGACCGACAAGGCGGCCAGGCAACAGAAGTTTTGTAAATAACTCCGCGCCTATCACCATATCAACTTGGCCTGGCGTATGGAACGTGCTATCCGCAAGAGGGACACTAGTCAGATAGGAAAGAGCTGACACGTCCACAGAAGCCGTAGGTAAGGCAGCAGTGATATTACCAACAACTAGCGGCTGTACATCGTACCGAGTCGTTTCATCGAAACGTGAAGTAAAACTCATATGAGTTTTGCCCAGGGTCTTATTCACTCCACCCCCGAATCCATTAACTAAAACCGGTGATGAAGAAGTCTCCACCTTAAGTGACAGGCGTTTGCAACAAGAAGCTGTTACGAAGTGATTCTGAGAACCACTGTCCACCAGACAACGTACCAAATGATTTTTACCGTTCGCATCGACCACACGCACCTGCGCGGTGGCGAGCAGGTTCGGCAGTCAACCTTTGCCGAGTGGAGATATCTATATATATATATATATATATATATATCTCCACTCGGCAAAGGTTGATCAGATGTCATGTAGCGTCAGTTAATTGTTGATCCGTTAGCCGTTGTTGATCCGAACAGTTTTTGTTGATCTAAGGTATGGTTCTGCATACAAATGTGGCTCCAAAATGATCAACAATTGCTGGCCCTCTGGTGAGACAGTTACGAACTATTCATAGCATTTTTATACAAATCCGCTCCATCAATTGTTGATCTGATTCAAATGGACCAATCAGAGGCCACCTTCGCCACGATTGGTTTTCTTCTGTTGTACGACGTTGCCACTTCGTTTCGCTACGCTTAGATAAAGGGAAATAGGTACGCGATGCCGTGACAGGTGACCTTCCGCAAGCAGAAAATTCTTTGTCATAAATTTTTAAGCCATACAACTTTTAGCATACATTTTTTCGTCATAATTAAGAATACACGCATAAGCGCACACGCACACACGCGCACACGCATACGCATACGCACATGTGCGCTAACGCGCGCACAAAGCTCACGCACGAACACGCATACGCACGCACACACGCACAGACGCACACACACACATACACACACTCACGCACGCACGCACCCACGCACTCACGCACGCACGAACACACACACACACACACACACACACACACACACACACACACACACACCCCCATACACACACACATACACACACATACACACACACACTGATACCTTGGCATAATACTATCCTAATTTTGTCATACATGTCATAATTTATTTTATCCTACTTAAACTGCGTCATAATTATTCTGCTAATAAAATCTCATGTAGTAATTGTTAATTCTCATAAAGCTTTTATGTCATAAAATCTCATGGCACAATTGGTAAGCCCTTGGCATCATCTCACCTGATGGTAAGTGATGATGATGCCGAAGATGTAAGCGGGCTTACCAAGATTCCCCAACGCAATGGGGAACTGGCTATCTTATCTTCATGCCGGAACACATCAATGTGTTAACACTGATGTTTGGCGGCAAGACTTAAATAAGATGGTGGTATCTATTACATCAAGGGCGTCTGAGAGTCTTGCCTCTACGGCGATTGTGTAAAGATCCACGAGCTCTTGCCTGTGCAGTAAATAAAACTTGTATATAAACTGCTACATATTTTTAATCTCTAGGGGGGCAGCTGCCTCCCTGTGCCCCCTTGGCGACGCCCTTGGTCATCATCCTCCTTCCCTTATTCCAAGGCGCAGATATGTTTAAAAAATCTCCCGACAAATCCGTTACGGGACTGATGTCCAGCGACGGAGACTACAGCCCGCAACTAAGGCCGGAGCTGGGTCGGACCCACGTGGCCCTATTTCCGCTGTCAGCTAGCCGCACTTTTGGTGCTTCCGGCGGTGCATTCTGGAGAATCAGGTGGAGGTCTCTGTGGAGAGCCTTCTTCTGAACGGCCTTCTCTTCAGCCGCCGCCAGGCCCCTTATGTGCTCGAAGCCCTAGTGGTCGGCGCAGGTGAACATCGTGTATGCTAGGCGGAACACAAACGCGGACATCACACTGAGGCGGAATTCGGACGGGAGCGCGGAGCGACGAAATTCGCATGCGGCAGCGATCCGCTCCACCGGACGGTTTCCGCCCGAATTTCGTCCGAAGCTGCAGTGCACGACGAAGGCGCGGATTCCGCCCCACCGGACGGTTTCCGTCCGAATTTCGTCGTATCGCGGTACTGCGGTGCGGTGGTAGTCGCGCCTCCGGACGGAGAAGCGGCGCCAGTGTGTAGTACCCTGCGAATCGCACCGCGTCTCCACCCGGGAGCGCGGATCCGTCGTGCGAATCGCGCCTCCGGACGGAGAAGCGGTGGCAGTGTGTGGTACCCCGCGGTTTTTGTATACAAATCAATATTTTACAGTACAAAATTTAAATCCGCTCCACCGCAATCCGTCGCGGTGAGCGGAGCAATGTGTTTTCCGCCTTATCTTGAGGTCTCGTCTGAGGATGTCATTCCTGACATACTGATTGGCGTCGGCTGCCCATCTAAGCGAGACGCATTGTTAGGCTTTGAGCTTCTTTTTGTTACTTACAGATATCAGTTGGTACCAAGCTGGGGCTGCGTCAGTGAAGATGGGTCGCAAATAAATCTTGTATATCCTCAGCTTGGTGCGTATCCGCAGGCAAAGAGGACCTGATCACTGGCTTCAGCAGGTTCCTCTTGGCTCTGGCTTTGTCACGCTCTTTGTACGCTTGGCAAAGTTTAAGCCGCGGTCAATGGTGACCCCCGAATATTTCACTACCGGAATCCAGTCGATCTCCTGGCCTTGGAGTTTGGGCTTCTCGGGGAGAGCATAAAATTCCAGGATGATTGACTGAGTCTTGACGACGTTAACTGTCATCCTCAATTTATCCAGCCAGGACTCTTGCAGTGTCTGCTGTATGCCAAGTAGCACATTGGCTGAATAAATTGTGATGTTTTCGTCAACTTACAGTTTGAAGTGTAATTATCGATGTTTAAAGGTTCACGTAGCTTCTTAAGGCTGTTATACTGCATTCTAAAAAGTTACTAAATCAATAATCTGTAAAAAACACTCCAGAAAATACTTATACCAGCAATGGACTTTTTAAGAGCTGTTTGATTATGCTTAATTACACCTAAAGCTGTAAAGTGATGTAATTTATTTTACTTACTTATTTATTTATCTGTTTATTTGAAATGCTTTTTGCTGTTAAATGCTCTCAGTATTTTTTTTAACACCAGCTGCTCGCCTCCCCTCACAGTTGCACTTGCAGTGTTAGATTTGATATGCGAACTACAGATAGGAGCCCCGCAGTCAAAAATCAATATTAGAAGCAGGAGCGAGCGAAGCGAACTCGAAATTTCGGAGCACCACGACACGGACAACTTAGGTTCAGAGACTGTGATGCGGAGGCGAGCTTCAGCTCGTCTCCCTTCACAGTCGTAGTGTTAGGTTGCTGTGAGAACCACAGACAGGAACTGCTTGCTCGCATGTTTGCTTGCTTACTTGCTTGCATGCTTGCGTGCTTGTTTGCTTACTTGCATGCTTGCTTGCATGCCCGCTTGCATGCTTGCTCGCCCGCTTGCTTGTATGGAAAATGTCAACGTATTAATTAAGTAAAATGAAGTGCCCAGTTTATTCATTACATTTAATGTAGTATTTAAAATATATGCTAATTACCTAAATAATTTTAATCATAATTGTACATAATTGTTTTAGATGGCGTCTGGCTAGGTTAGAAGCTGATTGAGAGACAAAAGCAAGTGTCTTGTAAAGGAATAAGTTTTAACCACAGCCTTATTGCAGTTAATCAGTCCATTCGACATCATTATACAGCCACTTTTATAATTTAGGGCCCTTTTTTGCTGAATAAGCGCTTTTACAGCGTAATAACGGCCAAATTAGTATCATTTATTCAGGTTTAAGTTTTGTTGGCAGCACTTATTCAGTTCTAATTCAACATATTTGTGCTACTTGGGCATGTTTCGCGTTGAGCGACGATGTGATGTACACCGTGTCGTCCATCACGTGCAGTGCTATCATGGAGTCGTCAGGGGCAGGGATTTTATCTGTGTACGCGGCGCGGCGTAGTATGTCGGCAACAGGCAGCTGACCTGCGGTACTCCCGTGAGCATTGGTCTTCTGGATGACAGTACGCGGTCTACTCTTACCCTGAAGCTCCGTCCTTTCAGAAAACTCTCGATTACTGCGAGCAGCTGGTGGGGTAGTGGAAGTGCGGTCAGATTGAAGAGGAGTTCCACGTGCCACACTCTGTCAAACGCTTTCTCTATGTCTAAGAATGTGGCGACGTAGACTCTCTTCTTGTTGGTGTTGCTATCCAACAGGTGGGTGACAGCCCTAACTCCAAACCCAAAGTGTTCGGGTATGGGGGTGGTGTGTGGATTTTTTTTTCAGGAGCAGTACATTGAGCGGCTTGGATAGAGCTGACAGAAAAATGATGGGCCTGTAGCTCTTGGGAAAAAAGTATTTTTCCTCATCAAGGGCAGCAGTATAACGTGGCGCGCCTTCCATGATCTTGGGAAATTGAAAAGGCGGGTGATGGCTACGATGGTGCTTGTGCGTGGGTGGCGGAGGGCTTTGTTGTTAATGCCATTCGCGCCGGGTACCTTCTTTGGTTTCAGGCGGCGGATGGTCTTTTCCACTAAGACTGGGGAGAAAAAGGTGTCGAAGGTGGCGTGAATTCTTCGAGGATCGGCCGTGTGATTATCTCTGCCAGTCTCTCCCTGACCATGCAATTGGACCTGACCGTCTAAATTGTTTTGAATTGTTGCTGGTAGGAGCTTCAGATTTGGACGAGACTGGTGTGGAGGAGGTTGCCAGTTCGGTGGCATACATATTTGAAGAAGATAACTCCTCCGTAAGCGGTTCCACCTCGAAGTGGGAGTGCATCGTCGAAATATTTTTGGCCATTGGGGCAGATTCTTGTGGAGTTCCAGCCTGTGTGCTTACAGTTCCAGTCTCCCGCTAGAATAGTGGAGTGGCAGGAGAAGTTAAGGAGACTGCGCACCTCCCTGACGTCCAGGCTAGATTAGCGTCTGCAGACTGCGTATATCTGGAGTGAAGTGCCGTCAATACATATCTCCGTTCCTAGGGCTTCGAAGATCTTGTTGTATTGTGTAGGAGTTAGTGAGCGATGCTCCGCTTCACCGCTACCAGAAGGCCCCTGTAGGCCCTGGCTCCACTGCTCTGGTGGACACAGTATGTGTTGTAGCCAGGGATATCAAATTTCGTTTTCTCAGAGAGTATGGTCTCCGACATCAGAAGGACTGACACGTCCTGCTATCTGAGAATAAGCTTCAGCAGTAGGACTATCTTCCTGAGGTCCCTACTCGCATTGTAGGAGTCTCAGTTGTTTTAGCTGCGAGGAGTTGGAGGATCCCCTCGAGCTGTTTGGTGGCCCTTGCGGTGTCTTGGCAGGCTTATTTGCCTGACTTGGCTTGTCGGGTTTCCTGACGTTGGATATAGCACTGTCGCTGGGGTTTTAACTGCCTCCGTAGTCTAGTGGCTACCACCATCTCATCTAAGTCTTGCCGCCATTAACATCAATGTTAATAGCGTAGATGTGTTCCTGCATGAAGATAAGATAGCCAGTTCCTCATAGCGTTGGGAATCTTGGTAAGCCTGCTTCCATCTTCGGCATCATCATTACTTACCATCAGGTGAGATGATGCCAAGGGATTACCAATCTCATCTCACTTCTCACTAATATTATAACTGCGAAAGTATGGATGTTTGTTTGTTTGTTTGTTTGTTCCGCTTTCACGCCGAAACTACTAAACGGATTTGGATGAAAATTGGTAGGTAGATAGATGAAGCACTCGGCTAACACATAGGATACTTTTTATCCTGGAAAACTTAAGGATTCCCGTAGGAATGCTTAAAAACTCAAAATTTCCACTTCGTCACTAGATGGCGCTATCTTAACATTTTCTTTCAATTCTGAAGTCCACGCGGACGAAGTCGCGGGCGGAAGCTAGTTAAATAATAAGAGTAAAAAAAATTGTTTATCGACATGCACTAAAATGGGTAAAATAATAGGTATTTAGTTTCACTAAAAGTCAGATTAATTATAGGTTTTTGGACGTATGCACGGGAAAATGCTAAAAAAAGTATTATGAAAATCACTTATAATAAAAACAACTTACAAATCTTAACGAGTAGACTTAAAAGGGTGTCGCAAGATATTTTTGGAAATTTTGTGTGCTAGTCAAGATCTGTAAGATGTTGTTTTTTTTCTATTGGTATTTTTTATACTTTTGTTTTTTTTTGTCTATGTACTGTGTAATATAGCCCAAACCCGGCGTGTCTGCCGTAAGCAACTGAGGAGTTCCACTTTAAAGAGACGGCCCAGGCTGCAGCATCAGGTTAACTCATGGTTCCTTATTTTTGTGTCTATTTACTGTACATCATCAGGCGAAAGACGTGCATTGTTGAACCAAGGCCTCCCCCAAGGATTTCCACACCAACCGATCCTGTGCTGCTCGCATCCAGCGGCTTCCCGCAGTCCTCACCAGGTTGTCGGTCCACCGAGTCGGAGGCCTGCCCACACTGCGTCGTCTGGTGCGCGGACGCCACCGTTCTATTCTCGAGAAATTTACTGCCCCAACGGCCAACTGTTCTACGAGCTATATGTACTGAACAATTTAGCCCAAACCCGGCGTGTCTACCATAAGCCGTTGAGGAGTTCCACTTTAAGAAGACGACCCTGGCTGCAGCATGAGGTGTTAGATACTAACAAATGTATTGTCATCGGAATTGAACATGTCTACCAAATTTCAAGTCAATCCATCAAGATGAAGTGATTCAGGATTAGTTTGCATGATTTGTACTATACATACAAACTAGTCAACTAAAGTAAAAGCTTGTAATAAAAAAAAGTTGTGGTGGTGGCTGTAACGTTGGAGCTGCTCTGAGTGGGCTGAGCGACCAGTTTACCCTTGCGTTTTCGTTTGCGTTTGGGATATGTGGTGGTGAGGTGTGTGGCGGGCGGGTGTGACGGGCGCAGATGGGATCAAACCTGAGGGCGGTTAGCTCCTCCTTTATGTCCTCTGGGTCTGAGTTGGAGTCCGCGGGCAGGCCTCTGATGGCGGTTTCAGGTTTCAGTCGGAGGGCAGGGAGTAGGAGAACCATACGAGGTTCTCCGTCTTCTTCAAGTTGCAGTGGTAGGCCTGCACCGCTCTGAACTCCTACTATTTCTTCGGAGGAAGCGGAAGCCCCGGCTGCAAGAACGCACGTTGGGCGTGCGGCCTAGTGCGTCCATGAGCCTCCTCAGGTGGTTCTTCTAGTTGGGGAAGTTTTCCAACATAAGAAGAGGTAGGCGCGGTTTCCTTAGAAACGTCTTAACGCGGCGAGCGCGGCGGCGGCACACACGTAAGTCGCTCTATCGGTTGCTGGAAGCGCGGCGGTGGAGGCGCTGCAACGGTGCGCGCGGGGGGCTCGTTACCGGCCCCCATCGCGGCATTTGTGCGATCAGGCGCGGCAGCGGTGCACGCGTGGAACTCGTTACCATTTCCCACTTTTGCGGCATACGAGAGGGCCGGCGTGAAAGTGGAGCGCACGTGGGTCGCGTTACCGGTACCCAAGTCGGCAGTGTTGGTAGAGGCGGTGGAGACGTGCGTGAGCCCATAGTTGATCAGGAGGGCTGCGGCTCCTGGTCTGGGGTCCATAGTGCAGTCCACTGCAGGGGCCATGAGGGAATCACCGGGGGCGTTGCGTTGAACTCGCCGCAGAGACGGTTCTTGGTCGCGTTTCCGGTGGCGGCGTCTGATTCTGGGCTACGTAGACGTCTGCTAGAGGCGCAAAGGATGGCACCATCTCTTAAATTAGAAATGCGCTGGCTTCTATGTCCGAGGAGGCCTGGAGCAGCTCCGAGTTCGTGGCTTATTGGCACGACTCGAGGAAGCACTCTTCTGTGTAAACTTGTTCAGGAGTTCGCGCTCTATAAGGTGCTCCGCCATCGTGCTCCTCAGCCCCTCCAACCCGACACGTAATATGCACATGCGTGCTAGGATTACGGTATCGGCGTCTAACGCCGATCTGGGTGAGACGGGCTGCGATATGCACGTTCTGGTGCCCGTTGGAGTTTTGAATACTTCCTCATGTCCCGATTCGTTGGCAGAACCAGGGCATTTAGTCTGGACGGACTCATCCGATCCTTGGCTGTGGCTGGGGCATCTCGGCATCTTGTTTGTGTGGGTGTGTGCAGAAAATAATACTGTTACCCACAGTCGATGAAAGTAGTTCAAAAAATGAGATGAGACCTCCCCTTAATTTTGGAAATTCCAACTGGAATGTGTGCAGGTGGAGGAACAGTTTTCTTCCAATATCCTCCTCAGGCTGCAGAGTCGGTTGCAGAGTGGGGCACTGCTGCGCGATCCCAGACGAAGCTTCACTCAGGTATCCGGGGACCCTGGCTCTTCAGCTTCGTCGTAGTTGCTGGCGGGGTGGTTCCCTCTGCGCGACTAGTGTTGCACACAGGCGCAAGTGCCCGGACAATTTCCTCAGGAAAAAATGTAAAAACGGTAAAATGTAGAGAAACTGTGGGGTAGATCCGACCGTTTCACTGACAATGAAGCTAATCCCTATATCCTCGGAATCATAACGGGACTATTTATCCTAATTTTTTATCCTTAATTGGTAAGCCATTGGCATCATCTCAACTCACCTGATGGTAAATGATGATGATGCCGAAGATGGAAGTGGGCTTACCAAGATTCCCCAACGCAATGGGGACTGGTTATCTTATCTTCATGCCGGAACACATCAATGCTATTTACACTGATGATTGGCGGCAAAACTTAGATAAGATGATAGTAACTAGCCAAGCGGGCTTAGAAAATGCCCTACTGCCAACCAAACGAGTCCTACAATCCTATAAAGCTGGACCCCGCTGGGAATCAAACCCGTGACCTCTTGATGTGATTCGAACGGACTAAGTACTAAACCACGAGGCGATAATGTAATGTAATGTAATTTAATTTAAATTCATTTTATTTCATTTATTTTCATTTAATTTAATTTAATTTCATTTCGTTTTATGTCATTTCGTTTCATTTCATTTTATTGTTCACATGCTGACTGAGCTAGCTAACTAGCGTCATCCGTTATGTCCTGGGCGCACTATCTATCTTACTTTAACATACACTTTTGTTTCATTTTTGCAACGTTGCCGTTCCTCCACATCGGTTTCAATTTCCGCGGAAAATGTTGATCAATCAGCATTTATACTGATCAACAAAGTGTAAAATAAATGACGGTTACAGGATCAACAATGGCCGTGTCAGCCGGTGAGGAGCTAGAGACTTTGCGGCATACTTAGGCACAGCGTCGCAAGGAGGTGAATTCATATATGGCAAAATTAGGACGATAAACTCAAAACTTCCCGAGTAATAGCCATCTGAAGGTAGATCAACAATTGATGCAGATTTCGGCCTGATCAACAATGGCCGAATGGAGGACGATATATATATATTAAATATAATTAAATATTGACTTCAATATTAAAAATAATTAATTTATTATTATTTATTTAATTCAATTCAAATATATTATTTCAGAAAATAAATTCCATATAACGAGTATACACAACTCCACACAATTCATATTACATAATAAATCAACATGTCAGTCATTAATATAAAATAAAATAAAAATAGAACTTAGTGTCAAATTAATAAAGTAATGTAAAAATAAAATATAAATGGACTGTAACAACAGTTTTCAATTTATAGAAGTAATACAAAGTTTTCGTGTATTCTTAACTGTGTAACCATCAACTTGTATACACAGGTCTTTATCAGTTACAAAATTCATCATTTAATAAATATCACATCAACACGTGCATATAATATTGCTACATTCTCTTGCTATCATACAATATCACTCAATACCCATCACAAAAATAAAATCATTTACCTATAACTTACAACCCATAAGCAACTAATTGCACTCAAAATGGCGCAAAAAGGTATTTAGTGCGATACCATTCCTAGTCCCTAACTTGATAGCTATTTCCAAAAACAAGTAATAAAAAATTTAAAAAAAACATAATGCATAATGTAACAAAGAGCATCTAACCTCGTTGGTATACCTAAAGTCTCCCATCCGGGCCCCACTATAGGAAACTAAAATTTTGGCGGCCAAGGCTGAAACATGTGGCAATCGACGGAGAATAAAAATACAAAACGAAAATGTATTTTGGTAAATTGTCGAAAGTGATATACTTTCAGAGATACTGAGGTCTGAAAATTACATGTTTTTTTTTATTTTAATCGAAAAAATGCATACTAGTCTTCGTTTTCTTTTCACCATTCGGTTAATAGTATCTATTTACTCAATTAAAAAATCATTTTCGCTATAATAAAATGTTTATTACGTAGGCAGCGCCAAAAGTTTCCGGCCTGACAAATTTAGAGTTGTATAGCGATGACTTAAGCTATATTTCTGGAAAGTGTAAGACGTATAATAGTCACTGATGCAGTCGACGAGATCAGTAAGTTTTTTATTTATTTACTGTAGAAGTAAAACTCCAATAGGTCAGCCGTATCATAAATCGAATATCATGCAGTCGAGTTGTTTTATCAAAATAAGGAGAAAGTCAAAAGAATTTAAGAACAGTTAATATTGTTATGTGTACGGGGAGGCTTCACCTTCTTGTTCAGGCATAAAGGAGTAGATGAACAAGTTTCGTTTCGGGTTTGAATTTTTTAAACATGAAGAGCACTGGATCGGCTGGGCGATTCGACCATATCGGAAAACAATGCTGCGGTGGAACAAATAGTTCTAAGTGATCGTTGTATATGGGTCGAATTAATTTATGCAATGTTTGAGCTTTCTAAAACAAGCATCCATATTTTTTTAAATAAACATTTAGCAGTTAAAAAATAAACCATGCGATCCGTTCCTAAATTTGTTCCCGTACCTAATTCTGCGACAGCAATGGTTAACAGCGCAAGACATTTTTTGGCACCGTGTGTTTCGAATACTACTGATGTTTTAAAGTTAATTATAACAGAATATGAAACAATGGTCCTCTACCATGATCTTTTTAAAAAAACCGAATCAAATAATTAAAAGATCAAATGACGGAGCTCTAAAAAACCAAGGGTATCGGAATGAAAGAAAAAAAAACCACGGTTTCTTGAAATTGCAAAGGACATACTGTTGAAAATTTATAAGAACTTAAAACTACTGTGGACGAGACATATTATGCTACAATTTTAAATACGGTAAGCCCAAAAATTCTGAAGAGATGTCTCGGGATAATCACTTAATATGTGCATCTATTTCACGACAATGCAAGTGTGCCCCGGGGGAGATTTTCAAAATATGGCGATCGGGGATCTTGGCTTCCAACAACTTGATCGAGCATTCTACAATGTCTTTATGGCTCTCCCTGTCTATTATGTGCTTCGCTACCTGAAAAAGCACGGAGTTTCTACCCTTAAAATAAGTTGAAAGCTGTAGTACTCAAGTTTACGACTTTGGGGAATCTAGTTATTTTTTAATAGGATTGATATGTATATTCCTTGTTTTAATATGTGATTGAAATAGAGAATGATGTGGTAGAAACATAAATATTTTTCAGCTGTAACGGTTTTCTTTTTCTTACTCAGGCCGGAAACTTTTGGCGCTACCTACGTAAGTAAGAAAGTCATCATAATAATCTCATATAGTACTAAATTACAAGATACATATACTGAACATTATTATGGTAAACAAATACAAGTTAATCCAGCAGTCAAACTGATCATAAAATAAAATAAGATATATATATTAATATTTATTAATATATGTGTAATATGTGTAATGATTTTAAAAATGTATATTTATAATAACATTATATATTAAAATTGTTTTAAAAAATTTAAGAGAAACAAAATAAAATAAAAATTAATTAATGTCAAAAAAATATATTTTATAATATGATCATTATTTTTTTTTTAATAAGGGGGATGGTGTAGTATGATGACGCACGCCCTACTTTAGTATATAGATGAGTTAGCAATAAGTACCTACTTTAAGTAACAATGTATTAGCTTTAAGTTTACGCATTCATTTATAACTTTGTACACCAAACTATGAGTATCACTTAACTAACTCCGAACACCTTCGATCCTGTTACCACACAGGGCTCTAGTTGAAAGTCTTTGTCGTCACGTTTTTCCTGCAAACTGCTCAGTCCAGTTTGAATAGTACGTCCATGGGTCTTTGTAAGGACACCAAACAAGTGTTACGCGCCGCAGGCGCCACCTGTCGAGGCATGCAGTAAGGCGAGCGAGGGCTAACATATACTTCGGGAAATCCCCCGCATTCCTGTAAATACTGCGTCATAGCGTCTCCTAAGTAGCGAAGAGGGAGAACAAAGGATGGTAACGAGGCGGGCAGTCCGTGTCGAGACGAAGTGCGAGTGCTTACTGTAAAATATCTGTGAGAGTGAAAAACTAAACTTGGTTATTTAATTTGTCATGTAACTGGGATTTACTACTAATTAAAGACTAATATAAAACTATTATATATTACTTATTTTTATATTCAGAAGTGGTAATAAACAAGTTTAATCAAAGGACCCAATATGAAGCGATTTATGCAGAACAAAGACAGTGCTTATACTCGGGCCACAAAAAGATCTAGACTTTCGGTGACATCTGTAACTAGTGCAGGAGCTATATATGTGCAACCAGTATCTGCAGTAAATGCATCTCTAACGCGATCGCATACTGAGTCGCGCAGTGTACAACCGCACGAGCTTCTGGCGCGCGAACAGGAAGTACACAAAAACGCGCTTCTGGCGCAGGAAGATGATAATATACATCCAAATGTTATGTTAGAACGTCTATTAAAGGATAAATTGGATGGGATGGTTCAGAAACACTGTGGAAATATACAGTCATCACGAAACATATCAGGTGAGAAAATAATTTTACCTTTTGATCCTGATGATCATGAAACTAATATCAAAACATGGTTGGTCAAAATAGACCAGTTGGGATTAGTTCACAAATGGAATGATTACACAAAAATCGTCATAAAGCAGACAAAGCTTACAGGACAAGCTCAGCAATGGTTCAGTAGATTGGAATCTTATGATTATACATGGGAAGAATGGAAGGCAATGTTAATTAAAGCATTTCCCATTCAGTTTGATTTTGCTGACATGCTAGAATCGTTAATTAAGCGAAAAAAAGAGACCACTGAAAGCATCACGCACTACTATCACGACAAACTGGCAATGTGTCGTCGCTGTCGGTTTGACGATGCTGCCACAATCTCATGCATTATCAAAGGTTTGCCAGAGGAATTAGAAAACAGCGCACGAGGCTACAAATGTGACACACCTGAAGAATTTTATACGGGATATTTATCGACATTTGAGAATTATCGGTACAAAACAGAACCTAAGAGAACTAACATAGGTGGAACAACTAATACAAACTACATCCGTCAGAATAAGAATGATGGCGATAAACGTCGTGCAGCAGATAGTCAACCGATATCTCGAGTCAATTCTACATTGACCACTCGTCGGCTGAACTGTTTCAGATGTAACTCAACTGAACACATAGTTAAAGACTGTCCAGTGCCTGATCGACGTATATGCAAGTTTTGTTCTGAAATTGGACATCACATTAATAGATGTCCTAAAATCGAGAAGATCATGAAAGGAAAGGAACCAGCAACTATCAACATTATCCAGAAATTTAATGACATTTATAAGAAGGATGTCATTATTTGTAACGAGAAAATAAGTGCATATATTGATACTGGAGCACAATTAAATGTTATCACAATTCAAACGGCAAAGGATTTGAAGTTGACAGTCACTGAAACAGATGCTGTGTTGAAAGGTTTTACGGGCGAAACAGTACCAGCATTGGGACAAACAAACTTTTCTATGGATATCGATGGAATGAACTTTAATACAAATGCAGTAGTCACTCATTTGAAGTTGCCAGCTGATGTAAAAATACTCATTGGACAGCCCGTGATCAATTCACAGGGAGTTTCATTAGTAACCACACCCAACTCTGCTAAACTGATAAGTTACGAAGAAAATATGGAATTTAGTAAGTACCCACAAATTATGGTTGATGAAAAGGAGGAAAACTTTCAAATAACAACACGCTCAGAAGTTCATATTCCACCAAAGGAATCAGAATTTGTGGAAGTAAATGTAGTTGGAAATGAAGCTGGTGATATTTGCACAGCACCAATTATTCATGAACTGAATGGAACACACTTCGCTATACCCGCAACATTACTAAGTGGAGGAACGGGGTATGTGCGAATTTTTAATATGGGTGAAAAAGAACTGGACTGGAAGAAAGACCGTTTGATTGCACGTGCTGTTCCATGTGAACCAATGGTTGGAAATGTAGATATTTCTTCTGTAGTCAAGAACATCAAAGCCAAGCAGCCGCAACCCGATGACTTGCAGGTTCGTATAATTTCTTGTTATTTAATCTGTCTGTGGGCTCATAGCCTGAACACATGATTCATGTAATCCGTCTGTCTATCTGTCTGTCTGTACTGCCTCTGTTTATCAACTCTGTCTGTCTGTACTGATTACTTATCGATTCTGTTTATTTGTACTGAGTTGTGTTGATTCTGTCTGTCATTTGTTTCAAATTATATAATACAATTATGACTATTTGTTACTCTATTAGTATGTTTGTATTGTATTTATGTATGTTTGCTATTATTTTTAATGTGTATTATAAAATTCCTGTATAAATTGGCTGAATCACACAGAACTCTAAACGGAATGTCTATTATTATGTTTTAAAAGAAAATTGCGTTGTTTAACCCAATATAAAGTCCGATATCCTATTCTTCCAGAATTTCGATTTCTCAAGTAATCCTGAGGATAGTAACATTTTACACTTGACTTGGGAAAATCTTTTACACTGTAAAGTTGCAAATACACTGCTATCAGAAGTTGATGTTGGACAGTTATCACAAGAAAACAAATATCGTTTGTTTAAGCTACTTTTGGAATACGAGGATTGTTTTGCTAAAGATACTAAAGATTTAGGCAATACCAATATTTCAGAAATGAAAATTGAATTAACATCAAAGGACCCAGTATTTCACAAACCATACAGACTTTCACAGAATGAACTTGAAATTGTACGATCAAAAGTGAAAGATTTAGAAGATGCTGGAATTATTAAAGAATCAAACTCTAATTACGCTTCACCTATCATTTTGGTAAAGAAAAAGAACGGAGACAGCAGACTTTGTGTTGATTACCGAGCATTAAATGCAATAACAATCAAAGACAGGTTTCCTCTGCCTCATATCGATGATCAGCTGAACAAATTAGCTGGTAAATGTTATTACAGCAGTTTGGATTTGGCACAAGGCTATCATCAGATACCAATGTCTAGTGATTCAATGAAATATACTTCGTTTATAACTCCTGATGGACAATATGAGTATACTCGTGTCCCTTTCGGTTTGGCCAATGCGCCTGCAGTCTTCCAGCGAACTATTTACAAATTACTCGGAACATTGCGTTATGATGAAGTGTTGACATTCATGGATGACATTTTATTACCATCAGTTGACATTGATAATGGATTACAGATTCTGGAGAGAGTGTTGCAACTATTGAGAAAGGCAAATCTAAAACTGAATTTGCAGAAATGTTCATTTTTGAAGACTGAGGTAAACTATTTGGGACATGTTGTGACACCGGAAGGTATTCGACCAGGAGATAGAAAAATTGACGCGGTCAACAATTTTCCCACTCACACAAATGTTCATCAAGTCTGACAGTTTATAGGTCTTTGCTCTTACTTTCGAAAATTTGTTAAGGATTTTGCTATAATAGCCAGACCATTGACTGAATTGACAAAGAAAAACAGCATTTGGAGATGGAATGAAAAACAGGAAGAGAGTTTTACAAAACTGAAATCTTTATTGACTAATAAGCCTATTCTAGCATTATACAATAGGAAATATGATACTGAAATTCACACAGATGCGTGTAAATTGGGAATAGCTGGCATTCTTTTACAAAAACAACCTAACGGAGAATTAAAGCCAGTAATGTATTTTAGCCGAGTGACCACTAAAGAAGAAATGGTATATCACAGTTATGAACTAGAAACTCTCGCAGTCGTAGAATCTCTGAAACGTTTCAAGATTTATATTATTGGCATACATTTTAAAGTTGTAACAGACTGTTCGGCTGTACGAAGCTCACTAACCAAACGAGATTTAGTACCCAGGATTGCACGATGGTGGCTTCAGATTCAAGACTTTGACATGGAAGTACTATACAGGCCTGGGACAAGTATGAAACATGTCGATGCACTCAGTAGAAATCCCGTGTCAGACATTTTACCAGTTGAAGATGTTGATGATTGGTTTTTAGCAGCACAATTGCAGGATGATAAATTGCAATCAATTTACCATCAAATCAGGAGTAATAATGCTAATGATGACGTGAAGAACAATTATTGTATTCGAAATGAACGAATATATAGGAAGACGTTGAATGGAGAACGTCTCGCCGTACCTAAATCAGCACGATGGCAAATAATGAAAAAGTTTCACGATGATGTTGGTCATGTAGGGTTGAAAAGGTGTGAAGAAGCCATTAAAGCTGACTACTGGTTCCCTCGGATGACTCGTTTTATTAAAAAATATGTGAGCGCATGTCTTGATTGTTTGTTCAAAAAAGGGAATTACGGTCCAACAGCTGGAAAAATTTACCCTATAGATAAACCCGATCAACCGATGCACACCGTCCACATTGATCACATGGGGCCATTTCCAAAGTCAAACAAAGGCAATCAATATGTATTAGTAATTATAGATGCATTCACAAAGTTTGTCGCAGTCAAACCGACCAAAACTGTACGATCAATTGAAACGATTGCTGCTTTACGTGAGATTTTTGCCATCTTGGGTTACCCAGAACGAATCATTTCTGACAGAGGAGTGTCATTTACGAGTCGTTATTTTAAGGAGTTTTGTGTTAGTCATAAAATACACCATACTTTGAATGCCATCGCAGTTCCGTGAGCGAATGGACAGGTTGAAAGAGCAAATCGAACTCTACTAAATGCGATTCGTACCAGTACTGTGGAACCCAACAATTGGGATAACAACATACCAGAGATCACCATGGGTATCAATCATACCATACAAGATACTACTAAGTACACTCCTTATGAGCTTATGTTCGCACAAAAGAGGAATCTTGTACCAGATATCGTTGGAAACAATACAGAAACTAGCAATGAAGACAAACGTGCGGAGGCACGCAGAAATATTGAAAGAAAGCAAGAATACATGAGAACAAAATGTAATGAGAGAAGAAAAGTAGCCAAAACTTATAAGAAAGGAGATTTGGTACTTTGGAAAAATGCTTTTACAAGTACTGAAACAGGTGTAAACCGGAAAATTGACAAAAAATATGCTGGTCCGTACAAGATAGTGCAAGTCCATCCGAATGATCGTTATAAAATCAGAAGCATTAAGGGAATAAAGGGTTACAAGAACTTTGTAGCAATGGTGCCTGCCGATGCACTGAGACCATACAGAAGTTCTGTTGATTACGACACCGATTCTGGTAGTGATGGTGAAATCGTGGATCGGCAAGATCTGATTGATCTATTTGAAAGTTAATTAGATAGATCTGACTGGTGTCATTCTGTTCTGTGGGTTGAGCCAATTAAAACGCAGGAGCATGTGTCTGCCGTTTTTTTTAATGCTTTTTGTGTGAATACCTCGCGGTATTCACTTTGTAGGATGGCCGATGTTACGCGCCGCAGGCGCCACCTGTCGAGGCATGCAGTAAGGCGAGCGAGGGCTAACATATACTTCGGGAAATCCCCCGCATTCCTGTAAATACTGCGTCATAGCGTCTCCTAAGTAGCGAAGAGGGAGAACAAAGGATGGTAACGAGGCGGGCAGTCCGTGTCGAGACGAAGTGCGAGTGCTTACTGTAAAATATCTGTGAGAGTGAAAAACTAAACTTGGTTATTTAATTTGTCATGTAACTGGGATTTACTACTAATTAAAGACTAATATAAAACTATTATATATTACTTATTTTTATACAAGGATGTGTCGTCATAAAAGTCTCTGCCTTTCCAGCAGAAAAGAATGAAAATGTCTGTCTGTGGGCCTTCGGTGACAATCATCTGTCACTGTCACCAAATTATTTTTTCGCACTCGCGTGATTTCATAATCGTTTCGGTGCGAGTTTCTTAAAACTTACTACAATAACAAAGTGATTTACAAAATATAAAAAATAGCACATAAAATTACACTCTAACACCAGCAAAATGGCGGCGTTGATAAAACTTCGTCACATTCCTATAATGCAAAGATGTGTTTGGAACCACTTCAATACTCTCGCCAGAAACATATCTACTTCTAAAAAGAATAGCGACACTGCTTCTACTGCTTGTGATACTGCAGACAAAAACTGGGTGAGCTACGGATTCGATTATAAAAGCAAGGAAGAGGATACTAACGCGCACCACGCGTCATTCTTCTTTTCGGTGACTCTGTGTTTGGTTTTCGGAGGATTCATGTGGGCTTATGCTCCCGACGTGCATTTAAGGGACTGGGCTCAACGTGAAGCATTCTTGGAGCTACGAAGACGTGAGAAGGCTGGATTACCACCAATCGATCCCAACTTTATTGATCCTAAATTAATAAAACTACCATCTGATAGTGAATTGGGAGATACAGAGATCATTATTTAAATTGCGTGGTGATAATTTTTTGTTTTATAATATATAGAAATGTAAATGTAATAGTAAATTCATTTTGTTTATTTAAAGTTTATTTTTATTTCATGTAGGTATAAAAGCAGATGACATATCGACTCGCCTTACCTTCCTTAGGACTAGGAAAGAAGGGCTCCCTATATTTTGATGTACCCAAGGTGAATGATAAAGTTCCACCCCATCTACCGAGTGTTAAAAAAAGTGTGTTTGAAATTTTAAAGGGTTACTAAGGGTCAGTGGCATATTTTGAAATTTGGTGCCCCGGACTGGTAAGGTTTGCCACCCTATTTTGGGGTTTCATAGTTCCATGTTTGGTAAAAATTGGCTCCAGGATTGCCACCCACAAAACTCAGCTCTTTAAATTCCTGGTTGATATAAAAGAATTTGGGAACCATCAAAATATGGAAATGTTCCAATAAGTGATAAGATTATTGGGAATTAACTAATCTAAGAAGAAAAAGTTTAATTAACAAATATTTATGAACATCCGAACACGTGAATTGATTTAATAAAAACTGCACTGCAGTAAAAGAGAAACAGCCAGTGGAATTTTCAAATTTTATATCAACAAATATCCCCTATTTTATTAAATCTCTACTACGAACCAGACCCCATGGAAATTGAACCCACGAACTCCTTACGTTAAGCAAAAGTACTAGCCAGTAGGCCATGAAGGCCGTTAAAAATAAGCTTGGTGAGCGGTTTCAGTTCTATGAAAATGAAGTTTATATGAAAAGTGTGAACGGAGCGAGCATGAATTTTTTTATGTATTTAAAAATGGTTTTGTAACGGTATATAGAAATACTTAAGGAATTATGATGAGAGTTGAGAGGTGCCCACGGGTGAGTGCGAAGGGTGGCTTCTGCCGCCCCTCGCAGGTTGGCCCTAGGGTAAATACACCCCTGCTCAGAGTCAAGTACCTACAGAACACAAGAAAAATATTTAAAAAAACTGATCAAAATTTTTTTTCAGTTTCCCATACTAAATCTGTATAGTAAATCAATATTTTTTATGGGGAAACTGAAAAAACATTTTAGTTTGGATTTTTCAATATTTTTCTTTTATGTGATAGTTGGCAATCGAACATATGGATCACCTGATGGTAAGCGATTACTGCCGGCCATAGACACCCGCAACACGAAGAGGAGTCACAAGTGCATTGCCACCTTTGAAGTGAGATGGGAAATTAGGGGGGGGGGATATTGGGCCTCCGGTACCCTCACTCACTATTCTATACTTAATTCTGATTAACCCCTTAAAATATCAAACACACTTTTTCTAACACCATAACCTTACCTTTTTTCAACATTTTACACAAGCCGAAACAAAGTTCTACCTCCTTTATATCCATAAGTAGGTATACTGATAATTCTATGAAACAGACAGTTCAGTGTGCGCTTCAAAGAGCCCTCATTTGTACCCTCAAACACAATTTATTGTATTCATCTTAATAACTGATTGTGAAACTTAAAATGGTTAAGTTGATGTATTGTCAATTGTCATGTATACAAAGGTATACAGTCTGCAATTTATAATTTTTACATGATCATATTTTCTACTTCAGAAATTGGAAAAAGATTGCAGATTGATTGATGAAAGAAAAAGACTGATTGATTTTAATTACAGTTAAATTCTGAGCCTGCCTGGCTAGATTCCACCATCTTATCTAAGTCTTGTCGCCAAACATCAATTTTAATAGCATTAATTAATGTGATGCTTCATGGAGTTCCCATTGCTTTGGGGAATCCCGCCTTCATCTTTCGGCATCATTATCACTTACCATCAGATGAGATGAAACCAAGGGCTTATATATTTTTTATATTTTATCTTTATTTGATCAGACTACAGGGTCCAGGGTACTTATAAATTGTGGATAAAAAAAAGTTGAAAAGTATTAAGTATTTCAGTAAGTAGGACTTTTTTAAGAGTTACTTTTTCAAAAAAGCCTGTAGATATGTAATTTTAGAAAAAAACTCACTTTATGGTTTACAATGTTTATAAATGTTAGTATAATAAGAAGATAATGTATACAATCTCTACATGCAACAAATAAGTTAAAAATATTTATAACGTGATTCTAGGCTCATAATACATTATTCACATCAATCAGTCAATTGAAAGTAGTGACCCCTGAATGGAGGCTTATTATTATACAATTGTTGGTCAAAGATTCAGAAGCTTAACTTTTTTATATCTGTCAGTAAATAAATAGGCCTTTGGTGTAGTTTTTAGGTGTAGTGTGAGGAATCTTTTCTGGGATTTTTAGAAACACGTTCATTCATTTCATATTCGTATGCTTAAAAAAAACCTATTTTAATTTATTGGTAAAGATTTTTTTATCTTTAAAAAAATTATCACATTATTACATTAAGTAAATAAAGTTATTTAATGCTATAGGCTGCTTGGATTAACAATTTATGTCGATACTAAATGGTTTAATAATAATTTACTTAGGTGTAATTACTTTTATTATTTTATATAAATACATTTGAGAATCAAAAAGTTTATCTTAGTTACATACATAGAACTAGGAAGCAACAATGCAAACCACTCTGCCTCCCGCCAAAACGGCATAGGCAGTATTTGGCGCAGTCGCTATGAGCGCATTGACGCAACTGCCGACGTTGATGTCTCCAGATGCCTCTAAGGTGTTTCCTGCTATATTCCAGCGACGAATATGACCATCCCAGCCGCCTGTCCACGCGTAGTCCTCACTTACCGATAGACTGGTGACAATCATGTCGCTCACCTATAAAAAGACAGACATAACATTAGGTACTGCTGACGTTTGTGTCACTCGACCCTCGTCCACATAAGTTTATCTTATAGAGCGAACCTTTAACGAATTGGTAGATGTACGCGTATTGAGCTGTTGCAGGAGGGTATCCATGTATCGTTGGGTTTATAAGTGAACTTGAATATGGGACACCTGCTGAGATGTGCCAGATCCATGTACTCCATAAATTGGATGGGTCCGCTCCCATTTCGATATCATAAAAACTTAGATTGACTGACTCGGTGGCTCAGTGGTTAGTGCTCCTGACTACTGAACCGAGAGTCGTGGGTTCGATCCCCACCCAGGGCAAACATTTCTGTGATGAGCAGATTTGTTTGTTCCGTGTCTGAGTGTATTATATCTATACTAGCTTGTGCCCGCGGCTTCGCCCGCGTATACTTAAAAAGCGCTTACACTATGATGAAATAATATTTATTCGAAGTAGGTATCTATGTACACTTTTCGAACGTCATATTCTTTCTACCTAATACGAAGTTCCTACCACTCGGAACTCGTATACCCAACGTTTCAAGTGTTTGCGGAGAGAGAAGAAACGTCGGGCCCTAAAGAATCTCCCTCCAACACATTTTTTTAAATAAAATTCTTATATGCTATTACATAATTCAGGTAAACAATAAAGATATAGTTAGCTTAGTTGCATACTATTACAAACGAATGTGAAAGGATCAACAAAAACATACAAGTACAATGTGCAAACAGGTAATTATTGTGACCAAACACCAATGACAAGAGCAGGCCAGTTCACACGGACAGCACCCGATCACGAGTATAACGCGGGAGTCAGCCATCGCTCCCCTCAACCATATTTGAGGGAACTATCCTAATATAATCTATAAAATATTATCGACCGTAACGCCCTACTCATTTTAAGTTCAGATCAGTGTGGGTACCATCGCGGTGGTTACGTCAAGACCGAACGCAAAATTCTCGAGATTTCGATGTTTTTATTACTTTTCTTGGCTTTCAAATAAGTTAAAAAAAATCCGTTCAAGATAAATTGAAGGTATTAAAATGGCCGATTTTTGTGTGTTGGTTTCAACATAAACAAATATTGTGTTTCCGAGAGAATTTGCAATTAATGTAAAATACAGGGTCTACAGGATATTTTTTTTCATCAGTTTTTGTGATTTTTATGATTCTGTTCAAGACAATTTGTTTTTCATTGTTTGAAGTATGTTATATATTTTCCATGGTGATAGCTTTAACCATTATTTCAAGAATTTGAATTGAATATTGCGATTTGGCTATACTTAGCGCCTTAAGCAAAGTTTTATAAGCGGCTTTATTACCGATTATTGGTTACTGATATTCTATTTGAGGTTTTATGTTTTTTATTTTGATACAATTTTTACAATACGGGGTTCGGGGGGGGGGGTGCGGTGCGGGGGGAGGAGCAGGGTGCGGGATTGAGGCGCGGGTTGCGTTGGAAGGGGAGCGGGTTGCGGGGGGGGGGGGTGAGGAGTGGGGTGCGGGGGGGGGGGGGGTGCGGGGTGTGGGGGGAGGCGCGGGGTGCGGGGGGAGGAGTGTGGTGCGGAGGTGAGGCGCAGGTTAAGAAGAACCACTGGTTCAAGTTTCTAGACCCATAGGTTTGACCTGTGCATTGACATTACCCATTTCAACCCGCGCTTTCACCCCCACAATTGTTTTTAAGAGTAGTTGTGCCAAGTTTCAAGATGAAACGCGTATAAAATTAGACTTTTCCCATACCAACTTCCACCCCCATTTTAACCCCTTCAGGGAGTGAATTTTAAAAAACCCTTCCTTAATGGATGCCTCCGTTCTAATAAGGAAACTCTGCAAAATTTCATGTTTCTAGACCCAGGGGTTTGGCTTCTACCCTTCAGAGGGTGAATTTTTACAAAACCCTTCCATAGTTGATGCCTCCGTTCTATAAGGAAATTGAGCAAAATTTCAAATTTCTAGACCCAGGGGTTTGGCCTGTACTTTCCCATATATACTGGCACCCCCATTTTAACCCCTTCATAGGGTTAATAGGGTAATTGTAAAAAAAGTTGTTTGTCTTTTAATTTTAATAATAATGAATTTTATTTTATTTTATCTGATTATTTTAATAATATACACTGTAATTAATGAAATGAATTTATAATATCTAGGTTATTTTGTTATAATGTTATTTGTCTTTTTAGTTAAAATTTTGTACCCTTAAATTTCCGACACAGTTGTAAAATATTGTATGGAATTAATAAATAATAATAATAATTTTAAAAAATCCGTCCTTAGAGGATGCCTCCGTTCTATAAGGAATCTTTGTGAATTTTAAAAATCCTATCTTAGTGCACCCCTAAACCTCATATGGAACTTACTTGCCAAATTTGGAATCTCTAGACCCAAGGGTTTGGCCTGTGCGTTGAGCTATCTACCTTGGACCGCCGTTTCACCCCATTAGCGGGTGAATTTTGAAAAACCTTTCCTTAGTGCTTGCGTCCGTTCTATAAGGAACCCCTATGCAAAATTTCAAGTTTCATCGCCGTTTCACCCCTTTAGAGGGTTAATTTAAAAAAACCTTTCTTAGTGCACCCCTAGACCTCAAAGGGAACCTACTTGCCAAATTTGGAATCTCTAGACCCAGGGGTTTGGCCTGTGAGTTGATCTATCTACTTTAGACCCCCGTTTCACCCCCTTAGAGGATGAATTTTGAAAAACCCTTCCTTAGTGCTTGTGTCCATTCTATAAGACTTTAGACCCCCGTTTCACCCCCTATGCAAAATTTCAAGTTTCTAGACCAGGAGGTTTGGCCTGTATTTTGGCATACAAACTTTGGTTTGTATAAGGAAACTGTGCAAAATTTCAAGTTTCTAGGAGTTTGGCCTGTGCGTTGATGTCAATTTCAATTTCAATTTATTTATTGCATACCATGTCTCTAATTTGGACCCCGTTTCCCCCTCTTAAAGGGTAAATTTTGCAAAATCCTTTCTTAGTGTACTCCTAGACCTTATAAGGAACTTAATTGCCAAATTTGGAATCTCTAGATCCAGGGGTTTGGCCTGTGCGTTGATCGATCTACTTTGTACCCCCGTTTCACCCCCTCAGAGGATGAACTTTTAAAAATCCTTTCTTAGTGCACTTCTAGACCTCATAAGGAACCTACTTGCCAAATTTGGAATCTCTTGACCCAGGGGCTTGGCCTGTGTGTTGGTCTGTCTACTTTGGAACCCCGTTTCACTCCCTTAGAGGGTGAATTTTGAAAAATCCTTTCTTAGTGCACCCCTACACCTCATAAGGAAACCCTGTGCTAAATTCCAAGTTTCTAAAACCAGGGGTTTGGCCTGTGCGTTGATCCATCTACTTTGGACCCCCGTTTCACCCCCTTAAGAGTGTGAATTTTTCCTTTTTTGATGAAAGGATTATTGAAAAATCCTTTTTTGATGCACCCCTAGACCTCCTAAGGAACCTACTTGCCAAATTGGAAATCTCTAGACCCAGGGGTTTAGCCCGTGCGTTGATCTATCTTATCTACTTTGGACCCCCGTTTCAACCCCTTAGAGGGTGAATTTTGAAAAATCCTTTCTTAGTGCACCCGTAGACCTCTTAAGGAACCTACTTGCCGAAATCTTCCGTATATATGTACTAGCTTTTCGCGCGTTTTGACATCGTTTATGGTGCTTGGCACACGCATCATTATACTATTTTTGTTACGCTCTGCCAAAGGTTAATCCACGGGAAACGTGAATAAACAGAAGAATGATTTCATTTGATTTTGATTTTACTAAAAACTAATTACCGTATTTCAGAAATATTTTTTACGAGTAAATCGAATGCAGAAAAAAGCGAGTTCCATAATTATGTTAAGTTTCATATAATTCTTATCCCATATTTTAACTCGTTGGGGTATGAATTTTCAAAAAACCTTTCTAAGTGATAACTACGTCAGCAAAAGTATTTACTTTGTCTGTAAACGACCTTTTCCCAATTCAGTGGCACGGATCACTTCACATATCTCGGGAAGTTTAGGCCATACTCCACTTACAGGGGCCGAGTCCGGATTGATGGAGGTTGTGGGACTAGCGGCCAGCCCAGTCTCAGAATTTTCAAGCTGCTTATAAGGCCTTCCAACGTACCTTAACGACTGCCATCTAGTGATAGCAGCCAGCACCAACGGCCATTGTGAACGTACATTGTGAAGCACCGAAACGTTCGAGACAATTCACACTAACAGTCAAACCCATCCGGGTCTGTAGTCAGTAAACCTGCATGATCGACGCGACCACGCAAGCCCACTGAGTTACGACCAACGATTTAACTACTTTGCGAATTACCGAAACGGTCGGGATAATTGTCACTAAAAGTCAAACCCATCCGGGTCATGACCGTGTCTGTAGTCAGTTAACCTACATGATCAACGCAATCACGCAAGTCCACTGAGTCACGACCAACGGCTTTACGAAGCGAAGCACGAAAACGGTCGAGATAAATACCACTAACAGTCGAACCCATCCGGGTTATAACCGTGTCTGTAGTCACTTAACCTGCATTATCGACGCGAACACGCAAGCCTACTAAACAGAGACCGTTTTTATATTAGACCGTAGACCGTCGTAGACCGCCTCGGGTTATAGCTGAATATCAGTGCTTAACTCTCACTTTGCAATACACTCATAACTTGTTTTGTCTTTATTTTAGTTTATGTTAAAATTATTTTAGTTTTGTTTTCTTGTTCTTATGTTTTATCATTATTTTTTTATTTTTAACAATTACGTTTTTTTCTGTTTCGTTTTGCTTTTATTTTGTTTTTATTATTTTATTAATTTAAACCAATTTTTTTGTTTAGGCTTATATTTTACTATCGTTCTTTATAATTTGAGTGTGTTTTCTTGCAAATAAACGTTTACTTACTTACTTACTTTATTTATAGTGTAGATATATATGATGATATTTATATCCCTAACTTGAGAAATGATTGATTCCCCATACAAACTTTCATCCCCTATTTCACCCCTTTCGAATTTCATTTTCGCAAAAAAAGTAGCCTATGTCCTCCCCAAGGTCTTCTCTATCTCTGTACCAAAATTCATCAAAGTCGGTTCAGCGGTTTAGGCGTGAAAGCGTATATGTGTATGTATATCAGTCTGGTTCCCATAACACAGGGAATCCTAGTTTGGGGCCAGATGACCGTGTGTGATTTGCCCCGAGATTTTTATTTATTTAGATTCTTTCGACCGACTCGGTGGTTCAGTGGTTAGTGCTGACTACTGATCCGAGAGTCGTCGTGGGTTCAATCCCCCCCAGGGCAAACATTTCTGTGTGATTAGCAGATTTGTTTGCTCTGTGTCTTATATCTATTTAATTTATCTTAAATGTATTTAATTAAACCTATATGTTATTTATATCAGTCTCTGGTTCCCATCATACAGGGAATCCTAGTTTGGGGCCAGATGACCGTGTGTGATTTGTACCATCAGGTGAAATCATATCTAGCGCTTACCACTCGTGCTCGTTGATTAGTTCTCTTCTTTTTCGTGTGAGACATTAACTGTGCTATCCCCAAGGGATAGGCGGCTGTTGCCAGGTGTTACACTAAGCATTACATGAGGTGGATTTAAGCATCACAACACCTACGGATATGTGCAACGCGACCTTCTAACACAGCTAGAAATAAGAGACGTTCAGATTTCCGCACGATGTTTTCCTTTATCTTAAAGCAATCAGTTCGTAAACTAAACGGTAGGTAGTGACTTTGACCTCCTAACCAGAGGTTTCGGGTACGAATCCTGGCCAGTGCATCAATGAGTTTACGAAACTTACGTGCATTTTCATACCGATTGCTTTTTAACAATGAAACATCGTGAGGAAACCTGCACATCGGATTACTAAATGTTTATGATGGTGGTCGCGTTGCACACGTTCCGTAGATGTAATGCTAAGTGCAAAACTAGGCAACTGCCGCTTATCCCTTGCGATAGCACGGTTTGATGCGCCGTGATGCGCCTAAAGAATGGAAGAAGAATTTCGTGAAGAATATAAGTTTAAAAAAAACTCATTCGTACATTGACCAGGTTTTAATCCCGGACCTCTGGTAAGTATCTACAATACTATGGTTGGATCTAACGACACTTATTTTATGCGTGGACTATTAAATAAACTAGAGTGCACTCTTACCTTAACTTCATGAAGTTTTTTAAACAGTGTATCGATGGACGAGTCGTGGAGCTGTAAATTGTTCCCTCCTCTAGCCATGAACAAGAGGCGGTTCCCTGATATCCTTATTGGGGCGCGTCCTTCCATAGTATGTCGCGTCGTAAAACGAGTTTTAGACTCATCTAAAAACGTTTTGAAATAAAGTCACCAACTATAGATTTTATTAGACATTAAAACCAGATATATCCCTAACCTTAATAATAGGTACATATTATAAATACGAAAGTGTGTTTGTTTGTCATTTCACGTCGCAATTAACGGCGGCGGAGCATATACGAATCGACTCAACGTGAGTTTTTGCAGATAAATATTGGACAGGATGAAAAGTGATATACGCTACGTTTATGCTGTAAAAATATCTAATTCGAATCCCAAAAGTAATTAACTCCAGAAAACAACGTTATTCATTGCAAAAAATAATCGCTCAACCGATTTCATAAAAATTTTGCAAATGCCTTCAACCGGCGCGGCATCTCGTATAGACCGGCAAGGAACCTTGTCTAAGGGAGGAGAGGGACTAGCGGAACCCTCAGCCTCGACGAAGCTGTCCTCGTCGTCATCATCCTCTTAGCACGTTGGCGCGAGTTGAACATTGAAAACTAATATTTTTAGACCAACGTACTAACTTGAAGTACCTGACCTACTTGCGTTACCTAACCTAACAGACTGACCGCTGTCACTTGCCCTGGGCCCCTCGGTAGACTACGAGTATCTACGAAACGAAATGAAATGACAAACTTTGAGAATACTGGTTGGTTTTCTTTTAGATACTTTAGGGCAAATTAAAAATATATATAAATTAACATAATAATATACGACGATTGGGAATCTTATTACTATGCTTAACGGTAAACAAAATGTTGTCATGATGAAACTTGAAAGTACTAAACATATTGTGCATTTGGAAGTTGCATAGAAAAACTGGACTCAGTTAGCGCGCCGATTCTGTTTAGCTCATAAGTAGAATAGTGGTGCCATCTAGGATATTTCATCATGGGAGAAGATTGCTTATAAGTTTTTTATGTGTACCTATAGTATCAACGTCTTCAGTAACTAGCTAATATATCAGACAGGCAGGTTTAATTTATTCAATTTACCTGGTTTGATTTCGGTTACAGTTACATCAAGGTCCCGTACAGTGAACAAAAACGGATGACTTATGCATACATCTTTTACTTCCTCTAAAAGATTGTATCTGGCTTTTTCTGTGTTATTTTCAAAAATAACTACCTGGAAAACATTGAAAAGCCTTATAATTATTTTAAGTATCGCTACTAAAAATATAATACTTAAGTTATTCATCATCATTTCAGCTGGATGACGATGACATCCACTGTTGAACATAGACGGAGACTCCTCCACAGTCCTCCACTTGGCAAGGTTTTAAGCCACAACATCCAGCGACTAGACTACACTAGTGCTAGGGTCATTGTTTTCTCAGTTATTTCTTAGGAATGTATAAAATGGGCACTTAGGAATTTTACTCTTGCATTAAGAATGATGAAGGGCTTTTGATTTATCGCGTGAAGAGAGCGGGACCATTTTTGTGCACATAATAGACACTATGCTAAGTCTTTCGGCCTGCGGCCGGCACTCGAAAACCCAGCAATCATCAGTTCTGAGAGCTTGGTTTATTTATTATTGTCTATTGATTAATTTGGTCTTATAATAAAATCCCACTAATTTGATCTCATTCAATACAACATACATTGCCAGCTTCGTCGCCTGCATAAAGGTTTTTGCCGAATATGTGCAAAACACCAACATCACCCCCAGTGGGGGGTAGTTCGGTGATCTTCTCGCCCTGGGGAGACCAGACTCTGATCCCACCGTCGTTGGATGCTGAGTAGACGTAGTTGCCACCGGCCTCAAGTGCGAACAGCTGCACTCCGTGCGCCGCCCAAGAAACACCCGGTGACAGTTTGGCGTCAAATGACTATGAAAATAAGATTTTTTATATAAGTTTACCAGACAGTCGAGGAGAAATTCTAGAAAATATTAACAGCAAAACGCAGTCTGGTGGTAGATTTGCTTCACATAGAAAACGTTAACGAGAAATGTAGTTGTATCCTCATAGATACTAGACACATCAACGATAAATTAAAATCATATCCAGATAGGACATGAAGAAGAAATGCGCCTTCATTTAAAATATCTTCATCAAGGAGAGTTTTTTTGCAGAATATGCCCTGATATATTCCTGTTAATTAGGAGGTGAAATTTATACTTCTATTGAGAAACTATTCTGTATACGTTATTTTTCTTCCAATCCACTATGAGTAAATGACGTTAAAATAAAAAATGGAGTACCGTAATAAAATTCCTTTCGGGAATTAATTAATAGAATCTATTCTCGGCAACATCGGATTCGCACAGTTCACATTCACAGAGTTGTATCTGCGTATCTATGCAACGTGAATTATCTTTACATATCTAAGTACCACCCTCGCTGCAGAATGTTCTAAATTTAGGAATACATTAGCACAGATAATAAACAAGTTTCAACTTCAAATAACAGCGATTATTTGTAAAAGTAATCAGTTTCATAAGAATTCCATATATGATACATACTTACTTTTATAGAACCATCTTCTGTTCCAACGAATAATCTGTTATCCCAAGCAACTACACACGGATCAGAATCAACTTTCGCTTCAGCTTCAATTTTGAGAGACATTTTGGTCTAGTTCGGCAACTTATATATCTCCGTTTTAAAAGTAAAAATTTAAAAGAAGGTACGTCCACTGTGCTGGTAACATTTGCTGAAACTACGAGAGCGGATTGGTCTCAAGCTGGACGAGACAGAAATAGATCGCCTCAATCATAGTGCAACAACGTACTGAACTTACAAACTTTTTATAGAAGTAACACTTCTAGATTAAACTGGAAACTTCGAAGCGCATTTTAATTGATGAAATAACACAGTAGGTCACCCATTCTGATTTACCAATAATTAGATCAAATGACCCACACAACGATGGTGAATGTCACTTTTACCACATTCGTGCAACAAACCACAGCTCGCCCCAAAAAGATGATTCGGAATTAAAAAGCTGGGTAGCGTAACAACTGACTTCGCAATACTGACACGAATTTAGAGTTATATACATGTTGCATAAGATCCGCTATATCGATATCAAAACAAAGCACGCTATAAGGAGCCAAGCCAAGTACTTATTGTTTTATTGGGTTGACATGCTGAATCGCTGATTAACACGATTGCGCACTGTGCAGGGCAGCCGACGATGCGACGGCGGCTGCGTAAGACGCTACCCTCCTAATAAAAACCATACATAGTACGTCTGCTAATGTAAATCAAGTCATTTTAATTCTCAATTTATGAAGGCTATCCTAATGGGTATCATCAGAATAATAATTTCTCGTTTTGGGGACACCAACCTAAAAACTTGAAGCTGTGGTTAATATCCAAATACCACTGTGAGGATGTTTTACAATATGTTATCGTAAAGGTACGCCTTCTAGTGTTACTACAATAATATAATTATTTACAGAGGAGAGCATTTCCGTTACGTGACTCAGTATCTCTACTTGAACTTTGCTAAGTATAATGTACTGGAATCTAGGCTTTTCATCTTCAAAAAGGCACAAGCACATTTTTTTTTTTACATTTTTAAACCTTTGGAAACTGTCGAAACTGATTACTGATAGTTTTTCATTATGATCAATTTTCAGGTAAAACAAAACAAACTGGTGTAGGACCTATTAACAGAAGGGTTTACTCATCATTCTGAAGAACTTTTGTTCTACGACTTTGCTTGGATCGCGAAGTTTTTACCCGACTGCGCCAGAAGGAGGGTTGTGTTTTTCGAGTATATGTATACATATATATATTTATAATATTTTTTTGGCACGCTCTGTAGCCTTAACAGCTTGATAGCTTCAGAGGTGTCGTTAGATTAGATTTGTCTTGATCTCCAGATTGACATAATATAATACATTTTAACGCAGTCGATTTTTTTATATGGTTATACGGGTGTAACAAAATCGGTGTAGGACACGTTAACTAGGGATTCTACTCATCGCACTGAACAACTTTTGTTCCTACGGCGTTGCTCAAATCACAAAAAAAAAATTTGGACATTATCAACTTTCCCTAAAGATAGTTATAGTAATAGTAAATTCGCGAAATTTTTTTTGTGCTTTTCTAACAAGTCGTTCACCTGATCGGCCCATTAAGTGTGGGAAGTCAATTATTTTTTCTATTAGTACCTACTTTTTTATTAACACCTTATACCTATATTATATAGATTATTTGATGATCAATATATTGAAAGACCATTCTTTAGTATTTGAGCCAAGTCGTAGAACTAATGAGTAGATGAGTAGAATCTGCAGTAAACGAGTCATACACTTTGTACCAAAGTATAACAGGCTGTTATAGTTATAAGTGTAGGTTGGAATAAGTAAGAAATACATAAATGTTTCAAATAAATAAAAAATCTTATGAGTCTGTTGTAGTTACATAACGTTTTATTAAATTGCAGTGTAAATGTTTTGTTAAGGCTCTTCAAAGTTTTGTCTGTTTTGATAGTGCAGCGCAACATAAATGATACTTGAACCTTTGTAATCACTTAGTATGAGACCATGTCAAAGCACTTACCTACAGATATACTCTCCTACCTACAGACTAGTTGCACAACAGCTGAGGTAGGTATGTCTTATTTATTGCATAACTAAGAAATCTATACTATTTTCAGCGTAATTTACAAGTTTTCGATTTTAGCATCTTAATTTGCTTCAGTGTTGACACAGCTTAACGCTTTTCGTAACATGTGAAAAATGTTTGCTAGCGAAGGACAAGTGACTGTGCGTGTTATATCTACTGTTCAGTTTTTGGGATCCATTTAAAGGCAGCAAAGGTGTGAATAAGGTTGAACTTTTTGTCGAATATGAACATGATAATAAATGGGAAATTATAAATCGAGCCGAGCCGCAGTTATTTTATTTGGCCACCGGACCCAACCTCTAATTTCATAACTAAGCCACTAGAAAATGAGAAAGTTTCTAATAAACTTATTCGTCTTCTTCACAACGCCAACTAAATATTCCAAAGATAGCGTCAAGCAAAGAACAACAATTATTATTACTTGTCCACCTGATTCATACATCACCACCTAATTTACTAACCTATAGCCACGGATTTTACAACTCAGCCACATTTTACGTGATACAGCTTCAACATGTGTTCCTCAAAAAATATTGTTCAAGCTTCAACTAGAAAACTTCATATAAGTATTATAATTTTATAGGTTTGATATATGGTATAATGGTATGCTTTTACACAAAGTATTTTTTAATAAAATCTTATGTTTCGTCTCCCTTTAGTAGTTCCTAATATATACAGTGGCCATAATTTACAAATTTTAGGTACATTTGATGATCAATCAATTTATTTGGTTATTATTTTAGGTACATTTTTATGATCAATCAATATATTTGGTTATAATTTTAGGTGCATTTTGATGATCAATCAATATAGAACGAGTTATGTATTTATTTAAGTTTTACTACATTTGAATTTTTAATCGTACTAAGTTATAAAATTTGAAGTCAAATTCATTACTTTTTTGGTGTCATACATAAATATTTTAGAAGCTGACTACTTGAATATGAGTTACAAATTTTGATGCTAAATAATAACTTGGTTGCTGTGTTGTATTAACAGAAGCTTATATCGAAGATTTATAGTGGCTGTTTTAGTATTTTTAGATGCCTATTGATGGTGGCTGACTTAGTAATTTAGAGGAAAATGTAGATTTTTAGAGGCGAATAATGCTATTAAACAGAAGCCTGGTTAATTAGCACCCATAATAAATTAATTAAATATGATAACTTTTGTTCTACCACTTTGTCCACTTTTGAAATAAAAGTCAAATTGAACTGTCCATACAAATCGATCGCGATTGTCAGATTGAGTATTTTTGCACGGAGAGCTTAAATATGTTCATTCATATCCGTCTCATATGAAAATCCTATGTAAGGTTTTTTTGGTTTGGTCAGATAAATGTTGACAGTCCAGGAGTAGAGTCCATGCACCCAATAAAGAGTCACTGATAAATAGGCAAACCAAGAGATGGTCTTCTCAGATCAAAGAATTGTTTGGGGACTGTGAACTAGTTAAGATCTAACACGTTCAGACACAGGACCACTTCTGGATATACACTTATTTATACATAAAATAAATTCATTTAATTATTATAAAACATTTATTATCATAAAAATAAGTAATAATATTATTTACAAACAGTCACATCAATTTGATGTAAGATATAAAATATTAAGATACGTTTCAATTTGGCGTTGTGCCATCATCTCGCTCCCGTCTACCTTCGCAAAAAATATGCAACAAAAATATCACAATGTTACCTAGGTCATGCGGTGTTTGTTTTTACATAAATGTAAAAATATTGAACTGGGACTAAAATAATCACTTGTAAATACTGCAGTTCCATAAGATATTATAAAAAATAAATAAGACCCCTTTTATAGTTGAGACGTGTGGGTACTCTGGAGTGGCGAGCCTTGCCGGTCATTTGGTTGAGGTTCAGTAGGAGCTGCCGCCGGAAGGCGCGCCATACTCCGATGAAGGGGCAGAAGCGGGTGCTCCGTACTCGGAAGACGGCTGGCCAGACGCGGGGTAGCCACCCTCTTGTTTCTGTAAAAAAATAGAAGGTTATTACCGCTAAATCCTTAAATATCTCATGTATACGCAATTTTCCCGCACTCTGATTTCATAAAAAGGAGGTAGCCGTCATTTTTTAAAATGAGTGTCTTTCATTTTACTGCTGTTAAGAATACGAGGGCTTTTTTTAATACGCTATTTTCTAAACTACAGTGCGTAATAAAATCGTGTTAAATCATCAAACAACAAGGACGACAGTTTATTATGATGTGTTTAATAATTTAAATTCCTAGTAGCAGTCTTTGTAGTCGGTCTTGGAAAAAAAATGCACGGGCTTAGGCACGGGTTTCATCACAACTCGGGAAGGTTTTTCAAGGGGTATTGTAATAAAAATAGTATTAGGTCCAAAAAAGATGCTCTACGCAAATAGTTATACGCCAGTAGGTACCTCGTTACTGCCCCGCTCAACATTTTTATTCAGGTCGGTAAAATAATCCAACTGATGGATTCACTCCTAAAGAACCTACAGTAAATATAAAAAAATCAGTTTTGCTGCTATGTAACGTTGCTACAATTCGTAGACGTTGATTTATTTCTTCGAGCTGCCATCGAAACGCTGATGGTCATTCGCGTGATTGGACTATTGCGAATCTGGTACTATGCGTCGAAAGGGTCAACTTTTTTCAATAGGACTATTTGTTGATGGCTATTATTACAACTTCACCGGCCAGGGGCGCCTACAACCCTACGCGACGACGACAATGCGACGTCATCACGTTGAGGACGCCCGCAGTAGAGGCGAGCGAACTTTTAAGTTTATGAGATGTAATTCTTTTGATTGTGAATCAGAATTTTAGCATCGATCATTTGATCCCAAAAAAGTCATATACTATAAAAATACATATTTATTTTGTATCTACTTACACAAGTCGTGACTATAATGGCACTATTATAAGTATACTTTCATGAGCGTTTGAAATGAGATTTCCGAATAACAAGCAATTATAATGCTATTTGCATGAGCTACAAAGTCATAATAAGTTTATTACGTAATAGAACTTGCACGACTACCTGCAGGTAGGCTTTTTTGAATGAAAAATCAATGCCGTTGATTTGCTTAAGTTTAGGATGTGGCTTTAAATATATTACCAAGAATTTATATTGAAATTCATTGCTTAACATGTGAAGGATACCAAAAAAATCTGCTTTCAAAAACTTCACCTGCGATAAACTTTTACGTTAATGAACTAATACAGTTTTTCCACTTTTATAACGATGCCCTCATCACTATTTTCCCACAGAGTCTACCGCGATTGCATATTTCCATTTCACACTAATGACACAGAATGTAAGTCATCTGCGGTTCATTGCGCTATATCACGGCACGGCGTGATTACAGGTTTGTGTTCGGGGACAGTCGGTAGCATCCTCGGTTGCATCACGTCACCGTAAATGAAGATGTGCAGGTGCACTAGAAGCGTTAGATCATGCAACGCGGCGCATTATACCCGGCTAAGTACTTCCTGAAGCCTTTCCAGGAAATATTTACGCGCGCTTTCACGAGCGCATCCCCGTGCCGACGCGACGACGACGGTTCTTAGACGACCGACAGCAACATAATAGAATGGTGTCTAATTATAAGTTAATCTCCATTATGCTAAGAACTGCGTTAGTTATTATGTTATTATGATATTGGGTACGTAGATAATCTGGTAGTTGACTGCTAGTCATTTGAGTTACTTTTTAGCAAATGTCAAAAACGGCATTTTGTTCTAAAAATGTTTGAAATTTTGTACGATGACGTCATTGTTCAAAGTAGTAGTCTGCATACTAATTAAAAAATTCTTATAAATTAAAAATTGAAAATTTATTGAAAATTAAAGTGATTAAGGTTTTCAACAATTTCAATTAAAGAGCTATTTAGTCAGTAATATTTCGTAATTTATTTTTCATGCAGTCAACTCCCGGATTCTATGTAGTTTTAGTTACAGAGAAAATATTTACGCATCTCGATGCAACCTTCGTAACTATGTACTATATGTTTAATTTAAGAATTGCGTTTGCGTATATTTTTTTTTTTTTGCGAAATTACTTAAGTGCTAATTGCCTGGAATATTTTCGGATTATTTCAGTAGTTTATTTAGAAGAACTTTTTAACCCTACAATACAGTGTTTTTCAACCGGTGGGTCTCGACGCCCAAGGGGGTCACGAAGCCTTTCTCAAGGGGTCTCAGGTAAAACAAAAAGTAAGTGTTTGTAGGTCCTACACTCTAATGAAAAAATACGATTTCAGTGAGACGGCTGGGCCTGTATATTTCTTAACAATTTGTCAAAACGCGGTTCTATTTGGAAACGTTAATAACTAAATGATTTTCTAATTGAAAAAAATTAAACGTATTCTTTCAAATCACTAACATTTTTTTGTTTATGGCCCTAGGGGGGTCGCAATTTTTTTTTTTTACTTGTAATGGGGTCGGGTAATAAAAAACGTTGAAAAACACTGTTATAGTACCTATTCTAATGTTTTGTCTACTTCTGAAGTAATATTTCGTTACACATATGTACACTAACTGTATGACTGACCTGTGTTTTGTATCTGATAAAGTAGACCTCTGGTTTGGCAGGTTGCGTCGGTGCCGGTGTCGGAATCACTATATCGGGCTGCTCCTCGGGTTTCTTTACCAGCACGTAGACGAGGGTCTTCTCCTCATTCTGAGGTTGCAGCGGGATTACCGGCGCGGTGGGGGTCGGCGGGGTCGGCGCCTTGATGAACACTATCTTGTAGTGCTTCTGCGGGGGCGGCACGTAGATCTGCTTGGGTGGCTTGGGGATTTCGTTGTCTGGAGGGGGCACGTGCACGTACACATGCTTGTGCACGATGGGCTGCTGCTGCGGGGGCCCGTACTGCGGCGCGGGCGCCCCGTACGACGAGGACGGCGCGCTGTACGAGCTCGACGGGGCGCCGTACGACGTCGGGGGCTCCGGCCGCGCCGCCGCGCATGCCACCAGCACTGCCACTACCAGCGATATCAGCACCTGCACGCACAAAGCTCCATTAAAATGTAACAGAAACAAAACTTGAATCTAAACTGAAATTAGGTAAATTATAAAGTTCAAAACTGTAACTGAAGAACACGAGATACACTGCACAAAACCCGTCCCAATCAAGGACTTGGAACAAAATTCACTTTGAATTGTCCATCTAGAATGATTATTTGGTGTCACCAGATCACTAGGTCAAGAGCCGAATTTTGGTGCACTGTTTGCCGCTGGCACCTACCATTTTTTCACACATCCTGGTTCACTTTGAACGCAGCTCTAGGTAGTATTGTCCAGCTACCAAGCGCCACCTGTGCTTATAAGAGATGCGCGCTCCATATCCGGGGGAGGGGGCACTTTCGATGGTTCACATGCCTTGCGCAACGGCCCCGCGATGGTGCTCACGCGCCGCCCGCCGCGCCCGCCTGCCCTCCTACCGAAGACGCGCCGCGCCGGGGTAGTCAACGAAGCAATTTTTTAAGGAAAATTATGTAGTGGCTAACTGTTTATCACGCATTTTCAAGAGAATCATTTTAACATGGCATACGCGAAAAAAGTGTTCACATCAAATTTAGAATTAAAAATAATTTTTTTATTAAATACTTAGGATATCAAAAAACAGCTTCGTAATAGAGTCTAAAAATATATAATAAGTAGTTACTTCTATAACTATTTCAGCCCCTTGGTGTTCTAAATCGAAGGAAAAATTTTGCGGCAATTTTGAAGTCTTTGTTAAGGAAATGTTTTTAAAATTTTAAAAAATTGTGCCGTCATGCTGTCATCTTTTTTTCTCGCGTGTAATCTTTCAGCTTCGGGCGGGTAAGCGAGCTACAGCAACGGATGAATGAGTAGAAGAGTCCAGAATATTTGTAACTTATTCTTTTTTGAGTGTTCCTTTAACCGCCTTCATGGTCTAGTGGCTAGTCTGCTTGCATCACATTAGGAGGTCACTGGATCGATTCCCGGCGGGGCCCAAATTTGCAGGACTCGTTATGGTTGGCTACCGCCTACCGGACATTATCGGAACCCGCCTGGCTAGCTACCACCATCTTATCTAAGTCTTGCCGCCAAACATCAATGTTAATAGCATTGATGTGTTCCGGCATGCAGATAAGAAGCCAGTTCCTCGTTGCGTTGGGGAATCTGGTAAGCCCGTTTCTATCTTCGGTATCATCGTCACTCACCACCAGATGAGATGATGACAAGGGCTTACCAATTGTGGGCAAAATTTTTTTTTTTACTAAAAATATATATTTCAGAACGAGAAAGTCAATTTATTAATTATACCTGTTGTGCTTGTCTTTATAAATGTAAGACAATTGATCCTACATCAAAATTTTATTGTTCGATTTCTTTCGCCATGTCATAGCAGTACCTCCTTCCACCTAACGACGTCGTCGCTCAAAAGTCATAAAATAAGTAATTTCTAAATCTAAAACGGATAAGCACCTAAAACTAAATTTTTCATAACTTATTTTGCAGTCTAACTTAGATTTTCACTCTCGATTAATTATAATTTCTTTCAAAATTACTCCATATTTCAACTGGACCATACTAGATCATACTAGTTCCATAGTCCCACTACGTTAATAAAACTGTCATATAATCGTTCTGTCCACCTTTACCAGTTCAATATCGTGGGTCACCAACTATATAACCATAGAGATGTATTATTGAAAATTCTATGGATGGATGGATATAATTATATGAAACTGGTGAAAATATCCACTCGATTTTTTGGTTTTTCGTGAAACTGCGCTAATATTCACAAAAAACTAATTTCTCTTAGGTATATTCTTGGACGTAGCGTTGGAGTTTTGTTACTATAAGGCCTACAATCAATGTGCGTATATATCACTAATATCTGTATTATGTGAATGTATGTAAGTTTGTTTATTTGTCTTTTCCACTTTACCCCAAAACTGTTGAACGGATTTGTATGAAATTTTGCATGTAGATAGATCAAGCTGGATTAATAGCACATAGGATAATTTAATTGAACTTGAACTTTATAATATCCCGGAAAAATGCATGATACCTGTGAAGGTTAAATATTATTGCATAGAAATATAAGCGCCGATTTCTATACAGGATGTTAAAAAATGCGTTTGAAATTTTAAGGGGATACTCAGAACCAAGTACTTATAGAATACAGCAAAATGATTGAAAAAATCGGATCCGTAATTTTTTTCAGTTTCCCATATAAATTCTTGATTCATAATTCAGATTTATTATGGGAATCTAAAAAAAAATGAAGATCGTATTTTTTCAATACTTTTGATTCTGAGTAAATTCTTAATATTTCAAACGCACTTTTTTAACACCTTGTACCGACGTTGTTTTTTGGAAGTGAAATTGAATATCTACTTTTTACTCTGAAAAAAAAATCAGAAAAACGTTTTGACACTATTTTATGCTGAACAATTATAGTAAATCGATTTCACTGTATTTTCAGCATGTAACTGTTATCTAGTAAAGGTCAAAGGCCGCTGAGCAACAGGAGGATCTAGAAAAAAACATTGCGTTCTCACTCAAGGACAATCACAATAACGAACACACAAAGTCCACGCAAGGCGTGCTAAAGCATGTAGGTGTAAGTATTAATAAAAAATACTCTTTTGGATTGTAAATTGCAGTGAAGCAAATCCAAGTACAGCTACAGTGAATGTAGATGAACTCGAGTTCAAATGTTAATTTACCTCAGGGTAGTCGGCGCAACAGCCTTATTTCTTTTAATCTATGTAGTTTAGTCGTTTTAAATTGCTCGCTGTCCGGTTACGCGTGCACGAATGCAAAGTGGGCAGGCAGGTAAACACACTGAGAATGTGCATGGCATCAATAAATTTAGGTTTGCACAATATTTCGATACTTCGGTATCCCATATATGAAGTAGACATGAAGTTAAAGTTACCTTCATGCAGCACTACAGTATATTATTATTATTCTATTTACCAGTACCTATCACCTCTCCTATTTTTATTTACTTAACCCGCTGTACACTATACCTTACGAGTATTAAAACAAAAGTTAAACGATGTACTTTTCCTAATAATTTATGACATTCAATGCAGCGAACCTGACCTTGTGTTGTTGGAATATGTAGAGTTAGAAATGCACAAATGACGTACCATTAATCATCGCGATGTGACAAGTGTGTGTAGGAGCTGATTACCTATACTAGGTATATTACCTATGCCTATACTGTGATTAGTATTAGGTTACACCTGTACTCAAGTGCTTACCAATGAAGGTTCCAGTAATATTTCCTACGATATGCGCTTGAAAGGACATTCTAGGTTTGTGATGTGACGTGACGGTTCAAGACTGACCCCTGACCTAACCCAAGCCTATGTACAAATACCTGTAGAAGGTGAGTCCTGTTTCCTTCTAACCGGTTTTTCATGCTAGGTGGATCTGCACAGGGTCTGCATACCATAATACTGGTCGTGAAAGTGCCGCCTATACTACATATAATGTTACGGCAGTTATGCAAGGTGAAGTTATCATAGCGGCAATTAAAAGGGATCTACTTAATTATTGAAAAACAAATTCATTTAAATAATTATTATATACAAACCTATTGATTATATGAATGAATGAATGAAAACACTTTATTGCACAACAAAACAGGAAAATAAAAATAATATACAATATATAACAATTGTATACAATATCAATATATTTTATATATCTTCCGAGACAACGACGTAAAAATAAACAGCGCGAGGGTTTAATTACTATAATGGAACTGAGAAACGTTTCATTTACGATGAAAAAACTTAGGTAACTACGTACGAGTAGTTCTTTCAGTTTAGCAACAAGCATTTCTTATCTTTGTTTATTAAACTTTAACTGCCAATCTGTTGAAGTTTACATGGTTAATGCGATTGGACAGTATAGTTAATTCACAATTAGGCGAACAATTTTCGTACTAACAGTTATGAAGAGAGCTTTGTAGTTTACCATAAAGATTCCCTCGGTGGTGTAACAACGGTTAGGAAGCAAACGTAACAGATTCATTCAAACGCTTTAGTTAACCGACTGCGGCGAGTCAAGAGTCTTAATTACCATTTATTGGTGTGCATTCCGTGGACACATCACATCACAGTTGTGCCTCAAGCTAACTACGCTCCTATAAGGACGCTGCCATCAATTACAGATACAGATGAAAATGAAGGCTTGCTCGCTGCATGAAAACAAATAAACAAAGTTATCTTAAGCGGGGGAAAGGATTTGGTGTGAATTAAAATTTAAGATTAACCAGGATAACAACGAAGACAAAATGCAACTACAAAGTTTTCCCATAGGTGCATGCAGTGGACGGGTGAGTTTAAAATATAAGGTTTACAGGCGCAACATAGGCCATCAATTCCGTAAAATTATCTACAAATTGAGCCACCTTACAAAACATCCCATAAAACTAATACACATTAGGAAATTAAGCGATTTCATACAAAAATATTACCAGTCTCCGTTGTCTTTGTTTTGCAACATTATCGATGTTGCCTAATGTTGCACTGAAATTTATACCAAGTAATTTTACGAGGATTCACGAGAATCCCCTTCTAGCTTTGCTTCGATCGTTATGTGTCATGCATGTCGCAAGAGCCGGTTTGCGAACGATTCCAATGGAAACATGTACAGGTATGTAATGCTTAGTGTTCGAGGTTTTTAATTGACTTTGAAATAATAAGTGAAATCACGAGTAACGTTTTGACATGATGATTGGAATAAGCAACAAATATTGGGCAACATTTTTCAACCGTGTAAAAGATATGCTTATCGAGGTTACTAGAGGATTTTTTCATATCATGAAATATATCATGAAAGAATGAGACAAAACAGATTCCTGTTTTTTTTTATTTCGCTTTAATTTTTGACATGGACTTGTGTCAACATTATTTGCGTTAACAATCCATATCGTTCCCACTGCATAAATTATTAATTTCAATTAAATAGTAATTAACTAAGTTGTAGATAATAGAGATAACGATAAGTTGTAGCCATCGAAACGCAACGTTTGAGTGTTTTTCAAATGATCAGTTGATAAGGAAAAGGTGATTATGACTTTTGTTACTATTAATATTATTATGAAAAAGTTCTACTAGTGCTATTTTTACGAGCATTTGACTGTTTTACGTATATGATGATGGTCAACTACAAAACTCTTTAACTGGTGTCTGATCATGAAACAGCAACTTTTCGATGACTTTTTAAATTTTTTGACACTTCGTACGAAATAAGCTCATATCATAAGCTGATCGCCTTGTTTCAGTTAATACGAATAATACGAATCTTCAAATAAGACACTCTTTTGAGGGCTTATTTTGATTGTTTTGAAAAGAATACGTGGACTCTTTTGATGGACGGTTTCATTGTTTGGAATGACACTGAAGTCGATTTTCATTTATTTAAGAGCGCTCCGTAGTTTTTCTATAGTTTTGATATGATAATTTAGGTATATCACAAAATATCTTTGTTTTATTTATTTTAATCATTGTAGGTACAGCAATAATTTTTTTCGAACTGAGCTTCATTGCACGATACGAATTGGGTGAAACCTCTTACTAATTGATTTAGAGGTAACTTATTTTTGTCTAAATATTACAGCATTGGATTAGATTAGATTCATTTATTTCACATTATCAATTTCAAATTACAATAATAGCTTATTAAAATGTCAAAGTAAATTGTGATCGTCAAAATAATTAAAATTAAAAATTGAATAATACAAATAGTCATTAATATAAAATTCAATGTCAATGTTAAAAAATAATAATAATAATCACACAATGGATAAATACAAAATAAAAAATAAAAATGTCACTATTACACAATGGTAAAGTTCAGGAATTCGTATAAGAAATTAAAATATTTTATTAATATATACATTTACTGAATAAAATTCATTATCCAACAAAAGGTCTCAGTCGGCGACTAAACGTTTCGTCATTTTCCTCATCTTTGATCATAAGGCGTATTACATCATAAGGCGATTATATCGTTTCTAAGAAATCGATAACTTCTTCCCTTATTGTAAAAAGGTTCCAGTTTTAGTTGTATTTGTATTGTTGTAGATCAAGTGAAATGTTTCGGCCCTACAAAAGACATCAACGAGTGTTGCACTTTTTTGAGACTTGTACGCAATAAAATATTGAATGAGATCCCCTGTATATAGGGCAGTACACTAAACTTAGCTAAGATTACTCTCCATTTTTATATTACCCCAGCTTCAAGCTTTCTAACAAAAAAGTTTCACTCCAAAATATTCAGTATACTTCGAAAAAATCGCGATTCGGAGATATATTACGAACACACATAAACACACATTTATCGGTTGAATACCGAAACTCTCCTTTTATTGATTGGTAAGAATCTTCTAATCAGCGGCAGCACAGTCAAATTTTACGAAATTGACTGCTGTTTTCAGTGATCATCATTACCGTCAGCGTGTATTTGTCCACTATTGGACATAAGCCTCGTCCACGGCACACCCACCACTAATACCTATCTGCTACCATTTGCATCCGGCTGATAAGAATATTACAGACAAGTTGTATAATTATTAATTTCATATAGGTAGTTATTAAGTGAAAATAAAGAGTTCTTACTGTTATGTTGTACAGATAAAACGAAAAAAACGGACCTAAAGTGTGTATTTTAAAAGTTGTTCTGGGATAAAAAGTATCCTAAGTATTAGCCGAGGTCTTTATCAATCTACCTACCAAATTTAATCCCAATCCGTTTAGTAGTTTCGGCGTGAAATCGGAACAAACAAATAAACAAACCATCATCCACACTTTCGCATTTATAATATTAGTGAGAATTGAGATTAGTGAGATAGAGGTGACTGACGTTAACCTAAGAACATCATCCATTTGATATTTACAATATTTAGATAAATCCCATATCATATGTTACATGCACGACAAATAAAGAGTTAGATAGAATGCGCATTACCCGGCTACTTTAAACAATAAAAGGGAATAAGAAGTTCAATTAACGATTAAGCCTGATTGTTAGGAATGTGTATCATGTTTTCTCATGCCATAATATCAAGTTGATAGTGATGGATCCCGTAAGATACTATCCAGACTTATCCAGTTCAGACGGGCTGCGTCAGCGCGTAACCAGTCGTAACCGCCCCCGGTCGGTTAGTCAGCAGTTCAGTACCACAGAATAACGACGCGCATTCGCACTCGGAAAATATTTTGAATTTAGACGCGAAACAATACGGAATATGACCGTAGATTTCTCAAAACTTCATTGGTTTACTGTATTTTTTATGCCATTACCAAAAGCCTCCCCAAAAAGTCCAATTTTCTGTAGGTACCTTCGGGTACGTTTTCTCGAGAAAATGTTATTTTCCTCCATTAGGTTTTTAAGGGCTGCATGAAAGTAACAGATGCCTGTACCAACTGAATGATAAGTAGTTTTAAAATAAGTTGTCATCTCGACCTGAGGCTTCATACCCTTATACCATACCCTATCTATACAGTCTTCAAAACACTTAAAGAAAAAAGTGGTAATTATCTCGAGAAATTAAGCCGTTGGTGTCGGCTGCTATCATTAGATGGCAGTCGTTCGTTAAGCTATGTCGGAGGCCTTACAGGCGACTTGAAAACTTCTGAGACTGGGGTTGGCCATTAGCCCCTCAACTCAACCGCCACCAATCCTGACTTGGCCGTGGCCTTGGCACTCGTGTGGAGTATGGCCTAACATTCCCGAGTTATGGAAAGAGACCCGTGCCCCTGCAGTGGGGAAGAAATGGGTTATTAACATTAATATGATAATTATAACGTTGTTATGAGATAATTCTCCAGAAATATCGTATTATTAAAAAAATTGGTGTTTTAATTTTGCATATTGCACCTAAGTACAGGGGCGCCAAGTACGTGGGTGCTTGGGGGCTTGGGCACCCACGAAACTTAAACATATTTTTGTATGTGATCTTTTTTTGTAATTTCAAGTTCCATTTGTTGCCATGACAATCCTTAATTCGTGTCTTGAAAGTAACTAGACTTTGTATAAGAGCATAATTAGGTATACGAGCAAATAAATAAATGCATCGAAGGAACATAACTTTTGTTAATGGGGGGGGGGGGCACCATTATTATTAGATCTCGCACTCGCACTACCTAACTAAACATTTTGTAGGGCCGCCACTGTAAACACCCACGAGGTTTTCTGAAATCCGGCGCCCCTGCCTAAGTACATAAAAATACAGAAAAATATTGTCAGTTACGTGTACCGTGTTTGTCTTCGGCAAAGAAGCGGAATCATTTAAATGATACCTTGCAACAATTGATGATTTAACCACCTATACTTACTTTATAAAGTTAATCTCACTGTCTGTGCTGATTGCCTCCTAACAGCTTTTCGTAATTGAAAACAAACAGTATCAAGTACTAAATTTATTTGTCATTGTTCATTCTAGTTCAACTGACTAAAGCAATTATCTAATTAAGCTCCACTGGTGTTGAAAATGTTACAAAATCATATCAGTTTTAAAATCCAATAGAAGAAAGCGGACTATAATAATCATCTCAAAATATCAAAGTTATCGTAAATAAGTATACTTTATATAAGAAATCTAAAAAATATAATTTAGATTTCCATGGCATAATTAGCTGTAATAATTATAATTTTTTTACAGCTATCATGTTATCTACTAATCTGTTGGAGCCTGAGCGTATTGACGACATCGGCATCTCCCAACGTGCCAAGAACAGAGACCGTTAAAGGAAACGGGTCGGTCACAACAACCAAAAATGAGACCGAGACTAATGAGATGTTTCACTGGGAGGACTACAGCGTGCTGGCCACCATGCTCATAGTGTCGTGCGGCATCGGCGTCTTCTACGGCTACTGCGGGGAGAAGCAGACCACGGGCGACGACTTCCTGCTCGGAGGCTCCGCTATGGGCACTTTCCCGATGGCCTTAAGTCTAGCCGCAAGGTTTGAAAATATTTATCAACTATCATACTCGTACAAGCAATCACGAGCATCGCTGTTTACGAATGGTGTGTATGTCAACATAGTAGGTAATTAATGTTTTACTTCACTACTTTCAGTTTCATAACTGCAATAGAACTGTTGGGAAATCCAGCGGAGATGTATATGGCGGGAGCACAGTTTTGGATGATTTGCATCGCCTTTGTACTCGTGGTCCCGATCACCAGCCAACTATATTTACCAGTTTTTATGAGGCTCAGGCTCACCTCTTGCTACGAATACTTGGTAAATATAATACTAGTAATATAACATAATATGAAATGTACCCTTTAGTAGGTGGTAGACGAAACAAATTCTCGGAAACAAGCTAACTGTGTTACCTTAAGTAATATGACAATTAAGTTAATTACCGAGCGAGGCCATCAAATTATAGATTCTTATATTCTTCTTCTTCTTCTACGCATTTGTTTTATTAATCCCGCTTGGTGGCGGGGTCTCCCGGATATAATTATTGTCCCGGATATTATGTATATTTAATTCATGCTCACTTCCTATGACAATAATACATATCATTTCTTCTACCTAAACCAAAAATATTATTTCCAGGAAGTAAGATTCTGTAAGACAATCCGCGTGTACGCTAGTGCCCTGTACATGATGCAAATGATACTGTACACCGCCGTCGCAGTGTATGCACCCGCGCTGGCGCTATCTGATGGTAAATGCACCTCTATCTTTGTGTATACCCTGTAATTTATGGGTAGCTAATTTCTGCGTTCGCAGCGCTCATGCTCACTGCTCAGGACCAAATAGCTCCGCAGACCGCTCATCAGCTATACTGTCTGTTGCAAAAGTTCCCACATATTTGTATGATGCCATCATACGCCAGTCATCGTAGACATAAAAAGCGGCCAAGTACGAGTCGGACTCGCCCATGAAGGGTTCCGTAGCAGCAAGTAACATAATATAAAAGTTTGTGTATTTCGTTGTAACTTGAATGAAAGGTAAATTGCAGTTTACGATTTATGACGTATTAAAAAAAACTACTTACTAGATATCGTTCAAACCAATTTTCGGTGGAAGTTTGCATGGTAATGTACATCATATATTTTTTTTAGTTTTATCATTCTCTTATTTTAGAAGTTACGGGGGGACACACACATTTTACAACTTTGGAAGTGTCTCTCGCGCAAACTATTCAGTTTAGAAGAAAATGATATTAGAAACCTCAATATCATTTTTGAAGACCTATCCATAGATACCCCACACGTATATGGGTTTGATGAAAAAAAAATTTTTGAGTTTCAGTTCTAAGTATGGAGAGCCCCCAAAATTTAGGTATTGTTTTTTTTTATTTTTGTGTGAAAATCTTAATGCGGTTCACAAAATACATCTACTTACCAAGTTTCAACAGTATAGTTCTTATAGTTTCGGAAAAAAGTGGCTGTGACATACGGACAGACAGACAGACAGACAGACATGACGAATCCATAAGGGTTCCGTTTTTTGCCATTTGGCTACGGAACCCTAAAAATCGCGTTAGGTCGCATTGGTTGTAACAGTTCTGATTTTTTGGTATGTTATTAGGGTTGATAACAGTAGTGTAAAACTAATTTTTCAGCTTCGAAAGACTTGTACTAACTGCGTGGTGCTCCAAAAACATCGAAACTTTCGGACTTTTTTCAGATTTTGGCTTATATCTTCTAAAAGGTACATCTTACGGAAAAAGTCGTTAAACACACTTATAAGAAGACACAATTTCCTATAATTTAAGGGCAGGTGCAGCTCTGTAGGTCAAATAGAACCCAAGATACAGCGCTTCAAACATTGGCAATTTTCGCTAAAAAGTTGGAAATTGTAGTTTTGCCGCCTTCCGAGCAGAATATCGGCTATAATACTCATTCTACGAGGAAAGTTATTGAAAAGAAAGTTATAGAGAAATTATTTAGCTTTAATTTAAGCGCAAACTGAAGTTTGTAAGACCGATAGTTCCCTTATAATCTGGACAAACCGAAAAATTAAGGAAATCAGATTTTTCAAAAAAGGGAGCCTGACAAATTGCAGGACTTCTGTAAAGGATAAGAAAGACATAAATCGGTGTAAAATTATTTATACTGATATTATAAAACTTAAATTATATCACTTAGTGATGGCAGGACCTCAGTTGATACCTGCGACAGAAATATACATGAAATATACAACAAAATGTCAATTCATATTTATTATAATGAATTACAACGAAGGGGTAGGTATGTAATATTAGGTTTACCTTTAAGTGCTTAGCGAAGAAACTGGAAGAAACAATCGTGTTCTTTTGAAAGGTCTAGGTTCATCTGACAGTTCTTCCTGGGGCTTCGGAGACTGCTCTGTTGCTTGTTGTAAAGGGCAGGTCGTCGAAGTCGTCCTCTTCATTCAACTCAGTCAAGGATGAAGTGTTGAGGCAGGCAGGTCTTCCCCTGACAAACTTTGCAGAAAATTTCAGCCCTGTTGTTTTGCAGGACCATCTTGCTTTTCCACACCCATTCTTACACCTGCATGACAGGAATTTGATAAAAACTTGTAACAAATAGTTTAAACACACAGCCCAGGATAGACCTACGAATGGATTACCTTACATGCATGACAGGAATTCCGACGTTGGTTTCTTCATTGAGTCACTAGTGGCAGTCCCTACTGGCTCCTAGAGGTGTTTTCACAACCACTAAATGCGTAAAAGAACAACTGTATTCAAGAGGGGTAAGAAAGCTCTTCTTGAATGAATGATGTCGTTGAGAACTTCTCGCAACTGGCACTTTGCTGGAAAAAACATTTTATATGTTGGAGCCCAATCTATCAGTCTATGCTGGTAAAGAGCATCAGAGGTCGACATCCTCTACTTAACAAATTAGGCTCTAACGTAAAAAAAGTTTTCTCCAGGAAAGTGCCAATTGCGAGAAGTTCTCATCAACATTATTCATTCAAGAAGAGCTTTCATCCCCCCCTGGAGTACAGTTATCATTCATGCATTCAGTAATTGCAACAACACCTCAAGGAGCGAGTCGGGTCTGACACTAGTGACATCAACGAAGAAATCAGCGTCGAAAACCCTGCTGAAATTACGTCATGCAAGTAAGGTAATCCATTCGTAGGTCTATCCTAGGCTGTGTATTTAAACTATTTGTAACAAGTTTTTATGAAATTCCTGTCATGTAGGTGTAAGAATGGGTGCGGAAAAAGAAGATGGTCATGCAAGACAACAGGGCTGAAATTTTCTGCAAAGTTTGTCAGGGGAAGACCTGCCTGCCTCAACACTCCGTCCATAGCCTTGACTGAGTTGAATGAAGAGGACGATTTCGACAATTTCCCCTTTACAACAAGCAACAGAGCAGTCTCCGGAACCCCAGGAAGAGCTTTCAGATGCACCTAGACCTTCCAAAAGAACACGATTGTTTCGTCGCTAAGTGCTTAAAGGTAAACCTAATAATACATACCTACCCCTTCGTTGTAATTCATTATAATAAATATGAATTGACATTTTGTTCTATATTTCATGTATATTTCTGTCGCAGGTATCAACTGAGGTCCCGCCATCACTAAGTGATATAATTTAAGTTTTATAATATCAGTATAAATAATTTTACACTGATTTATGTCTAATCTAATCTGATTTCCTTAATTTTTCGCTTTGTCTAGATTACAAGAGAACTATTAGTCTTACAAACTTCAGTTTGTACTTAAATTAAAGCTAAATAATTGCTCTATAACTTTTTTTTTAATGACTTTCCTCGTAGAATGAGTATTATAGCCGATATTCTGCTCGGAAGGCCACAAAACTACAATTATGAACTTTTTAGCGAAAATTGCCAATGTTTGAAGTGCTGTATCTTGGGTTCTATTAGACCTGCAGAGCTGCAACTACACTTAAATTATAGGAAATTGTGTCTTCTTATAAGTGTGTATTCTTATAATCTATTCCGTAAGATGCACCTTTTAGAAGTTATAAGCCAAAATCTGAAAAAAGGCCGAAAATTACGATGTTTTTGGAGCACCACGCAGTTAGCACAAGTCTTTCGAAGCTGAAAATTTAGTTTTACTTTACTGTTATCTACCCTAACAACATACTAAAAAATCTGAACTGTTGCAACGAATGCGACCTCCGATGTCTTGTACGACTGGCCTATCAGCTGCGGTCCATATTTCTCTCAACAGTAACATCAGTAATTATAAGTAATCTATGTAAGTACGAGACAGTGTCGAAATAATACGTATTCTATTATTTCTGTATTAAAGCTATAAATAATGGACGTAGATAATTTGTACGTTGGTAAATGTCCATTATACGAGTACAGGCAAGTAACAGTGTACGTTTCACCTTTTTATGCATACGATACATGCTGATGAAATATTAATTATGCCTACATCTAGGAATTGCTAAGTATTTAATTTTATTGTAACTCGTAGGCTCTCGTAGTTCGGTGAAAACTGAATAATTCCTACGATCTCCAAAATGATAGAATAACTTATACATGGCTATTGTTGCATCTGATAGGACATGAGCAAATTGCTCACATTGCAATGTACCACCCATTACAAAATATCGAATTGATAAATTTCTTCTCATTTACATAGGTATCGACTATCGAATGCAAAATTAAATTTTGTAACATATAACCTAACCGTTTTAGGGAATGAATTTAGAATATGATTTAGGTATTGTTCATCCCCATGCATATTTATATTTAAACCTGTAATGTGCCTCGATTCACTTTAAAACGCTTCGTGCTTACTAATAGCATTTGAAGTGATGATCTAAGTCTGGCCACAAAACGAAAATATTGTGTAAATAGATATTAACATTATTGCGCAGTGCCCCATAGAACTTTTACGTGTCATGGTTGTGGTCACCTATTAATCGTGCGTATCGTGTATGTAACGCCTCCTAAATTTATGCTGTGTAAGTAATAGTAAGTAGGTAAGCACCTTTAAAGTACCTCTTATTCCCACGTTTACGAAGACACACAATTTTCTGCTCTACTGCGTGAGAGAAAAGTGTGTTGTTTTCTTACATTTCCCAACAAAAAGCCTATTTTATTTGAAACGTTTTTGCGGCGTCGCTCAATCTAAAGAAAACCAAAACACAGTCAAGTTCCTTAATAAAGGCGAGCATTAAAACGTTATTACGGGTAGACACATGTAGGCGCATAGTACGAGTTGTTAATATTGTACATCTGTAAAATGATTTAATGAACTTAGTAACGTGTTCAACACTTAAATTATATTATAACTTAGTCCAGTGAAAGTTATAGAGGGACCATAGCATACATAAATAAAAGATACCATACCGCAGCGTAATGGCGCTAACTGGTAGGTATGTGCTGTGCACTGTCGCCTGCGTTTGCGTAATGCGATTGTAAGATACAATGTCTATGTATCTTATTATTAATAAGATACATAGACATTGTATCTTACAATCATACTGCTTATTTGTTGCATAATAACTGAGTTATTATGCAACAAATAAGCAGTATATCTTGGCTAAATGATAGTTACAGCCATGCATTGATTGTTTGTAGGTACCCTACATGTTCAGTTCGCTATGGGGTCGCTGCGAACCATCATACCCAATACTCCCTACCAATACCTACCTACACATGACGCAAACGTAAAAGTTTTTCTATTATTGCTAAGTATTTAAAAAGGCACTCCATAACATAGGTAAAAACCTTTAAAACAGCCGGATTACTCAATAAAAATATTTTCTCGTTATTTTTAAGTAATCCTTAAAAAAAAAAAAAATTTACAAAACACATAAATATAAGAGAATGCAGCGCTCTAGAACTAAAATGACTATAGTATAACAAATATATAACTCGTAAGACATTTAGGCACTAAATATTTATTTCACAATCAAGCTTTGTAAAAATGAATATGATTTTAAAAATAACATAGATTTCGATTGTTTTTTTAAGATTCCATTCCACTACACCTATACAGAAAGAAGAATCATAAGAAATCATAAGAAATAAATAATCAGAAGAAAGAAGGCCGCAAATTATATGGAGTTTCCGTATACTTTGCGGCTTTTTTTATGAAGGCAGTATATACCTACGTCTCTAACATGCGCAATCAATGATATTTTACTAAGGATATTGCACGCTAAAGCAACGCGGCAATCGGCATCGTAGCGCGGCACAAGGACACTATACGTAGCTATACATCAATAGTAAACGTCGTAGAAACAAACGAAACACAGCCTATCTCCTTCTTACAAATGGAGCTCGTGAATTGCTATTTCATATTACATCATCTCGCAAGCCCAACGCGTGACGTGGCGTGACTCTTGAGAACATAAGAAGCGTGGAGTAGCATTTGCTTTTTTTTTTTGTATTGGGAATAGTGTTTCAAATACTGCCATTCGTAATGTTTTCTGAAATATTGTACAATTGACTTAATTAGAATTCCAGATATATGTATATTTTGTGATTTTTAAATGACGGATATGAATATTTCAGGCTAAATTATTACTCGGGATAAATATGTCAAGTTGTCGACTTTTTTGTACCGCTTAAAAAAAAGGAAAAAGTTTTTTACTCTGTCAATGGTCGACAGAATGGGTATGAAAAAATGGTCAATTCAACGATCGATTTGTATGGAGCGTCATTTTTTTCATTTATTATGTATGTTTAAGACGTTGTTACATTTGAAACAAACAATGGTGATTTTCAAATTTCCCATTAAAATTACCTTGTTTACAGGCTGTTTAAAAGAGTGCGTTTGAAATTTTAAGGTGTTACTCAGAATCAAGTATACAGAGTGTTAAAAAAGTGCGTTTGATTATAGGTTGTTAATGAAATGCGTTTGAAATTTTAAGGGGTTACTTAGAATCAGAATCAAGTATAAATAACAGAAAAATATTGTAACAATCTGATCTGCAATTTCTTTTTCATTTTTTCATACAAAAGCTGAATAGAGACTCAAGGATTTGTATGAGAATCTAAAATATTAATTGTAGATCCTACACGTGATCGAGAGTAATTCTAAGTGTAACCCTGTGATAGAATGGTTAATTGTGCCACACGATAAGGAAAGAAGCTAAGTATATATTTTTACAAATTTCGAGAATATTCGCCTTTTGTACTTCAAATATTTATTTATTTATTTTATTATTTATTGTACACAGAAAAGCGATCCATATTATTAACAAAGTACACTTATTCACATATAGTATGTTTAAGTAAAGAAGTTTGAGTTTGAGTTTAATTATGCAAGTTTACTGCCAAAAAAGCAGTTAAATATTTGTTAAAAGATGAAAGAAATGTTGCAAATAACTGTGAAATAACCTAACCTAACCAATTAAACAAAAAATTAAAACCTGACCAATAAAATCCTTTTAATTAGCTGTAGTCGGATAAAAATGTAAGTACCCTTCATAAATCTGGGGATCAAAACGAATCTAACAACACCTCGCAGTCCGAAATTTATGAAGCCGTCTTGGGTACAGGCGGTAATAATGAAACAGATTTTCATACATAACACATACATACACTCGACTTCAAAAAAATCGCACCTTTTAAGAAATCTATTTTAAACATCTTTCAATCGTATTTGTATTATGAAATACTGGTAATGTTCGGTATCATTTGAAAGGTAAGGAAACAGAGAATGCAAAAACAATAATTCATTCAATGTTTTTTATTGGAACTGAGAAAAATTTACAAAACAATAAAAATCCTTAAAAAACCCAAATGAAATCTGATTAATTTTTCAAAACAAAGTTGCTTAAAACTAACCTAAAACCTAGTGTTACCCCCCCTAGCCCTAATGACGTCTTCCATGCGCTCTCTCATGGATCGCACCAACTTTAGGACCTCTTCTTGAGGGATTCTGTCCCATTCCTCAATAACGGCGTCTTGGAGCTCCTGAAGAGTCGCGGGGAGTTTCAGCTGGTCCCAGAGGTGCTCTATCGGGTTCAGATCTGGACTTCTCGCTGGCCACTGCATGACAGGGATCCCAACCTCTTGAAGGTAGCCCTGCACAATTCCAGCAGTGTGCGCGCGAGCGTTATCGTGCATTAATGTGAACCCGTCGCCAATAAATCCAGCATAGGGGACCACATGTTCTTCCAGGATCTCTGTGATGTACCGGTGAGCAGTCATCGACCCTTGCCCGCGAGCACCGCCGGTCCGAGAGACGCAAGAAAGTTCAGTTTTGCCGTCGGCAGATATGCCGCCCCAGAACATGCAGGAACCGCCCCCGTATTCTACCGTCTCTTGGATGCAGGCTTGGGCAAAACGTTCCCATTGTCTTCTGAATACTCTTTTGCGTCTATCGTTGCAGAAAAGGCACACTCTCGTTTCGTCTGAGAAGAGAACAGCTCTCCATTGGTCCAGGGTCCAATTGACGTGGGCGCGAGCAAATTGCAGGCGTGCTCGCCGATGCGCTGCGGTTAATTTTGGACCCGTGGCAGGTCTTCTAGCCACAATATTTCTCTCCTTTAAATAGTCTTCTTCTAACTGTAGAGATCACGGCCCTTCTACGAACTGCTTGAAGCTGCTGTTGCAACTCAACAGCATTAGAGAACCGATTTCTCAAAGACTTCGATACGACGAATCGGTCATCTCTCGCAGAAGTGCAGCGATTTCTACCAGACCCACGCCTTCGGACAAAGCCACCGGTCTGCAGGAACCGCTGGTACACTCTTCGAACAGAAAAGCAACTCAAGTGCAATTGCCGAGCAACATCACACTGACGTAGTCCTGATTGCAGTAGTGCGATAACTTGGGCGGCTTCAGCAGCAGTAGTGTCCATCTTCAAGGACGTTTTTCTGATGAAAGATATTCTTCTGTGTCTTCTTCGACTGTTGGTAGCAAATTTATCCCCCGATAAGCTGAATCGACCCTTTTATACCCAAAAAACAAAACAATACAAACAAAATTTGAAGAGGAGAATCAGTTCCATTGTCATTCACAGTGACTTAAAGTGTCAAGCTTTTTCTTTAATCAAATGAAATGGAAATTTTTTTAAAGAGTTTTTATAGGGCTCTCAAATGATACCAATATTGCTACGAATAACTGCTTGTTTTAAGGATTAACAGTGCTTGAAGCCTATTTTTACGGACGTGCGATTTTTTTGAAGCCGAGTGTATTAACATTTATACATACACCCGAAAAATAGTATCTTCCGATTCGGCAATATGGCTTTTACACTTAAAACATTTAAACAAAAGCTACTCCACTCTTTTGTTATATGACTATGTTCTTGTCGCGTACTGACGCATGTCTCTTTCTAGCGCGCGTGAAAGAAAAGAATAGGAATACTCCTTAATAATTTACGATATTTATTGAAATTTCAGTGCTTTTCTACTTTTTTTTTACACATTTTCGTGTGTTATCTTTTATAAATAAAATTAACTTAGCGGTGGTAGGTCACACCATCTTTTTTTAGGGTCGTTTGAGTGTTATGACATGACACATTTAGGCATCCTTACTGCTTTGCGCTCAAAACACGACTAAGGTAAAAAGTGTGCGCACATCGTATTTGAGCACACTTCTGCTGTGCCGTTTACAGCGCGCTGATGCAAAGTCCATGTATAGAATGTCGTTGTGCGCAATAAATACTTAATATTGACCGCCACGATTAAAAACCCGACGGTCTTAATTGCTTATTGAATCATCTCCCGCTATAATACGATCCAAATAAGTAAAGAAATTAATAGCCAAGCATGTCCATAACCATCCTAATTTACTGTGTATTTCATAACAACTTCAGTATTCAATGATACTAGCCGTGCAAAGATGGTATGTGTTTACGATTTACAACTAAATAAGTCCTTAGTTATAGCTCTGTGCCTGAGTGTTACGCAGTAGACTATTATAAGTGTAGTGAAGTGATGCAGTGCAAGCCCACGGCCATGTAACGACTGCATTGATTATCTCAAGTGACATACTCGCAATCGCCGCCTTTGTGTTCTACTAAGTATCTTATTATTCAATTCAAGTTATTGGAAAACTAGTTGCAGCTATCATTAAGAAAACAGAATATACACATATTGACTTGAAAAACAACGGAATAGATTTGTATGAATCTTCTTCTTAATCTTAAAAGTTTAACCGCCTCCATAGCCTAGTGATTAGTCCGCTCGCTTCACATCAGGAGGTCGCAGGTTTAATTCCCGGCGGGATCCAACTTTGTAGGACTCGGTTTGGTTGGTGGAAAGGCATTTTCTGAGCCCGCCTGACTATCTACCACCATCTTATCTAAGTCTTGCCGCCAAACATCAATGTTAACATCAGTGATGTGTTCTGGCATGAAGATAAGATCACTGGCGCCGACTCCATAGAGCCTGGGGGTGCCTTCCCAATGACATTATCAGTAGAGCGGACCCCCCCCCCCATATTTCAATATTTTTCCTGTATTCCATACTTGATTCTGAGTGACCCCTTAAAATTTCAAACGCACTTTATTAACAATCTGCATTAAAATAATCGTGTGCGAATCGCGAACTGCGGTCCCTCAACAATAATTACAAAAACGATATCCGTGCGGGCGAAAACTTGTTAGAAAATATTTGGAAAATAATCAAAAACATTTTCTTGGCCTAGCCCCCCAATATTTTTATGAAGTCGGCGCGGCGCCCCTGGATAAGATAGCCAGTTCCCCATTGCGTTGGGGCATCTTTGGTAAGCCCGCTTCCATCTTCGGCATCATCATCACTTACCATCAGGTGAGATGATGCCAAGGGGTTACTAATTGAGGGTAAAAAAGGAGGTGGGCCCCTGTCATTGCATTAGCCATCATTTCCTTCTATCCCTTGCTCTCTCCTTCAACTCCTGGTACGACTGACTACCACACCATGTTTTAAGTTGTTCGATGTAAGTGGTTCTTGATCTTCCTCTTTCTCTTTTGCCGCTCACTTTTCCTTCTGTTTTTTGTGTAATTAATAAGATTGTGATAGCGAAGCATATATTTTACCCAGCATGAAAATGTTAGATGATCGCGACATGAAAGACGCTCCTGTTACAAATATTTGGTTTAAGTCAATCTTTTCGAATAAAAATATGTATAAATATAAAAAATATTGTAATCCTTATTACTTCTAATATTTCAACTGGTTTCACTTTGATGGCAAATTATTCATTTGTTTTTAGCTAAATGTAAGTATAAATTGTTGTAGACGGTCTACAGAATATTTTTGCAAATTTTGTCAGGAAACAGAACATTATGTTGAAACCAACAATAAAAATCGGTGAATTCAATACCTTTAATCTTATTGGAACGGTTTTTTAAAGTTATTGGAAAGCGAGAAAAGTAACAAAAACGTAAAAATCTAGAGCATTTAACGTAACTTAAATAAGTAAGAAGCGTTAAGTGCGGTAACGTTAACGTTAACGCGGCCCGCATTGGGATCAACATCGTGTCAGATCCGGCTACGTCTAACGCAGCGAATGATTTTGTTTTAAACCTTGTACCACTTGTCTAATACCTATTTGTATCATTTCCCATCTTTAACAAGTGCATGGATTTTGATGCCAATATCATAGACCTATTTATTTTAGGTATTTTATGAGGGCTATGCATGCAGGTCATATAACAACAACAAGCATATCGAGGGTTCACGGGCGACTTGTATTAAGCGACATTTTTGGAAACACAGGTAACCTCTACTTTAAAATTTATTTCTTACAAAATACCTCACAAAAAATAACTTCTGAATAATAAATAAAATACTAAGAATATCGAGAATCTATATAATACTAAGAAGTTAAGTTTTAATGATTATTTTTCTAAGAAATAGTTTTTTAAATCAGTCTTCTGAACATTTCTAAAAATGTCGCTTAATACAAGTCGCCCGTGAACCCTCGATATTATACAGGTGTAACCAAATAGAAGTAGGGCCTGTCCACAGGTTCTCTTACAGAATTTATAAGTTTAATATATAGGGTGTAAGGGACAGATTTCCGAAAACTTTAAGGGCTTGCTCAGTAGACGAAACTGAACAACTTTCCACAAGTTTTTTTTTTTCAGGAAACGAAAAAAAAATCGGCTTCTCCATACAAACTGTCCAATCAAGTTTATAATTTTGTATGGAGATGGAAACCTGTCCCTTACACCCTGTATAGCGTCGGTATAGCTCCACGTAAGTGACTCTTAACGTCGTAACTAAAGGTCTCGGATTCAAATTTTGGTTGGTGGTAGGACATTTTCTAAGCCCGCCTGGCTAACTACCACCTGCATTTTATCTAAGTCTTGCCGCCAAAGAGCAATGTTAATAGCATTGATGTGTTCTGGCATGAAGATAAACCCCACCCTGTTGCGTTAGGGAATTTTGGTAAGTCCGCTTCCATCTTCGGCATAATCATCACTTACCAAAAGGCGAGATGATACATTTGTTGATTAAAAAAGTCCTAGCCAGTGTACTAATAAATTTTGTGATGCACGTTTAAATTGTGCCACTCGATGAGAAGAACAATCGATTCTTATACGTTTACTTAAAATTCGCTCTACTTCTCACATACTAGATTAGACCAATTAAGATAGTTTTGTGTTTAAACTAATAATAAATTACATAACTTTGCAGTGACTGGCTTGAACACTTATCTCGCGGTCTCGCTGGTGTACGTCGTGTGCATCTTTTACGCGTCCCAGGTGCGTAAGTATAGCAAAATCAATTGGTAAGCTTTACATAAGACGACAGGGTATAATTAAAATACCTACTTTAAAAATTCGAGCTCTAAGACTTTGATGGATGAGCGTGTTAAAAAAACGACAGGTAAGTCAAGCGAACCAACCGAACGATTTTATTTTTGAGCGACAGAGCGAAAGTATTATTGGTTAGTATTCTGGCAAAATAAAAAAGTTAAAGGCAGACCTCCATAAAATAACAATTTCGGTTTACGATTTATCTAATTAATCGCTTACGCTGTAAAAGAAATCCACTGACAGTTTCAATGGTAGACGTGCCATACATTATACATATATTTTCATAAGAAAGTATGTGCAGTGCTGCTGTATGATTGTTGTATATCTGCTCTCGGTACCTCCTCCTGCTAGTAAATGAACAAGTATAGAAAAGGGTAAAATGGAGATGAAAAGAAAATTTTGGATGTCTGTGTGTTTGTTTCTTTGTTACTCAATCACGAAAAAATGGCTGAACGGATTTGGATGTTGGGCACACAAATTTGTTTATAAACTGTTATAAACAAATTTGTGTGAAAGCCATTTTTTCGTGATTGAGTAACAAAGAAACGTAATCAGTATTAACACTTATAAAACTTTTTATATCAGTGTCAGTAAATGACAACGCAAGTCCACGCAGACGAAGTCGCGGGCAGAAGCTAGTAATGTGTAATACAATTGTACATATATTACATTTCAATCATCAGAATAGAGTGCTCACCAAGGTTCGGAACCGGTTAACAAATACCGGTTAATTTCGTTCGAATTTCGGTTAACGATTCCGTTCAGGTTAAAACCGGTTTCCAGCTTAACCGGTAAATTTGAATAAAATATCGGTTAATCAGGAAGCGGTTTTCTAACCGAAATAAGAACTAAATTAACCGGTTAAAACCAAACTTAGTCAAGTACAGGCGCGTCGCGCGGGTGCCACTGCCCGAGTCTTCTGCTCACTTTCTCGCACGCTTTCAATTGATTGCACGCGGCAAACATGCCTACAAAGTCGCATATTCTTCAAATTAACCGGTTAATTCCGTTCGAACGAAAAAATATCGGTTTTGGTTAAACCGGTTAAATATACCGGTAACCGAAACCTGAACGAAACCTTAACCGAAATTATTTCGATATAGGGGTCAATGACCGAAACCGGTATTTTCAAAAAACCGGTTTCCGAACCCTGGTGCTCACGACTATTGATCCGAGAGTCTTGGGTTCGATCCCCACCCAGGGCAAAAATTCTGCCCTGGGTGGGGATCTCTGCTGGGGTGCCTCTGCTGCCGTGCTTACTTATCTTACAAACAAACTGTCCAATCTAGTTTATAATTTTATATGGAGAAACCGATTTTTTTTCGTTTCCTGAAAAAATGTCTTGTGGAAAGTTGTTCAGTTTCGTCTACTGACAAGCCCTTAAAATTTTTGGGAAACCTGTCCCACACACTCTGTATATAAAAGCAGTAACTTCATCCATTTCGTCATTTAATAATGTAAGAATTAATAAATAAGACAATTAAATGATAATACTGAATCTGAGTTACACATTTCAAAAATCGTATTTAAAATTTAAGGAAACAATTCGGAAAATGCGAAATGTGACGAAAACTCGAAAGTGTATTTCACAGACTTACTGCTCTTATCGTAAGCACGGCAGTCTGTGTCTTGGTGTATTATATCTATATATTTATGTATTTAAATGTATATGTGTAATTGTGTATGGATATCAGTTTGGGATCTGATGGCCGTTTGTGATTCCATTTACATCATTAATTTATCAGGGAGGCATGAAGGCAGTGATCATGACGGACACGTTCCAATCGGCGGTGCTGCTGGGCTCGCTGGCCGCTGTGCTGGCCATGGGGGCCGCCCAGGTGGGCGGGCTGGAGGCAGTCTGGGACCACGCCCGCGAAACCGGCCGCCTGCACTTCTTTAAGTAAATATTTTCTATACGACAACGCCGGACATTTAACTAAACGCCATCATAAAATTGAATGTGCCTTGACCGATGAAATTGAAAGCCTCTACCGATAAGCTAAAATAAATAATTATCACCACCTATACAGACTTCACCTTATGCCCAGTACAGACACCCGCCTAACTAATTGTATATCTAAATACTTAATTGGTGACGATCAAAAATATTTAAATGAAAGTGAAATCTCTATTTGCGAGATGTAAACAACTTGTTAGGAGTAATTTTAAATAATGTTATTACATATTACCTAACGCCTTTAACTGACTCAGTAAGCGCAAAGTGCTTATTAATCTGGTTACTGCTCTTGCAAATATGTATGACACCAATTATAGGAGTCATACATCATTTTAATTACAATTTCCGGTTAAGAACTAGTCATTTTGAATTGGGCACGCAAAAAAGAAAGGTTTTAGTAACAATAAATATTTCCATTGATGTGATAAAAAATACTTTTAAGCAAGTAACTAAATAAATAATAATTTAACTAAATTATATTATTCTTCTAAATATAAACGCTGTACGACATCTATATGATATAAGGCTCATTTACAAAACAATTACATTATATAACAATAAAAATGTATAATTTGGCTGGTTTTTAACATCAACAAAATTTAAATTCTACAATATTTCGTTAAGAATGCAAGTAAACGGCCAAGCAAGTAAGCAGGCATTCATGCAAGGCCATAGGTGTGGGCAGGCAAGCAAGCAAACAGTTGACGAAGTCGCCTTCGAAGGTCCTACCTGTGGTTCTTATATTAAACTAACACTACGACGACTGTGAAGCGCTCACAGTCTCCGAACCTAAATTATCCGAGTCAGGGTGTTCATTTCGCTCGCTCCCACTTAGGTACTTTTTATGATTTTCGTAACAATTTCATACATACTTACTTATAGTTAGCAGAAGAATATTCTAATTAGCAACAAAGAAAACAGTAAATGAGGTCTCACTAGTTCGACTGCACAGTTTACTCTGAGCATTATTATCAAATGTTTATATTATACGATGAAAAACGGATAAACATGTGTCTTGTCATACGCAGCATGAACCCGGATCCCACTGTCCGGCACTCGTTCTGGTCAGTGGTGGTGGGCGGCACAGTATACTGGACGAGCATGTTCTGCGCCAACCAGGCCTCCGTGCAGAAGTACTTGTCGGTGGAGCGCATCGCGCAGGCGCGGGTGGCGCTCTGGGTGTCGGCATTCGGCCTCATAGCCGTCTACTCCGTCAATTTCATCACCGGCGCCGTCCTTGCCCGTTTCTACGCCACCTGCGATCCGATGCAGGTACACCGACTGAATACGTATGACCTCATAATACGACCAAGTGCCCTCTTAGCCTCTTACCTTACCGGCCTACGACATACTTGATTTTGATGAACATCGTTAAACTAAAGGCGTGTCAAACTCCAATGATCTTAGGCAAGACGTGCGGTATAGTGCTTATTAAAATGTGGACATACCTGCGTTTAACCTTTTTACGACGAGAGCCAAGTACGAAAATGTATTGTTTTGAAAATTGAGCTCGACTGCCCGCCTATGTAAGTACCTACCATCGCTTCGTCGCTACAATTAATAGTCATGTTGTGCCTACGTCAGATTCTTTGAAATAGTTGAATTAAAAATGTGTTTGTCTCTCAGGCGGGCGTGATAAACGCCTCGGACCGACTGCTGCCGCTGTACGTGGTGCGACAGCTGGGCTCGGCGCGCGGCGTGGCTGGCTTCTTTGTGGCGGGCATCTTCGCAGCCAGTCTCGGGTAAACTATAATACCTACAATGTTTGACTAACACACAGCATGGCTATCCAACAGGATTCAGGGCTACAGAATTGACTGCCATCTGTTCCAAGTAAATATAGGTAGTTGATTTTCCAGTTTCAGAGATTTCAGGAATTCGTAATCTACAGCGAGTAAAAAAAATATGTACAAATTCAAACTGCGTACTTTTACGCCTTTATTTAGGAGACAAACGCACATCAAGTACTAAATACGCAAACGTCTTGTCCAGGTGCGTGCCCAGCTTTCAAAACTAGGAGGTCAGGCTGAAATTTTGACTAATATTTATTAAATAACAAATCAACATTCAGTAGGTTACTTTAGCCAAAATATTTGTACATATATTTAAATGTATACCACAGACTTTACTGCCGTACTGAGATATCACGTGTATTTATTTTTTCGTTGAACGCGCGATTTATAGAGTAATTTCCAAACGTCGGACTTAACATAACAACTTGTTATGTTGTTTTTAACTCTTCCCAAGGTTCGAAACGGCTTCAGGCGGTCAGGAGCAACCTGCAACCTTAATGTCTGTCTGGAAATTTTTAACACAGTGCCTAATTTTACATTATACCTGTATTTAAAGATAATATTTTGTACCAAAAAATACACGTGATTTTGGGTAGGGGGTGGGGGGGTAGTCTAAAACTTCACCACGTATCACCAGGGGGGAGGGGGGGGTCTAAAAAGTTGCTGAAAAACATCACGTGATTATTGGACGGCCCCATACGCGAGAAAAACGTGACCCTATATATACATTTAAATAAAATATTTGAATGGATTTTTGAATAGAATGTTATGTAGAAATCACTGATTAATTTCCGAAATTAATTTATATCTATCTATCTATCAGCCGAAAGACGTCCACTGCTGGACAAAGGCCTCCCCCAAGGATTTCCACACCGACCGGTCCTGTGCGGCTCGCATCCAGCGGCTTCCTACAACCTTTACCAGGTCGTCGGTCCACCGAGTCAGGGGCCTGCCCACACTGCGCCTCCCCGTGCGCGGTCGCCATTCGAGAACTTTACTGCCCCAACGGCCATCTGTTCTACGAGCTATGTGCCCTGCCCACTGCCACTTAAGTCTAGCGATTCTGAGAGCTATGTCGGTAACTTTAGTTCTCCTACGTATCTCCTCATTTCTGATTCGATCACGTAGGGAAACACCAAGCATAGCACGCTCCATCGCCCTTTGGGTGACTTTGAGCCTTCTTATATTCTTATAAATTAATTTATTTTGTTAAATTAATAAAATAATGCTATGCTATGCTTGGCGTTTGTGGACTATGAGAAAGCCTTTGATTCGATCGAGACCTGGGCTGTGTTGCAGTCTCTCCAACGGTGCCAAATTGATTATCGATACATCGAAGTGTTGAAGTGTTTGTATGAAAACGCCACCATGTCGGTCCACCTCCAGGATCAGAATTCGAAACCTATCCGGCTGCAGCGTGGGGTGAGACAGGGAGACGTTATTATTATTATTATTATTATTATTATTATACACTAGCAGCTCTATGAGCTGATGCGTGTATATCACTGCACTTGTGTTCTTTAATTATTATTCAAATGTTTGTCAAGTCTATTTTTAAAACAGTTAACTGTTGGAGCACTTATAACAGTTTCCGGAAGAGAGTTCCATAAGTTCATCACGCGATATGGCAAGAAGTGTGTTCTGGGGTTGCTAGCACATGGAGGTTTGGTTAACTTCAGGGAATGGCCTCTTAGATGCTTGTTCTGATTCATCATGTATAACTCTTTCAGGTTTCTGACGTTGTAGTGGTCACTGAGTATTTTGTAGGTCTCAATGAGGTCTCCTCTGTTACGTCTGTTATATCTCCGAAACTGTTCACCGCTGCACTGGAAGACGTTTTCAAGCTTCTGGACTGGAAAGGACTCGGCATTAACATCAATGGCGAGTACATCACTCACCTTCGATTTGCTGACGATATCGTGATCATGGCTGAGACCTTGGAAGACCTAGGCGCAATGCTCGAAGGACTCAGTAGAGTCTCCCAACAAGTGGGTCTTAAAATGGACATCGATAAGACGAAAATCATGTCAAACACCCACTCCTCTGAAGGTTGGAGACTCTACACTCGAAGTTGTTGACGAATATGTATACCTGGGACAAACAGTCCAGTTAGGTAGGTCCAACTTCGAGAAAGAGATCAATCGTCGAATCCAACTCGGCTGGGCAGCGTTTGGAAAGCTTCGCAATATCTTCACGTCCAAAATACCGCAGTGTCTCAAGACTGAAGTCTTTGACCAGTGTGTGTTGCCAATGATGACATATGGATCCGAGACATGGTCGCTTACTATGGGCCTCATAAGAAGGCTCAAAGTCACCCAAAGGGCGATGGAGCGTACTATGCTTGGTGTTTCCCTACGTGATCGAATCAGAAATGAGGAGATACGTAGGAGAACTAAAGTTACCGACATAGCTCTCAGAATCGCTTGACTTAAGTGGCAGTCGGCAGGGCACATAGCTCGTAGAACAGATGGCCGTTGGGGCAGTAAAGTTCTCGAATGGTGACCGCGCACCGGAAGGCGCATTGTGGGCAGGCCTCCGATTCGGTGGACCGACGACCTGGTAAAGGTTGCAGGAAGCCGCTGGATGCGAGCCGCACAGGACCGGACGGTATGGAAATCCTTGGAGGAGGCCTTTGTCCAGCAGTGGACATCTTTCGGCTGATAGATAGATAGATAATAAAATAATAATAATAATTGTTAATTATAAATATATATAAACGCGGTACTGAAGCTCCTTTTTATCAAGCTGTACGACAGCAAAAACAGGGTTACGTTTTTCTCGCGTATCTGAGTATGTTAGTGGGATTATTCCTTCCCTTGAAGCATCGCAACGGCTGGATGGATTTTAGATAGTCATCTAAAGCGGATCGAAAGCTGCTTGCAGTTCGCGCGGGGTAATTTAAAATTATACTCATAATTTAGTTAATTTGTATAATAATTTCATATATAAAAATTTCAGAAGGTTTTTTTTTAGTTTATATTCTGATTACCAAAAATTTTTCAAAGGTTTTTTAAAGATATGTATAAAGGAACTTGAGATTTTATTAATCAGCTGATTAGTTCCTAAAATAGTAAATACAAGTTAAAGACTACGTTTTCACGAAAAAAAGTTTAAGTATAACTTATTTCCGAGTGAATTTTCAACAGGACCGTGGCATCAGCGCTCAACTCTTTAGCTGCTATTGCGTGTCAGGACTTAGCTACTGGGTTGCTCGGCATCACACTGCCTGAAGACAAGGGTGCTTTGGTAAGTGACACATACAGTAAGTATCTCTGTTAAGAAAATATATTTTCAGTTTCACCCAAACCCTAATTTCAGTTATAAGTGATTCTATTTCTTCTATTACATTTGTAGGTAAGGTGGTAAATGGTAAACCAAGTTTTAATAAGGGATTTTATTACGTATCTACAATCAATGATGTCGATTCGGTTTTCACGATTAAACTTATTTGACAGGATTAAACTTAATTTAAGTGTTCTGTCTTTTTCTTTGTATATCGAAAAGACAAGGACAGGACGCTAAAATTAAGTGTAGTCCTGTCAAATAAGTTTAATCGTAAACACCGAATCGACACCAATATGAAACTAAACGAGTACCTTAATTTATACAACTGATAGATAATCCCATAAATATGTAGGTATAAATTTGCAATCCAGTTTGCAACGCAACGCAATTGACGCCAAGCCTGTCTGTGGCGTAGTCAGAATGTAGCACGTAGCAACGATTTGCTTATTGTACCTGGACAGCAAAAACTCGCTAGACTAGCTCCGGGGCTAAGCTTCACAATAGAGTTTCGTCCTTCTTTTCTACAATATAGCCAGTCTAGCAATTTTTGCTATCCAAGTAAAAGTAAATAGTATTTCGTACCATAAGTAGTACCTAATAGGGATATGATAAAATCAGGGATTTGATCAAATCCCGGGCGATCTTAAAATACTTACACGATTTTGTCATTTCCCTAAACAAATCTAGTGATTTGACCAAATCCGTTGTTGTCGACGTGTTCGAATAGATGCCGCATTTGTGTTTTTTTTTTCGGATCTGAGGCTTTCCGCAAGAGTGCGCATGCGTTCTTATATAGGTTATAAAAGAAAATTAAAGGAAGAAGCAGAAGCTACTAAGAAAAATCCCAGAAAAACATGCAAAGTATCGCAGAAGACTAAAACCAAGCAACCCCAAAAGAATAAAAAAAAATTGGAGATGCCCTAGTTACCAAGACAAGTATAAGGAGCCTATTGTTGAAGACTGGATCCATTGCAGCCTGTGCACTGAATGGTGGCATGATAAATGCATATCTTACATTGGTGTTGGAATCTACAACTGCGATTTTTGAGTTCGAATTAGCTAGCGCATTCTTAAGGTAGATGCGCACTCATTGGGGACTATCATGCGTACTCTTGCGGCGTTGCGTTGCAACATCAAGGGTGCGCAATTACCTACGATATCAATTATATTATTATTTAACAACGACATGAAATAAATTTGATTTTTCTTACAGTATATTAAATATGATTAGATGGTTAATACATTAAATATTTTTTTATTTCATTGCAACCGTTTTTATTTGATTTACTTATGTCAATTTAATTCTAAACCGCGCACACTTGGGGCACCTTGCCCTATATTCATCACTTACCACCAGGTGACTACCCAAAGCTTGCATTAATATTTTTTATACAGTGCACGTGCAGTGTTCCCAGTCATTCATTTTAAAAGAACATGCTATACAGACCTATGTTGTTTCGGTATGTCCACTCGCAGATCGCGCGCTGGGTGTGCCTGGCCTGTGGCGCGGTGTCCTTCGGGCTAGTGTTTCTGGTGGAGCGCCTGGGCCCGGTGCTGCAGTTGGCGCTCTCCTTCAACGGAATGGCGGGAGGCGTCTCGCTTGGCCTCTTCTCCCTCGGCATGCTCTTTCCTTGGGCCAACTCTAAGGTATACTTCATCGCTTGCTTGTCTTTCCCTGTGCACGTTAACTCTCGGGTAGGACTTACTGACTTTAGAGCGTTTGTCTTTATGAATGCTGCATGCATCTCATATTAATTAACTGCATTCCGTGAAAAAAGACCTACCAGGGGCGCCGGGATATAGACAACCTCGTGGGTGCCCATGCACATTTTGAAAGAATTGACTTAGTGAGAGAAGTGAAATGCATGTCCATAAGATCCGTTTGTGTACCGAGCAAAGTCCCAGTAATCAACGACCAGTTTTAAGTCTATTCAAGTCTCATGGGTGCCCGAGAGTGAAACCGACATAAAAACTCATAGTTAATTATTGGCGCGCCGCCCACCCTTAAGGACGGCAAACTATAGATATAAATGCGGGCGAAGCCGCGGGTAGAAAAGTGGTACACTTGGCAACTCTACACGGCGCTATTCAATTAGAAAATTATTGATTAATTGTAAGCCTATACTTGTACTGAATCAATTTGTTTCGGTTTGTAGCTATGGCCGTTTTTCGCTCGCCTTTACGAAAGGTAAACTCAACACTACGATAAGATTTTAATGACTACTTGTACTTTTACGTACTACTTACGTACTTTCTTACTAATCTATGCACATACACTCAGAAGCATAAGAGTTTATGATAAACAGTTTTCTTGAATTTTACCCAGGTTAACGAACAGCTCACAGCTGTTAATATCAGAAGTACACGCGAACATAGTCGGGAGCATTCCACTAGTCATCAATAATCCACTAATCAATTAATAATAATAACTAATCAAGACTGTGACGATACATACAATTCTTTGGACGCTAAATACCTACACTCGTCTCAAATCAGGAGGGCGCGGGTTCGATTCCCGGTGGGGTCCAACTTTGTAGAATTCGGTGTGGTCGGGGATAGTGCATTTTCTGCGCCCGCCTGCCTGGCCAGCTACCAATGTTATCAGCATTGATATGTTCCGGCATGGATAAAGATAGCTGCGTTCCCTATAATACCTACCTATTACCTTGAGAAGTCTTAGTAAGCCTGCTTCTATCTTCGGCCCCATCATGACGTATATATATAACAAGCGTAGCGTCGGTGGCTCCACTCCACCCTCCTAACCCAGAGGTCGCGGGTTCGAATCCTGGCCAATCAATGTACCAGTGAGTTTTTTAACGGTGCAGAAAAACATCGTAAGGAAACATGCACATCTGATTTCTAGATGAGTATGATAGTCGCGTTGTACACGTCCGTAGTTGAAAATTTAAATGCCCTACACGTTGCCGCGGGTAAGTGCTACCTTGTGGATAGCATGGTTAAATTGTGCCACACGATAAGAGAGAGAGTTCACGTATCATAGAGGGAGATGATTGCCATCATTGGGAACTCATCAATTGGGAATTTAAAAATACCTTAAGAATCATTTTCGAAATTAGGGCGCAGCTGCCGGCGGGTTCTTCGGGCTGCTGTTGGTGGTGGCGGCGGGGGGCGGCGCGCAGCTGGCGCAGCTGCCCGTGCACCGCCTGCCCGGCTCTACCGACGGCTGCCCTACTTCCTACAACCTGACGTCGTCATTGACCATGAACCCGTAAGTTACTACGTATTATCTTTTGAAGTACCTACCTACTTACGAACATAAGGACCTTAAGTGAGAAGAAAATCCAGTAGCCCAGTCAACAAAACAGCTGGGAATTGAAGACCAATGTAGTGATAAAAAATTGCCAGTAGTTCGCTAAAAGGAACTCCTCAACAGAACAGCTGGGAATAAAGGATCAATGAGCGATAAAAAATTGTGAGTAATTCGATCAACAGAACTATTAAGAACATCTGGGAATTAAGGATCAAAATCAAAATTATTTCCTTTATCAAGGAATCCTTTAAAAAAAACTAATGCAGAAAGTGTATATTAGAGAGACACTATTAGTTGTTGACATTAATTATGTACATTAATCATTCGTAAATTCGTGAATTTTAGTACTAATTCTAAGTAATTTGGTCTGAAAGACCTCAGTTTGGGCACAACTGGGAACGTCATAGCAGCAATTTTATTGTATTCTGATTTATATTGTTATTAATACCTTGGATTTGAGACCGTCTCGTCCTTCCAATTTGTATCAGTCTACTTTTTTTTCTCCTGCAGTAGTAACAACAACGACGAGGCAGTATTCTGGCTATTCCGGGTGTCGTACCTGTGGTACTCGGGGCTGGGGTGTGCGGCGACGCTGCTGGCAGGGCTCGTCGTATCCGTCGTTACCGGCGCCACCGACCCTACGGACGTGCCCGTCGACCTCATCTCACCGCCCATCATCACGCTACTGAACTCTCTACCCAACAAACTCAAAGTAAATATGATACCTTAGCACGCATTTATTTCCAAGTTCATTTTAAAACCTGTGGAAAAATGGCGGGGCGTGATGTAAATCACGTCAAAAACATATTCCTCTACCGCGCAAAGTTGTCCCATAAAGTGTTATTCCATATTGCATGGTCGCCATCTCGAACCAGTATGATGCGATGCGATTTTATCGTGTAAACAATCCATTGTCCGTATTGTTCACAGAAAACATTGCGGATCCGCACGCGTCTAGGGTCGGAGCGGCGGCGCAGCTCGAGCGTGCGCCCGCCGAGCCTGGCCAACGACAAGGACTCGCGGCGGCGGCGGCGGCTCTCCGAGATGGCGGGCGGCGTGTTCTACAGCGAGGCGAACGCACCCGCCATCGCCGCCCGCGCAGGCCACGCCGGCCACGACAACTTTGCGCTGGGACTCGACGACGAGAAGACGCCGCCACCGCCGCCGCCGCCGCCAGACAACACTAACCAGCACACCGCCTTCTAATAAACTCAACACTTCAGCCAAAGACAGTCCAAAGATGTTGTATTATAATAGAGAGTTATAGTTATTTAAGTACTTTTTCACTCTAAGTTTATTAAGACACTTCAATAATACCGCAAAAAATATTTACAGGGATTTCTACTAATTCGATTTTTTTCCCAGTAGGAACATTCAGTTCAGTTCCACTCTTCGAATTCAGTATCCAGTGTTGATTCGTATACAACACTTCTATTAATAATTTTTCTCTAGTATTTGGGAATTTATGTAGGGAGGTCAACTATTTAAGTTTTAATTTTATCGTTATCTAATGTAAATTGTATGACTGTAGTGTACTTTATGGATGTATTCAATTTTATTTGAATTTTGTGAATATTTAACTATAACAATTTTACTGTCTCTCTAGTTTGTTAAATACTTAAATCTTTTTTTTATACCATATCTAACTGACTAGCAACAATGGCATAACTGAATGCTAACCTTTAACTAACGGAAATATAACTGAAGTGTCTAATAAGTATTTTTAATATTTAGAATTATAAATCATCTAGAATTTTAAATACTTTATTACACTTTTTAAAGTATTTTCTTAAATAAAATCTAAACTGTAGATATAGCAGATAAATATTGAGAAACATAATGTCAGATATCATACATGTTCTATATGTGTCCTGCCATTTAAACATATATAATATTAATTATACATACAATTTAAATATAATTAAAATAAGAACATGCCTTAATTTAATTAAAATTTAATGACAACACTATTATTCACTATCCAAGAATATCATTTTGTTATGACAACAAGTCTCATTGCTATGTCGTTTGTTGCTGGTTCTGGTGTTGTTGGTGCTGATGTATCTCCTGCATGGTGGACACGGGGAGAGTTGCACTTACTGTTATTGACGGCATTCCTGGCAGTGATACTGGCGTAACTACTGGTAGCCCTCCAGGCATTGGAGGTGGTTGTATAGCAGATGGAGAAAAGTTACTCATATCAAAAGTTGGAACAAAATTTTGCTGAGCATGTGGTTGTGAACTAGGTAGGGATACTTGTGACAGCGGTGGGGCTGCGAGAACCGGTGCAGCCTGCGATGTGGTGAGGTTTGGCATCATTGGTATGTAAGGCTGGGGCTGGTTCATTGGGAACCCGGGTACACTGGGCAGTGGTGCTGGCGGCTGCATGCTAGACACAGATGGTATACTGCCTAAGTTAGTCAGTGTTGCATCTGCCAAATCTGTAAAGACAAATATAATTTAAATATGAAAACACATCACATTTATACTATACCATATTTGTTTAAATTAAAGACTAATAATACTTACTACTGGAATATGTTGCCATATTTGCTACAACAGATTGTGCTTGTGATGTATACTGTTGTGAGGGAATAGGTTGTGCTGTTTGTGGTTGTGGTGGAAATGCTTGCTGGCCATCAGTTGTTGGAGCCCCATAATTCAAAGGATTCACCATTGGAACTCCAGACAGGAATGGAGGAGGTGGATTTTGAGAAACTTGTGGTTGAACATTGGAGCCTTGTGATGTATTCAACAGTGGGGTTTTATCATCATTCATGTTCAAATTCTGCACGCCTGTTACAATATTTTGAGTGCTGCTAGCTTGAGACACCTATAAGAAAAAAAAAAAAACATAATAACAACAACAATCATCAGTTAAATTTTTTTACAAATGAATTATTCTTACCAATGGTGTTGGGACAGCATATGGGCTTTGTGTTGCAGCAGTACCATTTCTAATAGGAATCCGATGCAAGTATCCATAGCCTATTCCGCACCCAAGACTACCTTGTCCTCCCCAGTTATAATTAGGTGTGATGTGAACTTCACGGCATGTATCATCATTTATATTATAGACATACAATTTCAAGGCCCTGCCTTCATGTGCCTCTATAAGAGTAAAGAGATCTTCACTTTCATGCATAATGGAATCTGCGCCTATTATATAATCGGAGAAAGGTCGAAGACCAGCAAGTTCAGCTGGTGAAGATGGATGAACTTCCTGCAATTAAACAAGGTTTTACCTATAATACTGAAAACAAACAAAATAATAAGAACCAACCTTCTAAGAGTTTAGGATAGATTACTGCAGGAACTTACTAGGACATGCCAAACATTTTCATTAGCTCCTTCAAAGGAACAAAATTTTATACTGACTCCCAGCAGGCCCTGACCACCCCAGTTAGCACTCGGTGTGATCATCACCTCCCGCACCGACTGCGTTTTACTGCTGTACACCATCATTTTGATCGTTTTATCAATATTCTTTTTTAGTAGTTCCTTCAGCGTGTCATTGTCTTGGTCCAGTCTTACGTTTTCTATAGCAACTATGAAGTCAAAAAATGCTTCCAAGTTGGCTTTTTGCCCCGGAGACCCATTTTGTACCTGCGAAACAAAACATTGACGTGTTCAATAAAGTTTCGGAACAAAAATTTTTAGGAGATTAAAGAGGATTGCTTACCCTTAAAACATGGTATCCTTCCGAACCGCCACCGGGCACTTCAGTACTCTGCGAAGCTCCCATTGAATTACCTAATACAAATTTGTAAAAATATCAAAATTATATGAATTTTCAAATATTTGACTGCGTAAAGCAAGGCAGAAGAAATTCAATTTTTTGTGACAGAAGTATTCCAACAAACATATGACATTGACATTTAACTTTTTTAGAATCCGTATGAGACGTGGCGAATGTGTTCCAAAACTATAGGTGGGTTCCTGCCCGGGTTTTTTGGGCAAATCAGCGTTTTTCTATTGTATTGTGCAAGTATTGTGGTTCTCTAAACCCCTGGAAGATGGCGATACGGTTCAGTCTTTGATTTAAAGTTCCTATTTGTTTATTTGCATATTTGTAATTTTTTGCCAAAGCCAAAAGAAGCCAAATATCAAACAGATAGTGAATAATCAATATACAATAAGGCGCTGCGCAGACAAGGGACATTTTTGTCTCCCGGGCAGGCCGCCTGTGTCCGTTTTCCATGAAATTCTTACATCTATTACTAAATGGCTCTGTCTGTCATCACAATAAACAAAAAAAGCGGCCAAGTGCGAGTCGGACTCGCCCATGAAGGGTTCCGTAGCAGCAAGTAACATAATATAAAAGTTCTTGTAGTTCGTTGTAGGTAAATTGCGGTTTACGATTTATGACGTATTAAAAAAACTACTTACTAGTTCTCGTTCAAAACAATTTTTGGTGGAAGTTTGCATGGTAATGTACATCATATATTTTTTTTAGTTTTATCATTCTCTTATTTTAGAAGTTCCAGGGGGGGGGGGGGACACAAATTTTACCACTTTGGAAGTGTCTCTCGCGCAAACTATTCAGTTTAGAAAAAAATCATATTAGAAACCTCTATATCATTTTTGAAGACCTATCCATAGATACCCCACACGTATGGGTTTGATGAAAAAACAATTTTTGAGTTTCAGTTCTAAGTATGGGGAACCCCCAAAATTTACTGATTTTTAGCTATTTTTGTGTGAAAATCTTAATGCGGTTCACTGAATACATCTACTTACCAAGTTTCAACAGTATAGTTCTTATAGTTTCGGAAAAAAGTGGCTGTGACATACGGACGGACAGACAGACAGACAGACAGACATGACGAATCCATAAGGGTTCCGTTTTTTGCCATTTGGCTACGGAACCCTAAAAATTGACAAAAAATGACAAATTATTATATCAAATGTCACTGATACCCGTTCTAGAAATAAAATGTATTCGTCGAGCGTCTGTCCCTTTTACACGTAGTAGATTTATAATACGCAATCTTGCTATCAGGATTCAGGATAATAAATACATACTTGTTCATTTTTAAAGAAATACAAATTGAATTATATTTATTAACATTTACTTTAATACATGAACGGTGTTCTTTTAAGCTTGTTTCTAGCTCAAATACAATAATATTGTATAAATAAATAATAAATATAATTCAATTTGTATTTATTTAAAAATGAACAAGTATGTATTTATTATCCTGAATCCTGATAGCAAGATTGCATATTAAATATTGAACAAAACTGGTCTTAATTTACACCAAAAACCACATTCAAAGTTACTACTATCTAGAATTTTTGGTAACTTTGAATCAAGTTATTCTTTGACATCAAAACCTCATATTATTGTAATATTTTACAGTCTAGGTAAGATTAAACGTATTCTTATTTTTTAGATGATTTTTAATCTAAATGACCTTGACAGCTCCGTTCAAAATTATATTTTACTTTGTATTGCTGTTATAAAACGAGATTGAACCAATTCAGTCGAAACAAAACCACTGTTTGGGTGCGTCTCATTTTATATAAAAACGGGAAATATATTTTCATTTCAATAACGCTCAAATGCTATAATTATCACGAGATATACCAACAGATGATATAATTTTGTTGAATATAACAATTATAAGCTCTAACAATTACATTATATAAAATCGTTTGATATAACATTTATATTATAATACATATCATTATTATCATATAACATTTTCCAGATATAATGTTCATAAGATATAATAACTTTAGATATAATGCTCCGGGTGAGCAGAGAAATTACCAGGGTTTTATTTTCTATTGGCTTTTTTATGAAAATTTTACTATTCAGAACACATACAAAATTCTCACGGATTACAATTACGATGTGGGAGCGAGCGAAGCGAGCTCGGGAATTCGGAGCACCCCGACTCGGATAATTTAGGTTCAACGAGCAAGCTCGCCTTCACATCACAGTCGCCGTGCTAGGTTTGATTGATAAAATAACCACAGATCGACTGCTTGCTTGCATGTTTGCTTGCTTGCTTTCATGCTTGCATGATTGCTTACTTGCATGCATGCTTGCTTACGTGCTTGTTTGCATCTGATGCTTTTATACTTGACAAATAAAATTCAATTAATTTAGTATACAAAATATATTTTATAAAGAGTTCACATTAGTTATGTAATATTAACAAAAACAACATTTTACACTTCCCGTAACGCCGAGTGTACAAGTCCCACGTGGTAGGGACTTGTACTAGGTAGAAAAAATAACGATTTAAAAGCATGTGTTAAGCATCTACATAAATAAAATAAAAAATTGAGTTTGAGATTTAACATTTAATTAATTATTTTTCAATCTCAAGTTAGAGGCCAAAGCTCTTAAAAACTCGCATTCTGTATATTCCGACTTACGATTCAATATTTTGTCAATTCAGTTTTGTCATCTCCACTGTTATATCTTTTAAATTTATATCTAAGATATGTTATCAATAAGAATAAGAACAAGAATAAGAGTAAGAGTAAGAGTAAGAGTAAGAGTAAGAGTAAGAGTAAGAGTAAGAGTAAGAATAAGAATAAGAACATTGTATTGCACTGCCCCAACGGGGTGTCACATTGTACAATATTAGATATTTAAGACCCATAAAAACTGTGGCAAGCAATAAAGAAATTGAAATTGAATAAGAATAATCTTTATTGTACCAAAAAACAAACATTAAAAGATAAGGGTAGCCTTGGTCCCAACACTAGGATTCCCTATGTTGTGGGTAACCAGTCTCTTCCCTACAATTTAGAATGTATTAATACATAGGTTAAAGTTTAGACATCTAAAAATAAACATTAAAGACATCGACGTAGAAACAAATGGACTTAAAAATGGTCAGCGCTCAAAAGTGTCCGAACCAAAATTACTACTCGTAAAACGCTAAAAGAGGTCTAATTTCGCGCCAGTCTTATTTTGGTCGGCCGGCTGACTGCACGTCCAAAATGGCGTACTGCGTCGTGAAAAGTTGTAAAAACTATTCAAGTAAAGTGAAAAAACAGGATGGAGTATTATATTTCCGGTAAGTAAACTCTTGCTTTATCATTTTAAAGTATTGTTTTGCTAAGAAACACAGTAGTTTATTTTAATTTGAATTACGCATTTAGTTTGATTTCCATGAGCGAACAATCGAACTTTGGAAGAAAATTTTTATAGAGTCGCTTTCAAGTATAAAGTTTCTTATTAAAATATTTTGTAACTTTTTACTATTGTTTTTATTACCTGAAATATTTTATTTATTGTAGCTTTCCCCGAGATCCTATACGTTGTGCACTATGGAAAAACATTACAGCCGGATCGTGACGAGAGGAATACTTTGTTCCGAAAAAAATCCACTTTGTTTGCTCGAATCATTTTCATCCTGTATAATTCATATTTAAGCGTGTTTCTGTGTTTTTTATAAAAAATAAACAAGATTCTGCAAAAATAAAAAATACTTATAAAACATAGCCAACAAAAAAACATTATAAGTGAAAGCTACTCCATTACTTCTCTGTTTTCACTCAAAGCTGCGTAAGGTGAAGTACGTTCCAGTCGAAGCTTCGTATGGTTATAAATTGTTGCAAACAAAAACAACCGTAATGCAATGACACACGATCTAAATGCAAATGTGTTGTTTCTATGCATATAACTACGTGTGTATAGGTTAACTGCGGACGCTTTTTTCGTGAATTATGTACTACACCCGTCGTCCATTTGATTCTATGTCGATGATTAAAGAAAAAGAAGAAAACATTGACAAGTTACAGAAAAAAGTAAAATAATGTAAAATGGTACACGCAGTTGTTTACCTATTTCTACAAATTAAACGTAATTTTTGCTACACGAAATATCTAGTTGCTTATACCTACACAATGAATGAGAAGTAGGCACCTAGTCTACGGGTGAGAAATGACGGCGCACACTGTTATAGTGAGTATCGGAAGCTTGGTCATAATTCGAAATTTGAAATTCACCACATACCTAAATTTATTGGTTCCACAATGAAGGCAGATAGTTTTCACATTTTTTTTTTGCATTGAGGGTAGGTATGAAAACGTTACCACTTAATACGAACATCAGTCTTGTGATGAGCTGTCGGTAATGCAGACATTACGGATGTTTACCGCAAAGTTTTAAAATAATATATTTTAACAGAATCATGCTTTTTTCACTTTTTACGATAATGAGTAACAAAGACCCAGGTATGTACTATATTATATAACAAAAATATAGGAGTTTCTTTACTTATGGACGTATTTTAGGTTTTTTTTAAACCTGTGTGAGTTGTGATCTGAAAAATGACTTGCTTGGCGATTTTAACAAACTTCTGTATATTTCTGTACTATAGTTTGTTTGTAAATTTTTTAGCCTGCTATGTGAACTATTACATTTCAATTAAAACTTTTTTGCGTTTTTGCGGCAACCATACAGCTTGTGTCATAAACGTAAGGAAGGTCGATCGGATAAAACAATGTGAGGGTTCAACGTTTTCTTAGAACGCGATATCCAGTTCTTTTTATGTTTTTACGGTTCCGAACGTCCGAATGCAACAATGGAACCCTCGTAGGACAATTCGTGCATCTGTCTGTCTGTCCATCTGTCACAGCCAATTTGCTCTGAATCTATTAGCTAGACTTATTAAGTTAAAATCTGGTATACATAGAATTTCTGTGACTTAAGCACGGAACATTTTACACGTGACATCACATTGCATTAGTCAGGTTTTTTAAATTTAAATTCATGAAACCTAAAATTTAGAAACATTTACTAGTAATTTATTTTTAGGTACGTTAACTTTTACACGACAGGAGCTAGTAGAACAATGTTTTTTATATTCTGGGAAGTCCTTTGAGAGCAAATTAAAATATTTAAATGAATATATTGCTCAAAAAACAAATTGTCCAACTGAAAAGATTTCAGAACTCAAACATTCACTCAGCAACTTCATGTCTGGATTTAAATTAAGAAAAAAATAATAATATATATAATAATATATAAGAAATAATAATATAATATTGAAAAATTACACTATTTGTATGAAATTCATGTCAGTTTTGCGATTGCTGTCAATGTCATATCTACTGATTATTTGTAGCTATTTCCCACTTTCACTGAGCCGGACGTGAGAGATTTTGAACGGGCACTAATGTCTGATCCCATACGTGGATACCCTGGTTTACTGCTCTCAGAAGATGTTGTTGAAAACTGTCTTCCGATGATGGATTTTTTTATTTGTCCTTATCCTTTAGAGTATGATTCTCGCCTGCAATGGGTTAAGCTGGTGCAGTAGCTGAATCTTAAACATATTAAAAACAAATCAATTTAAAATAATGTTATACTCAAACAGAGAAATCTATGTACAATACAAAAATATCGTTTTATTCAAACTGTCTTTTCATAGGCACATGGTTATGATAAATTTTTCCAAATTTTTTTTTGGCGCTTTCAATGTCTCCACAACCCATCGTTTTAAAACCGAGAGTTGCTGGAGGAGAAATATTCCAGGCTTACGAAGCGGTTTTCTTTCCTCCTCCATTAGGGGCTGAAACGGTATCACCCCCTGTTAGAGCATAGAATATGGACAACATTAATTATTTTTTGGTCTTGTAATATCTTGTATTACCAATATTTTTTCTTTATGCCACTAGTGCATATTTTTTAAACGATAGCATATTAAAGCAAAATCTAGTAGATTTTTTGGAGAGCTTTTTCATTTTCTTTTTTTTTTTCACAATAAATGTAATAAATTGAACAAAAATTATGCCAAAAATGAAAGCTACATTCTCGGTTTATTCGAAAACGACACCAAGTTCAAGATGATAGGTCAAATAGAGCTGATATGATTTTTTTCTAAAGCACGCCAAAGTGAGACTTTGTACGCCCTCCCTCATCACCTGTCAGGGGGTGAGGGGTGGCTACTGGGCTAAATCAGCTTCTATTTACTTAACATATACGTGTGCCAAGTGATTTCCTTTAATCATAAAATTTTACCTCCCTATGCACATTGGATTACGTATAAAACTATGTAACTTTATTTATAATAAAACCATTTAAAATACTTTAAGTAAAAGACTCTCATCAAATAGATTCTGTACAGTTTTAATATTGTTTTATGTAAACATAAAACTTATAATCTCGTTTATCCTAAGGTATTTTGGCTATGGTAACCTTATGATGTTCCGATTCGGAGTAGGTATTTATTACACTAATAGTTAAGTATCTGTTCCGACCCTTATTACTAAATCAAACCATAATTTCGATTATTCATAGCCATAGCAATCACTCCAGAGTAAAAATAAGTTAGGCAAGCATTTTCAGTAGTCTGTGATAAGTTGGTAAAGGCATCTATTTTATAAATTAATTTTACAAATGGCGAACTAATACCTAATACAATTTCAAAAATCCCAATTTCTCTTCATCTCTCAGGAACTTAATTAAATGCATTCAAATTTATAGTTGCAAACTAGGACATTTATGAAAAATTTCAAATAAAAACCTAAAATTGTTCCCCACTTAACAAATCCCTCGCTCATTCATTTTAATTTGGTACCTAAATAACTAATTCTTTTTCTATTATTTTGTTAACATAATGACCGTATTATTTATGTATTATTATGTTAACAAGCGTTATCTAACTTTTTATGACCATTGGGTCGAACAACCAATAATTCTTATCAAGAATTTCGATGGATGCATATTTCTTTGATAATATTTTATTTATAATACAATATTTGATTTTTTTTTTGGTAATAAGGTTACTGCAGGTACCTAGACTGATTTATCTGTGATTATTTCGTTATAATTTTTACCTACCTAACATTTTAGTACTAACCAGTATTATTCCAATAACAATCATTGTCACCCTATTTCGTGAGCTACATCTGGGGGCACGGGAGTGCCCCCGCCAAGACGAGCCAAGCGAAGCGCAAGGGCTCAACCTACCTTTTCTCGAAACGCTTCGTCGTTTTTTTTGAACTCTCATAACTTTGCTTTGGATGATGCTAGTAGTTAAAATTTTCAAGATAGAATGCCATCAGTACAATCATTAAACATAAAAAGTTTGAATATCGTAGCTATTATACTTTAGATTTTATTAATGTCTCAAAACCCTCAATTTCGTCACTGACTCACTGATTCACTGACTCACTGATCATCAAAATTGTTAGGGTACTTCCTGAAGTCCTAGAAAGCTGAAATTTGGTATGTAAGTTAATATTACTTACTACAAAGACAACAAAAAAATTAAAAAACCTAACCTAACCTATCCCCTGGAAATAGGAGGTGGAAGGACAGATTAGATAATAGTACCTACTACGGAAGTTTGTATAAGATGAGACTTGCACTACAGTTTGTGCTACATAAGTGAAAATTAATTAAAATACTTCTTATAACAAATAAAAAATACGTACGTCATAATTTTTCGAAAATCATCCCCTAACTCTTAAAACATGGGGGTGAAACCTTTAACACGGTAATAGTGACGGTGATATCAGCCGGCGTCACTAGATGGCGCTGACTGTATTTTGAAACACGGTACCGACTTGTATATAGGGCAGCCTTATATAGCGAAGTGGTTCCTCGGCCGTTTACAGTCGTTTACGACATTCTTCTTCTGCGCTAGTAAAACTTTGGTAAAGAATATTCGAATATCTCATACAGTTGTAGCATCGTTTGTTAGGAAATATTCGTATTTCGCATTCGTAGGTCTATAATTCGAGTTAAGTAGGTTACTGGTACATATTATTATAAGTATTTCTTCCTTATTTTCTTAAAATTTAATATTGGAAGTTTGAATAGAATTCGGTATAGGATGAGTTTTGTTTTTTTTTTTTTTTTTTTTTTATGGCAGAGGTGGCAAACGAGCAGACGGATCACCTGATGGTAAGCGATTACCGCCGCCCGTAGACACCCGCAACACCAGAGGAGTCACAAGTGCGTTGCCGGCCTTTGATTTGGGAGTACGCTCTTTTCTTGAAGGTTTGAATGTCGTATCGGTCCGGAAATACCGCAGGCGACAATTCATTCCACAGTTTGGTTGTGCGAGGCAGAAAGTTTCTAGTGAAACGCACAGTTGTGGACTGCCAACCATCTATGTGATGGGGATGAATATGTTGTCGCGTAGAACGATGGCGGAAAGAGGCGGCAGGGATCAATCCGAACAATTCCTCGGAGCACTCCCCATTGTACATGCGATAGAGAATGCAGAGCGAGGGTACATCTCTACGCAGCGCCAGGGAGTCAAGCTGATCTGAAATATCCTGGCAGTCGACGATTCGAGTTGCCCTTCGTTGAATGCGGTCCAGAGGGAGAAGCTGGTACTGGGTGCCCCTCCCCAGAGATGAGAACAGTATTCCATATGAGGCCGAACCTGCGCCTTATAAAGTTGCAGGCGATGCGCCGCAGTGAAATACCGTCTCGATCTATTGAGCACACCAAGCTTCTTCGAAGCTAATTTAGCCTTACCCTCTAGATGGCCACGGAACTGGACTTCACTCGATATGTCGACACCAAGAATTCCGATACTAGCTGAGGCATTTAGGGGAGTGTCCTCAAAACGAGGTGATACGACAAATGGCATTTTCTTGGCAGTGAACGCGCAAACTTGTGTCTTAGTGGGGTTAAATTGGACCAAATTAAGTCGACCCCATTCTGAGACTTTCTTTAAAGAGGCCTCAATTTCCGACACAAGTTTGTTTCGGCTCTCGATGACGTTTTCCCGAGAAATGTTGGCACGGCCGGTATAGAAGGCATCACCTGTGCTGTCATCCGCATAACAATGAGTGCTGCTGATTTGCAGCATATCATTGATATGAAGAAGGAACAGTGTAGGCGAAAGCACACAGCCTTGAGGGACACCAGCATTCACAGACATAGAATCTGAGCATGTACCGTCGACTACGACCTTTATGCTTCTGTCTGCAAGAAAACTAGTGACCCATTTGCATAATTCCTCGGGAAGCCCATAGAAGGAAGCTTCGCAAGAAGTGCTTTGTGCCAGACCCGATCGAAGGCCTTCGCTATGTCCAAACTAACGGCCAAAGCTTCCTTCCCCCTTAGTCTCGATCGCCTGTGCCCAACGATGTGTCAGGTAGACAAGAAGATCACCAGCGGACCGGCCCTTACGGAAACCGTACTGTCGGTCACTAAGCAGCTGGCGGTCCTCTAGGTACCAAAGCAGCTGGCTGTTGATAATGGACTCCATTATCTTTGAGAATAAGGAGGTTATGGCTATCGGCCGGTAGTTGGACGGATTCGAGCGGTCACCTTTTTTAGGGATCGGGTGCACCAAAGCTGTCTTCCATGACTTCGGGACTACGCCAGTGGAGTATGAGAGCCGAAAAAGGCGCGTTAAAACTGGAGCCAACTCTGGAGCACACACCTTCAACACGATAGGAGGGATTCCGTCGGGCCCACTCGACTTATGAATGTCGAGGGAAAAAAGTGCTTTACGCACTGAGCGTTAGTGGAACCGGATATCCGGCATACAGCTCGTGCACCGCGGTATGGTCGGTTTATATTAAGGTTTATATTAAGGTCGTAAGGTGTAGGTTTAATTGCTTTAGATTGAGTAATATCGGTATTCTTCTGATTTTAACATGGTTTCTGAAATTGTTGTACTGGAAGTACAGGTGGGACCCCGACGTTATCGTGTGGTACACATGCCGGGAGATGGTTCCTGCCTCTTCCATTCCTTGACGTATTTGATGTACGAAAAAATTTACTTTGACGTAGCGCTGCAAGTAAGGACTGATATAGTGCGATATGTTGTAGATCACTGGGCTGAACTGCAACTTTATACTTGCGCCGAGGATGGGGAGCCCTATCGTGATTCCGATATTATCGCCTAAGAACGAAGTATTGCCCTGATCTATCACTTATTTTAAACAGTAAATCATCAAATAAAAAAGGCAAAGATAGAGAGTGGGCTATAAAAAAAGGTGTGACTGACGTGCAAGAAATACACCCAAAAAAAGGAAGAAAAAATAAACAAAAAAAATCCATTAACCAACTTACAAAAATAAATGAAATCCCACCAAAAACATTTTCATGTAAAAATTTTGCCAAGACGAGTCTACGTAGCTTACCCTGTGAAAAAGTTATCAGATCCAAGTTTTTTGATCTATGCGCCCTAACTTTACCAGGCCTACCTTCACAAATTCTTCATTTTAGTCAAAACGTGTGGCTTGGCCGTTTTATTTCACACCCAATGAACGAATGCCTATGAAATCTTCGTGACGGTAGCAAAACAGCCAAGCCACGCATTTTGACTAAAATGTAGAATTTGTGAAGGTAGGCCTGGTAAAGTTAGGGCGCATAGATCAAAAATCTTGGCTCTACATGAGATCCGACCACTTTTTCATATATTTTGAGTAAGGTGTAGTGTAGAGCTTGTAGGTTTAGAGCTTGCAGTCTTTAGAGCTTGGCTTTATACGAGATCTGATAACTTTTTCACAGGGTAAGCTACGTAGACTCGTCTTGGCAACATTTTTACATGAAAATGATTTTGGTGGGATACAAACTTTCGCTTTGAATTTCTCCATAATTACTGCAGATATTGACAAAATAAGTTCATAGAACCAATGTACCAGCAAAATATTTTAGTAATACTTCATTCTTATCATTCGTACCGCACTCGTTATGGAGATGTTTGGGAGTTGTGGTTGGGACTTTGTTTGTCGTGATTGGTATTTGTGGCAAACACCAAGCGTGTGGACGGGGCTTAAAATTCGTATCACCCGCCCGACTCCCGAGTGAAATCTAAGGAAATTGGGCCGTGGTTATTATCACGTGGAATGGCCACAGTAAAAAATTCTAATATTGCCAGACGTAAAAAATATTACTATTATGTTGGTAGTCCTGTAACTAGAGCTGCCATAATCGATTTTTGTGTGCATTTACTTAGAAACCTCATGACTGAATTTTGATATTCTGGAGAAGTGAGCGTTCAGTTAGAATCCTCATGATCGAATTTTGATATTCAGATTATGCCAATATTTAGTGCCTAGTCGTTAACAACCCGTTATGTCCCCACTGCAGGGGCACGGGTCTCTTCCCATATATCGGGAAGGTTAGGCCATACTCCACACACGGGGGCCAAGACCGGATTGGTGGAGGCTGTGGGACTAAGTGGCCAACCCCAGTGTCAGAAGTTTTCAAGTTGCCTATAAGGCCTCCAACATGGCTTAACGACTGCCATCTAGCGATAGCAGCCGGCACCAATGGCTTAACGTTACCACTGCCACAACGTTGTAACAATGCCACTAACAATTAAACCCATCCAGGTTGTGCCCGTGTCGTTAGTCAGTTAACCTGCGTGATCGATGACTACGCAAGCCGCACTGAGCCACGACCGGTTCTTTTAATGCCTAATTAAAGCCAATTAGTGCTCAAAGAAAAAAATAGTGCTATAGTTCTTTCAGAGAAAATCGTGTTTTCACTGAGGCTGCTAGCGGAACGTTCCCCTATCAGCCTCATCTCTGGAAACAAGGAACTACTGCACCAATTTTCATATGTCAAAAATTTGTGCTGAAATAATGTCTATCACATACAAAATTTTAGAAAAAATGCTACAGCAACACACAAGATATAACGGTAGGTTTGTGGGGCTGCTAAATGAACGCGTTCTTTTGGCAGCCTCATCATGGTTCCAACAAAACTACAGCGAATTTCGAGACCAAACTAATGTCAAAAATTAGTGCCTAAATAGTAACTTCCGATATAAAAAAATCCAGAACTTTAGAGCTTCTTATTTAGTCAGGATCACAAGTTTAAAATCTATATAAATAATATATGTAGTCAGGCTCACAAGTTTATTTATTATTTTATTTTATTAATTTCTCAGAACACAAATCGTCGTACATGAAAGCAGATGCATAAAACAGATTTATAAAATGACCTGGTGGTTCATTAATTTAAAAAGTTTAAAATCTATATACATAATATATGCAGATTTTATACTTGTGATCCTGAAGAAGCTCTTAATACAAATATATGTTTTTATATCGGAAGGCACCATTTAGGCACTAATTTTTGACATTAGTTTGGTCTCGAAATTCGTTGTAGTTTTGCTGGAACCATGATGAGGCTGCCAAAAGAACGAGTTCATTTAGCAGCCTCAAAAACCTATAGTGATATCTTGGGTGTTACTGATGCATTCATTCTGAAATTTTGGATTTGGGAGGTACTATTTCAGCACTAATTTTCGACATATCGTCCCTCGCACGGCTTACTCTCCGATCTCATTTTTCGTAAGTTTTTAAAAACAACCCTATTTCAATTAAATAAAGTACAAACTCAAATAATCAAGGTTATGAGACAGGAGAGTTAGTCGTGCGAGGGACGATATAACACATAACAATTGGTGCAGTACTTCCTTGGTTCCAGGGATGAGGCTGGCAGTGGAACGTTCCGCTAGCAGCCTCAGTGAAAAATTCGATTTGCTCTGAAACTACATTTTTTCCTTGCACTATTTTTTCCTTTGGGCACTAGTTGGCACTAATTAGGCACTAAATATTGGCATAGTCAGAATTCGATTAAAATTCGATCATGTGGATTCTAATTGAACGCTCACCGAATTATGCCAATATTTAGTACCTAAATAGTGCCGATCAGTGCCAAAAGGAAAAATTGTGCTATCTACGATATTTCAGAGAAAATCTAGTTTTTCACTGAGGCCGCTAGCGAACGTTACGCTGGCAGCCTCATCTCTGGAACCAAGGAACTACTGCACCAATTGTTGTGTTGTATGTCAAAAATTTGTGCTGAAATACTTCCTGATGGGCGAACCCAGGGAGGGGCAGGGGGCGCAGCTGCCCCCTGGACTAGGCTTATGGTCAGAATCCCTCGCGTTGAGGAACCCTTCTCTATAAATATTTTTGTCGGGTGCCCTTTGTATCGCATAAAATTTTGTGTCATAATTGCCTATGGCATAACAAGTTAGGCATAAAAATCTTGCGCATAAATATAAATCTGCCTAATAGTAATGCTGCATAATTGTTATTCCCCCTAAACTTTTAAAGTAATAAACAATAATGTCCTAAATTAGGGATGACTAAACAATAATAGTCCTAATTTAAAATTGCATAAATATAGTAATGACTAAATAATAAATGGCCTAAATAGTAATTGACATAACTGAAAAGTTCATAATTTTAATTAGGCAAAAGCCCTAAGTACACGGAACACGGAAGTCCTAAACTAATGCGGGAGCGAGCGAAGCGAGCTCGGGAATTCGGAGCACCCCGACACGGATAATTTAGGTTCGGAGACTGTGGGGCGGAGGAGCTCGCCTCCCCTCACAGTCGCAGTGTGAGATTTGATTAATGAAACATCCACAGATCGACTGCTTGCTTGCATGTTTGCTTGCTTGCTTGCATGTTCGCATGCTTGCTTGCTTGCTTGCATGCCTGATTGAATGCTTCCCTTTGTAGCAACCTACCTTCTACCAGTGGCGTGCACAGAGTTTACACATAGGGTAGGCAGAAATAAAATTTTATATAAAAATTGAAAACTTACCATTAGTGTATCAATTAACTTTAACTGGCCTTTTCAACTGGTCTCGTTACCTACGACTTTTTAAATATGTGAAACTTTAAACAAGACTCTAGGTGCTTTTCACAGAGATTGTGCTACCTATTTTAACGAGGCATTTAAAGCCAGTGTCATTCCAAACTGTTTTACTGTTAGACAATAAAATGCACGGAAAACAATACAGTATATCCGTGTACACAATTCGCGCAGTTATTAATTAATATTAATTTATTTGAAATAAACGAACCTTCACAGCACGAACTAGCACACACCTTCCTTTAGCTATTATTTGAGATTTCTAATTTCGAAAACACGCCTTTTTTTAGTTTAGCTCTAAACACACATTTCCAGCACAGTTCTCGTAGCTAAAGTTAGCCATTATCCTGAATTACTCAAACATTTAGCAACAAGAAATAGCTATTTTCAATTATCAACAAATGCGCAATAAGCTAATTTATAATAATTTTCTTTCAAACTTCGTTACACTTGCCACCAGTAAACAAAGAATATGGCATTATTTTAAATAATTTTTAAGAATGGACTCACAAAAAACAAGAATAAAATGAAATGGTTCTTATTTGTAAACTCAAAGAGCATCATTGTCTTGCAACCATCTTGCAGCTATTAAAAAATACACGGCAAATTGTTAATACCAACTAAATTCTTGTTAGCACTACTTTCATATTAGACTTCTTAAAATGGCCGTGTAATCAAACAAGCAGTGCCTACAAATCACGCACACACGCGCAATTTCAGTACAAAATTATTCACATACATAAATAGCGGCTACACTGTAACCGTATAAAATACTGTACTTTTTTTTTTTTTTTTTTTTTTGGCCTTTTGTTGTAGCTTCAGGCCCAACAATTCTGCCAATGTCAACGTTGAGGAAAACTCATTGAAATATAAATGAGATTGACCGGTGGAGCTAAGAAAGAGACTTGATTTCTTTGATTTCACATAAATACCACCACCATCTTTTTATTTTATTTTTGCACACCACCTAAAACAACACAACACAACATAACGTAACATATTATATCAAGGAATGATAGTTAAAGGTTTATAAATTGTTATATTAAGTGTCTAAATAGAATTAAAATTTAATATTGTTATATTGAATGTATTTACAAAGTAATTTTGTAACAATAGGGGTATCTATATGGGACAATAAAGAAGAAGTATACCAATACTTCTTCTTTATTGTCCCATATAGATACCCCTATTGTTACAAAATTACTTTGTAAATACATTCAATATAACAATATTAAATTTTAATTCTATTTAGACACTTAATATAACAATTTATAAACCTTTAACTATCATTCCTTGATATAATATGTTACGTTATGTTGTGTTGTGTTGTTTTAGGTGGTGGTTTTAGGACGAGGGAAATCTGGGGGAAGAATATCATACAAGGAAAAAGGATATTTTGGACAGGAAAATAAAATATGGTCGACAGAGCCCTCATCGAGTCCGCACTCACAAACTGAGTGATCCCTTATCCTAATTTTGGCAAGAAATACTGGAGTAACAACGTGACCCAAACGGAGTCGACAAATTGTGGAGGTAGTCTGTTTGTTAAATTTTTGAATTTATAAAACCAAGGTTTTTTACGAATGTATGGTTGAATAGAGCCATAATGACGGCCTTTCTGTTGTCTAGACTGATCCCAAATTGTAGACCACGAATCATACAAATAAGATTTGGCCATGTCAACAAAATCTGTGGAGTAAATATTGTAGTGACACAAAACACCATCTTGAACGGCTTCTTTAGCCCAATAATCAGCCCATTCGTTTCCTTCTATACCAGAGTGTCCTGGGATCCAAGCTAGAACTATATCTAAATCTTGAGTTTTGCATTTGAAAAGCAATTCTTTGATATCAAAAATTAGCGGACATTTAATTTTTTTCCTAAATAGATTACTGACGAGGGATTGTAAGCAACTTAAGGAGTCAGTGAAGATGATTGCCTTTTGAATTTTGTGAGAGAAGGCATAGGAAACGGCTTCGAAAATAGCAACCGCTTCTCCAGTGAAAATGGACGCGTAGGGAGGACATTTATATTTCAGTACAATTTTATATTTGGGAATCCAAATCGCCGCCCCGACACCGCCCTGATCAGATGTTTTGGAAGCATCCGAAAACATGGTCAAGTAATTGCTCCATTGCTCCGATACGATGGAATTAAAGCGAACTTTAGCAAAAGGATCTTCTTTACAAATACCGAAGTCCAGAATTATATTTGGTTTATATACTGTACTTGTGTTTGTGAAAAAAATGGCGAAAGACAGGCAGAATGTTGTCTGCTTATGACACCAGTCGGCAGCAATGTCATAATGCGATGAAACGATTCTGTTAACCAACTTTAGTACTGCGTTTTTTCTCAAAATCGGTAGGTGGCGCTGTTTACGAGTTGAGTAGATATTGTTATAATTAAATGGAAACGGAGGGCGTAACGGTAAATGAAAGTTAAAGTATCGTGTAATATAATACGTAAGTTTTAATTTTTTTGTTTGTAAACTGGCAGATTTATCAGGGTAGGCAGTGCTTTTCTGCCTCTATGGACTGCACGCCACTGCCTTCTACTTATCAATGCCCTGTTCTAATATACTGGTTCTTACAACCTACGCTATAAGTAGTTATGAGGTTAAAAATAAATAAAACAAGGTACCTAGTCTAAAGCTTTAAAATTACTGATTAATTTAAAAAAATATATGCGTAATGCATTGGATACGAGTATTAAATTACTTTATATTTAATATTAAAATAATATTTTAAAATTTAATCATGCCATTTCAGTAAAAAAAAAACATGTAAAAACATTTTGAACTATTAATTATAGTTGACCTAATTTTTAATTTTAATTCGACAATAACGTTATAAAATATACTTTTCAAATTAATAATATATAATATATTGTGTACTAAAATGTATCATAGTTAATCTTATTAAATTAAATTTAAGTTACTGGCAATATCTTTTGGCAACCTAACTTATATTTTTCTTCTTAGGATCGAAATTTGATATGCAAAAATACTATTAGTATATTTAATGTTATGCAACTTGTTATTTAGGCAAATTTTCTATTATTCGAATGAATATTATGCTTAAGTTTGATATGCTATAATATTATTAGGAAATTTAACATTATGCAACTTTATAGTTAGGGACATTTCTAATTATTCCAAGTAATATTATGCTCATATATTTTAGGAAAACATAAATATGCGCAATTTTTTTTTATGCCGAAATATTTAATGCACAATAATGTTATGCAAAGGCCAAATAGTCATAAAAAAGTTATGCTATATTATAGAGACCCGTCAAAATCATTAGAGCCATTTTGTAGAATAAATAACGAACAACTTATTTTTGTATGGAAGGTATCAAAACCAGATTTTGCCCAGAGTAACCAACTGTCTTATATAGTAGGTTGTATAGAAATAAGATACTGTACCAAGTTTCATCAAAATCGTTAGAGCCATTTTTCAGAAAAATAACAATAAACTTATTTTTGTATGGAAGATACCAAAACCAGATTTTTCTCATAGTAACCAAATATTTCATGTAGTAGCTGGTATACAAATATAGTATTGTGCAAAGTTTCATCAAAATCGTTAGAGCGATTTTTGAGAAAAAATAACAATAAACTTATTTTTGTATGGAAGGTACCATAACCAGATTTTTCCCAGAGTAACCTACTATCTTATATAGTAGATTATATAGAAATATGGTATTATACAACGTTTCATCGAAATCATTAGAGCCATTTTTGAGAAAAAATAACAATAAACTTATTTTTGTATGGAAGGTACCATAACCAGATTTTTCCCAGAGTAACCTACTGTCTTATATAGTAGGTTGTATATAAATATGGTATTGTACAAAGTTTCATCAAAATCGTTAGAGCCATTTATGAGAAAAAATAACAATAAACTTATTTTTGTATGGAAGGTACCAAAACCAGATTTTTGTCATAGTAACCAACTATCTTATGTAGTAGCTTGTATACGAATATGGTATTGTACAAAGTTTCATCAAAATCGTTAGAGCGATTTTTGAGAAAAAACAACAAAAATATTATTTTTGTATGGAAGGTACCAAAAACAGATTTTTCCCAGAATAATATACTATCTTATGTAGTAGCTTGTATTCAAATATAATATTGTACAAAGTTTCATCAAAATCGTTAGAGCGGTTTTGAGAAAAAATAACAAAAATCTTATTTTTGTATGGAAGGTACCAAAACCAGATTTTTCCCAGAGTAACCAACTATCATATGTACTAGGTTATATAGAAATATGGTACTGTACGAAGTTTCAGCAACATCGCTAGAGCCATTTTTAAGCAAAAATAATCAAAATTCCAGTGGTCTTGTCACTAGAGCCCGGTAGACTTTGGCAGTTTATAACCCTCTACTGCTTCTTAGTCTTGGTGTCCTAGTACTCCTAGTACTGAAATATGAGTTCCGGAGTGGAATTACGTCAACACACTCTGGTAACCCATAGCAACGAGTGGAAATAGCTATGAAACGCAAGCCTACTTCTTACTACTTGCTGGTGTCCTGGTACTCAAATATGAATTCCGGAGTGTAAATTATGTCAACAGACTCTGGTAACCCATAGCAACGAGTGGGAATAACGTAAACAATTGTCATTAAGGTTGATTTTGCCGTAATTTTGTTTCTTTTCAATTGGTCCAATAAAGCCAATATTCAGGAAAAAATAATAGAGTTGGAAGGTCATCGATTCACTAAACTCTAACAAAATCATTGAAAATTTTGTATCTAAAGCCAAAAAAATCATTGCAGGAATGCGTTTCAGAACACTTTCATGAGAGTTATTACGGCCTGACAGCAGGATAGCCTATAGTAATCCTCACAAGTGTGAAAGAGACAGACTACTGCCTGGCGTAAACTTTATCTTGATTCTAGAACGGACCGAGTAGAAATACTCTCTTCGCTTTTTTTTGTGTTACATATCGAGCTGTCAAAAAAAATATTGTCTTCTAAAAATCACAGTATTTTCATAATATAAAAAGGATCATTAGCCAATTAACAAAAAAATATTCATTCTCACCTTGTCCAATCATTAAATCATGCAATGGTAATTGGCTGTAGGTAACTAATTACGTAGTGATCACCAGCCTGTTTGCGCATAGCCACTGACTCAAAGGTCTTTAAATCCTCCTTTGGAAATGATATTCTAAAGCTGACTTATTCTATTAAAATACAAATCTATCCATTTCTAATCAAAATGATATACGGTGCCTCTTTCTCATAGATGGACATATTATTTTTGTTCTGTTCTTTGTGTGAATTTGCTTATTGATATTAATAAAATTAATACCAATAGACCTTCAACGAGTTACTGTGTTTACAGGTAAAAGAATTAAATGAAATGGCAGAAGGGAAACATTTAATAAATGAGTGGTTGCAAGAATATACAACACTTCAAGATAATGAATTAAAAAGCTTTGCAGCAGAGCATGAGCACAATCATGAAATTGCTACAGCCATATTCAATCTCCTTTACAATGAAGATTCTTTTTCTAATGATCCACAGTATGAAGAGGTATTTTAAATCATTATAAAAATTATTAGGGACATATCACACAGTAGTTTTAGCCCCAAATTAGTTTTTTTAACGCATTTGTGAATAAAAGTTGTATAAAAATGATTTCATATATCTAAAACAAACATATTTCCTATCCCTAACTTTTCCTCTCATCAAGCAGTATCTTACTTAACATGAAATGACACAAATGACATGAAACCTCTGCTGTTACTTGTTGTACGTTATTTGGTCTGGTCTTCCTCATGTTATGGTTCCCTTTGTCTTTCTGTGATGCTTTACTTGTATGATAAATTAGTGCTAACAGTTTCCATTTGATAGTGCAACAATGACAATGTTCCTTTATCTTGTTTTCATCCATATGTAATAATAAAGAAAAAAGGTTGGATTGTGGCCTTAAAGGGTGAATAAGAAAATTATCCTGATGATAATAAATGATAATAAAAAAATATGTACTATCTAAAAATCTTTCATTTTTAGATTCTAGAAAATGTTTGCACACAGCTGTTTGGGTTCTATAGATCAAAGGAAATAGAACTACAAAGGTTTACACTACAGTTTGTTCCAACACTGGTGTACAAGTATCTCAGCACCACTGCACACACCAACACCAAATCATATCGGTGTATTGAAACTCTGCTCATTGGTATGTTGTTACTTGTTTTTAAGTACATTTAGGTATTTCTTTTTACTTTTTCACAAATGACTAGTGAGGAATGAAAGGAGTAAGAAACTATACTTTCATGACTAAAAATCTTACTTTAAGATTTTGATGAAATTTGATTATCTTACACTAATAGAGATAAAAAACTAAAAATAAATGAGACTGTGTTTGTGTTTGTCCAGTGCTCTAGCACCAAGACCACTCAATGGATTTGGATGAAATGTGGGTTAGGCCAATATATATTTCTCATTTATTTTTGATGTAACACTTTTTAAGGAGTTTATTTTTTAAGATGATTGAAATATTAATGTAGGATATCCTATCCTATATATGATGCTTATTTTTAACTGGCGCTTATAAGTACTTCAGTGGACTAGCGGTTTTGGTGCGAGCCACTTACGTTTTGCTGCTTTTAGGTCCGGATTCGAATCGCACCCATGAGACTTTATAGTTTTTTTCTCTTTTTATTTTTTATTTGGTGTGAACTTATGTAAATGTAAATTATATATGTAATAAATAAATAAAAAGACTTAAGAGTGATAAAAACATTTGTATTTTAGAGACAAAAAGCGATCTTTCGCCATATAAGTGAATTATATACCAGATGATTGTGCCGCCCTGCCCTGTGTTTGTCAATAGGGAATTTTTCACGGCTTTTCAAAACACAACTAGATGGCGCTGATAACATTTGCAATAAGAAAATCTCTAAAATGTCGCCAAAAGTGATTGATATTATTGTCTAATATCATAATAAATGATGAACAACTTTCTAATATTACGTATCATTGAATATGCATGTATTTTTAACAGAATCAAATTATAAAAAAATATTATCGATATTTTCATAACAAATATTGCTTGTCCTTTCGTCCCATAAAAGGTCACTATCGACTAAAACAACATCCTGCAAAATGTTTCATAGCAAATATATCTTATATGTACTACTGAACAAGTTAGTTTATAAAACTCCGATTGAACGAGCGACGCTCGGTATCCCAGCTATTTTATATGGCCTGCTAAACTAGATAGTTACTCCAGTAAAAATTCAAACTAAGGTTATTTGTTCTATTCTAAAAAATGTCTTTAACGATTTCTGTGAAACTTTGTATGTATTACTAGAACTTTCTACTTTACTATGTAGTTAATTATTTTATTATTTTATCAGCCTATTTATAGCTTATTTATTTTCAGGCTTATATAACTTTGAAGTTGTTGATGAAACTGGAAAGCCTAAAGTTGTATCATTTAGATTGCCATCCTTGGCCCAGGCTTCTATCTATCATGAGGTAAGCCTAAGACTCTCTTCAAATGGGTTTTTACACTGAGCTAACAATTCTTTAGTTCAGGTAGATGCTGGCATCTAAGGTAAAGATGTGGATGGAGATGCGAAAGAAAAGAAAGTGACAAGTTGGAGAATGACCAACTGTTACACGACATCAATGACAGAACTGTTATGTTTGATTCGTTGTCATTTATCTGAAGGGTGGCTATACAGCATGTTAAAAAAGTGTGTTTAAAATTTTGAGGGATTACTCAGAATCAAGTATAGAATACAGGAAAAATGTAAAAAAAAAAACCGCTCTTCAATATGTTTTTTGCATTTTTCGATACAAATTCTTGATTCACTACTCAGATTTAGTATGGGAATCTGAAAAATAAGGTGTTAAGAAATTAATGATCATTATGTACTTAAACTGGGGCTCCTACTATGAAACTAAACAACTTTTACCAAGGAACCCATAATCAATTCGCGAAAAAAAATGTGTACTTTTCTAACAAGTCGGTCACCTGATTGACCTATTTAGTATGGGAAATCCAATTTTTTTTTGCGAATTCACTATGGGTTCCTTTTGGAAAGTTGTTCAGTTTCATGAGTAAAAGTAATGACGGCTAATTTGTTTACATCTTGTATTTGAAGAGCGGATTTTTTCAACATTTTTCCTGTATTCTATACTATATTCTGAGTATCCCCTTAAAATTTCAAATGCACTTTTTTAACATGCTGTATATTGTTTCCTTACTATAGTCAATAAAAATATCAATAAGACGTAACAACTAGTCAAGATCAGAAATAATTAAATACCTATTCAATCCTGTACCATTTTTTTTTTTATAATTGTATTACTATTCTTTAATAAACAGAATCAATCAAATAAATATTTACAATTAACAGCAAATAAACATAACTGTAATACATATAAAATGCAAAAACTTGCATGGACGCAGTAAAGACAGATTAAACCTAATGATCCGTCTAATCGACAATTTAAGAACTGACTAGTTAGCAAAAAAAGTCAGCCTATATCTAATAATAATGAGCACCCTGATTTTTGTTTCCAGCCGCTGTCGCTTGGACCTCAGTTTTTAACAGAGAGTTCACTCCGACGTTGGGAAGAATGCAACACAAAACTCGTCAGTTGGGGCCCATTCCCACAAGTTGAAGTTATGAACGCCCAAAACCGGCTGAAAGTAATGACAGCACTGTACTTTGTTTTTAATCAGCAGTTGAGTTTGTTGCCGAAACTTGCAATACGACATTTTTGTATTGCTGCTTCCAGGTACAAAAACATAATATTTACTTTCTGGTATAATTTGTTCATAAATCCTATTTACATGATTTAATTAGTTTTTGCGATTTATGTATAGGATAGTCACACAAGGGTTCGACAGCAAAATTAAGATACCTAGGATTCCAGTTTCGTCAAGCTTCTTAATAGAAATGATTCAAGGTGCATACTTTGCTATGTACAATGAGTTCTATACGTTGGCCCATCAAGCTATCAAGGATATTGATCAGAGGGCACAATATGAGCTGCTGCCAGAGGTGATGCTTGTCACTAGCGCTGTTATTAACTCCTTGGAGAATAACCTTTCTGGTGAGTACATAGTCAACTAGCAAGTAAATCAGCAAAACAAGGGACACTTGTGCCTTTATGGCCGTACGTTATAAGAATCAGTAGCTTAACAAAAGTTTTACTGTTTAGAAGACCAAGTGGCAGTGGGCAGTTCCCATAAGCAAAGCAGGGACCTCTTCATGATCATCATATACCTTATAGACCTTGTAATTACGATAGGTAGCTTAGCAATAGTTGTGTTGGCTAACATGCTACCAGGATAATATTGTTTTCTTCCTTGACAGGTCAACCCTGCGACGGCCCTATGGGGATCAGCGTAGCTCTATCTCCAGCCACTACTACTGTTACAATGTCTAAATCAATGATCACCAATGCATCATTTCGTACAAAAAAATTACCAGGTAAGATGATAGTACTTTGAACTCTTATTATTGTAATGTATTTAGCATACCATAAATTAAGGATTTGGTTTAATGTTGTATTCTCTCTAAAAACGTAAACAACATGCACTGTGCATGATGCCGAGTGAGTGATGTTGCACATATGGCTTGTATGAGGAATATCGACAATTCCAAACCAAAACACATGGGAGTGATTTATTGAATGAGATAAAAAATAAAGTATGTGAACCCATTGCATAATTACCTAAATAAAATGAAATCACGATAAAGTTTAATGACACATAGTCGGAAATTTTATGGTAAGGGAGGATATAGTGAATGAACGGTATATTTCCGTTGTCCCCCGTCTTTTGTCCACCACTAGCGGACATGGGGAAACAAGTAGCGATGTCCACCAGTGCAGTGGGGGATAACGCTACAAAAAAATTCTCCCGTTCTCCCGTACCTGGCGGATATCGCAACCTAGTATGTGTCACTGTCCCCCACTCTGTAAATAAATATTACTGTTTTACTATCAGATCTTTACTGATAAACAGAAAAAGCGTATGTGAAATTAAAATCAGTCTTCATCGATAATTTGAATACTCAACCTATTATTATTTATTAATACACTTTTTAAATTATATTGGTGCCCTGCAAGTAGAAGAACTTTTACCTTTTCTTTCAATGTACAGTTTATCGTTTTTTGGTAAACTACATCCCGCATTTTCCGACGTTTTTGTTGGACAAAGTTGAGGGACAACGGGAATAAGCGGAATGCACTACTGTTACAAAAAAATATGACGTTTCTTCACTCGTAAATCTGTATGGTGCGTCATTTGCCCTACTAAGCTATATTCATCGGATCATCGCCTTTCACTGACCTCTATTATACCCACAGAAGTCAGTGTCGCCTTTAGAGACGGGTAGGGAGTGTTCGTATTGTATAATGTATAAAGGGTGTTAAAACAGTGTGTTTGAGATTTTAAGGGGTTACTCAGAATCAAATACCTATAGAATACAGAAAAAATATTGAAAACATCCAATCTACAGGTTTTTTCAGTTTTCCATACGAATTCTTGATTCAGTATTCAGATTTAGTAAGGGAATCTGAAAAAAAATGACGAGCGGATTTTTTAAATATTTTTCCTATATTCTATACTTAATTCTGAGTAACCATTATTTCAAACGCACTTTTTTCAACACCCTGTATACTGTGATTAAATTGGCTATTCCTAGGCAAAACGTAAACAAACTTACTATGGAACTGACACATGTCAGTGTCATCTGCATACTACGTTTGTTTACCTTTTGCTATTTTTTGATTGGAATGAACTATAATCACTACGTTTTAAGAGTCGGGACCGAGAGTGCCCGACTTTAGAACAGATTTTTATGAATGTATAAAACGAAGGCTGCGGCCTGGACGCAAGCGACGGCGACGGCGACGGCGACAGCGACAGCGACAGCGACAACTGTTCACGACGACGCAAGCGACCGACAAGGTCACTGGGTTTGCGGCGATGTAGTGACGTGACTCTGTCGATGTCTGTCTGTCGCGATGTCGATATTTTCATAATTATTCTTACTAATATAATAACACTTAACACTGACTCAGAGGTTTGCGCTCCTGACTATTGATCCGAGAGTCGTGGGTTCGATCCCCACCCAGGGCCAATATTTCTGTTTTTTTAATATTACTACTAACTTGCTAAAGAAGACGTAGATTTAGACAAAACAAAAAGGCGATTTCGGCAACTACTGAAGAATTATGAAGATCAAAGTCGAAATCCGAAAGTTTATATTACAAAAGGATGACTGTGGAAATAGATTATATTCTACATAATCAATATTATAAAAGAAAGTGTACAAATGTTTGTGCCGATAAAACTCTGAAACGAATCCAGATACGATCAAGGGTTTCCGTTTTTGCCTAAAGGGCGTGCTTTTGAAGATATAAGGGTTGAAATTTCACCTTTAAGAATTTTCTAGAATAGAACAGTCCAGAACATTCGAGAGTATTTGAGAGCACTCTACAGCAGTCCCGGAACAGCGGGTGCGGGGGGTGAGGACCGGTCTGCGGGGGGAAGGCGCGGGGTGTGGCGGGGATGATAAGCGGCGTGCGGGGCAGGGTGAGGAGCGGGGTGCGAGGGGCAGACGCGGGACGCGGGGGGAGGAGTGGGGTGCAGGGGGGGAAGGGAAGGGGGGGTGAGGCCGGTGCGGGGGGAGTGAGGTGCAGGGTTGAGGCACGGGTTGCGGGGGAGAGGAGTGGGTTGCGGGGGGGAGCGCGGTGCGGAGTTGAGACACGGGTTGCGGGGGAGAGGAGCGGGGTGCGGGGGGGCGGGGGGGTTACGGGTGCGGGGGGAGCGGGGTGCGGGGGGGAGGAGTGGCGGGGAGTGCGGGGTTGAGGCGCGGGTTCCGGGGGAGAGGAGCCGGGTGCGGGAGACGGTGAGGAGAGGGGTGCGGGGGGAGGCGAGGGGTGCAGGGGGAGGCGCGGGGTGCGGGGGGAGGCGCGAAGTGCGGGGGGAGGCGCGAAGTGCGGGGGGAGGCGCGGAGTGCGGGGGGAGTGTGGTACGGAGGTGAGGCGCGGGTTGCGGGGGGAGAGGAGAGGGGTGAGGGGTGGCTCGGGGTGCGGGAGGGGGAGGAGCAGGGTGCGAGGGAGGGTGAGTCTCGGGGTGCGGAAGGGCGAGGTGCGGGGAGCAGGGGAGAGTGAGTCGGGGGTGAGGTGAGGGGTGAGGCGCAGGGTGCGGGGGCATATCAACTCCCTGAGCGAAGCCGGGCACCCCAGCTAGTATCAAACTTTATCATTTTATTATCTGAAACCATTTTTTCTTCTCAAACTATCGATAGTTTAAACTGGTTTATCGATTAAAGAAGAACGTCCCTAAACGCGCGACGTCCTTGAAATGTCGCTCGTCGCTCGTGTGTCGCCGCGCATGTCGCTGTCGTCCAAAACAGCTCCATACAAATGTATGGAAATGATCAAGTCGCTCGTGTCGCTGTCGCCGTCGCTGTCGCCGTCGCTTGAGTCCAGGCCGCAGCCGAACGCCCTACCAATATATTGCCTGGTGGTCCAAGGAACATGAACAATACCTACTGTAGTGATAGTTAAATTTAGGTTATGATACTTTACATGGTACTCGGGTGCAATGTATGTGTCATGCTGTTTCGCCAAATGTATCCTTCAAAAAATCATTCATGAAATAGAGAGTTTTCAGATGACGTATGTCACACGGTTCATAAGATTCTCAATAGATGGCGTTTCTAAGCTTTGGAAATGTGTTTCGTAGAAATTAGGAAGCAAAATAGATTTAATATTGTTATAAATATATAAAAAGTCACGTGAAAATAGATTTTTATTATTTGAATTAACAGAAACGATAAATTTCCCACTCGGTCAAGTATCAGTGGCGTGCACAGAGTTTACACATAGGGTAGGCAGAAATAAAATTTTATATAAAAATGGAAAACTTACCATTGTGTATCAATTAACTTTAACTGGTGTACAGTTCACAGATGCACAAACTACAATAAATAAAACACAGGTTTGCTTGGACAACCGCACCCGGTGACAGCTCGATGGCAAGTGTCAACCGTAGTAACGTTCATATAATTTCCAGTATGCTACATCTACCTTTTACAAAAAACATTTTATTTTAAATTGGTTTATTTAAATATTGTGTTTATATAAAAGGTTTATTTAAATATTTTTATCATTAAAAGTTAAGTACCTACTTGTTTACTTCATTTAAAAATTATATTATTTAAGATCTTGTGACAGCGAGTTATTCAATTGATTGTTACATTCAAAAATATATTTCATTTCAATATTTACTTGTAACATCGAGTTATTCAATTAATTGTTTGTTATATTTAAAAATATATTTCATTTCAATATTTACTTATAATACTGAGTTATTCAATTAATTGCTATAAGTATTTTTAAAACGATATATTTCATTTTAACATTTACTCCGGTACTCATTATTTTCTTCTTGTTTTTTTTTTAATTCCATGATTCTTTTATGCTACCTAATACAAAGTTCCTACCACTTGGAACTTGTATACCCAGATGTTTCGGAAAGTGTTAGCGAGGTGAGAAGAAACATCGGGCCTGAAAGAAACTCACCTCAACACATGTTTTTAAAATACATCTATGCATTTAAATTATTATTTTTTCTCGTAAGATAACTAAGTATCTGTTTTTATGGTTGCACAAGTTACAAGTTATTTGTGGTTATTAAAGTTCTGGCAATAACTATTTGGTATTAACTTTTACTATATTTATTATAATACCAATATTTTAGCACAAATACAATACATTTTGAAGTTATATTTTTATAAGTTGGTCAAAAATAAGTACCTAACACATAATATATTATATGTTAAACAATTTTAAACCATTCTTTTATAAGTAGTGCCATAAAATATCTAAATGAATTTAGTCAGTCCACTATTATACACATACATAGTAAAGTTTTTTATTGACATTCCTTACAGTCAAATTATACTTAGTAAATATTATATACCGGTTTTATAAACAAACAATGTAAGTAATATATAAATGAATTTCATCAATCCACTATAATAAAAATATTAAATAGTTTTCTTTTATTGAAATTACTTACATTCAATTAATATTTCTCATTATTCTTAGAAAATATATACCAGTTTTTATATACAGACGTAAACTGCAAACTTATTGCTGGTACTTATACCAGCCTTTACAATTTTAATAAAACTAAATCAGATTATATGTATATACGTATCTAGTACAGAATTAATTATTTGTATGTACACTTAATATAATATTCGTTCAAAGTCACACTCATTATGATTCATCTCGATTTTGAGCAATAACGCTTCTTGAAATTCAAATTGCCAGAATTTGGATTACGTTAATTTGAGTAGGCGTGTTTTACTTTCTTTCACTTATACAAACATCTCATGTTCCTAGTGAAATTTCCCTTTTCTTCGATTGATTCTTCTCAAATGTAACAGTTTGTCCGCAACCTCATACTGCACCACAGCCGTTATTCCTTTTCTTTCTATTTAGCGTCTCTATTCTGAGTTTCTGGATCATTTTGTAATCACACGCTTCAGTGAAATATCTAACAGGAAATATTCATTGGTCAAGTTACTTTATCTTTCAAATTCTTCAGATCCTCAGTTATAAGTTTTCTTAATTAGAAGAGTGTTTTATTCATTTACTTGATTACTTCTATGTATATTACTATTAGATTATGTACATTTTGCCAGACGATACATTTTAGTCCATTTATATATTTACTCACAATCAGTAGCAATCCTGTTATTTATCGTGAATACCATAAATACATTTATACATTGTTTTGTTACCTTTTTCCGATAACTTATTGTCGGTGAGTTGTACTTATTCAAAATTAAATATGTAAAACAACATTTTACTTATTTGATAGAATTTGCTTCATGCAATTAGCTTGCTCTAACGAATTTAACTATAGCTTAAACTTTTATGAGTCACAAATCCTCTTTTAAAGTGACTTAATTCAACCTACTCCCGAGGCTTATAACAACTCTTTATTATTTTGGCATATTGCTCTGGCATTATTCTATTATAAATTATTTACAATATAAATATTCATGCCTTTGCCATTGTTTATCACAGTTCTTCAATTACAGTTCGAAATCACAATAACATTGCAATCTACAATTATCTCAATTCCTTCTAGGTACTAGGTACGCTAAACAATAATTCTAACTCTTCATACTTTTATATCCTGGGGGCCACGAGCCATATCAATAGTGAACGAGTTGACCATTTCCAAATAGTTAGCAATAGAATATTAAGCAACTTCTTATATCAGATAATTTAGATTTTACCCAAAAACTTAGATATCATTTAGAAATCTACCTCTTTATAGGCTATTTGGCTAAATGGGAATTGTAGATGCTATTCAGTCTTCTGACCAAATAATTGTATATGCTATTCAGTCTTCTGACCAAATAATTGTAGATGCTATTCAGTCTTCTGACCAAATAATTGTAGATGCTATTCAGTCTTCTGACCAAATAATTGTATATGCTATTCAGTCTTCTGACCAAATAATTGTAGGTGTTATTTAGTCTTTTGACCAAATTAACCATCGTCGCGCTGGCAGCTACTATCTAGGAGCTATTCAGCATTTTAAGTTTCAGACAAATCAAGCATCGCTATTAGCAACTTTATTTTCGTACTAAGGTGACAACAAGGCATAAGGTGGCATATATTTGACAACAACCTGTAGGTAGGTGATATTCGGCTTTTAGCCTTTATTATGTTTAAATTTATTTATTATTTTAATGTCTCATTGATTATGATTGATATATTTTTTACATTGACATTCAATTCAATTTAGTCATTTATTTATATAAATGACTACTTGTATTCAATTTTTAATTATTTTGATGATCACATTATATTGTAATTTAAAATTGATAATGTGAACTAAATGAATCTAATTTTACCAATAGTATTCATAGTTTCAAAACTCAGTTTATGCTAACTCAATTTATATAATTTTTTTCATGGTACACATTACATAAAATCAAACGGAAACATGTGAAACATTGTAGGACTTGCAATACCGTTCCTTGTTTCCCTCAAAAGCCAAACTTGTTCTAAACCTCTGACTTAAAACTTTCTTCTGCCCGGCCTGCTTACTATCTAACAGGTACAACTATCGTCGACAGATACAATCTAACATTTAGTTTTATTTATATACCATTTGACACTACCATTGACTAAGACTGTCAAGTACAAGCCGACTAAGACTCAATTGCAGTTTAAATCTCATTGGATTTAACACAGCTAAAAAGTCAATTTATTATGTTATATTTATTATATCAGGTATCACTTGATTTTACAAAGCTACCACTTTTTATGTAAAATTAATTATTTTTTCAAATTATGTACCAGTTTTTAGGAACACTGCCCAGCATTCGCTAAACCAACACTTTGTATTTTACTTTGTCGTTTGTAGGTACACCGTGCAACCATTGCCAAAACATTACTTTATTGGTACCGTTCAGCATTTGCTAAACTACCACTCGTACTTGGTACCGTTCAACATTTGATAAACTACCACTTGTACTTGGTACCGTTCAGCGATTGCTAAACTACCAGATTGTTCTTTGTTTCCTCCCTCATTTAGCCAAAATACAGCCTAAAACAGATTCGAATTTTCCAATTAATCCTTTCTACATTGTTTAATTTCGACATTTTTCTCAGTCAGTTCCCGCTTACGCGTCCTCAAAACTATATTATTTTAGAAATATATTCACCATCTCTATATACGCTATTACCACCCAGGACAACTTTCTTATTCCTTTGAACTATGTCAGTGATTATGATTAAGCTATTTCACGCATCTCTTTGTGTTATATTCGGTTACGTAAAGAAGCCCCTAAGAAGAGCTATCTGCCTAAACCAGTACCAATAATCATCATCGCACGATTATATTATGTATTTATTAGACATTTATGATTTTTATGTTAAGGCATTGAGACCCGTCTTAACTGGATTTCCTTTTCAACAATCTTATTTCTTTCATTTAAGAAATATTTTTAAAGATTCAACTATTTTTATAAATATTGTAAATATACTTAATAAACAAGAAATATTTCATTCTGTTTCAAACCAACTTCGGTTGTACATGAAGACTATATACGTCCTTACTTCATACATATCATAGTATAGAAACTCCTTTCTTTAAACTTTGTTGTTTATTGAAAACTTTTTGTTTGTAATGAAAACTCGGCGATGCACCGCATAACGCATAAAATCTTTTTATTTACTGACTTGACATTAGTCGTCAGAGAAAAAGAAGTAAATACAAACAACGCGTGACATGACATTATTTTCTAAAGACGAGGCAAACTAGTATTTTAAATTTAGGTGATGCCATTAAACTTTTATTTTATTATTTACAGTTTACTATATAAAAATAATAAATACAAGCATGTTATAAACTTTTTCCTGTAAATAAGACAAATATTCTGTCGGGCTTATGAATGCGGTGCACGATACCCGTTTTCATTTAACATTTGAATGGACTCGTCCATACTTTAAAAGTCCGTGACAAGAAATTTTGTATTCTGTAAATTTTACAACAAATCATTAAAAATCACTGTAACAGTGTTCTTATTTAGGTTATTTCCTACGTTTATGTACCAAATTACATGAGTTAACATTACTCAACCATTTAGTAACAGTATGGAGATATTTTAGTTGTATTTTTCCAAACATTTTCTTGTCTTGATTTTTTTCAAGTATATATCTCGATATTACCTCTGTTGTGTTTATTTAGTTTGTACTTGCGTCAGAATTGGTTAATCCTGGCTGGGTCGCCACTTGTACAGTTCACAGATGCACAAACTACAATAAATAAAACACAGGTTTGCTTGGACAACCGCACCCGGTGACAGCTCGATGGCAAGTGTCAACCGTAGTAACGTTCATATAATTTCCAGTATGCTACAACTGGCCTTTTCAACTGGTCTCGTTACCTACGACTTTTTAAATATGTGAAACTTTAAACAAGACTCTAGGTGCTTTTCACAGAGATTGTGCTACCTATTTTAACGAGGCATTTAAAGCCAGTGTCATTCCAAACTGTTTTACTGTTAGACAATAAAATGCACGGAAAACAATACAGTATATCCGTGTACACAATTCGCGGAGCCAGTTATTAATTAATATTAATTTATTTGAAATAAACGAACCTTCACAGCACGAACTAGCACACACCTTCCTTTAGCTATTATTTGAGATTTCTCATTTCGAAAACATGCCTTTTTTTAGTTTAGCTCTAAACACACATTTCCAGCACAGTTCTCGTAGCTAAAGTTAGCCATTATCCTGAATTACTCAAACATTTAGCAACAAGAAATAGCTATTTTCAATTATCAACAAATGCGCAATAAGCTAATTTATAATAATTTTCTTTCAAACTTCGTTACACTTGCCACCAGTAAACAAAGAATATGGCATTATTTTAAATAATTTTTAAGAATGGACTCACAAAAAACAAGAATAAAATGAAATGGTTCTTATTTGTAAACTCAAAGAGCATCATTGTCTTGCAACCATCTTGCAGCTATTAAAAAATACACGGCAAATTGTTAATACCAACTAAATTCTTGTTAGCACTACTTTCATATTAGACTTCTTAAAATGGCCGTGTAATCAAACAAGCAGTGCCTACAAATCACGCACACACGCGCAATTTCAGTACAAAATTATTCACATACATAAATAGCGGCTACACTGTAACCGTATAAAATACTGTACTTGTGTTTGTGAAAAAATGGCGAAAGACAGGCAGAATGTTGTCTGCTTATGACACCAGTCGGCAGCACTGTCACATAATGCGATGAAACGATTCTGTTAACCAACTTTAGTACTGCGTTTTTTCTCAAAATCGGTAGGTGGCGCTGTTTACGAGTTGAGTAGATATTGTTATAATTAAATGGAAACGGAGGGCGTAACGGTAAATGAAAGTTAAAGTATCGTGTAATATAATACGTAAGTTCTGTCAAGTATGGATGACCTGAGTGCGTTCTGGTTACTCTGTTATATGTAATTTATTCTTCCGAACCACATATAAATTGATTTTAATGCATTTTTATGATATAAATGCAATTTGTAACTCGGAATCATGATATAAATATATATATTTCCTTTAGGAAAATTTTTGCATCAAAAATTATGAAAATTATTTTTTGCATCCAAATACAAAAAAATATTTAATGAAAAGTAATCTTCGAAAGGTATTCACCATTATTATGATATTAGTCAGTAATATCAGTCAGTTTTGACGATTTTTAAAGATTTTCTTATTTCCAATGTTGATCAACGCCATCTAGTTGAGTCTAGAGAAAGCCGTGGAAAACTCCCTATTAAAATATTAATACAGTTCTATTGCAAAACCACACATAAATTCTTAAACACCAATCATGTGCGATATTTCTGTTTCACTTGCAGATGAGAAGAACTCCCTTCCCGTTTAAATTATGAAAGAAATTTATTAAAATTTTAAAAGCACTTAAATTACCCTTACTTTTATCTATTTAATTCGAGGTATGCTTCTTACGTAAATTATTTGCATAGGACGTTTTCATAGGTAGATCTAGATTTCATGCTTAAAAAAATACCTAACATTGGTTACTGGTTTCTGACGATCTAGTTGTGGGATATATTAATTTTCACCTCTCCAGCACGAAAAGGGTGCCTTTGGTCCCTAAAAACTCAAAGCAAAATCGCTTTTTGCTGCGAGCGTGAGAAAAAGTGATTCGAATTTCGAACACCACCTTTTGCGCGGCGCTGAAAAAAATATGGGCGATAGTTCGTTCAGAAACTCATTTTGGCCTAGCGATTTTACTCATAGGTACGAAATGTTGTATGTTATTTAATGGAATTTAAGTATATAAATTGTGCCATTACGTTTTTAAATACGTAATATTTAAAATAAATACCTATGTACTAGTAAACATGCATATCGCTTACTTAAAAATATCATGTTCGGTTTTCATCTTAGGTTTTCATAAAAATGACAAGCAGTGCAGTTTCCGAACGCAATCTCTAAATTAAAACATTATAATAAAAAACTATATTGTCTCCAAAGAGAATTTAATCAACTACCTACGTTTTTACTTTTCTCGCTGGTCGAGGTGAAAAGTTGTATGTTTCATCCGAGAGAAAGTTATTTTTATGTCTCGTGCCTTTAAATCACTTACTGTGCTCAGTAGTCTATATTAGAATCATTCACTACGCTCGTGATTCAATTCTAGACTACTTCGCTAGTTCGTGTTTAGCACTCGTAGCAAAAAATAACTTTGCTCACTTTTTGAACAAATAACTATTATTACATTAGTGTAAGTAGAGCAAGGGTAGAGTAGATCAACAAAGTGGGTAATACAATAAATTTGAATTAACTTATAATTGCTTACGTTCATTTATGTAGTGTATTTTTATTTATCGGATACTCCTAATCGTGTCTACTTGGATTAAGTGTAGAACTTACTTTTATAAAAAAGTATTGTATCATACCATTGTACGATAATTAAATCTTTTGATTACCTTAAATTAATAAAACCTGTCTACCTGGATTAAGTGTAGAACTTACTTTTATAAAAAAGTATTGTATCTATAGATGGGCAATCTACCCAATGTGCCGGGTAGATTGGGAATATTCCCAATATCTACCCATAAATACCTTCCCAGTGGGTATTTATCAGGGTATATAAACTTATGAGAATTATAATTTTTTGTTTTAAATCTCACTTCAGAACTCTTAGTATAATAATTAGATTGAGTGAATCTTATGTAATTCAGTAACTTATTTAAATAACAACCTAAAAATATATAACATTTTTCAGTTTCCCATACTAAATCTGAATAGTGAATTTTTTTCACACTTGTGTAACAAGTCTTGAATATAATATTTTAAATTACCGAGTTGGATGAAGTTATTTTCTAGTTGAAAAAATGACATCTATTATGAAATCCAACATGGCGGCCATGCACTTTTCGAAAAATATCGATATGGGTGTCATTTTCTTAGTTTTATGGGGTGATAATTGGCCGTAGTTATGCTATAACGATCCAGCTGACTTTAAAGTAACTAAGGGATAATGTACTTTTTGTCAGTGGCATGAAGTACATTATCCCTTACTTACTTTGAAGTCAGTTGGATCGTTATGGCATAACTATGCCCAATTTAAAAAAAAACGGGGGTGTAAAGGCGCGGCGTTCAGGGAGTGAGGCGCGGTGTGCGGGGTGGTGTGGTACGGGGTGGGGGGGTGAGGAATACGGGTGAAGGCGAGGGATGCGAGAGGTGAGGAGCAATGTCCGGGGGACGGGCGCGAGGTGCGTGGTGCGGGGAGAGGAGCGGGGTGCGGGGGAAGTGAGGAGCGGAGTGCGGGTGGGTGAGGCGCCCGATGCGGGGTGAGGAGCGGGGTGCGAAGGGGTGAGGCGCAGGGTGCCGGGGGGTGAGGCACGGGGTGTCGGGGTGAGGCACCGGGTGCCGCGGGGGGGGAGGCGCAGGGTGCGAGGGGGGGACGAGCTGCGGGGTGCAGGGGGTGAGGCGCAGGTAGGAGCGCGAGGAGCTTCCTGCTTTTCTCACGGTACAACGATACAGGATGGAATTTTGTAACCTCACCTGGAGGGAAAGTCCTTTAAATACTGGAGATTTAAAGGAAACATTCCTTCATTTTTTTAAAGAAGCAAAACTATATTCGAAGGTTTTTGAAAATCCGCTTGACACACCCAGGAATCGAACCGGCTGCTATCTTGAATTAAAAAACTGATGTCATTTTTCATAATCAGAACCTCGAAAAGTACATGTCTGCTTTTTTGGATGGAGTGGATGACATTTTCCTATTCAGCACCTCAAAAATCCTCATTTACAACACCCATAGGGGTCGTCCATTAATCATGTTATGCTCACAAGGGGGGAGGGGGTTCACAAAAAATCACGTGTATTTATTTTTTCGTTGAACGCGCGATTTCTAGAGTAAGTTCCAAACGTCTGACTGGTGTGGTCGGATGGCTTCAGGCAATAAAAACAACCTGCAATCTTAATGCCTGTCTGGACTTTTTATCACGGTGCTTAATTTTCCAGAATTACATTACATTATACCTGTATTTAAAGATAATATTTTGTACCAAAACATACACGTGATTTTGAGTAGGGGAGGGGGGGTAGCCTAAAACTTCACTACGTATCATCAGGAGAGAGGGGGGGGGGGGGCTAAAAAGTTTCTAAAAAACATCACGTGATTAATGGACGACCCACTGTATGCCAAGAACCCTTCGGATCGGACATTTTAAGCTAAGCTTAGAGATCGATGCGTTTCGATATTCTAAATACCAGACAAACACTCCCGAGTGTCAATTATTTCTAGTTTCTGAGAAAAAAGTACCAAAGTTAGCCAATATGTTTTATTTAGAAAATATAACAAAAAAAATGTTTTTTCCGGAATAAACTATGCATCCGTGAAGCTTTTTACGTCAAATTATAGAGCGTTTAAAACAACATTTATTGATATGTACAGCTAGTCGAAAACGCAAGCGTAACGTGAAAAAAGTTATTTTCCTTTTGCCGGTTTTTTTTAAATAATATTTGAAGTTGTAGAGAATTAAGTTGTGCGTCGTCACAAAAAAAAACATAACTGTTAATACCGTGTGGGATATCGGAGATACTCGTTAGTATGTTAAGTTGACTGAACATTTTGACTAGCAATATTTTAATTAAGTTTTTGCTATAAAGATTCACTAGGCGCAGTAAACAAAATCAAAGTTTGATTTTCGTATGCCTGCGTATAAGAGTGGTGTTTATGTGTGAGTTATGTGCGTAAGCTTGTGGCAATGTATATTATTGAATTTGTTATATAATAATAATAATAATTCTTTATTTCGAACAAAAATAGTGGGCCTCGTCGCCAGAAATAAATGAATAAATAAAAAATTATAATAATAGGCTTGAGTAGGTAATTGTTTTTTCTTCTAGGTCCAATTTTATATAGGGAGTAACAAAATTGGTGTAGGACCTGTTAACTAGGGAGTCTACTCATCGTACTGAACAAATTTTGTTCTACGACCTTGCTCAAATCACAAAAAAAATTGTTGACTCTCCATACAAAAATGGCAAAACAGATTGAATAAAAAGTCCAAATTTGTTTTTGTACTGAACAAAATTTATTCGACGAATTTGTGACGACGCACAACTTAATTCTGTACATTCTAAGTCGATTTCTGAGTGCTGCTAACTTCAAATATTATTTAAAAAAAACCGCTAAAAGGAAAAAATATTTTTTCACGTTACGCTTGCGTTTTCGACTAGCGGTACATATCAATAAATGTTGTTTTAAACGTTCTATAATTTGTAGCTTCACGTACGCATGGTTTATTCCGGAAAAAAAATTTTTTTGTATTTTCTAAATAAAACATATCAACCAACTTTGTCTTTTTTTATCAAAAACTAGAAAAAAATGACACTCGGCAGTTTTTGTCTGGTATTTTGAATATCGAAACGCATCGATCTCTAAGTTAAGCTTAAAATGTCCGATCCGAAGGGTTCTTGGCATACAGTGCAACCCCATATCAATATTTTTTGAAAAATGCATGACCGCAACCTTGGATTCAAAAACAGATGTTTTTTTAATGTAATCAGCACCCCACAAAACTAGTAAAATGACAGCCATATCGATATGATAAGTCAGTTCCTGCGCTTCAACCATGGTATCTTCGAAGTATAATATAATTTTGCTTTATTCTCGAAACTGAGGTAGTTGATACTTACTTCAAAATTACAAAAATACGAAGTAAAAGCAAATAAAATGAATACTTTATTTTTAAACGACAATTTAATTTTATATACCCAGCGATTGGGTATATAACTGGGTATATTCCCATAAATACCCAATCTACCCTATAAATACCCTCCCGGGTAGATAGGGTATGGGAAGATTGCCCATCTCTAATTGTATCATACCATTGTACGATAATTAAAGCTGTTGATTACCTTAAATTAATAAAATGAAATGTGAAAACGGTCTCACTGACGCAATAATCGTAGAACAATACGTGTACCTAAGCACTCCTTTAAACATCTGACTATCAGTACGTTCGACTCTGCAAACACGAATGCTTAAACTACATCGGTTATATGGTTCTTTCCAGATGACATTCCAATTCAAGCCGGACAAGTGGTGCCCACCGAGTCGAGCGACATGCTGACCGCCATCACGGAGGAGGCCGAGGCGGAGGCGGCCGCGGGCCTGCAGCGCGGCGCCCCGGCCCGCAGCTCCAAGCCCAAGCTGGTCGCCTTCCCCGTGCTCGGCAAAAAGACTAAAGACGCCAAAGACAAAAACGCAACTACTTCGGAAAAGAAGGAGAAGGTCTCTGTCAAGGAAACCTCCAAAGGTATATGGCCCCTCAGCAGTGGCGGTGGCGACGCGGTGGACGGCTCCCTCGACGCTAGCGACAGTCTGAAAGACGACAAACTCTCCCTCAACTCTGTGCCCAACAGCGCAGAGAACTCGGACAGCAGATCACAAATTACTACAGACTCTCTCGATATTGATACCACTCCACGTTTTGCTGGTATGCAAGTTAGCTCGGTATGAATCACCTATGCTTTGTATGGTGTTCAGTGGTGTATATCATTAGATTATTCAACTATTATATTCTCATCAAGTAGATTAGAGAAGTGAAATATTAAAAAGGGACTAAAATACATACGTAGGTACATTTACAGCCACTTGCATATTACATGTCAATGACCACTTGGACGGTCTGTGTAAAAAAAACGCAAATTTTGTTAAAAATCAAGTAATATGGCACACTTTTTATGTATACACAATAATAACAGTCATTTGTTTTATTTATTTCTTTTCAGACTATATTGTTTCTTTATTGTAAATATTATGGTTACTATTACGAAAATAGTTGTTTTTTTCTTGGGGCCATAATTTTTTTTGACTACAAGTAAGACCATCCTTAGGGGAGGTGTTCCAGCTGTGAACGTCTTTTGTCTGATGACGATTATGATAGTATATGTATGCTAAAAAGCTAAGCTCCTAGTGCCCTCGCCTCGGACACCTTTTCAACGCAGATCCATAATCTACTTGGTGTATAAGATATATTTCTTCACACCTCACCAAAATACCGTTTACTTGATTTATTAATTGTATTAGTTGATATTAGATATGAGGTAAAATGCGGTTAAAGGTTATCCTGCTCTATCGAAGCGACTACATATATAATCCGAACTGAGCCAAGACCGGTTCGTCTCCTTGGATCTTCTATCGATCAAATTAAAATTTTCTTTCAACCTTAGCTTTTTTCAGACGTAAGTCTCGGTTCTGTTTGATACTTTATGATGTTGTGCAAATTGAATATACTCATTTATTTTATTAAATGTTTTATTCTACCTTATTTTACTCAACTTGCAGACTAAAATTTATGTAAAAGTCTGTTTACATACTCGTTAGTAAGGTTAAAAGTCATTATTTATCATCTTATGTTTTGGTTTTATTTATTTGGTCTGATAGTTAAATTGAAGTTTTCCTTTAGTGCACTACTACATAGTATGAAATAGTAGTCGATAGTCTTTAAATAGGTACCTTTGTTTCTAAAACATTTATTTTTTTATCATAATAAGAGCAAAATGAAAAATATAGTCTTAATAACGCTTGTTGTACTCATATGTGTCTCGTTAAGTATCGCTCGAGACTTGATTGTTGGCACCAGCTACAACAATAGATTAATTTGGCACGAAAAAGTGGAATATTATGGAATACCGTTTAAGAAGAGAGTGAAGCAGATGTTTTACACTGACCCTTCGCAGCAAATCATAAAGGTATGTGTACAATTTTCCTACTGTAGGTACGTAACTGATGATAGGTACTTCTCCAATAAACGGGTGCTACACGGTCGCCAACAAGCACCCCAACCAAGGTGACATTCGTTGTTTCCAATGTAGCCATGGTTGGTGACCAAATTTCGTTGTTTACACTGTTGGAAACAACGAATGTCACATTGGTTGGGGTGCCTTTTGGCGACCGTGTAGCACCCGCCTTATCGTTAAATTGTCAACATAATATACATACATACCTGAAGTTTCATACACTCCACCGATTTGTTTTGTAGGGTATTATAGCACGAGACATGGACCACAGGGATGATAGCTACGCTACCATAACGGCCGGTGGAGTAGGCTATCCATACATCAACTTGAGGTTCAAAAGCGAGCGTGGCAGCGGCCTCAACTATCAGGTAGAGATTTATGCCTAGTTGGTTGTATGTATGTGTCACAAAATTAAATGCAAGTAAATTCTGTTATTATTTTTTATTCACATCACAAATTACCGATTACCATATGGAATTCTAGCTCCACTAAGAAATTCTTTATCGCTTTTGAAGTTAATTCTGTTCGTTGATACGTGAAACGCGCCCCTGCGGTAGGGTGCGGCTCCGGTGTCGTCCAGCAGAGTGTCGTGGAAGCCCCCGCGCGGCCGCTGGCTGTTCTTGAGGAGCTCCTGCAGTTTGTTTATGGTGGCCAGCTGCTCGTCGCGTTCCATCTCATTGATCAGTACTGGCAAGCTGGCAGCGCACACCCATAGGTAGAACATCGCCACTAAAAACGAAAGTATATTTTATACTGTATCTGTGCGATTGTACGTTACACGCTCTTCTTCTTCTTCTTGTATGAATGTCCAGAATTATTAAAACGTTTTTAACCAACTTTGTAGCCTTATTTTACAGGGTGTAACTGAATTAGTGTAGGTGGGGCTTCTTATAACGTCATACTCAATTAGTTTACGACTTTCCATACGTAAAATCACAAAACATTTTTGGACTCGTACAAAATTGCTAATCTATTTGTATAAAGAGTCCAATTTTTTTGCCACTTACGCAAAGTCGTAGTACAAAGTTCATTATGATTGTTAGAACCTATTTTGTTACACTTTGTATTAACCCTAAGGCTTTTATCACACTCACACATACGAAGTAAATGAGACCTAACATACTACTCGTACACAATTACTGATGCAGTGTGTATACTCACTTATACCTTATCAAGCCAGAAAACAAAACTCCAAATGAGAACTAGAATTTTGCAGTAAGGAGCTTTTGTAACCGTTATACGTCGCTGTTTCTTTAGTTACATCACAGACTTTTCTGTGTTTCGAAACCTTTTTTGCAGTTATTTTAAAGGGGACCTTAACAGAATCGGAATATTCTGTTATACAAACTTACACAGGAAGAATCCACAAGCGACGCTGGCGCCTATGAGCAGTCCGATGTCCATAGAGTTCTGCTTCAGCACCAGCAGACAGACCACCGACAGAGTCGACAGAGCGACGAGGCGCACCAGCTCCATGATTATGTACCCGAACATCATCATGTTGTTGCACTTAAAAACATGATAGGTACTTAGGTACTGAAATGGCAGTGGGGTGGGCGGGCCAATAGGTCGTAGAACAGATGGCCGTTGGGGCTCGCAAGATGTAGCGTAGGTAGGCTTCCCACTCGGTGGAGTGATGACCTGGTGAAGATTACGGGACCACTGGATGCGGGCAGCGGAGGACCGGTCGGTGTGGAAATCCTTGTGGGAGGCCTTTGTCCAACAGTTGACGTTTTTTGGCTGATGATGAGGAGGTAGGACCTGCTTAGTGATGTAAATAGAAAAAAAATCAAATTGTTTTTTCACAATTTTGAAAAAAAAAACGTGTGAGCGACCCCAGCAAGCACTTTTTTCCTGGGGCTCCTAGGAGAATTCTACCTATCTCAAATTTTAGAGCATAATTAGAGCAATCATCATGCCAAGGGAAAAAAATTGAGCAATCATACTTTTCGAGATACGAGCGCCTAAAGGTGTGCTTGCTGGATGGCATTCCATCCAGCAAGCACAACTGGTGCACAAAAACTACGAAGACTTGGTAAAAAAATTTGATGCACAGATGTAGAGCATCATAAAGTGAGTCGGACTGCAAAGTTTCGTGAATGTCATGTCAATAGTTATCTCGCTAGAACGCAAAACCTGCTTCACGTTCTTTTCACGAATCTTTCTAGCAGTCACATCAGATCTCAGCAATTACAGCATCTTGGTTCAAAATTTTTATGCCAAGATTTAGAGCAACACTAGAAACCTATGCTCAATTATTTTTGAATCCCAAAAATCAGTACTTTTTGTGCTACGAGCCAATGTTTTTTCCTTGCTGGGTGGACATGACAAAAGTGAAAAAGCTGTATAGCTTTGAAACTAATACGAATACAAGACTGGTTGTTATGCTCAGATTTAGAGCAAAATTAGAGCATTCTGCTCAAAAAAAACTAGAATCCCAAACGTTATAGTTACAGCGGTAGACGCTAAAAACTGATTTTTCCCGCCAACTTTTTGAATAATGAAGAATGTTAATGGGTCCGTTAAATCACTTGAAACTTTATGACCTTGTAGCCTAAATGTCTAGAAATACACTTGTTTTTGTTTCATTTAAATCAAGCGAGTAGTTTTGAAGTTACGATAATTTTAGTTTCCGCCTTTTTCAAATACTTCGCTCGGGCGCGCCAAGCGCGCGTGACGTCATACCGCAACTCGCCGCTCTCACCGTACTGTGTTCTTCATACATTGCTATCGGATGGTCCCTACGTTCGCCCACAATAACATTTCTAACTGTAGTTTTTTTTATGTGAATCGGTGTTACAGTAGTGTTACAAGTATAATCGATGACAGTTTTAAAAATTGATTGAAAAATCGAATGATTCCTTAAATAGACGAGTTAAGCTACCTATTTCTCAAATAACTCCGATTTCTTTACCGCGGCCGCCGAGACAATGATTAAAAATGCAAAAGTACTTACAACTTATTTTTTTTCTTTCTTATCACAAATCTGTTAATCCTTATAAGATACCTATACATATATACCTACATACCTATTTTTCATTACTAGTATTGAAAAAATTAGGTAATAATGATATTTATGAACTTGATATTTCGGAAATAAGGAGTGAGGGGCAAGGTAAAAGTGATGGTGTCAAAATCACTTATGTCATCAACTGTAATATAATGACACAATAACGACACTGAAGCGGTCATGGCTCAGCGCTGCTTACGTGGTCGCGTCGATCACGCAGGTTAACTGACTACAAACACGGTCACAGCTTGGATGGACTTGACTAGCAGTCCATCCAAGCTGCCTATAACGCCTCCGACATAGCTTGGCGACTGCCATCTAGTGATAGTTACTGATATTTAAGCCCATCCAAGTTGTGACCGTGTCTGTAGTCAGTTAACTTGCGTGATCGATGCGACCACATAAGCAGCGCTGTGCCATAACCGCTTAAGTGCCGTTATTGTGTCATTATATTACAGTTGATGACTTAAGTGATTTTGACACCATCACCTTTACCATGCTCCTCACTCCTTATTTCCGAAAACTGGGCATAAAACTTAAACAAATCTATATACAGAAAATAGATCTTTGCTTATAAATTACTTGAAAATCTCTAAGAAGTTATCTATAAATCTTAAAATAAGTTGATAAAATTTAAAATATTGTTTGTTTGTAGGTGTGGACAAAGCCCTCTGCGCGAGAGTCAGACTCGCACTTGTCCGGTTTTTATTTTTTATGTGTATCGGTTAACTCATATTTATTTTATTTTAGATTGGCTAGAAATAGCTACGGCGACGACGTTACTGTTTATGCAAAAGTTATCAGATAAGGAGAAGGTGATAGACACAACTTTTGGCTTTGGGTCTGGGTAGATCATACTTTTAACGTATTTCTTTTGACTTTAAGGTTCAAAAATATAACAGTAAAAAATAACTTTTCGGGTATATTGGTAGTTGTATTTAAGCTCTTTGACACGAGCACGATTTTCTAGTTTTTGGATTCGTCATTTTTAAAATTTTCAACGCAAACTTCATACATAGAGGTAGGGAGCGGTGCGCGCACTGAGCGACCGTTGCAGAGTGACGTCACAGCATCGTGCGGCGACCCCGCGTCACTTGCCTACCTAAATAATTCAGTATCTCGGAAACTATCAAACGTATCAAAAATTTTTTTTCATCATATTTTTTTATTTTTAGTAGAGTATATTTTAAGATAAAAAACAAAAATTGGTGGTATTCTTCATTACGGCGACTCGCGGCAGATTGCGACGTTGCCGCTCTTTGTGCTGTGAGTATAAGGTACATTTGAGTTTCAAACTATCGATTGTCATTTACATTGATAGACAAGAAACAAGCGCGACAAATATAAATGGAAGTGTTGGTGATCTTACAATACGTAAGGTTTTAATATGACAGGAATTGGTATTAAAATTGTATCGAGCCGGAGGACGACGTACTGTCATTTTAGTTGACAGCTGATATTATATATTTAGCTTAAAAGACATGTCACGAGGTCACTGAGAGTTAATAAAAAAATAACTCATGAAAAGCCTAAAAGTAAGAGGATGGGTCTCATTGATGTCGGCTATCGTTGTTTAGACTTCAGGGATCAGTGTCACAAATTAAACGCATTTAGGGCTTTCACATTTTGTTTAATAATCAGTCTTACGCAGCAAAATATATGTAGAATCTTTTTATTGACTGACTCGGTGGCTAAGTGGTTAGCGATCCTGACCTCTGATCCGAGAGTCGTGGGTTCGATTCCCTTACAGGGCAAACTTTTCTGTGATGAGCAGAATTGTTTGCTCTGAGTCTGGGTGTATTATATCTATATATGTATGTATTTAAAAGTATATGAGTATGTATATCAGTCTCTGGTTCCCAAGATACAGGGAATCCTAGTTTGGGGCCAGATGACCGTGTGTGATTTGTCCCAGATATTATTATTATTATTTACCTAATAATTAAACTGTGTGTAAAAAAGTACCATGCCAAATCAACTCTATAATCAGTAAATGTGTCCTCAATTCTTTAACCTTTATACTAGTAAAAATATAGATATTAAAAAATATATATTTTAGAAACAGACATCCATAATCAGTTTTTTGTAACTTTTATACACACAAGGGTTTTAGTCAAGCCGAGCTTCTCTTGTTTTGTTTTGTTGCTCAGAGTTTTTTTTTATATTTCATTCTGTGTGTTACCAACGCAATAAACTAATGACAAATAAATTTTATACTACATCCACACATTCGGCCAATGCAACTATACAGAGTGACTGGTTGAACGACGGACGTATTTAAGGAGATGATAGGATAATTTACATACTTTTCAACCATATAAAACAAAAAAATCATACATTAAAAAAACACAAGTTTTTTTTTTTTAAACGCAACTATTCTTGTATTTTCTATCTCTATGCCTAGGTACTTACCACTTTCCCACAGCGTACACCGAGCTGCTTGTGGTCGCTAAGGCCAATCTCTTGGACAGGCTGATAACACACTGATAATGAAAGGATGGAGTCCGTCTTCATGTAGGATACGTTACCCCAACCACTGGGATACCTGGAAATGCCTTCCTGCATTTCGTGTACTTTCACATGAGTGGTAATGGAAGTAAATTGTTTTGTGCAGGTTCTCTGGATAACGAAGGATTCCTTCCTCGTCCTTGATCAGGGTTAGAAACTGGAGGAAGGCCAAACGCTGTAGCTCTCCTTTAAAAAAAAAACCTATGACGGCAACTTATGTAATTCATGATACATCGCAATGATGTAATTCACGTCTAACAACACTAGCTGACATCACATCATATCCCAGTATCCACGTTAGAGTACTGATAAGCTATTATCACTATCAAGGCACTGCAATCAACGCAACTGCGACGTAAGTAAAGCCAGAATGTTCGCGACAAGCGGGAGGTGCGCGTGACGAACACCACCCCTAACGATGGCCCGCGGGCGACTGACTACGGCCGGCGCGGCGCGGCGCAGGGTAGAGACGCGGGAGCAGTCGCTCACGCGCATGCGCAGTATTGCGCAGTGGCGAGTCCGCGCCGCCACTCAGGATCGTTGCCCGAGGCCGCGTACATGTGACTTAGTAAATGTAGAAGTGAACTTTAAAATATTTTTTTAAATGATGAAAATTAAGGTGATGTTTTTTTTACATATTTGGAATGTGTATCAGCTTCTTATTCACCTCCTTAAATGCGTCCGTTGATTTACCAGTCACCCTGTAGAGAGGAAAATATGTTTCGCTGGGTTTCGCTGTATAGGCATCCTTCTTTACTTCAAACGTTTATATAACAATAGACATAAGAAGGACGAAGAAGCAGAGGTAGTAAACATTTAGCCGCAGATTTCAAATGTCGCTATACTGATGAAAAGTATTTCTCTGTGGCGCACATTTTCTACAAGTAATGGCACTTTAGAGAGGATCATTGTATCCGAGTTTTTCTGCAGATCAGACCGAGAAACAATCTGCATGCGGCGGTGGCAGCGCCACGGGCCTAAAGGGCCGCAAGGAGCTACGGGTTGCTTTATTATGAAGACAGATAGTAATAAAAATCGGTCACCACAGCCGCAGTTCAGTGTGACTAATGGGCCGCAAGGAGCTACGGGTTGCTTTATTATGAAGACAGATAGTAATAAAAATCGGTCACCACAGCCGCAGTTCAGTGTGACTTGCACTCTTGCTTTTTCGCGTCGATGACGTAGGTTAACTGAATAAAAGTTAGATAATTATCTGGATAAGTTTTTCTGTTAGTGACATATTTTAACTCGACGGTTTTCGCGTTTTTCAAGACACTGACACATTCGTGCCAGTTAATATCTTTAGATGGTAGTCCTAGTCGTAAAGTCATTTCAGGTGTCTGACAGTGGGGTTCACCACTAGCCCTATAATCACCATACAAATACAATTATTTTTATTTGAAAAAAAAACTGACTTTTATGTAGGTACAGTGGTCTTGAACGCAGCACTAGGTATACCTTGTTTCAATCCAATTTAAAAAAGGTAAACAATCTTACTAGGGAACTGACACATGAAAAAGTCAAAAATTTCGTACCTACTTCATATTTTCATTGATTACTTTGATGAAGTTGTACCACGGAACCCTACACTGCGCGTGGCCCGACACGCACTTGACCGCTTTTTATTCAGTCGAATTTATAGGATTTAGTACGGAATATGAATATGACTAATGTGTTGGTCGAATGTGTGGATGTAGGGCGTTTTGTTTTTGTACTGCTATATACATATAAATATTGGAGCATGGCTGAAATCGGAACGATGCCGCTGCCGCCACCACCAGCAAAACGCAACGATGAACCACAAACGTTCCGTATTATAGGTATTCAGCTATCGTATGATATACATGTATTTATTTATTTATTAGTTTATTTCAGGCACAAGGCCCATAGAAATATATATTCTAGTCTATATCAGGCCCTCGTTTCTAGTCTATATCAATGTAAGTGACAATCGATAGTTTGAGACTGAAATGTACCTTATACTCACAGCGTTACTGCTTGAACTAAAAAAAATAAGAGGGGCAACGTCGCAATCTGCCGCGAGTCGCCGTAATTATTCAAAAAGTTGGCGGGAAAAATCAGTTTTTAGCGTCTACCGCTGTAACTATAACGTTTGGGATTCTAGTTTTTTTTTAGCAGAATGCTCTAATTTTGCTCTAAATCTGAGCATAACAACCAGTCTTGTATTCATATTAGTTTCAAAGCTATACAGCTTCGTCACTTTTGTCATGTCCACCCAGCAAGGAAAAAAACATTGGCTCGTAGCACAAAAAGTACTGATTTTTGGGATTCAAAAATAATTGAGCATAGGTTTTTAGTGTTGCTCTAAATCCTGCCTGGCATAAAAATTTTGAACCAAGATGCTGTAATTGCTGAGATCTGTTTTGACTGCTAGAAAGATTCGTGAAAAGAACGTGAAGCAGGTTTTGCGTTCTAGCGAGATAACTATTGACATGACATTCACGAAACTTTGCAGTCCGACTCACTTTATGATGCTCTAAATCTGTGCATCAAAATTTTTCCCAACGAAGGTAGTTTTTGTGCACCAGTTGTGCTTGCTGGATGGCATTCCATCCAGCAAGCACACCTTTAGGAGCTCGTATCTCGAAAAGTATGATTGCTCAATTTTTTTCCCTTGGTATGATGATTGCTCTAATTATGCTCTAAATTTTGAGATAGGTAGGATTCTCCTAGGAGCCCCAGGAAAAAAGTGCTTGCTGGGGTCGCTCACACAAAAAAACAGCAACCTGGTTTTCAGAGTTCGAAAAATACAATTGACATGGAATAAAACATGGCATGACATGGAAGTGATAGTTTTCTTTTAATTGTAACTGATAAAATCAATTAAATTCTTCATTTAGGTATTAAAAATCTAAACCAAACAAGGATTGGAGAAATCTTGTCCCTTATGAGTGCCAACTATTTTGAGCTATTTGATTACTAAAAATAAAATAAAACGTTATTTTCAAATATTCAAAATTAATAAACAAAACAATGGTATATCAAGTAAAAGGATATATTTATTTTCATACACTTTAAAAAAACCTGCGCCAGAAAAAAATGTTTTATTTTTATTTTATTTTTTTACCTCAGAGAAGAAAACGTTTTTTTACATCTCTAATAGGCTTGCTACTCGGTAGGTAATAGTCATAACTTTTACTGGCAAACGATGACTGAAATTTTAAGTACATATAATATGTATGTATTACGCTAAAGTTGCTTTCGATGTTTTTTTTAAATCCACAATTCGATTTCGTAGCGGGATGCCTACTATCGCCCTTAGCCGAGTTAGGTACTCAGTATTTTCATAGAATCTAGCACAAAGACAACATTAATAAACATACTTAGATCGCACCATGCCTACTTTTTTACGCCGCAGTTCGCCAACTTTACTAAAAACATGGTAGTGGTGAGTGACGATGATGCCGAAGATGGAAGCGGGTTTACTAAGATTCCCCAACGCGATGGGGAATTGGCTATCTTATCTCCATGTCCGAACACATCAATGCTATTAACGTTGATGTTTAGCGGCTAGACTTGATAAGATGGTGGTAGAAAATGCTCTACCACCAACCAAACAGAGTCCTACAAAGTTTCTGAATATTTCACTTTTTGGTATTATTTTACAGCTTATACTTAATCACAAGTTTCGATATCTCTATTTTAATTATTCAACTAAACTTACCGTGTATGTTCCATAGATGTAAAGAATACATACTAGGATATAAATGCAGGTTAAAATTAATAGAAGTGTTATATATTTTTGAGGATCTGAAACAGATAACATGGGTGATTTAATTATAATATTAGGTAGGACATGCAAAAAATACTTTTTCCTAGAGCCTTTTTTTTAAATTTAAGAAGGTATTTACCATTCTTCACACCTTCCAAATAATCCTTTACGAATATGGGGTTGAAATTAGTGATAAAATCCTTAATTTCGACCTTCACAAGGTTCAGTTGCGTTTGCGCAGCGCTACATGCTATGAGTACAGCAACCGCTTGAAGCTGCAAAAGTGTGTACTTTCAAAGATTAACTTTCATACAAAAATATACAGGTGATTTTTGATTCGTTTCGTTCTCGGTAATTGGGGCATCTACTCGTGAAACTAAACAAATATTCCTCACCCAAATCACGGAAAAAGGAACATTATACACAGTGCCGTAAATAGCCTTTTTTGCGCCCTGTGCGAGCTTCTATAACTGCGCCCTTGTTTTTTTTTAGATATTATAGGTACCCTAGAGCAGTGTTTTTCAACCTGTGGGTCGCTATATAAGATTTCAGTGAGAAGGTGAAGATGTTAATAAGTAAATCATTTTCTAATTGAAGAAAATTATAAACTAGACTTTCAAATCACTAACCTTTTTATAAACCCCCCCCCCCCCCTTCAAACTTATTTTTTCAAGCAACTTTCCCTATTTTTTTTTTTGCAAATTGACCATTGGTTATTTAGTTCAGTTTCATTAGTAGAAGCCACTGTAAAGTTTGGGTGGGAGGTCTAAAAAAAACCCTGTATGTTTATGGCCCTAGGGGGTCGCAAGAATTTTTTCTCTTGAAAAGGGGTCGGGTATTAAAAAAGGTTGTAAAACACTGCCCTAGAGCAATGCTATGTATAGGCCTACTTTATTTCATTAACACCCAGTTGCAGAAACGATCATTATCTTTTAAAGGAGACTTTAAATACTAATGTCTCATTAAACTGTTACAGAAAACTACTTTAAATATGATTTTAAAGTTCCATTAAAATTTAACTAATGAAATGTCAAACAACCACATTAGGACCGTTTTTCGTTGCACAAAGCATCATTATATTTTAATGTAACATTATTTTGACTTTTTAAGCTTTTAATTTTAATAAGCCAAAAAGAGCCCATTAAATTATTTAATGAACACATTGCAGAGTTGATTTTGTGTATTTTTCAATGAAATCTATTTTTTCTGTCTTTTTCAACAACAGCCATACATATTCTAGACAAATCACAATATACAGGGTGACTTGTAAATACAGTAATATGCTATACCAGTGATTATAAAATGTTTCCCAAAGTTCATCAACCAACTGACGGATTTATATATATATATTTTATTTAGGTTCACAAAACTGAATACTATCAATAAAGTTACATTAAAAAAACTTATACATAATATCTACGAGTAGAAAGTATCCTACAATGTGTGAACACAACATGCATAGTAAAAATCAAGCGTACGAGCGACTATTACAAAAAACACATTAGTAAGTAAAATAAATTTAGACAGATCACTGAGGCAGTACCGAGATTGAATCTGAAATTTCTTTTCTAGCAGAGACTACAGAACCAGAAAATATATCAAAGTCAAATCTGATACCATTATAGAAGGAGCACATACGATATAGAGGACAGTGCTGGCCGAGATTAGTTCTACAGGCGGGAAGCAGAAAAGTCTTGCGATTTTGTAGGCGGCTACTAGGGCGGGGCACAGAAAACCTAAGATGTTCGAGAATGTCCGGTGCATTAATAGCCGTGAATAAGTTTGAAAAGGAACATTAAATCAAGTATTTTGCGACGATCGTGCAAGGAAATCATGTGATAGTGAGAGAGACGCGATTCATGGGAGAGTATCTGTTTACATTTGTTGTCACGGAAGGTGAGGTAGTAAAGGAAACGCTTTTAAATGCGTTCGATTCTATCCGAATGGACTTGATATCCTGGATTCCAGACAACTGAACAGTACTCTAGTATACTTCGTATTAGGCAGTTATAGACAAGAATTGATATGGATGGCTCTCTGAAAATTTTCATTTGTCTGGACACAAAACCTGAGAGTTTAGATGCTTTGTTAATAATAAAATCTAAATGGTTACGATAACTCAGAGCACCATCCATGACAACCCCAAGGTCACGAATAACAGATACCTCAGTTATGGGCGAATCACCAATGAAGTATGCGGCAACTGAAGATCTGTGGCGTCTAGTAAACTTTATATGGTAACACTTGTCAGCATTAAGGATCATGCAGTTGTCACAACACCACCGGCGAACTCCACTCAGGTCATCCTGAAGAAGCTGGATATCGTCGACAGTATTAATAGCTGTGTACAGCTTTAAATCATCGGCATACATTTTAAATTTACATTTTAGTTTGAAAGGTCATTGATAAATATCAGAAAAAACAGTGGACCCAAGTGGGATCCTTGAGGTACACCGGAAGGAACCACCATTGTCTCCGATTTGAAACCGTGAAGAGCTACCAATTGTGACCTGTTACGAAGGTAAGACTCACACCACCTAAGAAGTGATCCGTGTTGTATACCGAGCTGTTCAATCTTGGATAAAAGTTTATTATGATGCACCAAATCAAACGCTTTTTGAAAGTCCGTATACACTGCGTGTACCTCTCCACCGCGATCCAAAATCTCCACCAAATCTGTAACATAGCCACCAAATTAGAGGTAGTCGACTTTTGTGGATGAAGCCGTGCTGGTTAACATTTATTAGCTGTTTAATATGAGAGTATATCCTTTCTTTTACTAATGATTCCAATATTTTACCAGCTGCTGAGAGTATAGATATTGGTCGGTAATTTGCAACGTCATCTAAACTACCTGACTTGTGGATCGGGGTCAGATGCGCCATTTTCCAGATTGTTGGGAATGTTCCGAGTTGTATTGACTTATTGTAGATTATACAAAGAGGTTTGTATAAAACCTCTGCGCAGTTTTTAAGAAAGAGTGGTGGAATTAAGTCGGGGCCTTCTCCTTTGTTGCAGTTAAGTGATGCAAGGCACTTGAATACGTCACCTTCTGCAAAAGAACATGTGCTGAGTGGGAGGCTATTTTGGTAAGCTTCAACTGTGCAGTTTGTCATATCTGGATCTAAGTTTGTGTGGTAAACTGACTGGAAATGAGCAAGAAACATGTCGCATATATTTTGACCACCCCTTGCATTAGAACTACCCAGAAACATTTCTTGAGGTATAGTAGATCTATTAGATATACGATCCTTGGAAAACTTCCAGAAATATTTTGGATTGTGTCGAAGATGATGTAGTGCCTGAGTTTTGATTTTTTTATAGCACTCCTTAATCATTGAATCACATCACTCTCTCAAGATTTCAAAAGTCAATTTATCCATCGGATTGCCGTATCTTTTAAACTTCCTGTGAAATTTGGCTTTTTCTTTTAAGGCTTTTATAAGTGGTCTGGAGTACCATACCGGATAGTTATTGTTACGAGTATAGCTAAGAGGAGAATGCTTCTTGATCACCGGATTTATGATCCCATAAAACTGCTCAACCATTTCGTCAACATCTCTGCAATCATTTAGAATCTGACACCAATCCACGCTACTAAGTTCATCGCGGACCGCGTCATAGTTACAAGCAGCGAAGTTAATGTATGATGATCGTTTTGGTTTTATGAATTTAAGTAACGATTGGCGGAGTTCTATCAACAATGGTGGATGATGTGAATCGATGTCGACGAGCGGCCGATCAGCTTCATGTACATGAACTTTGGCTGGTTGGTTACATAAAACTAGGTCCAACGTCCGAAGATTAAGGTTCTGTATAGGATTACACTGGTGCAGAGAATTAAAAGCTATTGCGTCTATGAGAATGTTATCAATAGTTCTATTAGTGGGAATAGCCGAGAGAACATTGCCATTCATATCCGGATTTTTGTGCCATAATATATCTCCTAAATTGAAGTCACCAAGCACTAAGGTGCAGGTGTCACGAGGTAATTTACTATGAATGGCTTCAGAAACACCCTGAAGAAGAGATTCTAAGTAGATGGCAGAAGGTGGTGGCGGTACGTAGACAGCACAGATAACGAGATTAAATTTACGGCCAATTTTTAAAGATATCCAAATGTCCTCGTTTTGCGTCTCCCATATAGCCTTCCTCGAAGCTTTGTACTTTTTGAGAACAGCCACAATAATACCACCGCCATCCCTCTTTTTACTACCAGTTGAAGACCGGTCTCGTCTAAAGATATCATAACGTTCATCGATGCACTCCCTATCAAACACAGTATCGTTAAGCCACGATTCGGTCAGCACTAGTATATCGTAATCGCTGGTCAAAACTGATAGATATAGCTGTTCTGTTTTGGTTCTGAGGCCTCTAAATTTTGATAAAAAATATTTAACATTCAGTGAGTTTATATAAGGTGCTTCCAAAATATATGCCACCGCTGCAATGGGAGTAAGAGTCATGCATATAGATTACAATAGTAAAAAAAATTCGTGCCCCAGAGTCGTTAAATTGATTTGGGAGACTAAACAATTATTTTTTACTTTGATTCAATTTCGCACATCACGGTCCGTCAAGTACGTACGCTCCGTCATGAAGTCATGAATGAACTCGATGTCATTTCACTGAATGAAAGCAACGCACGCTCGTTTCTCTTTTTACAGGTTAATTTAGTGAACAGCTGATTGTCTTTAAATTAAATGTAGAGCAGAATAAACAAACTTACCTGTTATTAAAACGGCTTATTCACGTAACAAGGTGATAAACTTACCATCGCACTTTGACAGGCTTTGGACTGTTAAATTACGTACTGAAAAGTATCTGTTAATAAAAAGTTTAGGTAGGTAAGGCATCTACTCAAGAGTAGATGCGTAAAATTAAAAAGAACGCGTATTACAGTAAGTAACTTGGCGTGTTTCTAAGTTCATCACCTTATTTACAAGGATTTGCACAACACAACACTGGTGGCTGGCTGACTCACACCAAACCTCTGTTCATACGGGTTTACGGCAAACGCAGGGATGTTATTTGCACTCGCGGTAGTAGAGTGTCAATCACCTTATTTACAAGCTATTTCACAACACAACAAAGTTTTACATCAGTTTTACAACACAGTAAAGTTCTCGAGTGGTGACCGCGCACTGGAATACGCAGTGTGGGCAGGCCCCCGACTCGGTGGACCGATGAAGACCTGGTGAAGGTTGCGGGAAGCCGCTGGATGCGAGCCGCACAGAACCGGTCGGTGTGGAAATCCTTTGGGGAGGCTTTATTCCAGCAGTGGACGTTTTCGGTTGATGATGATGACACAACACAACACTGGTGGCTGACTCTTACACCAAAACTTTGCTCATACAGGTTTACGGCATGCGCAGGGATGTTATTGCACTCGCGATCAGAGGGTATCGCGGTAGCAGAGTATCATTTCAAGATACTCTTGATTCGTATGTACGTCTGGGTGACATGGTTATCTCACTCGCGGATGGGGGCGCAGGCGGTGCAGAACGTTCGCGTCACGCCTGCGCGTCACCGCTGCGCATAGCGAACTGACCTCTGACCTGTACGAAGGGCGCGCGGGCGCCAACCGCCCCCGCCCGCCGCCGGGTCGCGCCTCGCTCCCGAGTGAGTATGCGAAAGGGTGCGGACAGATCAAAGCCTTTTGCAGCATGACACAAGTGCCGAATTTGTTTGATGTCTAGCCGCAACGTCGGAGCGTTTAAGCATGTTTTCGCGCGCCTGGTTTCATTCAACACAATACGGGATGGCTTAATAAAGTAAAGCAATTTATTTTTATGATTGTTATTTTTTTGTATGGAAAAAAAAAGAATAGTTTCCGGACATGAATGTCTCATTTTCGTGATCACTATACATGATACTTTCTCCCATTTCAGCCGTGGCATATATTTTAGAAGCACCCTATATATGAAACAAAAAATATAGTCTAATTTAGAGTTTCGACAAATGCTTCACTTGAGACTGAAATAGGCGGCGATTCCTTGTTTTTGCGGACGTAAATGCGACCGTTGCGGACCCAGCAAAACTCGTAGCCTTTTCTCTTCGCGGCAATTCTAGCGGCGGCGTGTAACTTTTTGTTTGCGGGAGACAGATGCTCCGATACGTAGACAGGCTGCTTGCTATTCGAAATCCCTAGATGTGAAGAGTTCAGTTTCTCCTCTTTGCCTTTCCTGGATATATTGTAGGTTTTAACAGCTGCTAACACCGTGTCACGAGCAAGAGGAGAGACCAGCTTTACTATGATGTTGCGAGGTCGGTCGGAGTCCGGGCTAAGCTTGGCCACACGATGAAAGGAGAGAATGCTTGATTCTTGAAGCTCACAAGAGACGGTTTGAAGCAGTGATTTTATTATATCACGCAGATTTTCGCTTTTCCTTTCAGGGACACACTGGATTTCCAAGTTACACTCTCTTGATAGTTGTTCGATTTGAGCCACCCTCGAACCAAGCTCGGATATTGTATTTTGATGTTTAGAATTTTCAGTTTCTAACTGAGTAATTTTACTCAGCAACGCAGCGTTAGTGGCCACTAGTTCGTCGTGGCAACCAGCCAAAAAATCGATGGTTTTCGACTTTTCATTAAAATCTTTACGAACGGATGTTAATTGGTTGGTAAGGACCGTGACCTCCGTGCGTAACTGTGACAAAGTTGCACTAAATTGTTCAAACGTTGCCTGCTGGGTATTGAAACGGTCGTTCATATCTTTACGCAAACTTTCGATGGCGGCCAGCACCGCAGAACTGTCACTACCACCAGATACTGAGCCAGTAGCTTTGTTTCGTGGGTTAGTGTTAGTCCGTGGAAGATATATTTACACTTGAATTTCCACCAGTCCCCGCGGTTGAGGTGCGAGGAGTGTTAGGCGGGGATCGTTTGGTTCTAATCATTGTTATTGTTAGGTTGGTGCAATTAAAACTTTGGTAAAAGCAAAACTCAGCTGCATACAGTTGAATCAAAGCGTAGCAAGGTAACTATATAATAATAGTAGCGGAAGCGTAGTAAACAAGTCCGTAGAATTTTCGTAGCTCGTAGCCGTGACGTCACCTCCACAGTGTAGCGTTCCGGTTATTCGCCGACGCGCCGTAGCGTGCAGTAGCCCAGAGGTCAAACAGCCGACACCAACACCAGACGGCGCGGGTTCAAAACCAGATGACGCAGCCAATGCATCGCGTGCACCACCACAGTCCTCGAGCCGAACAGGAAGCAAAAAAACTATTCATCACACTCGCACACCGCCCAGTAGGGGGAGCCTGTCCATAAGAAGCCCACAAGTGGAAGCGGGAATCGGATTTTAAGAGTCTCAGCCAATCACAAAATTCTACAGCAAAATCCAAACAGCGGCCCGACAAGCTGTCCGCACGCGATGAAATCCCGAGACGAACTGATATATGAAGACGAACTGATATTATATGAAGAGTCCAATTTTTTTTTTTGCTTTTTGAGTATGAGTTTCTTCAGGAAAGTTGTTCAGTTTGACGAGTATAAGCCACAGTTAAAATATTGCCAGACATTTTATAATCAGCCTGTATAACATATAACTGTATTTACAAAATCACAAAAAATTAAAAGAAAAGACAAAGATGTGACTTGAATTATACATATACAGGTACATATACTATACTAAACTATACTATACTAAACTATACTATACTAAAATTAAGGAAACGTTTAATAAAATGTTATATTTGGAGCGTAGCATTGTATGGCAGTGAAAGCTGGACAATGACAAAAAGAGATAAGGAAAGATTGCAAGCATTTGAAATGTGGTGCTGGAGACGAATGGAAGGTATAAGCTGGAAAGAAAAAGTCACAAACGAAGAAGTGTTGGATAGAGTGAAAGATAAAAGAAACATCATAGAGACTATTGAGAACAGAAGAGGAAATATGATTGGACATTTGTTACGACACGACGACTTCATAACGAACATCATGGAAGGAAAGATAGAAGGAAAGAGAGGTAGAGGGAGGCCAAGAATAAGTTACATCGATCAAGTGAAGGCCAAAGTCAATGTCGTGTCGTACCAGGAAGTCAAGGAGTTGGCAAGGAGTAGAAAAGAATGGCGGTTACTCCACCGACAAGAGCCTAGCTCTTAAGATAAAGAAGAAGAAGAGGTACATATACAGGATGTTAAAAAAGTGCGTTTAAGATTTTAAGGGGTTACTCAGAATCAAGTATAGAATACTGGAAAAATATTTAAAAACTCCGGCCGACAACTTTTTTTCAGTTTCCCATACTAATGAATCAAGAATTTGTATGGGATACTGAAAAAAAGTTATCGATAGGATTTTTTTATATTTTTCATGTATTCTGGCAGGGTTCGGAAACCGGTTTTTTGAAAATACCGGTTTCGGTCATTGACCCCTATATCGAAATAATTTCGGTTAAGGTTTCGTTCAGGTTACGGTTACCGGTATATTTAACCGGTTTAACCAAAACCGATATTTTTTCGTTCGAACGGAATTAACCGGTTAAATTAAAGAATCCCTCTCCCCCCGAACAGCTGATAAGATCAGTCGTGTTTTCTGTATTCTTTATTTTTTTAATTTAATTACAATTTCAATTCTTAAAAATCGTGCAACTAAAATAGGAGAACATAAACGCACAAGATGTTCTACATTCCGGTAGCCGGCTAGCACCGCACGCACACAAGCACCTCCGCCGCCGTCCGTGAGTGATTCATACCATTGTAAATACGCACGGGTCAAGTTGTACTGGACGGAAAGCCGTTTTGTATGAAATCATCGCGACCAACCATTAAAGACTGACCTCTCCGTAATCACCGCCTTGAGATTCTTTGTCCTGCTGCAGTCCTAGTACTTAAGGCCATCTTACCCCGAGCTACTGCGCATCCATCTGCGCAGTACTAAATGCAAAAAGTCCCACCCGCACGCGCCACACGAATTATTTACGTTTTTATTTTGGGTTTTTTTTCTGAATGAAAGTGTTCAAACTAATGGCGTAGTTTCCTTCATATCGTCGAAAGCAATATTGTCATATAATTTTCAATTTTATTCTTTTAATATACAGGCATCTGTAACAGGTAACTTTAACTGTAACTGTAACTTTTAACTTGTATACGCCAAACAATAAATGCACTTTTGGTGAAAACTAACTATAGTTACCTTATAAATATGGTACTTAAGTTGTCTCTAGCTTAAAGCAATAAATTCTTAACATTACGATATTTTTTATGTTATTGCGTCAAAAATAATACTTACAAAATGGAGCCTTCGGATATTTTTATGTTTTTTAAATCTAATTATAAGGCTTGAACATGTGTTAAGTTTTCACCTAGGTGACTATTTCAGAACCCAGTTAAAAATGATTTTTTTAATATTTCTGTATTACACATTAAAGAGACTTCAATTATTTTCTTGGCTGTGCCGTAACACTAATGTTATCTATTGTAAATCATCATCGTCCCTTGTACAAACAAAGAAGTTTCTTCTAAAAACGCATTTTACCTAAAATGTATTAGACATTAATTAGGTATATTTCAAACGCCGAGAAGATGCGTGAACTGCCACGTACGCATAGCCAGTGTGCGACAGAGACGGAGCTATTGGGTGCGAAAAAGACGAGTGCGCGGATAGCTAGATGGATAGTACGAAACGCAAATGTGATAAAAAACACAATTAATAGGTAGGTATTCAATAATTGTCATACTGATTGGATTGTGGGCATCCAAACGTGTTCATAGCACCTACCTACTGATTTACCATATAGATTTACCTACTGTAAATTAATTCGGGAGACAGCTCCGTTTTCCGAGTTCCGACAACAAAGCACCACGTGGAGCGTTCACTTGACATTGGCGTTTCGCTATTTTTTATTGAAGATTCTCCCATTTTTCACTCGACATAGGCAAAATTACGCTCGTTATGAGATGTGGAATGCCAAATAGAAAAGTATAATAGAACAGAATATTTCTAATACAACATGTTGCAGCAAATCACCAGCTAAGCTAGAAGTACCTAAGAACGTGCGGGCGCCGCGCATGCCGCATTCCCCCGCCCGCGCCCCCCGCTCGCCCGCTCGCGAATTATAATTTGTATTAGATTATTACAGAAAATGTGCAACAGATTGATCGGGGATTTTCTTGACTTAGTTTAAAAAATATTACTATTAGATTTCATAAAAATATTCCTAGTGTATTTAGTGTGCAAGGGTTAAAATCGAATAAAACTTAATAAAAAAAAACGAAGTCACCTTGGAGATAATTCTCATGGTTATTGACAGTGGCTATGTACCCCTAAGGCAAAATATCACTCATTTTTTTAAATATATTATATTAAATATCTACTCAATGTTTTGATCTTGATCGGGGACGATTATATATATAAATAAAACGTCTTATAAGAAGCCCTCATGTAAAAAATCACCAGTTTTCTATTTTTTGTTCACACTTAAATTTAATTTTGTTTCTTTAGGGGCTAACTACCGAAAAATTATTAAATGCTCATAAGAGATTTTCATGAATTTTCATTTTGCAATTATTTAAGTGACATATTCTAAGTTTTCACCCAAAGTGCATTAAATAGTGCAACCTACTCCATACAAAAATTCGTAGATTGACTGGACTAATGCGAAATCCGAAAAAAATGAGTTAGGCCATTTCTCTCATAGTCAACATGCGTCTCATGTATTACTTGCTTTTATGTAAGCTTTTCAAAATTTCTGTTAGATTTTCGATATCTCTTACCGTTTCAGAGATATTTACATTTTTTATAAAAAAAAAACGGTGGTCGAGATAACTGAAAAGTGAATCAAGAATTTGTAGGGAAAATTTTAAAAAAAGATAGTTTAGCCATTTTTTTCATAGTCAATATGCGTATCATGTAATACACGCCTTTCGTTGACCTTTTCAAATTTTCTGTCAGATTTTCGATATATTTTACCTTTTCCCAGATATTTGTATTTTTTAATAAAACAATTTTTTTTTGCAAAAACTGCAAATATCTAGGAAAAGGTAAAATATATCGAAAATCTGACAGAAAATTTAAAAAGAAAACCATTCTTTTTTATAAAAAATGCAAATATCTCTGAAACGGTAAGAGATATCGAAAATCTAACAGAAATTTTGAAAAGCTTAGACAAGAGCAAATAATACATGAGATGCATGTTGACTATGAGAGAAATGGCCTAACTTATTTTTTTCGGATTTCCCATACATAATTCTGAGATATTTGCATTTTTTAATAAAAAAATGTTTTTTTTTTGCAATAAACTGCAAATGTCTGGGAAAAGGTAAAATATATCGAAAATCTGACAGAAAAGGGTCTAGCCGAACTTCCATAGCAAAACTGCCCCCAATGGAACTTATATCGTAACCTATGGTATATTGTAGAGGATACAAATAGAAGTTGATGGAGTAGATACTAGCTCCATATCTCACTTAATTGAGGATCTATTTGAAAAAAGTGTCTGGAGACGACTTTTATTCAAAATGATATAACTTTGTTATTTTTAAAGCTAGGAAAATGAAACCAATTCCAGTATTATGGTAAACTTTATAATTTATTTTATAGCAATTTTCTATGAGTCAAGCCTAAAAAGAAATATCAAAAAAATTCAAAAAAATTATTTAAAAATTTATTTCTATCAGGCCTAATTAAATTACCACTTTGAAAAAAAAATATAATAATTGCCTACACCTTGCCTAACTGCATGTCAAGTTTCATTAAAATCCAAAAGGTGCAAATTGTTAAAAAAAATTGTTAAATTAAGTGTATCACCTTACGACTACTGTATTCAACGCTTTTAAATTGTAATACTTTTTAAATTTTTCAATATTGGGTATGAACAGTTTATAAAAAAATTAGATAATAGGTTCTGAGTAATAATTAAAACGAAAGTCATAAAAAATAATTAGTCATCATTACTATTTTTATAAATTATGACGTGATCGCTGTTTATCGAAATAAATTGTAGAAAAAGTTCAATAAGCGCCAAGACCACTGGACGGATTTGAATGAAATTTGGATTAGGGCAATATTTAATATCTCTAGCCATTTTAATTTTTTTTAAATAACGCCATATTTTAGGTTTTCCACCATGGTAAAAATACTTGTAATTTTTTTGCTCAAAAATGGCTTTAAAGATTTTGATGAAACTTTGTACAATAACATATTTTTATATTACCTATGATATTAAATAGGTCCATAGGAAAAATCTGCTTCTGATACCTGCCATACAAAAAATAGATTTTCGTTTTTTTTGTTTTTCTAAAATAGCTGTAACGATTTAAATGAAACTGTGTACTTTTTAATAACTTTATACGACCTACTATACTAGGTCATGAATTGTTACGGGCCAAGCCAGAATAAGGTACCTCCCATACAAAACAACACTGATAATTTTTAGGCTATCACTTGCTAGTTATTATTAATTTTTATTGCTGATTTATGTTAAGCTATTGCAATCTTGTGTATGCCAAATGATATATATAAGGGATTTCCAAGAAAGTGTGTACAACGTGGCTGTTCAATTTATTTCGATAAATAGAGATCACGTTATAATTTACAAAAATAGTGATGATAATTAATAAAAGTTATTCTTTTATGAATTTAGTTTTAATTGTTATTCAGAACAAATTATTTCAGTTTTAGGGTTCCGTAGCCAAATGGCAAAAAACGGAACCCTTATAGATTCGTCATGTCTGTCTGTCTGTCTGTCCGTCCGTATGTCACAGCCACTTTTTTCAGAAACTATAAGAACTATACTCTTGAAACTTGGTAAGTAGATGTATTCTATGAACCGCATTAAGATTTTCACACAAAAATAGAAAAAAAAAAATTTTTGGGGTTCCCCATACTTAGAACTGAAACTCAAAAATTTTTTTTTCATCAAACCTATACGTGTGGGTTATTTATGGATAGGTCTTCAAAAATTATATTGAGGTTTCTAATATCATTTTTTCCTAAACCGAATAGTTTGCGCGAGAGACACTTCCAAAGTGGTAAAATGTGTGTCCCTGTAACTTTAAAATAAGAGAATGATAAAACTATAAAAAATATATGATGTACATTACCATGCAAACTTTCACCGAAAATTGGTTTGAACGAGATATAATAAGTACGTTTTTTTTAAATCGTAAACCGCAAATTACCTTTCATTCAATCAACTTAAATATAAAAAATATAGATTTCAAGACATGTGTTATTATGAATTTATACGGAACCCTCGGTGCGCGAGTCCGACTCGCACTTGGCCGGTTTTTTTATAGACTGTTCATGTCCAATATTGAAAAAATATAAAATGTATTACAATTTAAAAGCGTTCAACGTAGTGGTTGTAAGGTGGTCCACTTATTTAACTTTTTTTTTTGACAGTTTGCACCTTTTGGATTTTAATGAAACTTGGCATGTTGTTAGGCAAGGTATAGACAATTATTATATATTTTTTTCAAAGTGGTAATTTTATAAGATCTGATAGAAATCAATTTTTAAATGTTTTGTTTGCATTTTTTTGATATTTTTATTTAGGCTTGGCTCATAGAAAATTTCTATAAAATAAACTATAAAGTGTACCATAAACACTGGAATTGGTTTTATTTTCCTAACTTTAAAAATAATAAAAATATATCATTTTGAAAAAACGTCGTCTCCAGACACTTTTTTTCAAATAGCTCCTCAATTAAGGAAGATATGGAGCTAGTATCTACTCCATCAACTTCTATTAGCATCCTCTACAATATAGCATAGGTTACGATATAAGTTCCTATTGGGGGCAGTTTTGCTATGGAAGTTCGGCTAGGCCCTTTGAAAAGAAAACTTTTTTTTTTAATTAAAAATGCAAAAATCTCTGAAACGGTAAGAGATATCGTCAGATTTCCGATATCTTTTACCGTTTCCGAGATATTTGCAATTTTTGCAAAAAAACCGTGGTCAAGATATCTGAATAGTGAGTAAAGAATTTGTATGGGAAACTAAAAAAAAACCATACAAATTCCTTACTCACATTTTTTATATTTATTTTATTTTTATAAAAAATGTAAATATCTCTGAAACGGTAAGAGATATCGAAAATTTAACAGAAATTTTGAAAAGCTTAGACAAAAGCAAATAATACATGAGACGCATGTTGACTATGAGAGAAATGGCCTAACTCATTTTTTTTTCGGATTTCCCATACTAAATGTGAGTAAGGAATTTGTATGGTTTTTTTTTTAGTTTCCCATACAAATTCTTTACTCACTATTCATATATCTTGACCACGGTTTTTTTTGCAAAAATTGCAAATATCTTGGAAACGGTAAAAGATATCGGAAATCTGACAGAACTGTAGTAAAAGCATATGATACATGAGACGCATGTTGACTATAAAAAAATAGCCAAACTCAATTTTTTTTCAGTTTCCCATACAAATTCGTAACTCACTGTTCACATTTAGTATGGGAAATCTGATAGAAAATGAGTTAGACCATTTTTCTCATAGTCAACATGCATCTCATGTATTATATGCTTTTAGTTAAGCTTTTCAAAATTTCTGTTAGATTTTCGATATCTCTTACCGTTTCAGAGATATTTGCATTTTTTACAAAAAAAAGCGGTGGTCGAGGTATTTGAATAATGAATCAAGAACTTGTATGTAAAATCGAAAAGAAATTAGTTTTGCGATTTTTTTTCATAGTCAATGTGCGTATCATGTAATGCACGCCTTTCGTTTACCTTTTAAAATTTTCTGTCAGATTTTTGATATATTTTGCCTTTTCCCAGATATTTGCAGTTTTTGCAAAAAGTAACGGAGGTCGAGATCAAATGTAGATCGGTTTTTTCAATATTTTTCCTAGAGAGTGCCAACTATTTCGAGCTATTTAATTACTATAAATAACAAATACGTTCGTTTCAAATGTTAAAAATTAATAAACAAAACAATGATACACTTATTTAACGATAACTACCTAAGGATATTTTATTTCATTTTCATACACCTGAAAAAAAACCTGCGCCAGAAAAAAAATCGAACGTTTTTTTTCACCTCAGAAAAAACAGTTTTTAAATCTCTAATTCTGAGTATCCCCTTAAAATTTCAAACGCACTTTTTTATAATTGTACACATACTTTAAAATCTACTAATCATAATAATTATGTAATACTATTTTCATCATTTTGAATTACTTATTTTTATCCTTCAATAACTGATTTAATGTTCAATGTAGCTATTGTAGCTTAAACATGGAACTAAATTAAAAAATATATGTAACCTAAAAAGTAAGGTCAAAATATAACGATATCTTATAAACGTCATAGTAAACACGTTCTTGGCAATTACAGTAAACAATACACGCAAAACAATGCAACGGCTCGGCGTGCGGCGCCCGCCGCCGCCGGCGCGGTGACTGCGAGAAAGAGAGCGAAAGACACGAACAGTGGCAACAGCGCGGCGCGCCTGACCTTGACTGCGTTTGGTTTTAACCGGTTAATTTCGTTCTTATTTCGGTTAGAATACCGCTCCCTGCTTAACCGGTATTATATTCAAAAATACCGGTTTAGCTGGAAACCGGTTTTAACCTGAACGGAATCGTTAACCGAAATTCGAACGAAATTAACCGGTATTTGTTAACCGGTTCCGAACCTTGATTCTGAGTAACCCCTTAAAATCTTAAATGCACTTTTTTAACATTCTGTATATGTATAATTCTTTTTAACATTCCGTATATGTATAATGCTCATGTATAATTCAAGTCACATCTTTGCCTTATCTTTTAATTTTTGTGATTTTTGTTATTTTCGCATTCATCTCATCACATTAAAATTAAATATGTAAGTAGTATAAATAAAACATCAAAATGACATTATTGTTTTTTTTAAAGTGCGCCCATTGCGCATGTCTAATGAAGAAAAAGAACAAAACCGTTCACTCATTTCCAGTCTTTTTACTTTTTATTTTGGCAACATTGTTTCTTTAACTAATGAACAGATTATTTGACTTAAAACTGCTTTGTGCAACGACATTAAATATAATGCTTCATTAGCGATAATGCTCCATTAGCCAAAGTTGATTTAAAGGAGACCTTTCTGCAACTGGGTGTAAGGGTGATAAAATAAAACTTGGCGTTGGTGGACCAATTATGTAATATTTTGCGCTGCCAAAAAAATTAGCGCGATGTTTTGTCTAATTTAATAGACGTTTCTGATGATACTGGCATGTAGGTACGTATGTGTTGGAATCGAGCACTAGGGGCGCAGTGGGAACTTATCAGGAGCAAACCGAAAAAATAATAGTCCTGCCTGGTCTGGCCATTCTTGCGCCCCCCAGAGTCTACGCCTTGTGCCTGGGCACTGGTGGCACCGCCCTATTTACGGCACTGATTATACATACCCCAAGCAAGACATAGAATCGGAGCAAAAAAAGAAGTATCATATCAAAAACTTTTCTGCTGGATAAATTCAAAACTAAAATTTAAAAAAATTCGTAGCCTGTTACACATCATATTAGACACTTAAATGGCACTTTATTGAACAATACTATCAATATTATGCATTAAAAACCACGATATCTATTTTTTCGGATAATAAAACAAAAATGACAAACTCTTGCCGCGAGTTCCCGCCAAAAAGAGCCCAATCCTAAAAACAACCTCATTTCATTCTGACAATTACATACTGTTTGACGTTTTGCGTTTTGCGTTCCGTTTTTCTTTTTTTCCAGAGTTGCGTTTAGTTTTGCAATATTTTTGTATTTTTTATTCTTAAGTGATTTTGGTTGCTGTCGTGATCATTGTTTTTATTTATAAGTTACAAAAATATTTTGTTTGATAAGGGCTACTAGCAGGTAAAGGAATATAAATTAGAGATAATAGTTATTATATATTTTATTTGTGTAGGTACTGTATTTATTGTTTTACATATTTATTAGTAGTATTATAAGTATTTATTTATCGATGGACTCATCTTTTTGTGATGTAAGTGACCTTTTCTTAACTTGTTCTTCTTCTGATGTTTCTCTTGATAGTAGCTTTAAAAGTCTTTCAAGCCTTGAAGATCAGCTGAACTCCACATTTACAGATTTGCCCAAAAATTTCAATATAGTTCACATTAACGCACAGAGTATACCAGCCCACTATCCGGATATGCTTGACTCTTTTACCAACAAAAATATTCACGCAATTCTTGTCTCCGAAACTTTCCTCGATCCATGTCTTCCTACAACCTCTTACTCGCTTCCTGGTTTCGTTCTAATTCGAAACGATCGTGTGAGTTCCTCCCACGGAGGGGTAGCCATTTATCTTCGAAGCTATATTCAATTCACTATTGTTAGTAAGTCCCCTCAACCGCCTCCTCCAAACACACCTGAACATCTTTTCCTTGAAATTCTACTGTCTAAGCGAAAAATCCTCCTTGGTGTATATTACAGCCCGTCTCTTAAAATTAACTATTTTTCCTCTTTTGAAACCCTTCTCGAAGACCTTATTCCCTCTTATGGTCATGCCATTATAATGGGTGATTTCAACACGTGTTTATTAAAGAACGATGGTAGATCGCACTTGCTCAAATCGCTTGTCAAATCCTGCAACATGCATATCCTTCCCTTGAATTCGACCCATCATTTCCCAAATTGTGTCCCTTCTCTGTTAGATTTAATGTTAGTTTCATCTCTTACTCATGTTGCCAAATATGGTCAATTTAGTGCCGATGCTTTCTCTTATCATGACCTTGTTTTCCTATCTTACAAAATTCGCCCTCCCAAAGTAAAACATAAATTTCTTTTTCAGCGCAACTTCAACGGTATAATCGCTGATAGTCTCAGTGAGGATGCCCGTAAAATAGACTGGTCGGCCATCGACAAAGTTTCCTCAGTAGATAAACAGGTTGAAATTTTTACTAACCTCCTCACGCAGTTATATGACGTTCATGCACCTGTTCGACCAGTTAAGGTTAAACATCTTCCGGCTCCCTGGCTGACAGAGGATATTAAAATGGCAATGGGTCGGAAAAACCGAGCTAAGGCGAAATATAAGGCAGACTCCTCGGATCTCAACCGAGACAAATATCATCATGTCAGAAATCGCTGCAATACACTCATAAGAGATGCTCAGCGTCGCCATATCCATAAATCTGTGAATAATGGAGATTCTGCCAAAGTCTGGCGATTTCTAAAATCATTGGGAATCGGTAAGTCGCGTATAGCACTGTATCAAGGGACATTGACCTGGATCGCCTTAACTGTCACTTCTCTTCTTCTTCTTCTCCAGTAGATTCCGACACCAAAAATCATACTCTGAATAAAGTTTCATCGTTACCTACCCCTGATTTTCCTTCTTTTTCGTTTAGCCAATTCACCGAAGAAGATGTTAAGAAAACTATCCTTTCTATAGGTTCAAACGCGGTCGGAAGTGATAGCATTAGCCGTAATATGATTATTCCACTCATTGATATCTTATCCCCTGTGATCACAAAAATCCTTAATAACTCTGTGTCCTCTGGTGTATTCCCCACAGCTTGGAAGGATGCGCAGATTATACCTCTCCCCAAAAAGAGCACTCCAATCTCCTTTTCTGACTACCGTCCTATTTCTATTTTGCCATTCCTTTCCAAAGTACTCGAAAAACTTGTCCACGGACAGCTTAACTCTTTCCTTAATAACAATTCCCTTCATAATCCTCTCCAATCTGGTTTCCGATCTGGTCATAGTACGGCTGCTGCTCTCGTTAAAATTACTGATGATATTCGTTACGGCATTGAAAACCAGCAGGTAACCGTACTAACGATACTCGATTTCAGTAATGCATTTAACACCGTAGATCATGACATTTTGCTCGGGCTTCTACGATCCTTAAACATCTCTCCTTTGGCGATTAGCTGGCTCCGTAGCTATTTGGCAGGTCGTCGCCAGTGCATTCGTGTCGATGACTCCTTTTCTTCATGGTGTAACATCTCTGCTGGTGTTCCGCAGGGTGGCGTCCTATCCCCTCTCCTTTTTGCTATTTTCATTTCCTCCATTACTACTTCTATCTCTTCTTCCTATCACCTTTACGCGGACGATCTGCAGATTTATACCCAATCCTCCCTTCAAGAACTTACGGCTGCAATCAGTTCTACGAATGAGAATCTCCAAAGAATACATGACTGGAGTCGATCCTACGGGCTCAACATTAATCCCATGAAGACACAGACTATTATCATCGGCAGTCCTTGGTTTACATCAAGGATAAATTACGGACTTTTGCCACCTGTAGTCTTCGATGGTGTTAACATTCCGTACAGTGAAACTGTCAAAAATCTTGGAGTGATCTTCGATCGGTGTTTTTCTTGGAAACAGCATGTTGCGGAGCTTAGTAGAAAGATCTTTGCTGCTTACAGCTCGCTCAGACGATTGCGTAATTTCTTGCCAACACATACAAAAATATCCCTAGCTGAATCTCTACTCTTACCGATACTCGATTATGCCGATGTGTGTTATTCTGACCTTTCTGTCGAACTTAAAAACAAATAAGAACGCCTACAAAACCTCTTTATCCGCTTTATCTTTAGCCTCCGTAAATACGACCATGTTTCCAGTTTTCGCGCCCAACTTAAATGGTTACCTATTCCTCGACGGCGAGATTTGCACATCTTATCTCTTCTGTACAATATCCTCTTCAACCCTGTCACTCCATCTTATCTTAAAAACCACTTCATCTTCCGGTCCTCAACTCTATGCCGCACATTAAGAAAATCCAGCACCCTCACCCTTGAAATCCCAACCCATTCTTCTTCTACCTATTCTAACTCTTTCACTGTTCAAGCAATCCGGCTGTGGAACTCATTACCTGAAACTATCAGACGTGCTCCTTCAGTGCACTCTTTTAAAAGACAAGTTAAAGCTCACTACTTATAAAGTCATATTATTATCTGCATTTTTGATACATACTTTTTTACTCTATCCTTCCTCACCCATAGATGCTATGATGTATATATTTATATAGATGTATGAGTATATATTTAATAAATGTAGGTTTATATTTAATGTATATTTGTATATTAGTATGTATTTGTGTTTCTTATTACCTATTTCGTTGTTTTAGTATTTTTTTTTCTTCTATTGCACTACCCCAGTACATCTCATAGTTTATTTCCTGCCTTAAGGTTGCCTGGAAGAAATTGCTACCTAGCAATAAGGTCGCCTATTGTTTTCACCAATTTTCTTTTGTGTTTGTTTTTATAATATTATATTTTCTTGTGATGCAATAAAGTATATTGAATTGAATTGAAGTTTTTTCATAATTAATTGTTTTTGGTAACAAAATAGAAAATTTCAAAAAAATCTAAAAACAGTAATATCTCAGTAACCATACATTTTTGACCCCTGGTTAACTGGACTTAATTTGTTGCAAATGACCTCTAGTATAACCCCTTTGAAGGATCACGTCGAATTACCAATCACCCTGCATATTAAAGTTTTGTGTATACATTTTATCTTCCTTTTATGAATACATACAGTTTGATACTCGATCCTTATTTTAATTATTAGGTTTTTTTGGTGGTCATAAATATCCGATATTTATAATAAATATCTAAGTACATATGAGATATTTTTGTTATATAAGGTGCTACTTTATTAGTGCCCGATATTTTACTCAGTGCTTCTACTCCTGATTCTGATCAACTTTCCCCAAGGAACTCATAGTCAAATCGTAAAAAAAATTTTGGACTCTTCATACAAATCTATCAGCCGAGCGGCCAAATTAGTATGAAGAGTCCAAAAATTTTTTTACGATTTGACTATGAGTTTCTTGGGGAAAGTTGATCAGAATCAGGAGTAGAAGCACTGAGTAAAATATCGGGCACTAATAAAGTAGCACCTTATATATCCGATATTTTTGATATTTATCAAAATTACACACCTTTTGTTCACCACTGGCGGACATCGGGACAAAAAGTTGCGATGTCCACCAGTGGGGGACAATGCTACAAAAATTCTATATAAATAAAAAAATCTTAAATTTTAGGGTACAGTGTCACATACTCAGTTGCGATTATCCGCCAGTAGAGGACAACGGGAATATACGAAAAAATATTGATTTCATGCTTACTATTTTGATAAATATTTTAAGGGAATTCAATTCGATATTAGGAGCTGAAAAATAAACTATAGGGAAAACTAACCAGAGACGATAAGGCGATTAAAATGCCCCCTAAACGTAGGGAAAACCAGAAGCAACAACTGTACACAAATGCCATCACATCACCGTGGGTATCACTTTCTATTTGTTCGAGTATCGCTGGAGGAATATTATGGTACCGTGAAATGGGGTAAATAGGAATGGCGGGGAAAATTGGGATGAAAGTAGGGATTTTCTAAATCTTGCTGGTGTTTATTATCTATGACAGATCGTCGCTTAATTTATTTTTATTTTTGGAGGAGGCTTATCGCTCTTTTGGTCATGGCAACACCAAGTATTCAAAGTTATCAAATTTTAAAAAAATAAGCACTCCAAAGTAAGGCCTCCGTAGACATGTGCACGTTGTGTCTATAAACTTTGAGTTTTATAAAAGTAATAAGGAAAAAAAAGTGCTCAAAGCTACATAATATTGGTGCGAATATCATTGCGGTTTGGAGAAAAGAGAAGGTAAGTAAACAATTGTGAACATGTCCTGAAAATCACAGTTTGCGTAAATGGCATGTTTTTAGATTATTTCTGGAGATAATTGGAACACCAAAGGGGTAAATTGGCCCATGAACGGGGTTAATTGGAACAAAGCGGGGGTTATTTGGTTCAACTGAGAGGCAAATTGGGATTCTGAAATAGGGTTGACAAAAATAAATCTAGTGGGTAATATTTAAAGTGTGTATGAATGTAAGTATGTATGGTATAAACCATATGATTGTGAACAATATTAGTTTTTAATCTTTCTCGCTAGATTATAAACTATCGAAATATTATGAACTGTACCTATCAAAACATTTACAAATTAACACATTATTTTTCGATAGTGTATAATTTATCCATGGCCCATGGCAACCAACGTTGAACGTCACCGCGTCGCCGCAATTTTTATTTGTCATTCGTTAGTCGTCGAATATAAATTTACGGATGCTGTGATTTTTGTTTTAAGATTTTAATTAACTAAAAGTTATAGATTAACATTTAAGGCTCCAGACAGACGGACTGCATCCCGACTGCACACTAGCTGTAAATTGGCAGTTGGGATGCAGTTCGCGTGCAGTTCAATTGCAGTTGGGCCAACCGCATCGCAACTGCCACCCGACTGCGTAGTTCGCGTGCAGCTGGCGTGCACTCGTAACGACTTTGCAATATTTGCACGCTAACTGCGCAGTCGGATGGCAGTTGCGATATAGTCCGGATGCAGTTGAATCGACTGCAATAGAATTGCTTTTGAACTGCACAGCCACGGAAGAAAGAAGGGAGGGAAGTGATAAATAGGCGGATTTCGCGTGTTTATTTGAGATAGGTACTTTTTATTGGCAAATGTCAAACCTTCGTTCTTAAGCGCAATGCGTTGATAAGACATGGTTTTAAAAATTTGCAGAAAACAAACGAGTTAAATAAATTTGTGACAATAATAGTTTGCTGTCATATAAGTTTTCTTGATTATTTTTGTATACCTCGCCTGCTGCTATAATTTATTTACAATCATGTCTCATCAACGTCATCTATCGAACTATTTGGAACTGTTTTTATTGTTTAATTAACTGACAGAAAATCCCTTATTCGGAAAGTGACAGCCCTAGTCAAAATCCTAATTTGCCCCTCTCCTGAACCTATTAACCCCGTCAGGGGTAAATTGGAATCTGGTAGGTTTTTTAATGAATTTCTCAAAATGTGGCAACATTTCGATAGTATGACACAATCTGTCTTCTAAAAGAGCCTGCCGGTCATCTTCTAAAATTGCATTTAATACCTTATAACGTACCCAAGAAGGTTTAAATTCCAATTGAAAAAGGAAATCGGACCTATTTACCCCATTTCACGGTATCTAATAAATTCATAAAGCTGCCTGTGTAACACTGGCAGTGCGCGCTTTGCGATTTTTTCCGCGCGGACAACTGCGGGAATCTTACCTACTTATTTAAAAATATGATTTAACAGTTTTTAACAAAAATAAATTACGTTATTTCTTATATCTTTACGTTATATCTTTATATAACGTATGAAAATTAATTTTGTATTTTATTTAAAATATATTATAAATTGTATTATTATAACCTCTATAATGAAGAATACCAACAATTTTTGTTTTTTATCTTAAAATATACTCTATTAAAAATAAAAAAATATGGTGAAAGAAATTTTTTTATACCTTTGATAGTTTCCGAGATACTGAATTATTTAGGTAGGTAAGTGACGCGGCACAGTGTGAGATTTGACCTTGGTTGCGGACACCCTCGTTTTATGTTCGATTTGAGAAGGTTTAGTTATCCTAAACCATAAAAACCAACAAATATTTAAAAATTTCAATTAATTTTGGAGATATATATTTTTTTACTTAAGTCATTAATTTTCATGAAAAACTTTTTTATTCATTTTTTCCCGAGAAAAAGTAAATTTTACCTTTGTATTATTTTTTTAACTATTTACCAGTTTAAATTGCTTTAAGTTTGAAAATTACAAGAGCCTAACTGCAGAAGAACGAGAGAAAAAAAATAATTTGAATATTTTGAAAAAATATATATATAAAATTAACCATATTATTGTCGCATATTTTTAACAAAAATACATGAAAGTAATGTTCCTATTACTTCGTAACAAAAATCTATATACCTAGCTTGCGCGATGTTGGAGATATAGAGTTTCTATGTTTTTTTAGATTTCTATGGAAATAGGGTTGACACAACAATAAAACTATTTTGTTGGATTTTTTCTTATCTTGTTGATTGGGGGCTGCCTAAACAGCGACACTTCAACCCAAAGGGATCTTTTGTATCAACCCCTTATAACCCTAGTACCTATGACCGTCAAACCAGACATTTTACTTCTCACTGCCAGTCAATAGGACTTGGTATTCTAAGCATGAAATAAAACTCTCACTGTCTATTACATCCATATACTGTGGAACTCCATAGTTGTTTCTATTCAAAATTGCCCTTTTTATGTTATTCCAGAAACATAACAATAAACATTTCTTGGAAATTATTTTTAAACCTTATAAATGAAATTGAATTCACTCAAAATGGCCCTGAGCTTTACAGCTGATTTTTTTGTGTGGGTCGAACTTTTTCTTTATTATAAAAATAAACATTTATTAAACAGATTTTTACTGTTTTTACATTTTTTAAAATCGGATCTACCCTTTTTTAGTTTCACATACTAAATCTGAATAGCGAATCAAAAATTTGTACGGGAAACTGAAAAAAAAGAGATTGGCCATTTTCTTCTTAGTCAATATGCGTCTCATGTATTACATGCTTTTGGTTAATTTCTGTCAGATATTCCATTCCTTTTATCGTTTCTGAGATATTTGTAATGTTCGCTAAAAAAATAATATAAGTCGAGATTTAACAAAAAAACCCTTGTCTTGGAGCGAGCTGCGTAAATTGAAAGATTTTTTTATATGCACATAACGTAGCCAAATTGCAGAATTAGTCTTTTACAGACGGGTTAGCCGCTTTGTAAACATCATCATGTACCATAACGCTATTTTTTGAATTTAAATTTTAGTTTCCCGTACTAAATCCGTAAAGTAAATCAAGAATTTGTATGGGAAACTGAATAAATATTAAGATTCGCCAATTTTTTCATAGTCAATATGTGCCTCATGTATAGGGGCCGTCCATTATTCACGTGATGTTTTTTAGCAACTTTTTAGACCCCCCCCCCCTCTACCCCTGGTGATATGTGGTGAGGTTTTAGACTACCCCCTCACCCCCTACCCAAAATCACGTTTTGGTACAAAATATTATCTTTAAATACAGGTAAAATGTAATTTAATTCTGGAAAATTAAGCACCGTGATAAAAATAACATAAGAACAACAGTCCGACGTTTGGAAATTACTCTAGAAATCGCGCGTTCAACGAAAAAATAAATACACGTGATATCTCAGTACACCCCCCCCCCTCTTCACCCCCCTTCCACCCCTTTTGAGCCTCACGTGATTAATGGACGACCCCTCATGTTTTTTACCTGACTGGGCCAGAGAGAGGGTTTTGTTTTTTACCTGACTGGACCAGAGGGAGGGTTATGTTTTTACCCGACGGGGCCAGAAAGAGGGTTATGTCTTTTACCCGACTACGCTAGAAGGATGGTTATGTTTTTACCTAATTGCGCCAGAAGAAGTGTTATATTTTTACCCAACTGCGCCAGAAGGAGGGTTATGTTTTTTACCCGACTGCACCAGAATGAGAGTTATATTTTTTACCCGACTGCGCCAGTTGTTTTTCGAGTGTATGTATGTATGTATATTTGTTTGGCACGTCTGTAGCTAATCGTGTCATGCGACTGCCTTTCGCTCCGCTCATTTTAACGAAAACTGCCTATTTTTCAATACAAAGACAACTCAGTTATTTATATAGCTAACCATTTTTATAAATATGAGTACCTATTTGATAAACTGCCTACAGACATGTTTTATCTGCCGACCAATTATTAAATCTTGCCAACCAAGTAATTATTTTGCAATGCAAGTGTTTATTGAGCTGATACAATAGATTACAAATAATAATAATAATATCCGGGACAAATCACACACGGTCATCTGGCCCCAAACTAGGATTCTCTGTATCTTGGGAACCAGAGACTGATATACATACACATATACATTTAAATACATACATATATAGATATTATACACCCAGACTCAGAGCAAACAATTCTGCTCATCACAGAAAAGTTTGCCCTGTGTGGGGATCGAACCCACGACTCTCGGATCAGAGGTCAGGATCGCTAACCACTTAGGCACCGAGTCAGTTATGCATACAGCTGACTTCATACTGGTTAAATTACTTATTGCTTGATTAAATTATTAACTTTTTCTGCAGACCAAGGGTTGCAGCCAGATTTTTATTTATTGCATACAAAATATTTGTTTGGCTGTCCAAATCATTAAATAGCAGAATTTTGTTGCCAACCAAATTAAATAACGGCAAACCATTTAATTAGGTACCTCTCATTTTCCAAATTCATGCTTTGTCATGTCTGGGTCTTACCAGTGACTTTTTCAGTCTCTGTAAAAGAAATGGTCGGAATTTTAGAATATTGCATGAAAGCCCCGCGCGGGCAAAAACCGTGGTGCGTATACAACCTAACTAGTTTTTAGCAGTAGGTATTGCTTTAAAATAATAACTGGCCTGTGATAGTAACTTCATTTCTCCATTGCGTGTTTATGGAGTTATCGGACATATAGATCTTTGTTGCTGTAATTGTTTGGAGTCACGCAACAACATACGTATGCGTGATACCTTACTACACCTACCTTGATTCCTATACATTCATATTATAAGAAGGTAGGTGCATTACCATAATATTCATGAAAGAACTTCATAAACCTTTTAATATGTTTTTTTAACTTACCTATCCAACAAAATGAAGTATTCAGCTGATACATTTTGGAAAGTCATATTGCAAATGAATATGTCCTTGAGGAAATGATTCTCAGTTTCAGTTTCTATTTAGGTATTTCGAAATGTGAGTACAAAATAATCTGTTAAAATCGCAAGCAATCCCTTGAAGCTGTGAAAAAATCAAACTTCTATGCCAACGCAATCAAAAGATACGGCCGTTTATGCCGCATATTTGGACACTCGCATGGGAATCAAAACCTATGGGGTACTTCCCGTACGTAGTTACGTAGAATTATGAAATTTGGCAGGAATTCAATATAAAAGACAATGCCAGGCCAGCCATACTGTCGTGCCCCAGCCCGAAAATAGGCAATGCACTCATATTACACGAATGATTCATATATCAAACGATAGTTGTTTGATTGCTAAATAAAACCGTACCTTTAAAAGTTGGGAAAACAGAAATATTAAGTTGTAAGCTAAAGTGATGTTTACCTAAGGTACGATGGGGTAATAACGGATAACTTTTCAGTGCTTTGTAATAATGACGAATAGACATATATTTTTCACAAATCTTACGCCTGTAAATATTCGTAAAATTGATAGGAGATATGAATCGTTAATAAAAAATATAAATTAATTACTAAATGGTAAATTTTCTCGTTTTCCCCTCTAAATTGTGAATTTTTTTCTTGACACACATCCCATTTTACCCGTGCAAACCTTATAAAACGTCACTTAATGTTTACATTATTGAATGAATGATAAATTATTATAAGGTTTAATACAGATGAGGTCTATAATTCTAATCTGGAGCTTATGTTCCAATTCCAATAGATTTATTTCACTGTCTTTTAGGTAGGTCCACTAGTGGACGGTGAATGTTAATTAAACATACCTTTAAAATGGTGACGGTACTTTTTTTATTGTACTTCTTATTTCAATCTGAATATCCATGTTGTTATACTTAAATCACTAAAGGTTTCACGTTAAGGTACGTCTCGTTATTTGACTTAAATATAGGATCATCCCTGACAGGTAATTTAAAAAAGATTATTATATCCGGCGTAACAGAATATTTTATTTTAGTGATCACTAGATTAGTTACTATCTACATATTTAAACCAAGGTTGTCATAAATGTACTGAGGCAATTGAAAATAAAAATAAAAACATTCAGAGATTTGTCAGAATTTTTATTTATACAAACCTTGTTGGTTTGTGTGAATCCAGCATGGTGTATTTACGGCCGAAAATAAAGTAGTAGGGATGTGGATACTTCATGAGATTATGTAAAAATTGATTTATTGATAAAGAAACTCTTTAATAAACAACTTTATTAAAATGTCGGAGAAATGTTTGAAACTCGTATTATCACAGAAAACTTTCAGACATACGTATGATAGTATAATAAAATGGTATGATAAATAATGGGTAGTTTTAAGGTCTTTACGAGATCCGGATCTGGGATGTGATTTAACTTCAAGAACCAATGGATCTAGATTCGATTTGCTTTCGTAGTTACTTCAGTTCAATAAAGGATCTGCGATTCTGGCTTTTACCCATCTAATATCTAGATAGTAGGTATTTCAATCTGTGATTATTTTACCTGTGTGAAATATTTGGTTAAATCATTCAGATGTAGCTCGGTGTGTTCACAGTTTGGGTAATTGAACAAAATAATGTAAATGTAATTCCTCTCAACATTATAAGGTTAACAGGAAGAGCTACCGTAAGGGATAAGTCCACCCTTTTTTAGTTTTTCCTGTTTTTTTTCATGTATTGCTCTTTGTTTTTTATTACAATAAAAAGTATACAAACAAACAAACAATAATGACAGGATTAAAAAACTAAACAGAGAAGTGCATACTATAGTACATGGAGTTTGCGTTACTGATAAAAACTATGTAAAATCTTTTAAAATGAATTGAAATATAAGTAATATTAATTTAATTTGTTTTACATATTCATATAATCATTGGTATTTTTAAATACTCGTTACGGAAAAAGTATCAGTATTTTAATATCATTAAATTGATACATTTGTTTCGTTAATTTCACAACACTATTGAATGAGGTGAATGAAAAATGCAATGCATATCAATCTTTTATGTATCGGTTACATAAAAGTATTTTTTTATTTATTTATATCTATTTCCCAAACATTTTGAGGCAACAGAGAATACCCATAATTATTATTTTAATATTTTATATCGCGTCACGTAACCTTATTTTTGTAATACATCGGAGTAAAAATTATTGAATATAAGTCCAAAAATATTTCAATCTTCCTAAGGTGACCCATGTGAATTAGTCAGATATTATGAATTATTTTTTTTATCTTTTTTCTCCCAACTTTTACATACATTTTGAAAAATGTAAAATGTTGAATTATTTGTGTTACGTTTTTTCACATTATCTTATTTTTGTAATATATTAGGAAAAAATCATGAAAATATAAGTACGAATATGACGCTGGGGCACAAACGGGCATTGTCTTTTCAACTTGATACGTCTGCGCGTTCCTAAAAAGGCATCGATATTGTAAGTAATTTATTGAAAACAAATGTGTGATAAAATATACATTACAAAAATGGCTAATACATTAAATATTACCAAAATCTTAAAGTCATTGTTTATAAATAAAGGATTGTTTGTTGCTTTTATCAAAATATGTGACGAGTATGAAGATGTTTACAGATTGTTTTGAAATGCCATTTTTAACCGACTTCAAAAAAAGGAGAAGATTCTCAATGAGGTGTTTTCCACAAATGTCAAACAGCTGTCAAAATCACTTCTCCAAGCCAACAAAAGATGGCACTGCAATCGATCTGAACAAGATCTGTCATTTGTCAAATCAAAACAGACGAAACACGAAACGGAAATAATTTATTTGGGTCTCATAAATACAGAGAAAAACTGATTTAACTGATATGGTGTAATTGTTTACTAATGTTATAGAAAAAGTACGGACTAGCATCGATAAAATGCCTAGGCTGTGTGCTGTTTATAAGTGTAGTATAGAGCGTTTCAACAAATAGTTCCTATGCCGTTATGTTGGCTCCCCTGTCTATCAACGACATCAACACGCTAAGACGCTTCTACCGATTTTGTTAGTGTGTATCTGAGTTCTATGTAGTGTGTGTCTGAGTTCTAGTGTGTGTGGAAAACATTGCTGCCAACATAACGGCATAGGAACTATTTGTTGAAACGCTCTGTACAGTCAATTCGGGTAACTTTAAATCGTGTTGTAACTTTGAACGAAGTTACGCAAAAGATTTAATATTTTTTTATATGACAATCTCTTCTATTTTTTAGTAGTGTAACTGCGTAAATCGGACACCGAATTGTTACAAACAAACGGTAGAAAAAAAAGTAATGTCTAAATATTTTTTTCTTTTTACCCGCCTTTTCCTTGGTGCAGTTGTTTGGTGTAGTGTGCTACTCTCTATTTTAAAATCAAAAATAAAAATACTTATACAGGCTGTTAAAAAAGTGCGTTAGATTTTAAGGGGTTACTCAGACTCAAGTATAGAATCCAGGAAAAATAATGAAAAAATCCACTCTTAAATTATTTGTTTATTCTTTTCATACAAATTCTTGATTCACTATTCAGATTTCGTATGAAAATCTGAAACAAAAATTTGAAGAACGGATTTTTCCAATATTTTTCCTGGGTTCTATAAGTGATTCAGAGTGACCACTTAAAATTTCAAACGCACTGAAACCTTTAAGGGTTTGCTCAGTAGACGAAACTGAACAACTTTCCACAAGATTTTTTTTCAGGAAACGAAAAAAAATCGGCTTCTCCATACAAACTGTCCAGTCAAGTTTATAATTTTGTATGGAGAAGCCAATTTTTTTTCGTTTCCTGAAAAAAATTCTTGTGGAAAGTTGTTCAGTTTCGTCTACTGAGCAAACCCTTAAAGGTTTCAGTGCGTTTGAAATTTTAAGTGGTCACTCTGAATCACTTATAGAACCCAGGAAAAATATTGGAAAAATCCGCTGTTCAAAGAGCATCTAACATATTTGTATGAAGCCTGGTATACCTAAAGCCACCCATCCGGGCCCCACTATGGGAAACAAAAATTTTGGCGGCCAAGGCTGAAACATGAGGCAATCGACGGAGAATAAAAATACAAAACGAAAATGTTCTTTGATAAATTGTCGAAAGTGATATACTTTCGGAGATACTGAGGTCTGAAAATTAAAAAAATATTTTAAATTTAATCGAAAAAATGCATACTATTCTTCGTTTTCTTTTCACCATTCGATTAATAGTATATATTTACTCAATTAAAAAATAATTTTCGCAATAATAAAATGTTTATTAAGTAAGAAAGTCATAATAATAATCTCATAGTACTAAATTACAAGATATACTGAACATTATTCTGGTAAACAAATACAAGTTAATCCAGCAGTCAAACTGATCATAAAATAAAATCACAAACAGATGGAAATTGTTTTTTTAGTGCCTTTGTTGAGTAGTATGTATAATTGTATATAGGGTGCTTCTAAAATATATGCCACGGCTGAAATGGGAGAAAGTATCATTTATAGTGATCACGAAAATGAGACATTCATGTCCGGAAACTATTCTTTTTTTTTCCATACAAAAAAATAACAATCATAAAAATAAATTGCTTTACTTTATTAAGCCATCCCGTATTGTGTTGAATGAAACCAGGCGCGCGAAAACATGCTTAAACGCACCGACGTTGCGGCTCGACATCAAACAAATTCGGCACTTGTGTCGTGCTGCAAAAGGCTTTGATCTATCCGCACCCTTTCGCATACTCACTCGGGAGCGGGGCGCGACCCGGCGGGCGGGGGCGGTTGGCGCCCGCGCGCCCTTGTACAGGTTAGAGGTCAGTTCAGTTCGCTATGCGCAGCGGTGACGCGCAGGCGTGACGCGAACGTTTTGCACCGCCTGCGCCCCCGTCCGCGAGTGAGATAACCATGTCACCCAGACGTACATACGAATCAAGAGTATCTTGAAATGATACTCTGCTACCGCGATACCCTCTGATCGCGAGTGCAATAACATCCCTGCGCATGCCGTAAACCTGTATGAGCAAAGTTTTGGTGTAAGAGTCAGCCACCAGTGTTGTGTTGTGTCATCATCATCAACCGAAAAACGTCCACTGCTGGACTAAGGCCTCCCCCAAGGATTTCCACACCGACCGGTTCTGTGCGGCTCGCATCCAGCGGCTTCCCGCAACCTTCACCAGGTCTTCGTCGGTCCACCGAGTCGGGGGCCTGCCCCACTGCGTATTCCAGTGCGCGGTCACCACTCGAGAACTTTACTGTGTTGTAAAACTGATGTAAAACTTTGTTGTGTTGTGAAATAGCTTGTAAATAAGGTGATTGACACTCTACTACCGCGAGTGCAAATAACATCCCTGCGTTTGCCGTAAACCCGTATGAACAGAGGTTTGGTGTGAGTCAGCCAGCCGCCAGTGTTGTGTTGTGCAAATCCTTGTAAATAAGGTGATGAACTTAGAAACACGCCAAGTTACTTACTGTAATACACGTTCTTTTTAATTTTACGCATCTACTCTTGAGTAGATGCCTTAACTACCTAAACTTTTTATTAACAGATACTTTACAGTACGTAATTTAACAGTCCAAAGCCTGTCAAAGTGCGATGGTAAGTTTATCACCTTGTTACGTGAATAAGCCGTTTTAATAACTGGTAAGTTTGTTTATTCTGCTCTACATTTAATTTAAAGACAATCAGCTGTTCACTAAATTAACCTGTAAAAAGAGATACGAGCGTGCGTTGCTTTCATTCAGTGAAATGACATCGAGTTCATTCATGACTTCATGACGGAGCGTATACGTACTTGACGGACCGTGTTGTGCGAAAGTGAATCAAAGTAAAAAAAAATTGTTTAGTCTCCCAAATCAATTTAACGACTCCGGGGCACGAATTTTTTTTACTATTGTAATCTTTATGCATGACTCTTACTCCCATTGCAGCGGTGGCATATATTTTGGAAGCACCTTATATATGTATAAGGTACTAAGATTATGGTATCTAAGAGGTATATTTGTTACAAAGTTACCGAAATAACAATCATGTTAAAATAGCAGCAGTTTTATACAAATCTAAGGCTTCTAACAATTATATTAACTACCTTCAGTGTTCATCGTTTAGAGTGACAGAGAAAACATTATTGTTTCTCAGAAAAATACCACGAATACTCTATGAGCATCATGCATGGGCGAGTAAGAGGGATGGAACTATAGGTTAGAAAAGGATGACCTACATCTTCACTCTACTTTCATATAGTTTTGTCCCTCTTGCTCACCCATGATGGCCTATTGTGTATAGGAGCCATTACCTGCTAACACACTCACATTTTTTTCTATTGTTTCCTAGAAACCTGTTCCCGTGCCCTTTTTCAGTCAGTTTGCTCCTGTGCTTTCTGCTGTGCGCAAGCGATTTAGTTCACGTTTTGTATCTGCGAGAAGATTTTTGTTATTTTGTTGAGTTTGCGTTATTTATTAAGTTTTTGTTTTTCGTTTGTGGTTCTGTTTTTGTTTTTCGTGTGTGGTTCTGTTTTTGTTTCGACATACTATTAGTATGTCGATGCATGTCGGCCCGCCAGGGTCGAGGTGTTTGTTTTGTGGGATAAGTACTGCACCATGCAGGGGTGGGCGCCGGCCCAGGCCTCCGTTGCGGAGCTATGAGCTCCCTGAAGATTATATGGCAGATAATCCCCAAGTACAAACTTATGCTCACCATCGACTAAGAGGGCGTGTGGTGAGTAGATGCATTTTTATGATTACCTGGAAATGTGAATTACGAGGGCGACACTGAAAGTTTTTAGAACTGGCCACTTGTAAACGATATAATAAAAAAATAAGTTCAAATTTTGAAAATGGAACTCTTTGCCAATGTTATCGTGTATGTATTTCATTCATTTGTCATTTGTTTCACGATTTGGCGGCAAACTGAAAATTATCTGTGTCACGTCAGCATGAATTTAACGCGAGAAAATTTTCGTGCAATGATTTTTTATGACTTTCGATGTCATTTAAGTCAACAAGAAAGTTATGATAGACTTCGATTGGCCTTTCACGATGAAGCCCCATCTCGTGTCACTGTTTACAACTGGTTTAATGAGTTTAAACGTGGTCACACTAATCTCACCGATGATCTGCGTGAGGGACGGCCTTCTACGGCGACGACTGAAGATAACATCAGTCATGTGCGGCGTATGATAGAGACTGACAAAAGAGTGACCTATCAGCAGATTCGGACAAGCTTAGGCATCGGTATGAGTCAAGTGCACAAAATCCTCAATGAACATTTAGCGGTCAGGAAGCTTTGTGCCCGGTGGATACCTCATAATTTGACAGAGGCCCAAAAACGCCGTCGTGTTGATTGGAATGTTGATTGGAGTTGAAATTTCACTAAATTGGAATTGGAAATTTAGTGAAATGGTTCAAAGATTTAACGGAGGTGCCTCAAATGCTGTGTTCGACATACTTACGGGTGACGAAAGCTGGATTTCCTGTTATGATCCTGAAACTAAAAGACAGTCTGCTATGTGGGTGTTTCCTTCCGAGGAGTTGCCAACTAAAGTGAAGAGAGGTCGAAGCGTGGGAAAAAAGATGGTGGCCTCGTTCTTCGGAAGGACAGGTCATTACGCAACAATTGTTTTAGAGGATCGAAAAACAGTTACTGCAGAGTGGTACACTAACAATTGTTTGCCACTTGTCTTGGAAAAAGTTCGGGAGAAACGACCTCGCAGTAGGATCCTCCTTCACCACGACAACGCCTCGTCGTACACCGCCAAGCAAACGATCGACTATTTGGCGACGTCAGACGTGGAATTACTGGGTCACCCGGCGTATAGCCCTGACCTCGCACCTTGCGATTTTTATTTATTCCCGAAAATAAAAGAAAAACTTCGAGAAAAACGTTTTATGGACGCCGAGGAAGCAGTGGCTGCGTTTGAAAAGGCCGTCGAAGAGACCCCTAAGGAGGAGTGGGCAAAGTGCTTTTCTCAGTGGTTTCATCGGATGCAGCGATGTATTGATGTGAATGGACACTATTTTGAAAAGATATAATAAAATTAATAACTTTCTAGTTTGTTCAGTTTTTGATTTTCTAAGAACTTTCAGTGTCGCCCTCGTATATTATGTACATAACTTTTATAGGTACCTACACCAAACATTTATGTTTACTTTAAGGCCACAAAATCTGTTCAAACAGCTGATTTTTCAATCAAAATGAATAAAACTTTGAAGCAGCAGCTTTTTTTAGTATACACAGTATTTTATAACCAAATAAAAATTCTTAAGTTTAAGAGCGAAATTAAGTAAGTAAGCCTTTGTTATCGTTGTCACATAGCGTATCACAAACTACGAACAAATATATATTATCTCACGACTTTTGCTAGTCGTGCTATAAATATTGGGTAGCACAAGATCGTTCGTAATGGAAAGTGTAAACTTCCCTTGGAGAAGGCCTTTGCCCAGCAGTGTCCTTTTGTTGGCTGATTATGTTGATGATAGGTCTATCCTGTAAAAATATTGAATTATGAAATAAAGCATATTGAAAAATCAACGCTATTTATTTATCAACTATTTGCGGTTGATTATAAATATAAATGAATGTCTCGAATGTTATTTTTTAAATATGAACGATGAATATCGAGTGTTTTAATATGATAAAATCGCAAATAAATTGTTGAGATAGACATTTATTGATTATCAAGCAATCCAATCGTATTCTTCATTTCTGAAGGTCGTGTCCATCTTGAAGTGCCGTTTCGGAGGTGATAACTTGTTATCGCCATGCATTTGTATCCTCGGCTTGCCTCAGGGCGGCTGATACGGTCAGTCCTGTGATATTTTTGACCTAGTCAGCCCAGCGGCTCAGTGATCGCCTCTTGGTTATTTAGCCTCAACTTTGCCAATCATTAATATTTTGTCGAGGTAATCCGGATCGCGCCTACCTACCTGACCGAAGTAGCTGAGCATTCTACGACTAGTGATGGTTGAGAGTCTTGTTGTGATTCCCAGTTGGTCGAGAATCGATTTGTTTGTTCTCTTCACCGTCCACGTCCATGGTATGCGTAACATGCGTCTCCAGCACCATATCTCAAACGCCTCCATGTTTTTCCTTTCTGATGCACGAATGGTCCAGAGATCCCAGCCGTAGAGCAAAATGCAAAATAAGAGCCTTCGCACAAGTCTTATTTCAGTTCAGTTGGAGACGTTTCTATCTTGCCATATCTTTGTGAGCTTGCTCAACGCAGCTTTGGCCATTTGGGTTCTTCGCCGTATTTCCTTTTCCGATTCACCCTAGTCGGTTAGCTTAGCACTGATCCCGGGAACACTATCTCGAGGTCGGTTAGTTGTGTGGTGCGTATGATCTAGACAGCTCTGTCGACTATCATGACATTAGTCTTAGACTTGTTGGTGGTCAGCCTCACCAGATCACTCTCTTGTAACTCTCTCGATCAATAGAGCGAGTTCACTCTCAGATGACTGGAAAAGTGTTGTGTCATATTGGAGGTTGCTAATCTTGGTTTTGACTTTCGTGTCTCCTATTGATATACCACCTTCCCATTCATCTAAAGCCTTCCTCAAGTATTCCTCGAGCATGCTGTACTCCCCATATATATTAAATAATAGGGCTTGGAGAATGCATCGTTGTCGTACTCCTCGCTCAGGCTTGATTGATTTATATATATATATATATATATATATATATATATATATATATATATATATATATATATATATATATATATTAAAAATAGTTCTATTGATGAGGGCAGTTGCATGCGCTTCATTTTTAAAACCGAACATGCTGTATATATAAAGAAATAGGCCGGTCTCAAAACGGCTACCGAATTACCGATAGAATGACGTAGGTACTTGCGATATCTTACAGTATATTCCCAGTGTGTGGTCTCAGCAAGTGCTATAACATATAATATTCCTAGTTTGTGATACGCTTGAGGGGTGACGCGGCGACCGCTGCGCCCGCTTTGCCCACTGGCGTCATGGCCAGGGCCCTTAGATTTTAATACAGCTCAGTTAACGGTTAAGCATGGATACTATAAGAAATGGTTAGAAATAATTGACCACTATAATATAATAACAACTAACAATTATTTCAGATTGAACCATCTGATCGAATATGTCGCCCTTACGTTCAACGTGCGATTCGTTATAACGAACAAGCTCACAGGCCTCCTGGAATATTGTTTGAACCCAATTCAGCAGAATCGTCTGATGGACCTGTAAGTGATCCTCTAAGGGATGACTTAGCAGCTTCTGTCGAGGCTCAGAGAGATCTCAGTGACAATGGTGCTCGCCAAGTGGATTTTGAAGCAGCTCCTCAAGAAGGAGAACAAGGTGGTGAATGAGTGCCTCAAGAAGGTAATGAAGGTTTCTTTTAATTATTTTCCCTGACATATGTTACCTAGGACTCAGGTTAGGTTGGACTTAAGTTTGTCGCAGATAGTACGTTGTTTGCATCGCTAGCGAGATATTTAGGTATACTGTCAGCGATGTAGAGTGGCGGCCCGTTCGCGGTGAGTTTGAGTTGTCCGATCCTTCCTTTCGTCCAAGCTTACACAGGTTTACTAATATTTAGGTTCAATAAGTTTCTATGTTATCTTCTTTGAAAAATAAACAAATTGTATTTGATATAATATATGATATGATATTGATATGATATATGGTGGCGACCGCGCACCGGAAAACGCAGTGTAGGCAGGCCTCCCACTCGGTGGACCGATGACCTGGTAAAGGTTGCGGGAAGCCGCTGGATGCGGGCAGCGCAGGACCGGTCGATGTGGAAATCCTTGGGGGAGGCCTATGTCCAGCAGTGGACGTCCTTTGGCTGATGATGATGATGATATGATATGATATATTATATGTTGGTGTCTTGATTTGTATGTTGCTCATGTTTCCATTTTTTGTTAATTGAGGTGGAGACTTTGAAAAAGTTCCTCAAGAAGGAGATCAAGGTGGTGAATTAGAAGTAATGCCTCAAGAAGGTAAACACGATTTTATAAATTATCCTTTTCCTCAAAAAAGATGTCGAGACATGTATGTTGCTCGATCATAACGTAATCAATTTCAGATGCTTTTCAAAAAATTGTGAAAAACCCTATTATAGTTTTTCGGAAATATTCCATGAACAGCACATTTGCAGTACCAGTGGAGGTGTTACTAGATAAATAAAATGGCATTTCAAAACAATCTGTAAACATCATCATAATCATCACATAGTTTGATCAAAACAACAAATAGTCCTTTATTTATAAACAATGACTTTAAGATTTTGCAAATATTTAATGTGAGCCATTTTTGTAATGTATATTTTATCACACATTTGTTTTTAATAAATTACTTTTTTTACTAAAAATTTGAGTGCGTTTGACAACATACTATAATACTACTCCTTACGATATAAATATACAAAATAATATAGGGACAACGGTATCAATATGGAATATATGTATGTATTGACACGGTTTTTACTTTGACAAAATACGTGACGATTATGGAGATTTTAACAGATTATTTTGTACCTACATTTCGAAATACCTTAATAGTGGTAAGTAGCAGGTGAAACTGAGAATAATTTCCTCAAGGACATATTCATTTACAATATGACTTTCCATAATGTATCAGCTGATTACTTAATGCTGTTGGATAAGTTAAAAAATCATATTAAAAGGTTTATAAAGTTCTTTCATTTCCATATATCTTTGAATGATAAACGCACGGCACGCCCTCGGAATTTTTTTATGTTACACATGCGTGTTTTGGTTAATCTATACTTTGTGTACAAAGTTCCAATTTATTCAATCGATCCAATAGATTCACAGCAAATTGGCTGTGACAGAGACGGACGGACAGTTAGACCCACGAGTGATCCTTTATCTTTTTTGTGGTACAGAACTCTAAAAGAGTCGCCTTGATGCCAATCGGACAGAAAAACTGGTTTTCTTCCATCAGTATTTACCGTTTTTAAATTTTAATTATTCAGTTAATCTTTCTTTAATTTGCTTAAACATTTTCTTCCAATGGTATTTGTTATTATTTCTGTCCACAAAATTATCCGGCACTAAGTATTATCGGGTACCCGGCCCGATCCAAAACGTAAAATACTGCCCAAGACAAATCTCTCAAAACAAGGCTGTATGTCCAAGCAGCCTTAATATGGGCCTGTGAATGTAGGCAATAGGTAGCCCTAGATACTCACACATGCATAAAAATGTGTACAGACATGAAGAAGTGTCAAATTTCTATGTAGTGAACAATGGCGCAAAATTTGTATGAAGTGTCCGGGGTGTGTGTTATTAATATTATATTAGTAAGAATAATTATGAAAATATCGAAATATCGACATATCGACATCGCGACAGACAGACATCGACAGTTCAAAACAAGTTCCGCTGAAGCGTCAAAAGTTCCAAAATCGGAACAAAAAGTACGCACCGGCAACGCTGATACCCTCGAGCGTGTAAACAGTGTGCGGGCTGCATGCTGGGCTACGTGCCGGGCTGCCCGCCACGCGTGTAAACGCTCAACGTGCAAAGCCACATTCAACGAGCACAAGCTAGGAGAGTTGCCAGCGTCAAATTTTTGACTGCCGTGTTTAGTAGGAGAAATTGCCATGTTCTTAAGAATAGCGATTTTCGGCTGCGCTGTACGTAGCAAAGAAATTAAAAATGCAACATGTTTGCCTTAGTTTTTATTATTAGTTTAATAAATTTAAAAATACTAGCGCCACTTGCAACTGTAAGCTAAAGGTGAACACCCAAAAAAAGCCCAAGACTAGGCGCAAAAGAAAGATATCTCAGAGTTTTGTGTATTTTATTAGGTCTTTGCCGCAAGAAGTGGCTAACGTAAAAAATCAGGCATAGTTTTAAAGATGTAATATTTTGAGCTTTAATAACTTTTGAACTTTAATAACATAAAATTTTTATAAAGTATTGTAAAACATACGAAATATCGTAATATACTTCGTTTATCATTTTTGGGAAAAAAATGAAGAAAAGATAAATATATTTTTTTAATTAAAAAATCATTGCCCCCCCTAGCTAGGTGGAGCGATGATTCGCGCAAGATTGCTGGCAATAGCAGGATGCGCGTGGCCGAAGATAGGTATAAGTGGCGTGCCTTGGGGAAGCCTATGTCCAACAGTGGACTAGTACAGGCTACTGATGATGATGAAAAAAAATCAAAAGAATAATAAATATTTTTTTAATAATGATTAATGCTATAATAATATTGTTTTATTCCTAATCGTGTGTACTAAAAACAGAAAGCTAGTTTTACATCCCAAACGCACATTTTCAACAATCTGTATATTTTCACTAAAATATACAGGGTGTTAAAAAAAGTGCGTTTGAGATTTCAGGGAGGCCTTCAGTATTGGCTCTAGAACACAAGAAAAATGTAAAAAAAATCCCAACTCAAAAAAATTTTTGTTTCCATACAAATCCACAATAAATAACATACGAAACGGCCGCCTCCAACTGCGCCCACCGTGCCGGTCAACGACCGCACGTCAAACAAATCATGACCTTGCGAATGAGCCGGTTCGAGCGAGATGCAAAATTTTGCTATTCGTTTAGTTTTAACAATGGCCATGGTTTTGTTTGACGCGTGGTCGTTGACCGGTACGGCGGCGGGCGCAGTTGGAGGCGGCAGTTTCATATGTTATTTTATTGTGGATTTGTATGTTTTTTTTTTTGAGTTAGTATTTTTTTATATTTTTCCTGTGTTCTAGAGCCAATACTGAATGCCTCCCTGAAATCTCAAACGCACTTTTTTTAACACCCTGTATATAGGGTGACTTTAAATTAGTTCTTGATACGAAAGATTATGAATGTGCTCATGATAACAAACAACTTTCCCTAAGGAACCCATAGTCAAATCGCAAAAAAAAATTTGGACCCTCCATACTAATTTGGCCAGTCAGTTGATCAATTTGTATGGAGAGATCCCAATTTTTTTTTTGCGATTTGACTATGGGTTCCTTAGGGAAAGTTGTTTGTTATCATGAGTACATTCATAGCCTTTCGTATCAAGAACTAATTTAAAGTCACCCTATATATAGGATCAGTATATGTGCAGGACCGCCCTGTCGTACTGTAGTGGACTGCGCTGTAGGTGGGGTCGCACACACCAAACTGTGCTGGATTGGAGGTACCGTCGGTGGTGAAAGAAGTGAAAAACGCAATTGTAGTCTCGAGTTCGTGCTGTAAGTCGGGGATGAGTCTGTGACTGTAGCTGTTAAGACTGGTATGACTGTAATGACTCGAAATGCTCGGCTGTACTAGATGGAATGCATGGCGGCCTGCAACGCGACCGTATTTATGGGACGGACCGCGTCCGTACCCTGCCCCGCTACCCCCGCACTGAACTCTCTTTATTTAAATCTGTATTTACAATAACCTTATTTTTATCTTTATAATCTTATTTTTATCTTCACTCCTAGTTATTCTATATTATTTAAACATATTTAAAGTCTAGAACACTTATCTGTAATATCTTATTTTTAACATAGAAGTCTTATTCACTATTTCCCGCCAAACGCTGGGGCGTCGCGTCATGACGCCGTTACTGTTGGAGTCCCGCTATGTGCACCGTTAGGCGCAGGCAAACTGTGCGCGGCATCCCTTCAGCTTTCTATTTTATGGCCCTACCTACCCTGTTCCGTTAGGCAAATACATTGAAAACTGAGTAACTGTTATAAACAAGGCTTAAACTACTGGGAGATCTTACAACTACGAACTTAAAACTGTCTATCAATTATCAATACAATTATGCTTATATTACGGTATAACATCACATATGCTTCATATACTGGCCGTCCCGAACAGTATAATTCTTATAAAAATGTGATTTACTACCATTCTGAAACATTTTGGAGTCGATATGTGCAACGCAATTTAATTTTCAATTTATGCCTGAAAATATTCTAAAAGCATTTTTTTATGTTTGCCACTTCTTACGGCAAACATACCTATCAAAAATATTGTACTTAAAATACGCAAATAACTGAGATACTTCTCTTCTGTACCGGGCCTTGGGTAATTTTCTATGGAGTTTGGGTGTTCTCTTTTGTACCAACCATGGAGATTCCCCGTCCCCAAGCAGAGATTCCGCATTTTTATTTTTATATTTGGCTTTGGCAGCCTTGGCAGGTTGTAAAATGAGCCCTTTGCAGAATACCGTAGATTTTGTTACGCCAATGGATTAGCTGCCGTAGGCCGTAGATTTCCTTTGAATGTCATCCAATTGCCGTAAAACAGGGTAATTGCCGTAGCAATGGCAACCCTGATGAATGTGCTTGGCGCGCGGGCTGCATGCCAGGCTGCCTGCCGGGCTGCCTCTCGGGCTGCCTGCTGGGCTGCCTGCCGGGCTGCCTCTCGGGCTGCCCGCCGGGCTGCCTGCCACGCGTGTAAACGTACCATTATGACCCAAAGGTGGGCCGAAACGATACATCCACGGGCGCAGGTATGAAATGCGATAGTAATACCCATTACCTATAAGAGTGAGGAAGACAGCACATGTTTGCAATGTGTCTCACTTTCATCCAACCTACACAGAACCGATTTCTGGGGCGCTGACGCAGATACCTACCAGTATATATATATCTCGCTCGCACGTAGAAGACTTATGGCACTCATTATTGGTGAATATGCAGCGTATTAACTCAATAAGTAATAACTTTATATTATTTTTTAGATAGCAAAACAATCCTTATAAGTAGTGCCTGCAAAAAAACAAATAGCGATTTCCCCCATTTAGCCATCGTTTTCGATGATGTAACCTATATGGTATTTCATTGCTCAATTGTACCGATAATCTGAGATACATTTCATTTGCGCCGGGCCTGGGTTTTTTTTGAGCATTCTCTTTTGTATGAAGTGTCCGGGGTGTGTGTTATTATATTAGTAACAATGATATTTTACTAAGGATATTGCACGCTAAAGCAACGCGGCATCGTAGCGCGGCACAAGGACACTATACGTAGCTATACATCAATAGTAAACGTCGTAGAAACAAACGAAACACAGCCTATCTCTTTCTTACAAATGGAGCGCGTGAATTGCTATTTTATATTACGTCATCTCGCAAGCCGAACGCGTGACTCTTGAGAACATAAGAAGCGTGGAGTAGCATTTGAATTATATTTTTATTTAGTCTTGGGCATCCTAAAGTAGTGTTTCAAATACTGCAATTCGTAATGTTTTCTGAAATATTATACAATTGACTTAATTAGAATTCCAGATATATACATATAATGTGATTTTTAAATGGATAACAATGTGTGCCTTCCCGTATTGTAAAAATAGGACACGGAGCTATAACAAAAATGTATATGATTTAAATTTGCAGATATATAACTTGACATGTTGTTATACAGATTTTGTTTTGTATTTTGATACAAACAGTTTTATATATAATTTTAAGACGACACCAGATACTATGTATCTCTCAATTAAATAAAGAAAACGACTATACTTCATTCCAATAAAAAAAAACAAAAGGTAAACAAACGTAGTATGCAGATGACATTGACATTCAAATTCAAATGCAAAATTTACTCATAATATTATTAATTATATGTCACTTAATATATACAATTAAATTATGATGGTGTACTAAGTTATTTTTATTATTTTACAAGATTTTGTCATCTATTAAATGTTGTGAAGCATCTGTTTAAATACGTTGTTTATTTTCGCGTGTCTCGAGAAATTCGTCTACGGTGAACATGTGTCAGTTCCATAGTAAGTTTGTTTACGTTTTGGGTTAATCATATAAAAAGTCGTTAATAATGAAACAGATCTTCATACATAACACATACATAATAACATTTATACATACACCCGAAAAATATTATCTTCCGATTCGGCAGTATGGATTTTACACTTAAAACATTTAAACAAAAGCGACTCCACTCTTTTGTTTTATGACTATGTTCTTGTCGCGTACTGACGCATGTCTCTTTCTGGCGCGCATGAAAGAAAAGAATAGGAATACTCCTTAATAATTTACGATATTTATTGAAATTTCAGTACTTTTCTACTTTTTTTTACACATTTTCGCGTGTTATCTTTTATAAATAAAATTAACTTACCGGTGCCGGTGGTAGGTCACACCATCTGTTTTTAGGGTCGTTCGAGTGTTATTTCGACACTTTTTCACGACGCACTTCGGCATCCTTACTGCTTTGCGCTCAAAACACGACTAAGGTAAAAAGTGTGCGCACATCGTATTTGAGCACACTTCTGCTGTGCCGTTTACAGCGCGCTGATGCAAAGTCCATGTATAGAATGTCGTTGATTAGTAAGAATAATTATGAAAATATCGAAATATTGACATCGCGACAGACAGACATCGACAGAGTCACGTCACTACGTCGCCGCAAACCCAGTGACCTTGTCGCTTGCGTCGTGAGCAGTTATCGCTGTCGCTATCGCTGTCGCCGTCGCTTGCGTCCAGGCCACGGTCTAAGATCTAAAAAAGAAAAATTTCAAAGTAGCGTCCGTCACCTCGTTTTTAGCCACGCCAAACACAGGTCAAGTAAATGTGGAAGTTTGGCTTCCTTCAGCGCGATCACTAAAAGTTCCGAAAAGTTCCGATGGTCATTAAGTTCCGCTGAAGCGTCAAAAGTTCTGAAAGCGGAACAAAAAGTACGCACCGGCAACGCTTATGCCCGCGAGCGTGTAAACAGCTTGCTTGACCCGCAGAAGAGCACGGGCTGCATGCCGGGCTACGTGCCGGGCTGCCCGCCACGCGTGTAAACGTACCACGTGCAAAGCCACATTCAACGAGCACAAGCAAGGAGCGTTGCCAGCGACAAATTTTTTACTGCCGTGTTTAGTAGGAGAAATTGCCGTGTTCTTAAAAACGATTGTCGGCTGCGCCGTACGCAACAAAGAAATTAAAAATGCAACATGTTTGTCTTTATTTTTTATTATTAGTTTAATAAATTTAAAAAAACTAGCGCCACTTGCAACTGTAAGCTAAAGGTGAACACCCAAAAAAGCCCAAGGCCAGGCGCAAAAGAAAGATATCTCAGAGTTTTGTGTATTTTATTAGTAAAATAAATTTATATGTGTCTTTGCCGCAAGAAGTGACTCACGTAAAAAATGAGGCTAAAGATGTAATACTTTGAACTTTAATAACTTTTGAACTTGCTTAACATAAAATGTTATAAACTATTGTAAAATATACAAAATATCGTAATATACTTCGTTTATCTTTTTTGGGAAAAAAATGAAGAAAACAAAAATATATTTTTAATCAAAAAAACATGGCCCCCCTGGCTAGGTGGAGCGATGATTCGCGCAAGATTGCTGGCAACAGCAGCATGCGCGTGGCCGAAGATCGGTATAAGTGGCGTGCCTTGGGGACGCCTATGTCCAACAGTGGACTAGTACAGACTATTGATGATGATGAAAAAAACGTTAAACAAAACAAAAAAAGAATACAAAATAAATACAAAAAATACATTTTTTTACCAATAATTATTAATGCTATAATAATATTGTTTTATGCCTGAATCGTGTGCACTAAAAACAGAAAGCTAGTTTTACAAAACACACTTTTTTCCAAAATCCCAAACGCACATTTTCAACAACCTGTATATTTTTACTAAAATATACATAGGATCAGAATGATTCTTATTAAAATGTGATTTACTACCATTTTGAAACAGTTTGGAGTCGATATGTGCAACGCAATGTAATTTTCAATTTATGCCTGAAAATATTTTAAAAGCATTTTTTTTTTCTTTGCCACTTCTTACGGCAACCATACCTATCAAAAAATATTGTACTTAAAATACGCAAATAACTGAGATACTTTTCTTCTGCACCGGGCCTTGGGTAATTTTCTATGGAGTTTGGGTGTTCTCTTTTGTACCAACCATGGCGATTCCCAGTCCCCAAGCAGAGATTCCGCATTTTTATTTTTATATTTGGCTTTGGTAGCCTTGGCAGGTTGTAAAATGAGCCCTTTGCAAAATGCCGTAGATTTTGCTACACCAATGAATTAGCTGCCGTAGGCCGTAGATTTCCTTTGAGTGTCATCAAATTTCCGTAAAACAGGGTAATTGCTGTAGCAATGGCAACCCTGATGAATGTGCTTGGCGCGCGGGCTGCCGGCCTGCCGGGCTGCCTGCCAGGCTGCCTCTAGGGCTGCCTCTCGGGCTGCCCGCCGGGCTGCCTGCCACGCGTGTAAACGCAGCATTAACTTACCATTGACTCTCGATTGACACCGTGTTCCAAAATAAGTAATTATAACCTTAACTCCAGGATAGCCTACTGTACATTGCTTAAGTGTGAGAGAGACAAAATATTATCTCTTATCAAATATCTGTTTTGGATTTAAGCAAGCACATCTCTGAGGTCTACAAATATTATGCATTGTATTTACCTATTATGTATTCATTTTAATTTTTTAGTCTTGTGCAATATTTCAAATATTAGCTAGATTTTATAAAACCTTGTTTTATAGAGAGAGGTTGTCACGCGTCATGGAAAATACAATGGATGAGTATAATTCCACTACGATCAGCGATCTACCGGATGAGTTGATCTCAGTAATACTACGAAACAACGACTGCTTCGATATAGTTCGCTTCTCTTCAACTTGCAAACACTTCAATGAGGTGATTAAGAACGATCAATATTTGTGGAAGTATAAATTGAAGTGTATGTAAGTATTTCCTTTGAGAAATTATCTCCAGTCATTATTTCGATGTTCACCTCTTCTCTCGGTCTCTCTTATCTAGCAGCAAAATGAAGCTTACCATGTAAAAGCTCAGACACGGTTGCCTGCCTAGTGTTGCATCTAGCATCAAACTTTATGTTAATCTAAAGCTTATCACTATTGTACATTAGCCAGTGGTAAATAGAACTCATGTCACTGTTTATTCATTAAAAATTAATAAGTAAATAACTTATCTATAATGAAATCTCAATATCTCATCAATCAATATCAATAATATTATAAATGCATTAATTAGTAAGGATGTTTATTGGTTTGTTCCACTTTCACGCTGACACTACTGAACGAATTTGTATGAAATTTGGTAGGTACATTGGCAAAGCACTCGGCTAACACATAGGATACTTTTTATCCCGATAAACTCAAGGGTTCCCAAAAGAATGGCTAAAAACAGAATTTTTTATTTTGTCACTAGTTGTTGTTGCCTTGACATTTTATTTCTCTCTGGACCCAATTCAGATGTCCACGCAAACAAAGTCGCGGGCAGAAACTAGTAGGATATAAATGGATTAGTGTATTTGATTAATATGACCTAGTATTTATATTATTACGTGATTAAGTTCAGTATGAAACCTACACCAATATGGATCAGATCACGATCACCCATGTACCATATGGCTTAACCTTCCTGAGATATTCCTATCTTATTGCTTGATTGATTGGTTAGTAAAGTATCACTCTGTTACATGCAGCCTGCCTGTGGACATTTTTGAGGTGGTAGAGAAGAATGGAAGTGGGAATTGGCTACAGGAAACAAAACAGTTTTGTTTGTCAAAACAAAAGATATTTTCAGAATTACTTTCAATTTCTCCACAACATTATTGGTGAGTAGAAGCAATTTCCTTTTCAAAATTTTAATACATTTTTTTGTGGTTATTCCTGTTTGTCCCCACGAGCCTGTCCCTGATTGGGGACAAACAGAACTTTTCATTTTGTTTGTCCCCGAATCTTTATATGGGGATAAACAGGATTTTGTCCCCAAAAATTATTTTTATCAAAAATTCAACTCTTTGATCATTTCTTATTCTAAATACTTAATATTTAAACTGCCATTAAATAATTATCACGAACATTTATTAGAATCATCACTGATGTTATTTAGAATAAGATATGTTCAAAGCATTGAATTCTTGATTGATTTCAGAAACAAATTCCTGTTTGTCCCCACACAAAGATTCGGGGACAAACAAAACGAAAAGTTCTGTTTGTCTCCATTTGGGGACAGGCTTGTGGAGACAAACAGGAATGACCCAATTTTTTTGATACAACTTACGTATCTTCATAATCTTATATTTTTTAAGGAGAGGAGGAGACATTGCTTATGAGGATATGAGAAACTTTTACACAATTGCCTTGTCTAATAATATGAATTACTATTATACAATTTGTGTATTACAAGATATAATCAAGAAATGTAGACGAAACTTGGATACTAACAAATGTGAAAAGTAAGTACCTTATACAGATAATATTAGCTAAGGTCCGACCGAACCAGGATTTGCTAATACCTACCTACCTATGAAGGCACGTGCTCGAAAGAAGATAACGCTGAAAAACTCCTTTTGCTGAATTATAATAAAAGTTTATTTAATTTCGGTTATTAATAAACATTTTATTATGAAATGAACATTTTTATTTTAATTTTTTAATTTAAATTTTAATATTTTTATTTTAACAGAAAAAGTAATAATCAATAAATCAAAATCAAAATATGAGAAATAAAAATGTTCATTTCATAATAAAATGTTTATTAATAACCGAAATTAAATAAACTTTTATTATAATTCAGCAAAAGGAGTTTTTCAGCGTTATCTTCTTTACAAAATACAAATACAAATACAAATAACTTTATTTGCTAGAAAACAGTAAAAATATAGTTCTTATTGAATATAGCGTACACAGTGTTTTCAGCTTAATATTATATAAGCATGCAAATTTTTTCATTAAAAATATTTAATATTATACAATGTCAAAAGAATAGAACGTAATGTCAAATAAAATGTCAAAAATAAAATAAAATTGAAATAATAATAAATTCAAGTTAATAATAAATTACAATTCTGGTTTATATTCAAAAAATTCCTTAACACTATAAAAACAGTGCTGAAGCAGCCAATTTGTCAAATTGCATTTAAGAGCGGCTTTATTCATTGTCTTGAAATTGTCAGGAAGTTTATTGAAAATTAAAATGCACATGTTGAATATGTTTTTTCTGTAAATATATTTAAGGGCAGGAGGTTGGTATAGCATGTTCATAACCCTTTTTCTAGTTTTCCTCTGGTTAATTTCGCCTCGGGTTTTCCAGAAGTGAGGATTTGATGCAACAAAGACGCAAACATCCCTTATATACATACATGGTAGTGGCAGTATGTTCAGTTTTTTAAATAGGGGTTTGCAGCTATCATCAAATTTTGCGTTGCAAATCGCACGTATGCTCTTTTTTTGCAGTATGAATGCTCTATCCACATCTACTGAGTTACCCCAAAGTATCAGACCATAGCTGAGCACAGACGATACGTATCCGTGGTATGCCGTTAAAGCAGCTTCTGTTGATACTGTTTGTCTCAGTTTTCTCAGCGCAAAGACGAAGCGATTTAATTTACTACAGACTAGTTCTATGTGGTCCTTCCAGTTTAAGTGTTTATCCATCATAATGCCCAGGAACTTGAACTTTTCGACCTCAGCTACAATTTCATTGTTATAACCGAGGTGTATAGGATTAGTATTTGAGTTATATGAACGGAACTGCATGAACTTAGTTTTATCCAAATTAATATGAAGATTATACACTTTTAACCATTTAATTAGATCCTCAAGAGCACGATTAGTATCTGCTTCAAATGTGTTTTTATCCCTACATTCTATAATAAGCGTAGTGTCATCAGCAAATTGTAAACATTTTTGGGTAGTGGACCCTGGAAGGTCATTTACATATAGAAGAAACAATAATGGGCCCAGTACACTACCTTGGGGTACTCCTGTATTACTTCTTCTGAAGTTGGATCGATATGTCTGCTTTAAAACAATATTGTTAGTTTTACTGATTTTAGATATTTCCGTGCATTGCTGTCTGTTTTTGAGAAAACTGTCCAACCAATCAAGCGCTTTACCTCTGATGCCATATGTACTAAGCTTGTGCAGCAACAGAGAGTGATTAACAAAATCAAACGCCTTGCTCATATCCAAGAACAAAGCTAAGGAGGGTTTATTATTATTAAGATTCTGAGTAATCATCCGCACTAATTCAAAGCATGCATGAACTGTCGACAGTCCCTTTCGGAAACCATATTGTTCCGGTCGAATAATATTGTACTTTATTAGAAATTCATTTAATCTAGTGTGCATTGCTCTTTCAAAAATCTTTGATAATATAGGGACCAATGAAATGGGTCTGTAATTGGAAGGATCTAACTGGTCTCCTTTTTTATACAGGGGTCTGACTACACTCATCATTAGTCGCTCCGGAAATACACCTTCGACGAAAGACAGGTTTATGACGTGAGTAAGAGGGTAACATAAGTATATGGCACACTTCTTAAGCATCTTCGTGATTATGCCATCATATCCACAAGCCATACTGTTTTTTAGTGACAAAATAATATTATAAATTTCAGATTCCGTTACTGGTCTCAAAAATATTGTGTAATGATTGATTAATTCTCTATTCAAATTCGAATTTCGAGCACGTGCCTTCATAGGTAGGTAGGTATTAGCCAATCACAACATATCAAGTATCGACAACGCGGGCGAATGGTCAAATCAAACCAATCCCGATCAAACGACGCGCCGCGCCGCGTAAATTTGAATTACCGAATCGCTTACGTCACCGGGCGTACTGAATCTCGGCGTTTCTTAGCCGAGACCGAGATCGAGAATCTCGGCCTGATTTTAGCCGAAAATCACTGACGCCGAGACCGAGATCTCGGACGGACCTTAATATTAGCAGGGCCCAGGGGTCGAAACTGGTCAGTAAAATCAGTAATAGTCAGTTTTTTGTAAACAGGTCTGTTAAAGACAGTTTTTGGTAAACCGGTCTGTTAAAGCCAGTTTTTTGGAAAAAATCTCAGTTTTGTCAGTTTTTTAGGGATTGGCACTTACGAGTTTTCACATCGTACCCCTATTCACCTTAACTGGAATATTTTTGATAGTAGTCTGAGCGTATCTATTTATTCTATTCTAATTGTAATAGCTATTAAGTTTTTATTTCAAAAAATGTGTTGGGGCTAGTTTCTTTTGGGCTCGACGTTTCTTCTCGCTCCGCTAACACTTCCCGAAACGTTGAGTGTACAAGTTCCAAATGGTAGGAACTTTGTACTAGGTAGAAAAATATGACGATTTAAAAGTATGTGTAAAGCATCTACTTAAATAAAAAAGATTTTTGATTTTAATTTTTGTGAGTCTTTATAAAGTGACATACCTATGAAATTAAGCCCAATTTTATCACCAAGAAAATATTGAAAAAATCTCAGGCTTGTCAGTTATTTAGGGATTAGCACTCGTTTGCCGTTTTCACGCAAACCTAGGAAACGTTGGGCTGTTCTCCAGGCAAGGAGACCAAGTCCTGATTAGTGGAGGTTGTTAGGCTAATGGCCAACCTTAGTGTCAGAAGCATTCAAGCCGCCTAAATGCCTCTGACATGGCTTAACGACTACCAGTGACTTTAACATTTATGTATTTTTTTGCTTTTTTGAATAGCAAAAAATAATAATGTTTATTACTTTTGATTGGCACTGATTTAAAGCGACAGTTGTAAAAAGTACTTGGTAATTTAACAGTTGGTTATTTAACAAGTTCGGCTGTAAAAACTGAGCAGTAAACTATTTAAAAATAAGTCTAACAAAACTTTAAATGCGTAACTTAATAAATGAATTGAGCAGTAAAATAACTGAACGAGGGGTTACATCTTATTATAAGCAGTTCTAAAACAATGAAGTGGAAAAAAATATCTCTCGTATATTTCAGTATGAAATGTAAAAAAAAAACTAGGCAAATGCAAGTCGGAATCGCAATTACAAGGCTCCGTACCATCATACAAGACTATTTATTATTGAAATCGAGCAAGAACAAATTTTTTTGTATTGTCCTGCTAAAATTTTTTTTATTTTCGTTATTCGTTATTATAGCAGTTATAATTATGTAGTATTAACACAGGTAAAACTCACTTACAACTCAGGAAAATTTCATATATCTATCTATTTCAGTGACTGGTAATGTCGAGCAAAAAACGCCGAAAAAACTTTTTTTTGTATACTTAGGTACCATTTTATTTATAATTTTATTCCCCTTCCTGCCCACTTCAATAGCAGTTTTCGGCCCTGTTCAATTATACTGGTGCTCGGATTTTACCGCTCACCTGTTTCTGCTCATTTAATTATTTTACCGGCCATATTATTTTTTGTACTGGCCATAGTAGGATAAAATAACTGACCAATTTTGATTTTATTACTGTTCATGTTTTACAGTCACACTAATTTTCCAACCCCCAAAAAATTTTATAACTGCCCGTTTATTTTTCAACTGATCATAATAACTTCCGTAATATTTAAATAACAGTCGTAAAAATTAATTCCCCTTTTGATTAGAACACAATAAAAAGGGGGTAAGGGTAGGCCATGGGGATGGTGGTGGCCAATAATTATAAAGGTGTTTTTATTTTAATACGTAGCTCCTACATTTTTAACTCATTTCAGATAGTAAGTCAATATTTTTAAATTTCATCTTTATCAGTAAAATCAGTATTTATTAACACTGAACTTGTTTCGAGCCCTGTATTAGAGATGAGACAAACGGATAGTGATTTGACCGGTTGTCAGATATGGTATCCGGCTTACTGTCTTGCTAGATAGACCACTATTCCGGAAGATTTGCAATTTGATTTCTACTGATTTTAAAGGTTTTCCATAAAGTCGTCTCTTTCAATGAAAAGGATGCAAATAAAACCAATTCTTATAATCTCCACCAATCCAGACTTAGCCTCCATGTCTGGACTAAGGCCTCCCAAGGTATGGTAAGAGCACCGTGCCCAAGCACAGCAGTAAGGATAATTGACCACGCTGAATACGTTAAAAACAACCGACTTCAATCGCAACAACTCCAGTTTTGCTATGTTTTTGTTGATTTTCTCAAAAACAGCTGAATCGATTTCGATAAAATTTCTATGGGACCACCTGTGAAGTATACCCTTTTAAACAAAAAAAGAATTTTCCAAATCGGTTCAGGCGTCTTCGAGTAATCGGTGAACATACATAAAAAAAAAATAAAAAAAAAGATTCCGACGAATTGAGAACCTCCTCCTTTTTTTGAAGTCGGTTAAAAATATGGGTTAACATGTAGTTGTTAATCACAAATTCGCGTCAAGATTGAAACAATCCACATATACAAACAATCGAAAAAGGGATTCCTATCAATCGTGCTGCCCTCATAAGAAAGAAGGCCGCAAAGTATACGGCAACTCCATATACTTTGCAGCCTTGTTTCTTATGGGGGCAGCATGACTATGAAACCTTTTTTGCGTATTTTCAAAAAAGAAAGCGTTAAAAAACCGACTTCAAACGCGTAACATACGGGTCAAACTGAGAACCGCCTTTTTTGAAGTCGTTTAAAATACTAAAACCTTCTAAATGTAACAAATACTTTTCTGAAAACCGCATTAAAATCGGTCCAGCCAGATGTGAGATAATCGCGGACAAACATACATACATACAGGTCAAACTGAGAACCTCCTTTTTTTAAGTCGGTTAAAAATGGATTAAAGGTTTAATACTGGTTTTTAGAGGATCCAATAACTTTTTTTCAGGCCATATACTTTGACGGAAATGTATTATGCACGAGCTGCACTACGATATCTGCAGCACACGTACCTAGCCATGCAGTGGGTGAGCGGGCACATCCGCGAGGAGCTGAGACCAGATATAGTTGTCAATTTCTTCTTGCAGTGGATCGACACTGACAATTTGCATCTGTACAATGATATAGAAATTAAAGTATGTAAAGAATTTAATAAAATATATACATATAAAAATAAACTATTATTATTTTTATTCAAATGTTTCAAAGTTATAGATGAAAGATTATAATTAATAATCCGTTTATTTTTTGTTCAGATGGAAGAAATGACTAAAAAAGTGGAAATTATATTGGAAACAAAGCATAATTCTAAAGCCAACCAGTCAAGCGTTCAAGAAAATTGTGCCAAAGGTCTTTTTAGTGAAAGTTCTATACTTAGTGCCGTGACACAAGTTTTGTACCATCAAAGACATATGGTAGTAACTACTACTGTAAATGCGGACACTCTAAATATCATCAAGGTTGTAAATAGTTAACAATTAGTAATACAAAATTTAAAAAAGAGAGAAATTATAACCATTTCTTTAATTAACATTTCAGGTGTTAGAAAATAAAGTTGGCAACCATATAGCTTTAGCATCAATCTATCAAGAACTTGCAAGACGGTTTGGTTTAAAATGTGATCTCATAGCATTTCCAAACCATTTATTTCTTGAGTACAGGGATAACAGTGATCCCCGTTTACCTCAAGTGTACACCATCAACCTCTGCAATGGAGAGCTTCAGGCGAAAGGGCGCTGTCCGTTCTCGCAGCATAACCAAAACAGCTCATTTAAAGACACAGATTCACCAGATTCACTGCTGCAATACATTTATTCAGCATTTCATAAAACTATGGGAGCAATCAAAAATGGGTAATTAATTTTATATACCTTTATACTAGAGGGTGCTCGGTACGCAAGCTGCACGTAGCTGGCGGTACTTTTTACATACAATTTTACCGATATACCTACAGAGTAAAAAGACAAAACCAGTGTGTTCCATACACTCATGAAACTGAAAAACTTTTGCAATGGAACTCGTACGGAATTCTCATCAAATTTTTTGGACTCCATACAAATTGGTTGATTGGTCGATCACAATTTGTATGTAAAGTTCGAATTACATTACCTACTTTGCTAAATAAATATACGTCCCATAGGGAAAGTAGTTCAGTTTCATGATTAAAACACGTCAACATTTCTTGGAGTGGTATTTTACACCCCAACATCATATGCTAAGATTAGCATTAATTTGTTGTTAACAACCTATTACGTCCCCACTGCAGGGGCACGAGTCTCTCCCCGATGTATGGGAAGTGACCCAGCATTAATTTATTGTAACTCTCTAAAATCGATATTAATGACATTTCATGTTCCAGGCACACAAAAAACGCTTTACATCTCCTAGACTTTTTGAGTACCTATGATAATGATTATAATCCGTACAGGCATTTTCTACATTACCTATTAGACCTCACCCATCTATCGGCTATGAATTTTCCACTGAATTTAAAGTATGTAAGTACCAACAAACCTGATTTACACTGTTCGTTAACAACCCATATCGTCCTCACTGCTAGGGCACAATTATTCGGGAAGGTTCGGTCAAACTCGACACACGGGACCCCAGTCCGGATTAACGGAGGTTATGGGTCAACCTCAGTGTTTTTAAAACTTTTCAAGCAACTTATAAATCCTATGACATGGCTTAACGACTGCTATCTAGTGATAAGTGTTAGCAAACGGCCCCAAACGGCTTCACGTGCCTTGCTAAGCACAGAAACTGTAGAAAAAAATACCATTCAAGCCATGATTGTGTCTGTAGTCAGTTAATCACCATGATTGGCACGACCTCGACCACGCAAACCAGACTGAGGTACGACCGATTTACACTTCGATGACTTTTTTACAACAGTAAAAAAAGCTTTTACTATTAGATTTACACTGTTAATAATACTGAGAAAGGAGTCTGTGTTATGTAGTCAGACATACAAGGTGCTCTTTATAGCTCCTCTACATGATGGGCCATCATGGGCGAAGAAGAGAGACGAAGCTATATGAAAGTAGAGTAACGATATAAGTACGTCCTTGTCTAACCTATACTTATGTCCCTCTTGCTCGCCAATGATGGCCCATAGAGGAGCTATTAGAATATCTGCCATGGCTTAAACCGCTTTTATGCTTGGTATCTTTTTGCGAATTGACTATGAGTTTCTCTGAGAAAATTTAACAGATTAATAAGTAGATACCCCAGTTTAAGCCCTGGTAGAATTTTCAAGAGCAACTTGTACAATAAAAAAAACGGAGACATATATTTATTTACAATTTGTTTATTACAGCTCAGCGACATTCATTTGCAGTTGTTAAGTGCATTAGCAAATTTAAATAATCCACTTCAAATCGCTAACAGATCAGTAAGTCGGTAGTTGTAGATAATACAAGGTGTTAACAAATTAGCTGTCATTACTTAAAATGAAACTGAACAACTTTCCCAAAGGAACCCATAGTGAATTCGCAAAAATAAAATTGGACTTTCCAACTACGTGGGCCGATCCGATGACCGACTTGTTAGAAAAGTACAAAAATTTTTCGCGAATTGACTATGGGTTCCTTAGGAAAAGTTGTTCAGTTTCACTAGTAGAAGCTCCAGTTTAAATAATGATTACAATTTCTTAACACCTTATATAATCTATTAATCGTAATTCGTTTATCTACATACCCGTGAAAAGTCTTACTTAAGATATTTAACTGTCGTTTTAGCTGGCTGTAAAAAGACGCGATGGTCGCGTTAAATATGCAGTGGGCATGATTTGTTATCATCGAAGACAAGATTATGTTTGCATCATTCGTGGATGGGACTTATCATGCGCACTAGGACTGCAGAGGTCCTCGGAAACACATTCATTAGATTTCGGCATACAACAACCTTTCTATTATGTGATAGCTGCGGACCAGTCCGAACGATACGTAGCGCAAGGTTTGTTGCACATTTATTGAACATAGTGACGTGTAGCGTTACTAGAATAAAAAAACTATTTATAGACGGTTTTTCTAATATGAGGAGGCCTTTAGTGAATGTGTAGAGAAGCACTAAGAAATATTATTTTTTATCGATTCCTTTGTAAGTGGGTGAAATTATGATATGAATTATTGAAGATTTTTATATGGGAAACTGAAAAAATAATTTACTGTATTCTACACTAGAGTCTGAATGCGGAATTATTAATTATTTATTATTATTTCATCATGTATTTGATGGAATGCGGATGAAATGTTAAAATCATAACGCTAGTTGTCTAGAGAAGACTACTCTTTTGTCTTTTCGCATAGAATCAGTAGCGAAAGTATAGTTAAGTATCTGCAATCCATAAATTCCATTTATACTATCGAAAACCCCACTCATCAGGTGATATGATAAAATACATGAGCTTTGTGGCTTTAGCTACTTGTTTTCTTGCAATTCATTATTATTTTCAGAAAACCTTGCCGAGGTCATCAGTCCCACTCGACTATATCATTTGGAGGAAGACGTGATCGCTCGAGAATTCACTCACTTTGATGGATTTTCGTACGTGCCAAATGACGACAAAATGATGGAATACCCCAACGAGGCTCCCATATGCAGTCTGTTTCGTGATCGCAGTGCACTCATGATTAATTCCCCGAGTCATGTATTGTGACCTAGAACAGGATCTCGCGCCAAGGCTTCACTTCACGTCGCGTCTTCACGATAAAAATATTTACAAAACCTCTGCTGTCGTAATGCGGTGCTACCCAGATTTTACCAAGTGGTTGGTATCGATTTGGTTTTGTACAAATCAACCATCGATATGGGAGAACATTAGATGAGATTACTTGCTCTATTTGTTTCTGAACCAGCGTCTTCGTCTTGCGGGGACCGAAGCGGGGTGAAGAGGGAGGGAGGCATATGTATTTTAACAAATATCGCCTTTGTGTGATAAGCCTAAGGTTGATGAATTTAATGTTATTTACTAGGGACATCGAGCGACGAGTAGCGAGGCATGTTTTAATTAATGTTATTTACTAGCGACGAGTAGCGTAGCATTGCTATAAATAACAAAATATATTTTATTTTATTTTAATTTATTTATTTGGGAAACATACAGGATCAAAATCTATTGATAAACTTCAGAGTTTCCGCAGATAGGGTGTGAGCGACCCCAGCAAGCACTTTTTCCCTGGGGCTCCTAGGAGAATCCTACCTATCTCAAATTTTAGAGCATAATTAGAGCAATCATCATGCCAAGGGAAAAAAATTGAGCAATCATACTTTTCGAAATACGAGCTCCTAAAGGTGTGCTTGCTGGATGGAATGCCATCCGACTGGTGCACAAAAACTACGAAGACGTGGGAAAAAATTTTGATGCACAGATTTAGAGCATCATAAAGTGAGTCGGACTGCAAAGTTTCATGAATGTCATGTCAATAGTTATCTCGCTAGAACGCAAAACCTGCTTCACGTTGTTTTCACGAATCTTTCTAGCAGTCACATCAGATATCAGATTTAATGTATTAGCCATTTTTGTAATGTATATTTTATCACACATTTTTTTTTTCAATAAATTAATTACAATATCAATATACAAAAAAATATAGGGACAACGGTAGGTAGTAATATGGCTCAGTTTGGAAATGTTAAAAAGTATTTAAATGACAAATGCAATTAGTTGCTTATGGTCTGTAAGTTATAGGTAAAGATTTTTTTTTTGTGATGGTTATTGAGTGATATGTATGATAGCAAGAAAATGTAACAATGTTATATGCACCTGTTGATTTTCTATTTATTAAATAACAAATTTCGTAACTGTTAAAGGCCTGTGCATAAAAAAATTTAGAACAAATGTGGATTTTTAAGTGTTACTTGAATAAATTTGAAACCTTTTATAAAATTATTGTTGTATTAAGTTTACAGTTCATTGACGTAAACTTATTGTATGCCCGGAATGGGTAAACTAGTGAAACATGTAACAACTTTATATACTCAGTTTTTTTGCAATAAATAATATCTTATCTTATCACTAAGATCATATAAAAATGAATTAAAATTATAATTACATGATGTAATAATACTGTAACTCAATATTAATGTATTTAAAAAAAAGTTTATGTTTCAATATTTTGTAATAATTATTTAAAATGTATATTATTAAAATTGTTTAGAAATTGTAAGAGAAACAAAAATTATTATACAGGGTGACTTTAAATTAGTTCTTGATACGAAAGGCTATGAATGTGCTCATGATAACAAACAACTTTCCCTAAGAAACCCATAGTCAAATCGCAAAAAAAAATTTTGACTCTCCATACAAATCAATGCACTGACCGGCCAAATTAGTATGAAGAGTCCAAAATTTTTTTTGCGATATGACTATGGGTTCCTTAGGGAAAGTTGTTTGTTATCATGAGCACATGCATAGCCTTTCGTATCAAGAACTAATTTAAAGTCACCCTATATATAAGTTTATTATTCATTATTTTTTTCTAAATAAGGGGGATGGTGTAGTATAATGACGCACGCCCTACTTAAGTATATGATGAGTTAGCAATGAGTTAGTTAGTTACCTTTAGTAATATTGTATTAGCGTTAATTTGATTCATTATAGATTTGTACACCAAACTATGTGTATCTTTTAACTAACTCCGACTACCACCAATCCTGTTACCACAGTATCAATATGGAATATATTTACACGGTTTTTTTATTTTACATAAAATACGTGACGATTATGGAGATTTTAACAGATTATTTTGTACCTACATTTCGAAATACCTAAATAGTGGTAAGTAGCAGGTGAAACTGAGAATAATTTCCTCAAAGACATATTCATTTGCAATATGATATGACTTCCAAAAATGTATCAGCTGCAGTGGCGTAGCGTGGGGGGGGGGCATGGCCCCGGGCGGCACATGGATAGGGGCGACGAGCGCCGTCTTTTTTTACCTAGTTGGGGCGGCAAATTGAGCGATCGGAATATATGATATAAAATATTCAAATTTATATGACCCAGCTAAAACGTCATGAAAACAAATGTTATCGTATGAAGAATGAAACCAGTACAGCAACGGCGCACAGTCACTATTTTACACAGGCAGGGCCGGCCTTTGGTTCGTGCCACCCGGGGTGACAGTCAAAGGCCAGCCCTGCCTGTGTAAAATAGTGACTGTGCGCTGTTGCTGTACGGGTTTGCTCGAAGCCCTGTGCTGAGCGTCGAGCTCATAGGGGCGCTAAGCACCCTGGTAGTTTGGGTACCTACCCTAACAGAAATGGCGCTGAGCGGAGCGCTTCAAGTAAAAGGGTTTTTGTTGGTTTTATGAGTAATATTTTTAGATATGTAAAAAAGAGTGTAGCGGAATAAGCATGGGCCAGATGCCCCTCGGGAAAGTTAGGTTGATATTTTTACCATGACATCAGCTTCTCAAGAGAAACATTTCCCTGAGCTATCAAACCTCAGCACGCGCTAGTTTTTGAAATAAAAATTTTTAATTGATTTTTGAAAAAAATATTTTTTTCCCTTACAACATAAATTTTTTTTGTGATCTTTTTGCAAACGCTAGATACAACAAAGAAATATTAAACAAAGTACTTTTTAGTGTTCGCAGAGATTTATATATCGAAATACACGAATTTAAAAATTTTCAAAAATTAAAATGTCACGAATTCTGTGCGACACCCTCACGGTATTTTTTTTATAAATTACTCTTACTGTGCTCTATAACATATATTTTTTTCAAAATTTTAGTAAGGGTAGAACAGTGTTAGAAAAAATATTATTTCTATCCATATATGAATTTTAGAGCAGCGAAGTGAGTAATACTGCTCTGATTTTTAAATGTAATTTTAATAATAATATAGATATAATACACCCAGACACAGAGCGAACAAATCTACTCATCACAGCAATGTTTGCCCTGGGTGCGGACGAACCCCCAACCCTCAGATCAGATCCGTATGTCACAGCCACTTTTTTCCGAAACTATAAGAACTATACTGTTGAAACTTGGTAAGTAGATGTATTCTGTGAATCGCATTAAGATTTTCACACAAAAATAAAAATAAAAACAATAAATTTTGGGGGTTCCCCATACTTAGAACTGAAACTCAAAAATTTTTTTCATCAAACCCATACGTGTGGGGTATCTATGGATAGGTCTTCAAAAATGATATTGAGTTTTCTCATATGTTTCTTTTTTCTAAACTGAATAGTTTGCGCAAGAGACACTTCCAAAGTGGTAAAATGTGTGTCCCCCCGCCCCCTTAACTTCTTAAATAAGAGAATGATAAAACTAAAAAAAATATATATGATGTAAACTACCATGCAAACTTCCACCGAAAATTGGTTTGAACGAGATCTAGTAAGTCGTTTTTTTAAATTGGTTAGAAATCGTAAACCGGAACGGAACGGAACCCTTCATGGGCAAGTCCGACTCGCACTTGGCCGCTTTTTTATGTGATATGTGGCAAACTAGCAGACGGATCACCTAATGGTAAGCGATTACCGCCGCCCATAGACACCCGCAATACCAGAAGAGTGACAAGTGCGTTGCCGACCTTTGAAATGGGAGGGGGGATGGGAGGAATTGGGGGGGAGGGGAGGTTGGGCCTCCGATGCCCTCACTCACTTTTAGGCCGTGGTATCACTCCGGTCGAGCAGGCCCATTCGTGCCGAAGCATGGCTCTCCCACGGTTATCGTCTCCACTTCCGGATTTCGACTTTAATCTTCATAATTCTTCAGTAGTTGCTGAAATCGCCTTTTTGTTTTGTTTGTAGTATGGATGTAGGTCTTCTTTAGCCAGTAATAAAAATAAATCATCGCAGAAATATTTGCCCTGGATTGGGATCGAGCCCACCACTCTCGGATCAATAGTCTGGAGTGTAAATCACTGAGTCAGTGATAAGGGTTATTAGTAAGAATAACTGTGAAAATGTCGAAGTATCGACATCGCGCACACTACACCGCCCGCCGCAAACCGAGCGATCTCGCCGCTGCTGGCGTCAAGAAAGTTCCACATCTATCGCTCGCGCCGCCCCGCCCCGCCGCCGTACGTTCTGGCCGTGTCGCGTATTGGAGCCACAGAGTATTGGAGCGCACGATTAGGTACTCACAGGAAACAAATGTAATCAAACAATTTTTTTTAACTGGTTCGGTGACTTAATGGTGAGCGCTCCTGACTACTGATCTTGAGGGTCGGGGGTTCGTCCGCACCCAGGGCAAACATTGCTGTGATGAGCAGATTTGTTCGCTCTGTGTCTGAGTGTATTATATATATATTATTATTAAAATTACATTTAAAAATCAGAGCAGTATTACTCACTTCGCTGCTCTAATATTCATATATGGAGAGAAATAATATTTTTTCTAACACTGTTCTACCCTTACTAAAATTTTGAAAAAAATATATGTTATAGAGCACAGTAAGAGTAATTTATAAAAAAAATATCGTGAGGGTGTCGCACAGAATTCGTGACATTTTAATTTTTGAAAATTTTTAAATTCGTGTATTTCGATATATAAATCACTGCAAACACTGAAAAGTACTTTGTTTAATACTTCTTTGTTGTATCTAGCGTTTGCAAAAAAATCACAAAAAAAAATTATGTTGTAAGGGAAAAAAATATTTTTTTCAAAAATCAATTAAAAATTTTTATTTCAAAAACTAGCGCGTGCTGAGGTTTGATAGCTTAGGGAAATGTTTCTCTTGAGAAGCTGATGTCATGGTAAAAATATCAACCTAACTTTCCCGAGGGGCATCTGGCCCATGCTTATTCCGCTACACTCTTTTCGCGCTCGCTTCGCTCGCGTTTTTTCTAATTAAATTGTATCGTGTACACTCGCCCACGGAAGAATATAATGTGCTCACTTCACATTAGGAGATTGCAGGTTCTATGTCCGGCGGGGTTTACTTGGTATTACGGATATCGAATTTAGCTATACTCGTATTAGCAATCGAACATGACATACACATCGACAAGTACAATATTTTAAACAGTATTTTAATTGATTACAGAATTTGGTTGCTTTATTTGACTTCATTAAGAAATGAAAATAGAAAGGGGCGGCAAATTTTCGATCGGCCCCGGGCGGCGAAAACCCACGCTACGCCACTGCGTTTGACATGATTTTCGTCTTATCAATGTTCATTTTAAGACCCAATTGTTGGGAGACTCTACTGAGTCCATCGAGCATTGCGCCTAGTTCCTACAAGGTCTCAGCCATGATCACGATATCATCAGCAAATCGAAGGTGAGTGATGTACTCGCCATTGATGTTGATACCGAGTCCTCTCCAGTCCAGAAGCTTGAAAACGTCTTCCAGTGCAGCGGTGAACAGTTTCAGAGATATAATGTCTCCCTGTCTTAACCCACGCTACAGCCGGATAGATTGTATATTCTGATCCTGATGGTGGGCCGTCATGGTGGCGTTTTCATACAAACACTTCAACACTTCGATGTGTATCGATAGTCAATTTGGCACCGTTGGAGAGACTGTAACACAGCCCAGGTCTCGATCGAATCAAAAGCTATCTCATAGTTCACAAACGCCATTATACTCTTCGGTCTTCTGTATAATCTGCCGCAGCGCATGTATGTGGTCTATGGTACAGAAGCCCTTTCGGAAATCAGCTTGTTCGGGAGGCTGGAAGTCATCAAACCTGCGTGCGAGACGATTCGTAATGACTACATGGCTTGTAGACATGGCTCAGGTGTGAGATGGGTCTGTAATTCTTCAGCAGAGTCTTAGCACCCTTCTTGAAGAAGAGCACCACCACACTGTGCCGTGCTGTAGGCGTTTGTGCCACGAGAATGACGGAAATGAATAGCTTCTGAAGAGCTATAAGTACCGGTTCTCCACCTGCTTTCAGAATCTCAGCCGTAATTCTGTCATCACCCGGTGCCTTGTTGTTCTTAAGCTGTTTGAGAGCCATTCTAATCTCGCACAGGCTGACGTCTGGGATATCTTCGGTATAGTGTCTGGTCAATCCGGCTCTCGGATTTTCAGCCACATTACTGACAGGTAAGTATGTAGTCATGTATAATTGTCCGTAGAACTTCTCAACCTCTTCCAACAGCTCGGGCTTAGACGACACGACTCTGCCATCCTCGGTCTTCAGCTTTGTCAGTTTGGCTTTGACCAGCAGACAGATCCCTTGCCAATACCTTAGACCTTTTATTGCGCTCGATAGCCTCTTTAATACGATTGGTATTAAATTGGCGTATATGGCGTATATCGTATAGTCCTTGAGATCTGTCTGTTTAGTCGCCGATATTGATAAGCATCTTCAGAGGATTTCAGAATCAGGCTCCGTTTTTCCTCCATGAGTTTGCTGGTGAGCTCCGAGATCCGGTATGTTTTTTTTGAACGTCTTGTTTTGAAGGCCTTATTCCCAGCCGTTTGGACAATTTCCACGAACCTGTCGTTATATTCGTCCACATTTTCACATTCTCCTAAGCATTCGAAGCGGTTGTGCAACTCGAGCTGAAAGCTTTCGGGGTTTTGAAGTTATATAGGCGCTGGTCGAAGCTTCATCAGTTGTAATGAAAATAATTTGATGTGGATCGCGAAGCACGGAAATGGTTACGAGATTAATGCGTCAATAAGAGTTAAACTCATTATGGTTATGTATGACCTTTTCTGAAGTCAGTTAACTTGGGTGATCAACGTGACCACGCAAGTTACATAGTAGACCACCATAATACTACGCAAGTAAGATAGTAAACCACCATAATTCGTATGAGAAATTGTCACGTTTTGCAGATTTTCTCAAATACGTTTTTACTTATAAGGAAAAATATTTTTTGTTTTACGTGACAAATATTTTGTGCGTGCGAGATATATTTAAATAATAATAATTTGTACCTGTTTATATTACGTTACTTATCAGTTATATGTCATTTGGGCGCTAGATGATTCATTTTATTTACTTACGAACAACAGATACTAAAACCGCGCGTTTTAAGCTACTCTGCCGAGCATCAAATTATATATTTTTTCACTAAGTATTTATTATGCTATTCTAATGAAATTCCTATTTTTATAATCCTAAGAAGTCTGGCTTCCAGAATATATTTTTTTCATGCTAATATCAAAGACGATTAAAAAGTAATCGACCCATATGTGGAAAAAAGGTAGCCATGTTTTATACGTTTTATCAAATATTTCTTTTTTTATATATGGAAAGTCATTTTTTTTGTTACAGAAATGAATTCCTTATCCTTTAATCATACGAAAATGATATCTCAATTGCCCTAGTACTAATAGTTTTGGAGATATAAGCCCACAAATGGAGCACGGCAGAAACAAACTTTGCCCCCCTCCCCCTGCCGAACGGGGGATGGCTCCCGGTGGCTCCCGGGCTTAATCCACTCAGACCGGCCTAGGGAATAACTATGCCAAATTTGAGCGCCGGATCCAAAATAAAACGGTTCCCATACTAGGCGTTGCACTAAATTCCCCATTATTAGGTCCGTTTCGCAATTTATCCAAATCCTATATGCCCCGTTTCCAAAATATTCAAATATCTACTCTCATAGGAACCGTTTCCTAAATTAACTTTTGGCTGATACTAAGGTTATCTTTGTGTTATAAAATCCTTTACTATATGAACTACAATAAGTTTTTGGTTATATACCTATTGTTGCTCCTACTTCCCTTGCAGTAGGAGAATAAGGATATGTAGGTATATATCCTTGTGCTCCTACCAGTAGGAGAATTTAGTAGGAGCCCGAGGCCGTAGCGGTTTTAGCGTTCGTTTTTAAGCCAAAATAAAAACGTGATGGTAGCGCTGTTAGACAGTATCCCTTTGGTACGTATAAGGACGAAAACACAACAGAGCGGCGCGGCGCCGCAACGCTGAAATCGGCGGCACGCGTTGCGCCGCACCGCCGAACGCAGCGTTGCGCGGCACGCGCGCCGCACCGCTCGTATCCGCGGCGCGCAACGCTCGTAGCCGCAGCATGCACCGCTCCTAGCCGCGGCGCGCAACGCTCGTACCCGCGGCGCGCAACGCTCGTAGCCGCAGCATGCACCGCTCATATCCGCGGCGCGCAACGCTCGTATCTGCGGCGCGGCGGCGGCGGCTCATTTGATGTCCACAGTTTCTGTAGGTCGGAAGCTTGTTTTTAGGGTTCCGTAGCCAAATGGCAAAAACGGAACCCTTATGGATTTGTCATGTCTGTCTGTCTGTCTGTCTATCCGTCCGTATATCACAGCCACCTTTTTCCGAAACTATAAGAACTATACTGTTGAAACTTGGTAAGTAGATGTATTTTGTGAACCGCATTAAGATTTTCACACAAAAATAGAAAAAAAAAACAATAAATTTTGGGGGTTCCCCATACTTAAAACATTAAGAACTTAGGACTCGCCCATGAAGGGTTCCGTAGCAGCAAGTAACATAATATAAAAGTTCTTGTAGTTCGTTGTAGGTAAATTGCTGTTTACGATTTATGACGTATTAAAAAAACTACTTACTAGATCTCGTTCAAACCAATTTGCGGTGGAAGTTTGCATGGTAATGTATATCATATATATTTTTTTGTTTTATCATTCTCTTATTTTAGAAGTTACAGGGGGGACACACATTTTATCACTTTGAAAGTGTCTCACGCGCAAACTATTCAGTTTATAAAAAAAATATGTTAGAAAAAATTTTTGAGTTTCAGTTCCAAGTATGGGGAACCCCCAAAATTCATTGATTTTTTTTCTATTTTTGTGTGAAAATCTTAATGCGGTTCACAGAATACATCTACTTACAAAGTTTCAACAGTATAGTTCTTATAGTTTCGGAAAAAAGTGGCTGTGACATACGGACGGACAGACAGACAGATAGACATGACGAATCCATAAGGGTTCCGTTTTTGCCATTTGGCTACGGAACCCTAAAAACAAGCGTCCGACATACAGAAACTGTGGACATCATATGAGCCGCCGCGCCGCAGATACGAGCGGTGCGCGCCGCGGATATGAGCGGTGCGTGCCGCGGCTACGAGCGTCGCGCCGCGGGTACGAGCGGTGCGCGCCACGGCTAGGAGCGGTGTGCGCCGCAGCTACGAGCGGTGCGGCACACGCGCCGCGCTACGCTGCGTTCGGCGGTGCGGCGCAACGCGCGCCGCCGATTTCAGCGTCGCGGCGCCGCGCCGCTCTGTTGTGTTTTCGCCCTAAGGCAGGTAACATAGATAACCCTATACTTATACAGGATGTTAAAGTGCGTTTACAATTTTTAGGGGTTACTCAGAATCAAGTATAGAATACAAGAAAAATATAGAAAAAAAACCGATCTTCATTTATTTTTTTAGTATCCCATACATAATCTGAATAGTGAATCAAGAATTTGTATGGAAACTATATGTTTTCCTGTATTCTTTACTTGTTTCAGAGCAACTTCTTTAAATTTTAAATGCACTTTTTTAACATTCTGTAGCCTATAGAACATAACACTAAAATAGTTTTGTTTAAATATATCAGAATTAAATGAAAACAAAATACATAAAGGATTAATTTTTTTATTCATTCCTTTTCCAGTGCTAAGTCAGACAATTTTGAAAGAAACGAGATCTTTATGCAATAATATTTACAATTTTGTTTGAAGTGATAATACGAAATTATATTACGTTTTATGGTGTCGCTGCCATATGGCACTAATATTGTTTACTGTGCTCACAGGACGTTCAAAATCAAATAATAAAATACTTATTTAAATAATTACATTAAACAAGATTTAAGTACTTACTGCATATTATGTATGTTTTGCTTAGCAGTTTTTCAAATTCTTGAAAAGCAGTAAAAATGATGATGATAACTATAATTGGAAAATAGGCATAGATACATAAGTGATTATAATGAACGAACGGCACGCGACTTGGGATATTCTCGTTCGACTGTGAACTCGTTTGTAAACTACCTATCAACAAACCGCGCAAACCAGAAAAAAATTAACTTCAGAAAGTACATGTCGTCGGAAACTGATTGAGCATTTACAAAGTATCATTAATATTTAAGTTTATTGCAAATAAAAGTAAAATAACATTACTGCTCACATACTAAATTTAATAAATTAATTGGCCTCGCTACAATTTCTGAACATCATAAAATAGATTCTTCTGCACTAAACGTTTAAAATTAAATTGATGAATGTTCTGACTTAAATAAATATGAGCTTTAAGCAATGTCCTATGCGAATTTTATGACTTGTGAATATAACTAGAGTTGCATATAGCATGCAATAATCACATGCGTCTGTACTAAAATTAAAGTACAACAGGCAACTGTCGTCTATCACTTGTGATAGTACGGTTAAATTGTGCCATATGATATCAAGAAGAAGTAACACCATTTGCTAAATTCAGTTTGTTTTACAATATTTATTAAAATAGTTTAGCTTTAAAAACTTTCAATCAAAGTTAAAACCACTTCTAAAAGGTACAAATTTTGAAAATGTCCTTACATAGGTACGTAGACACACTATTTTAGAACGACGTGTTCTGAACAGTGAGTAAAGAAACTAAAAATAAATGTGATTATGTTACTAAAAATAAATGTTATTATCTAACTTGGCAGCAAGAACAATACATAGCCGTCGCGCTAGTACAATATATTTCAAAATACATCAAGCTTGTAGGTGTCGTTGAAGAGATCGAGTGGTGAGAGCAACGACAGTACGACGAGAGACAGTATACACTGAGCAGATTTGTTCCTACCCTGGAGCCATATCCAGCCGAACCCTGCCGCGCCATGCTGACTACGAAAGTCGCTTCAAATCGATATTAAAAACAAAAATAACATAAAAAACGAACAAAAAATATTTTTAAAGCGCTGGATATGCTTCAAGACCTCTCAAAACTAAAGTAAAAAAAATTCATGTAATAATTACCTAAACTAATTTAAACAATGTCCTCGCTAAAAAATTTACACTGTATATGGAGTCTAAACATAAGCAAAACTATAAATTAGTATAATTGGAACTTTGTTACTCACAATATTGAGTACAGAATAGACATTTGGATAAGTTTGGTTAAACGCTATATTATTTATTTAACTGTATGTTAAAGATTGAGGTACACCGTTAACAGTCTTAGACTTTAAGACCCCATTCTCGTAAGACATAACTGTCTCTCGACCATTCTCCGTGACTCTGAAACAGAAATGAATGCATTTTTCAGTGAATACACATGGTATTGGGACTTCGGATGTTTGGTTTGTCATAAAAGCCCGTTCCTGCGGTTGCTTTAGGTCCTTCAGTAGCTTTCTTAAGGATGAATCCTTACTTGTGAACAAGTATCTATCATCTATCCTGCGCAGGCACCCTACCTACCCTCAGGCTTACCACTTACATGTATCATCCTAAGAAACGAAACGGAAAAAACGGCTGCCCTTGAGGCAATCCCTGAAACGTCCCGCTATTTTCGAGCTCAATGCGCTCAAAAATACAACCTTTTTGTACATTTTTAAGGTCATAATTTATTTAGGCAAGTTACTTGTCCGCGCTGAAGCGCATCAAGACGATTTACTGGAGCAAGAACTGTAGGATTCGTTAATTATCTTAAACCCAGAATCAGATCAAATCAAGCTGACACTTCTCTTTTAAAAAAATGTTGATCAGCTAGTTCAGATTTGTTATAGGTTACTGTAATTATATTCACTTAATAATATATTATCATTGAAAAATATTTATTTGTATATTTCTTTTATCTGATAGTATCCCAACTACCCTTATCCAAGGCTTGTGGGGAGTCCTTAAAATAATAACGCTGATGTAACTATTTATTATTATATATCTGTGCTCAAAGATCAAACTATTTCAGGGTAGTTTTCAAAATGTAAAAGATTTTCTCAGAATGATAATTTTAAAGGTGCGCTTAAGTCATGGTTTTTAGAGGGAGAACTAAGCAACCCTGATAAAAAAATGCACCATTTAAGAACACAGAAGAACTCTTGTATAGAAATGTAGTTCACATCGGGAGGTCGCGGGTTCGATTCCCAGTGGGATCCAACTTTGTAGGACTCGGTTTGGTTGGTGGTACGGCATTTTCTGAGCCCGCCTGGCTAACTACCACCATCTTATCTAAGTCTTGCCGCCAAACATCAATGTTAACAGCATTGATGTGTTCCGGCATGAAGATGAGATAGCCAGTCCCCCATTGCAGGGCTTTTACCAGAGTAGCTCGTAAAAAAAGGGACTAAAAATTTTAGGAAAAGGGACCAAAAAGGAACTTGAAATCCAAAAAGAAATCATTTTTATTTAATAAAATCCCTAACCATCAGATTGTTGCCAGATAAAAATATACCCGAAAAAAATGTTTTTAGGGTTCCGTACGTCAAAAGGAAAAAAGGAACGTTGTCAGTCTGTCTGTTTGTAAAAATCCTTTTTCTCAGGAATGCGAAGACGTATCAAGTTGAAATTTATATCAAATACTCAGGAGGCCTACAGTCCCTTGAAACTGTAAAAAATCAAACTTCTATGCCAAAGCAATCAAGAGATATGACCGTTTATGCCGCATAATGTCCAAATATGCGGTATAAACGGTCGTATCTCTTGATAGTCATGGCATAGAAGTTTGATTTTTTCACAACTTAAATTTTAGGGCCTTCATTATCATATTTTTGTCAATAATTCATCACTGGGGCCACGCTGATCACTTGGGCGGGCGGTAGCATATCTCAAAAAAGGGATTAAGAGACTAAATTCTTAAAAAAATAGACATTCAGGGACCTATTGAAAATAAAGAGAGCTAAGAGATTAAGGGACTACCACTAAAAGCCCTGCCATTGCGTTGGGGAATCTTGGTAAGCTCGCTTCCATCTTAGGCATCATCGTCACTTACCACCAGGTGTGATGATGCCAAGGGCTTACCAATCGAAAGTAAAAAAAAAATACTTCGAATCATAAAAGTAATTCCTTTTAACAGATTTTTTTGAAAGAAAGAATATGGCGACTGAACACAGCGTGACTGAAAGGAATGAAAAGTTAGACAAAGAATCTAGTATCTCAAACTTGACCTTGTATGTCTCCATTATGCTTAACATTTGACATTATGTCGGTAGGGCCAGTCCGCTGACAATTACACTATACTAGGGTTTTTGGCACAGGTGACAATAGAAAAGGGCGAGCCATTCTCTAAAATTATCTGTATTTATATATAACTATAGTTACTAAACATACTTTATTCAAGGCCTGCACTATAATGTGGTATTGAATTTTGGTTAATAGCAAAACTTTTACGAATTTTGAGGGTTGAACAATGAATGAATGAAAACACTTTATTGCACAACAAAACAGGAAAATAAAAACATAAACATTAAAAATAATGTTATACAGGTAGGCGGTCTTATCGCTAAAGAGCGATCTCTTCCAGCAACAACATTCTATTTACAAAATTTTTCTCTATTATTTCTAAGTGTGTTTTACTAACCCAAGTACCTACATGAAAGGATGACGGGCGGAATTTACCCACCGACCAATAAGAACCAGACGTATGTCGTTAGAAAGCTCTTTTCATGACTATCATTTGTTATTATGGGGGCTGGTCTCAATTCGTTGTGGGGAAAATGTTATAGTTACTTAAATGATGTCTATTAAAATAAAAGTTGTTAATTCTAGATATCTAAAAAAACTGTTTTTGTGTGGATTCCATGTACTTTCAGCGTTATAATGTTAAGTATGAGGTCAGACAAATCGTAAAAAATCATCGTCATAAAATCGTAAAAAGTTAAAATAAAAAACATAGAGTTAAAAAAGTTTATTACTGATTTACAAACACAATTCTTATTATTTAAAAACTAGTGGCGGGCGACGCGTACGCAATGAGCATTTCGGCAGTTACACCTTGCATTAATAGTTTACGTAAGGATTTTTAACTTTTAAACACATTTTTTTTAATATCTGGAACTAACAACTTTTATTTTAATAGATATCATTTAATTAACTATAAGGCTGCGGCCTGGACGCAAGCGACGGCGACAGCGACAACGACAGCGACAACTGTTCACGACGCAAGCGACAAGGTCACTGGGTTAGCGACGATGTAGTGACGTGACTCTGTCGATGTCTGTCTGTCGCGATGTCGATATTTCGATATTTTCATAATTATTCTTATTAATATAATAACACTTAACACTGACTCAGAGGTTTGCGCTCCTGACTATTGATCCGAGAGTCGTGGGTTCGATCCCCACCCAGGGCAAATATTTCTGTTTTTTTAATATTACTACTAACTTGCTAAAGAAGACGTAGATTTAGACAAAACAAAAAGGCGATTTCGGCAACTACTGAATAATTATGAAGATCAAAGTCGAAATCCGAAAGTTTATATTACAAAAGGATGACTGTGGAAATAGATTATATTCTACATAATCAATATTATAAAAGAAAGTGTACAAATGTTTGTGCCGATAAAACTCTGAAACGAATTCAGATACGTGCGGTAGCCCTTGTCCCCCATCCATGAAGAAGGTTTCCGTTTTTGCCTAAAGGGCATGCTTTTGAAGATATAAGGGTTGAAATTTCACCCTAAAGAATTTTATAGAATAGAACAGTCCAGAACATTTGAGAGCACTCTACAGCAGTCCCGGAACAGCAGGGTGCGGGGGGTGAGGACCGGTCTGCGGGGGGGAAGGTGCGGGGTGTGGCGGGGATGATAAGCGGCGTGCGGGGGGTGAGGCGCGGGTTGCGGGGGAGAGGAGCGGGGTGCGGGGCAGGGTGAGGGGTGCGGGGGAGCGGGGTGCAGGGGGAGGAGCGGGGTTGAGGCGCGGGTTGCGGGGGAGAGGTGCGGGGGGAGGAGCGGGGGGGGCGGGGTTGAGGCGCGGGTTGCGGGGGAGAGGAGCGGGGGGCGGGGGGAGGAGCGGGGGGGGGGGGCGGGGTTGAGGCGCGGGTTGCGGGGGAGAGGAGCGGGGTGCGAGGGACGGTGAGGAGTGGTGCGGGGGAAGGCGCGGGGTGCGTGGGGAGGCGCGGGGTGCGGGAGGAGGCGTGGGGTGCGGGGGGAGGCGTGGGGTGCGGGGGGAGGCACGGAGTGCGGGGGGAGGAGTGTGGTGCGGAGGTGAGGCGCGGGTTGCGGGGGGAGAGGGGAGGCTCGGGGTGCGGGAGGGGGAGGAGCAGGGTGCGAGGGAGGGTGAGTTCCGGGGTGCGGAAGGGCGAGGTGCGGGGTGCGGGGGAGGGTGAGTCGGGGGGTGAGGTGAGAGGTGAGGGGGGTGAGGCGCAGGGTGCGGGGGGATATCAACTCCCTGAGCGGAGCCGGGCACTCCAGCTAGTATCAAACTTTATCACTTTATTATCTGAAACTATTTTTTCTTCTCAAACTATCGATACTTTATACTGATTTATCGATTAAAGAAGAACGTCCCTAAACGCGCGACGTCCTTGAAATGTCGCTCGTCGCTCGTGTGTCGCCGCGCGTCTCGCTGTCGTCCAAAACAGCTCCATACAAATGTATGGAAATGATCAAGTCGCTCGTGTCGCTGTCGCCGTTGCTGTCGCTGTCGCTGTCGCCGTCGCTTGCGTCCAGGCCGCAGCCTAACATTTTCCCCACAACGAATTGAGACTAGCCCCCATAATAACAAATGACAGTCATGAAAAGAGCTTTCTAACGACATACGTCTGGTCGTTGTTGGTCGGTGGGTACGCGTCCCATACATTTTATTTAAGTAACTACAACATTTTCCCCACAACGAATTGAGACTAGCCCCCATAATAACAAATGATAGTCATGAAAAGAGCTTTCTAACGACATAAGTCTGGTCGTTATTGGTGGGTACGCGTCCCATACATTTTATTTAAGTAACTATAACATTTTCCCCACAACAAATTGAGACTAGCCCCCATAATAACAAATGATAGTCATGAAAAGAGCTTTCTAACGACATACGTCTGGTCGTTATTGGTCGGTGGGTACGCGTCCCATACATTTTTGCCCGTCATCCTTTGAAATAAGAAGTTCCAATACATGGACGTAGAAACAAATGGACTTCGGGTCAGTGCTCAAAAGTGTCCGAACCAAAAGAGTAGTAAAACGCAAAAAGAGTTGTAATTTCGCGCCAGTCTTCATTTGGTCGGCCGGCTGACTGCGCGTCCAAAATGGCGTACTGCGTCGTGAAAAGTTGTAAAAACTATTCAAACAAAGAGAAAAAACAGGATGGAGTAGCATATTTCCGGTAAGTAAACTCTTGCTTCATCATTTTAAAGTATTGTTTTACTAAGAAACACAGTAGTTTATTTTAATTTGAATTACGCATTTAGTTTGATTTCCATGAGCGAACAATCGAACATCACAGCTTTGAAACAAAAATTTTATAGAGTCGCTTTTAAGTATAAAGTTTTTTATTAAAATATTTTGTTACTTTTTCTACTGTTTTTATTACATGAAATATTTTATTTATTTTAGCTTTCCCCGAGATCCTATACGTTGAGCACTATGGAAAATCATTATAGCCAAATCGAGACGAGAGGAATACTTTGTTCCGAAAAAAATCCACTTTGTTTGCTCGAATCATTTTACCAAATCGGATATGTACACAACTAGGCAAGGTTTAATAAGACTTAAAAAAACAACTGTGCTAACACTGCATTTATGTGCATTTGCCACAGTTCATGGGAACAAAATGTCTAAAAATTCACCCTGTATAATTCATATTTAATCGTGTTTCTGTGTTTGTTATAAAAAAAAAAAACAAGATTCTGCAAAAATAAAAAATACTTATAAAACATAGCCAACAAAAAAACATTATAAGTGAAAGCTACTCCATTACTTCTCTGTCTTCACTCGAAGTTGCGTAAGGTGAAGTACGTTCCAGTCGAAGCTTCGTATGGTGATAAATTGTTGCAAACAAAAATCAACCGTAATGCAATGATACACGATCTAAATTCAAATGTGTTGTTTCTATGCATATAACTACCTGTGTATAGGTTAACTGCGGACGCTTTTTTGTGAATTATGTACTAGACCCGTCGTCCATTTGTTTCTACCTCGATGTTCCAATACCAATAAACAGGCGAGCGACCATAGACAACTTACTTCTTAGTTGTGATCTTCTTGCCGTTGACGATGCGCGTGGTGGTGGTGGTGCTACGCAGGTTGGCGCTGCCGGGCCCCGCCAGCGAGCTGTTGAACGTGGAGAAGGAGGTGAACGCGTTGCCGTTGGCGGCATGCGCGAAGATGTCGTCCAGCCCCTGCATACCGAAGCCGAACGGCGTGAAGATGGATGAAGTTAATGAGGTGCCGGGGTGCTGCCGGCGCCCGCCACCGTGCCGGTGGTGCCCGTGCCCGTGCCCGTTTAGTTCTGCAAATTACAAAAAGGCATTCATCTTAGCTCTCAAGTTTCGGCAAGTCAAGTATCAAGTCCGCGCCGCTGGGAGTTTCCCTAAATGAATGCACCAGGAGAGCTGCGGTGCGTGAGTGGCGATGTGACGTGTTGTTCAAAAGGCCACTAAAACTACGACATGATGACCATTACCACTCTGTCAAGAAAAATCTGTTTCTGCTTAAAAAAACTCCAAATTAATCACGTCTTAAAAAATAATTACCAGCAAACAATTCTCCAAACGGCGAGCAGCCCCCGAAGAACTCTCTGAATACCTCCTCCGGATCGCGGAATGTGAAGGGGAAGCTCGCGTAGCCAAAGTCATAGTCGTCGTCGGCGGCGGCGCGGCGGCCGCGGCTGCCGTTCAGCCCCTCCTTGCCGTACTGGTCGTACACGCGCCGTTTCCGCTCTGCGCAACAACCATCACATCACACACTTCTAACATCTATATCACCAGCTGTCTCCTATCTGTTTCGTCATATTTACTTCAAGTGCCAGCTATAGCGTTCCAAAAAACACACCGTACCAGTAGCTTCCGTGGTGCGTTTTGTAACACTATTAACTCGTGCTTATGGTAAAAGCGAAACAGATCGGCGACATACCAGTTTTATTGGCTTTTCTCACACAGTAAAATATTACGTATTATTTTTGGAAATGAAAAAGGAACACTAAGCGGCGTGTATGTGTAATACTTAGTTAAAATGAGGAATCGAATAATAAAATGAGCGGGGCAAATACAATGCAAAACAGTGACAGCGCTATCAGTATCCCTTCTTGCAACATCACCATCCTATAAATGCAAAAATTAAACATAAGCCTGTTCAAATTAAGCCATAATTATAATGGTTTGAAAAGTCTGATTTATTAAGAACTAGCTTCCGCCCGTGACTTCGTCCGCGTGGACTAATTGTGTCCAGAAAGAAAGAAAATGTTAAGATAGCGCCTTTTAGTGACGAAGTGGAAATTTTGAATTTTTAAGCATTCCTACGGGAACCCTTTTCCGGGATAAAAGTATCCTATATGTTAGCCGAGTGCTTTATCTATCTACCTACCAAATTTCATCCAAATCCGTTCAGTAGTTTCGGCGTGAAAGCGGAACAAACAAACAAACTAACAAACAAACAAACATCCATACTTTCGCAATTATAATATTAAATAGTGATAGTGAATTAGTGAATAGTGAGAAAAAGTTTCTAACAAAGATGGTCCAGCCATGTTTCTGGCACCAGATTTAAATCTGATGGATGCTAAATAACTGCTACCCAAAACTCATCTCCTGAGGGTCAAAACATTTTTATTTAGTTAACCTAACACTCTTCAAAATAATTCGGTTACTTCACATTATGCACGTGCTAATGTATTGTTTTTTTTTTGCCTAGCTTGCACTGAACGTTGGCGCTCATGCTCTACCGTAAATAAATAATTTTTGAAATAATATAGATTAGGAAACTCAGTTTGAAAACTTTGTTTCCGCTAGAAAGCTCGAGGTGTTTTTTAGGTCAAAATAGAGCTAAAATAATGTTAACGATTAAATCAGTGATGTCTGTATCCGCGATGTTCCTATTATATCCGCAAAATTCGAATGTGAGCCTAAAAGAAATTCGCATCCGCGGATTTTAATTTTTTTTCATCCGCACTATTACTTGAGACGCACAGGATTTGTATTTAAATGCGCGAAAAGCAAATGACACGATCACTCTCAAGTCGCAAACCACAAAAATGTTATTCATATTATTTAAGTCTTGAACGATAAGTAATTAATTTTAGTTAGGTAATGATAATTAGTAAAATATTGCTAGAACTCTTCAAAAACATAGAATATTATCATAAGAAAAACTTTCAAACTGTGTTAGGTACTCAATATTTATAATCAATGTTAGATTAAGGACTAATATTTCAACGTTAATACTGTTAATATGATAATATATAGTTATTTGCCAACTGAAAGTGGACGGCTACCAAAAAAGCGGTGAAATGGTGTCTCTCCGAAAAACCCCTTGAAGTTAAAGTGTCGATGCCCATTGACTCCGTTCTTGCTTTGATATCTGTGACTATGGTGACTGGAACCCCGTGCGTCATACACTTTCCGCTTGTTTTCTACCCAACAATAAAATAAGATTATAGGTGACTTCTCCGATACATAACTTATCATCACTTACCATCAGGTGAGATAATGCCAAGGGCTTACCAATTGTTGATAAAAAAAAACTAAAGGGGCCTTCTGAAATACCGGAAAAGCAAAATTTATAATGGCTCCTTATGAAACTGTACAACGATCTCCGCGGCCGCGGGACTAACGATAGAAAAATATTTTTCTTATTTTTCTTTATTTTTTCTCATACTGACAACATTTACTACCCACATTTTTTAAATTACATCCTCGGTAGGGTTTTGTACGCATGCTGTATAAAGGTAACATGTCATTGCCAGCTGGGTGACAAATAATAAAAAAATAACTCCATCTAAATTCAAGTTCTATAACCCTTAAAACATTAATGACCATGTATAAAACAATAATGAAGAAACAAAAACATTATCCCGGGATAAAATTTTTTTTTTAAAAACACATAGGTATTCATGGAAAAATCAAAGGTTTTTTCAGGTATACAGAAGGTCCCAGTATTCAGGTATACGCTGTTTGTTTCTAGTAGGACAGAATATTCAAACCCATAATAGTTACTAGGAAACTTTCTTAGGTAAGTAGGTATTTGACGACGAAAACCTTTTTTCAACGTTGTGAACGTATATAGTATTTGACAAAAAAATGCCACCACAATGATTTGTACCATTTAGAATTGATGATACCACATATTTTCAAAGAAAAAGTGGTTTAGACTTTTTGAGAAGAAGACCCAGACAACGACGTACTTTATATCCCTCATAAAATAAGTATATAGGTTTATAGTATCGATATCAATTATAAATAGATAAACACTTGCCGCATAAGCATGGTTTCTGGTAGTTTTCTGGCTTGTAATAGATATCAAGGTTGTAGAGCAAAGTGCGCCTAATTTAAATCAATTTAAACCAACAAGACTTCAATTCGATAAATATCGACATGGTATATAATTTCGTCATGATGTTTTTCAACTCTTGATTATCACGTGTTTCAAATTCTTAGAGGAAATTTAATAATTCCCATGGATACTCGAAAAACTAAATGTCTAAAACTTACCATCGGAAAGAACTTCATAGGCCTCGGAGATCTCTTTAAATTTTCTATTCGATTCGTCTGCATTATCGGGGTTCTTATCTGGATGCCATTTTAATGCAAGTTTCCTATACCTGAAAAACAACAATATTTTATATAAGCAAATTATATATTATATAACATTATATTGCTTGATAGTACAATAAAATATGGAACGAATATCACATTCCCGTCTAAGCTTGAGGATCTATAGATAAGATTAAATGACGGTCCTATGAGCAGCGGAACCTGTCCAACCCAGATAAAATCTATGAACCAATATATATTTTAATAGCAAAATTAACTACGTTCTAGCTTACTATCGCATATAATAGTCGATTGAAACTAGGTTTATGTTTTAGTTACTCTGTTTTTATCGACTTTACATAACGTAATGCAATGGTACAGACAGGCAGTGACTGTTTCGCTTTTTCTAGATTAAGTATATACAATATATTCTAGCAGACACTCTCTATTGAGATATAATATTTAATAAGTAATATAGCTACTTAAATGATATTGGCTAAGTCACTTCTGTTTTCTAAGTTTTTTGCTGATTTTGCTGTTAGTAAAGGTCAACCAATCCGTGTTTCGACGGCATTGAATTGTTTTTATGATGACGATATGTCATGCTGTCACGACAGCAGGCAGTTTTTTTCAGTAGGTATCAAAATGACAATTAAAATCATCCAATAATCATTTATTATTTCAGACTTAAGTCTATACAAATAAATGAATAAAAATATTTATATATTACCATATAACACGCAAATGGCGTAAAAAAGAATAAGCCTATATCTAGGTGCATGTTTTTGTAATTTTTTGGGTTCCACAAGATTTGTTTCACGGAGGCGGCAGCGTTTCTATAATACCTGTAGAGCCCATGTACTTGTTACACTAAAACGCTAAAATATTAAAGTTTATGTCTTTCGTTGAAACCGTTTATCATGTGAACCAAAACAATGTCTGACACCAAAACATAATACATGTTATATTAGTATATGTCTAATAAAGTGTTTTGTTTTTTGAAAGAGTACATAGCAAATAAAAAAACTGCAAAGTAGGTAAAACATACAATAATTCCCTCGATTGATAATGAGAGTTGACTCATGGAAACTCAATTTAAAATGTCTGTTTTCAATTTGTAAATATTTACATATTTGGCAATGATAAATAACTCTACCCGAGTATTATTGTCACAAAACAGAGAGAGCTAAGAATGTACTGTATGATAATTTCCTTTTGATTGTCGCTCGACTAGGGCACTCATACGTCAGAGTACGATGACGATCAAAGGGTTAAACTTATCTGGCCAGATTACATTTTCGCTGTTAATCCAAGAAACCACAAAAAATCATTACTTTGCATGGTTTAAAGGTCATGGTTTAAATATTATACCTAACCGTTTAGCTTTTTGGCATTAAAATAAAACTACTAGGTACTAGATATTAAGATTTTTCATAAAGGTATGTCATGAGTGATTAGGATTACGGTACAAAACACAGGGTGTTAAAAAAGTGCGTTTGAGATTTTAAATGGTTACTTAATATCAGGTATAGAATACACGAAAAATACTTTTTAGGGTTCCGTAGCCAAATGGCAAAAAACGGAACCCTTATGGATTCGTCATGTCTGTCTGTCTGTCTGTCTGTCCGTCCGTATATCACAGCCACTTTTTTCCGAAACTATAAGAACTATACTGTTGAAACTTGGTAATTAGACGTATTCTGTGAACCGCATTAAGATTTTCACACAAAAATGAAAAAAAAAAACAATAAATTTTGGGGGTTCCCCATACTTAGAACTGAAACTCAAAAGTTTTTTTTTCATCAAACTCATACGTGTGGGGTATCTATGGATAGGTCTTCAAAAAAGATATTGAGGTTTCTAATATATATTTTTTCTAAACTGAATAGTTTGCGCGAGAGACACTTCCAAAGTGGTAAAATGTGTGTCCCCCCTGTAACTTCTAAAATAAGAGAATGATAAAACTAAAAAAAATATATGATATACATTACCATGCAAACTTCCACCGAAAATTGGTTTGAACGAGATCTAGTAAGTAGTTTTTTTTAATACTTACGTCATAAATCGTAATCGTACAACGAACTACAAGAACTTTTATATTATGTTACTTCATGGGCGAGTCCGACTCGCACTTGGCCGCTTTTTTTTACACCTGTATAATAAAACATGAATTATACTTACGCTTTTTTAATTTCAACCTCTGTGGCATTTCGCGAAACCCCTAGTACTCTGTAATAGTCCACCATCGTTTGCGACGGACACTTCTGAAATGGAAAAGATTACGAATTTATCGTCTCATTACTTTCTAGTTTTATTTTGTTAATTTTGTAACCGGCGCGGGGCACCGTAATGTTATCTTCAATGGGTATTATTATTTATTCATATAGATCTTATGAAAATTATTTTCTTTTCTGACAATAAGAATAAACTCATTTAATGTTCCTGTGTGCTAGACCAAGGGTCATGGGTTTGATCACTCCCAGTCACTTTTGTGTAATTAACAGTGTGCTTACACCTGTTAAGTACACAAAAGCTACAGAGCTTTTGTGTACTAAAAAAAGCTAGCCACAGGGCTAGCTTTTTTTAATTTACTGCCCTCATAAGAAAAAAGGCCAAAAAGTGTACGGAAACCCCATATACTTTGCGGCCTTCTTCCTTACGAGGGCAGAATAGTATGTATACCAAGTAAAATTCCTATATGTACTTATTTAAATATATCCCATAATTATCATCACTTACCATCGGGATTATTATTATTGGATATTTGCCTGCAGAGCACAGGCGGCTATTCAAGTCGCCAGATTGACTCATTACAGTTTACACCCTATTCCCGGTTTTCCCGGTTTTACCATCAGGATAGTTGACACCAATGCCACGGGTTTACCAATAATGGATTTTACAAATATTCTGGTCCCCATAGTACAGAATTTTTAAAAGGTCGATTCTGAATATTTACAAATACAGTACAATTATTTATGTTTGGAAATTTTTTTATATACTTATGAGTTGTGAGAGGATGTTCAGCTACTCCATGTCTCATTGTTAGTATACAAAATAAACACAGCCTTTAGATAATAGAAATAGATTGTAAATTTAATGCATACATACAAATAAACTTTAAATTGATCTGTGCGGCAACTGTAAGGATTACATTTTTAGGGCTAGATGCTATGATTGTTCAATGGTATCATTTATAAGCTGCTTACTTCTTATGTAACAAATCTAATATTTGCCGGTGATATTATAATCTTTGCAAGTGCAAAGAACTTCAAAGAATGCTTCAAGATATAGACAAACATGCAAAAAAGTGGGACTAACAATGTACAAGCTCAAACAAAGGCAATGCCTAACAGAGAGGAAGAACCCACAAAGTTGGAAGACATAGAAATTTAATATGTAAAAGAATACACCCATCTTGGACAAATAATATCCCCGGAAAACACAGCAAGCAAAGAAGTAGACATATGAGTGGGAACAGCCTGGAAACATTATTGGTCCTTTAAAGAAATAATGGAAAACAAAGTTATGAGCCCAACTACAAAAGGTAAACAGTTTACCTATGTCAGTATAGGGAGTATGCATGTGTTGAACAGTTTACGGTAAACTGTTCAACATACTGACATATGACATATGGCTCAAAAACATGGACTTTAACAGCACTCACAACAAAACTACAAACCTGCCAACGTAGTATGGAAAGAAGCATAACAGAAAAGAGAGTAGACAAAATAAAACATGAGAATATTAGAGAAGACACAAAAATTCAAGATATCACAATGAAAATATAACTATTAAAGTGGAGATGGGCCGGTCATGTTATGAGAGGACCAGAAAAATGGAGCAAGATCGTCACAATGTGGTATCCTACAAACGGAAAACGCAAAAAAGGGAGACCTTACAAAAGATGGGACAACGACATAGTTAAAGTTACAGGGAAAACTTGGACAATACGAGCACAGAACAGAAACAAATGGAATAAGTTGGAGGAGGGATATGCCAAAGGGCAAACAGACAAGAACTTTTATTAATTTGTAAAATTTTATATTTTTACTGACTTCAAAAAAAGGAGGAGCTTCTCAATTCGTTGGAATTCTATTTTTTTATGTATGTTCACCGATTACTCGAAGACGCCTGAACCGATTTGGAAAATTCTTTTTTTGTTTAAAAGGGTATACTTCACAGGTGGTCCCATATAAATTTTATCGAAATCGATTCAGCGGTTTTTGAGAAAATCAACAAAAACATAGCAAAATTGGTGTTGTTGCGATTGAAGTCGGTTGTTTTTAACATATTCAGCGTGGTCAATTATATTAACTTGGAACATATTTGTCTGGATAAAGGGCTTAAAATAGAAAAAATACTTCTATTATCTGTATATTGTAGTAATCTAAACATTTACCATAAACATAAAAACCAGCAAAACATGTCTAACCAAGCTTTTTAACAAGTTTGGCAGTGAAATCTGATAAAACCATGTTCTTAGATATATTATGTTCTTAGATAGAGGTGGTCCCATATAAATTTTATCGAAATCGATTCAGCGGTTTTTGAGAAAATCAACAAAAACATAGCAAAATTGGAGTTGTTGCGATTGAAGTCGGTTGTTTTTAACATATTCAGCGTGGTCAATTATATTAACTTGGAACATATTTGTCTGGATAAAGGGCTTAAAATAGAAAAAATACTTCTATTATCTGTATATTGTAGTAATCTAAACATTTACCATAAACATAAAAACCAGCAAAACATGTCTAACCAAGCTTTTTAACAAGTTTGGCAGTGAAATCTGATAAAACCATGTTCTTAGAAAATACTACTTCAAAAGAACAAAATTTTAACAATTTAATACATGTATGGTCTAGTACCACAAATAAAATCGAAAATATATTTTATAAATCATACAAAATTGAGATCTGTATTCAATATGTACTGTATTCACAAATAAAAAAAAGTTATGACGATATGATGGTGACGAAAAGGCAACCAGGAAGATGGAACATTTGTATCAGTAAATACATATTTACAAAAGCCAGACGACATAAAATGTACCCTATCTATCTATCAGCCGAAAGACGTCCACTGCTGGACAAAGGCCTCCCCAAAGGATTTCCGCACCGACCGGTCCTGTGCGGCTCGCATCCAGCGGCTTCCTGCAACCTTTACCAAAATGTACCCTATGAAGCCATAAATTTCTGTTTTGTTTACCTGAACTCGTCTAATTAATACCACTTAAGATTTCTATCCAAGAGTTTAGGAAGAGTGGTCAGAGGTTATCCTGAAGACTTCATGTAAACAAAACAGTAATTTTATGGCTGCTACCATAAGGTCAAGCTACAAAGTAATTAACCTTGAAAGAATTTGATTGGACTCTTGTCCTAAAAAAGTAGCCACAACCTTCAGATAAAATTATATATTTTATCTGAAGGCTACTTTACATCAGTTAGAGGGCATCCTTAGGGATCCACCACAGCAGCCCTTAAAAGTTCAAACTGTTGCTTTGCTTCATGATCACAGCAAGGGCTGAATTCCTTTGTAATTTGCCTTCAATTTATGGTAAGTTTGGGTAAACCAGGAATTGGAAAAATAACCGAATTCAGTACCGGGATCACTTAGGTAGTTACTCAAGCTCAAAGGAGTCGACATTTTCGGCACCTCTGCCTGAAGTTTATTTTTGCTATGTCCTACTCATCTTCATCAATCTATTTATTAGTCGTGGTATTTTTCACGTACTTTTTGTATTTTAGAATACAGTGAAATTGGAATAAATTTTTATTATTAGATTAGATTAGATTTTTGCAATTCATCCAAGTAATATCCTCATCTACACATCGACACAGGTTTAGGGTACTTACATTCAAGATTATTTTAGGGTAACTCGAACAGTTTAATTATTAAAATATAGTGTAATTTACTTTTGATGAACTGACGGAGCTAATTGATAAAATATTGTATACCTATTTTTTGTTTCGAAATCGCAAGTACGCGAACTAGTCAAAATAAACATATCTCGTCCATTTTTTTTTTTTTTTTTTTAATAAGTTGCCATGTGAATAAAAAAGAATAACTATTGTATGTACCTAACCACAGATTTTATAATACTACCTAACAAATCTCAAAACAGCGATACGTAAATTATTTGAGTATCACCCACCACCTTACTACCACTCTCATGTGTGTGATCCTTTTTGCTCCCATATCAGCTGTTTGAGGTTATCTTTCATGATTTATTTTTCATCACGCAGGCGCGGATCCGGGGGGGGGGGGGGCAACGTTACCCCAGCCAGAAAATGTCGAATTTTGTCATTCGAGTGTAATAGATAATTAGTTGTCCAGCTTCTGTAATTGTTGCGCATATTTTTGAATTTGTTCTACTGATAGTTTTTTAGTTATTTGACAAAAACATATCTGGCTGCGGTAACGTTACCCCAGCAGCCAGACCATTTTTGATTTTTTGGGTATATTAAAATAAAAATTAGCTAAATAGTTAGTAGTCTAGACGAAGTAAAGGTTGCGACTTAATTTGTGCTGATACGTTTTACGGTTGCGAAGTTATTCAAATTCCGGCTGGGGTAACGTTTGCAGGTTTGCTAGATCTCTGAAATGGTTAAGCGCACATTTATAATTTTTCGTATACCACTTCTTATGAATTAGTTCTAATTTGTTCATCAATAAAAAAACAACAATAATGTACCGTTTAGAAGTTATATAAATAAATAGAATTTTCCTTTAAAAGGTCCTAGCACGACGAATAAGAGCTCTCAAGACTCACTCAAAACGTTATTTTGTAGCTAAAAGCTGCCTTCAAATGTTTGTGAATTTTTATAAGTAAACTGTAAGTGATTAATAAGTTATGATGAAATTTAATTCAGTTGGGGCCACGATACGCAGTGGAGTTTTTTGATCGCCGATTGACAGAGTTTCTTGTGGTTTTTTGAACTGAATGTTATGTCAACAATTAGTTGCCTAGTTCAATTTCGTAACTTTAAAATTCCAGCGTTCTACATTGAATAATTAACGAGATAATCGAAAAAGAGACATTGTGAAGTGCATGACCGCGGTAACCCGACTAAGTTAAGATGGTCACAGAAAAGCGGCCGCGCAGTACATTACTCTAGCATTTTGTAATTTAAAGGGTAGTGTTACGAGTTTTATACAAATGCGTACACAAGTGTAAATAAAAATTATTTTCATTAATGCAAGTCGGTAGTAGGTAAAGATGACATGGAATGGTAAAAATGCCGTGTTTGACGATATCAATATATGTATTGTCAACTCGTGACCCGCCCCGGCTTCGCACGGGTGAATGCTAATATTATGCATGTATTATACAGGGTGTAACAGAAAGGTGTGATAATACTTCATGGTGGGCTTTTACCCATCAAACTGAACAACTTTTTTCTACAACTTTGTTCAAATCGCAAATTTTTTTTTTGGACTTTTCATACAAACTTGGTTCACCAGCTGATCACTCTATCTATTAAAAAAAACAGCATCAAAATCCGTTGCGTAGTTTTAAAGATCTAAGCATACATACTTAGGGACAGACAGACAGCGGGAAGCGACTTTGTTTTATACTATGTAGTGATATACTGTCATCACTTGAAAACATTGTCAGTATTATTGAAAGTGTCTGGTCCGCTTAACAATTAGATACATAAAGAAAAATAATTAAATCATAGAATGTTTATTATAGCTCGGGGTAGGAGTTTATTTTTTACTCAAACGATAATGTACGCGTCTGTATCTTATTTGTGAGATTATTATACTACACATTTTAAAAGGTAAGCATAATGTACTGCGCGGCCGCTTTTCTGTGACCATCTTAACTTGGTCGGGTTACCACGGTCATGCACTTCACAATGTCTCTTTTTCGATTATCTTGTTAATTATTCAATGTAAAACGCTGAAATTTTAAAGTTACGAAATTGAACTAGGCAACTAATTGTTGACATAACATTCAGTTCAAAAAACCACAAGAAACTCTGTCAATCGGCGATCAAACAACTCCACTGCATATCGTGGCCCCAACTGAATTAAGTTTCATCATTACTTATTAATTACTTACAGTATACTTATAAAAATTCACAAACATTTGAAGGCAGCTTTAAGCTACGAAATAACGTTTTGAGTGAGTCTTGAGAGCTCTTATTCGTCGTGCTAGGACCTTTTAAAGGAAAATTCTATTTATTTATATAACTTTTAAACGGTACATTATTATTGTTTTTATATTGATGAACAAATTAGAACTAATTCATAAGAAGTGGTATACGAAAAACTATAAATGTGCGCTTAACCATTTCAGAGATCCAGCAAACCTGCAAACGTTACCCCAGCCGGAATTTGAATAACTTCGCAACCGTAAAACGTATCAGCACAAACCACCCTACTCGGAATGCGTCGCAACATTTACTTCGTCTAGACTACTAATTATTTAGCTAATTTTTATTTTAATATACCCAAAAAATCAAAAATAGTCTGGCTGGGGTAACGTTACCGCAGCCATATATGTTTTTGTCAAATAACTAAAGAACTATCAGTAGAAGAAATTCAAAAATATGCGCAACAATTACAGAAGCTGGACAACTAATTATCTATTACACTCGAATGACGAAATTCGACATTTTCTGGCTGGGGTAACGCACACGCAATTGCCCCCCCCTTGCTCGCTACGCTCGCGACTTTTTATATTAATAATCTAATACCATCGACAGCTTCAGAAATACGGATACACTGAAAATTTGCCCCCCCCCCTAAACGAAATCCTGGATTCGCGCCTGTCATCACGTAGTGGCAGATAACTGGCAACACTTTTTAACTGAGTGAGTTAACATCATCATAACCACTATCATAACATAAACATAATAACATCGAATCGAATTAACAAGTGATTATTAAACCCATGTTTAACATTGTAACTTTAGGTACTGGGTTAAGTTAATAGTTCTGTCTGTACCGTTTTTTTGGGTGGGTCATATACCTAATAATTTGTGTTAATTCAGAAGAGGTGAAAACAGCAGAGGTTTAGAGTTGCATTACTTACTTACTGATTATATGCAACCTAATGTCATGCATTTCACTGACTGTTATTTATTTTAAATGATCTTATGATTATTAGGAGTTCGCCTGTCCATACATAGTATCATTCCGAGTGGTAACACCTACACAATGTGAACTTACGTGGATACATACTTCTTACAATGGAGTTGGAGATATGCTAATACGAAGTGAGCAAGACACATGCATGCCGCAACAACTACGTTTCCCACGTTAGTTGTGTATACGAACCTTAAAATAACATTTGGTTCTTCCGGTGCATTAAAAAGTAGAGGGCAACCTCCGGTGTATTTGTGACGCAGAGGTGTTTTTCCGCTTCGCTGAAGATATTCTAGAAATGTCACCCTTAAGACCACTTGTCACTCGTCACGTTTACTTTAACCCTGTTTTGATGCACGGCCATTCGATGACACTATCACGTTAGCTCGAACACACATGCACGAAACGGATGACTGAGCTTGTTCAATTCAATTCAATGACACTTGCGTATGGTTGATCTTTACCTTCAGTAATATCGACACTGTATTAAAAACCACAGTCGCAATAGGTATTTCAATGAAGATCGCTGCGAAATAGAAAATTCTCGCACACAAAATCAATATATAACACACGTAAAGACGGAGTAGACACAGTCTGTGGCTGCCTCGATAAGACAAAGCGTAGGCAGCGAGCGCGAGCGGGCCGTTTTCGTAACCGCGCCTATATCACAAACGTTCGGAGTGCGCGTTTTCCATCGACTGACTGACACCGAACTTCGGCTTGTTGACGTAACTCGCAAGAGGGCGCTGCGATTAACAAGGAGGGTCTCGCAAAAGCACTAACTAACATACTAACACAGTTTATATTATTGCAGACATTATCGTTAAACATATTGTAGACGTGGATGTAGACAGAGATCACCAAGATCATGATCAACAAAGCCAGAAAAATTTTGAGTGCGTTTGACTACACATCTCACCTAATTGAAAGTGACGATAAAGTCGAGTATGGTACACGCAAACTCAAATAATGTCTATTCACTCCCTCTTTAATTAGATTGTAGGAATCGGGAAGCACAGACGCAGAGAAAGAGTTCCACTCCTTCGCGCGCAGTCCGCATAATAAAGCACTAAATAACATACTAACACAGTTTATATTATTGCAGACATTATCGTTAAACATATTGTAGACGTGGATGTAGACAGAGATCACCAAGATCATGATCAACAAAGCCAGAAAAATTTTGAGTGCGTTTGACTACACATCTCACCTAATTGAAAGTGACGATAAAGTCGAGTATGGTACACGCAAACTCAAATAATGTCTATTCACTCCCTCTTTAATTAGATTGTAGGAATCGGGAAGCACAGACGCAGAGAAAGAGTTCCACTCCTTCGCGCGCAGTCCGCATAATAAAAGACGAAATATAGCGCTTCGTGCGTATGGGTAGAATGTCAACTGCTAAGGGATGAAAAACCTTCCCGCGCCTAGTTGACCGAAGGTAAAATGGAGCTGGAAGAATGAGGTCATGTAGTTCTTGAGCACACTCTCCGAAATGAATTCGATAGAAAACCGATAAAGAGACGATGCTCATGGCTTTGTAGCTTACCTATTTAAAATAAGCTCATCATCACCTATTAGTCTCCTGGCGCGTCGGTCGATAGCACCCAATCCAAGGCTTCCAGCTGCTAGCGAGCCGAGCCATCCCATATCTTATTTCGACCTGAACATCAGCGGAAACTCAATTTCAATTTGTAACGAATTTATCAGCTTATGGGGCAAGTTTCATGAAAAGTCCAGTTTTTAGGGTTCCGTAGCCAAATGGAAAAAAACGAAACCCTTATGGATTCGTCATGTCACATGTCTGCCTGTCTGTCCGTATGGCACAGCCACATTTTTCCGAAACTATAAGAACTATCCTGTTGAAACTTGGTAAGTAGATGTATTATGTGAACCGCATTAACACAAAAATAAAAAAAAACCAATAAATTTTGGGCGTTCCCCATACTTAGAACTGAAACTCAAAAATTTATTTTTCATTAAACCCATACGTGTGGTGGGGTATCTATGGATAGGTTTTCAAAAATGATATTGAGGTATCTAATATCATTTTTTTCTAAACTGAATAGAATTGAACTGAATAGCGCGAGAGACACTTCCAAAGTGGTAAAATGTGTGTCCCCCCACTGTAACTTCTAAAATAAGAGAATGATAAACTAAAAAAAATATATGATGTACATTACTATGCAAACTTCCACCGAAAATTGGTTTGAACGAGATCTAGTAAGTAGTTTTTTTTTAATACGTCATAACATAAATCGTAAACCGCAATTTACCTACAACGAACTACAAGAACTTTTATATTATGTTACTTGCTGCTACGGAACCCTACATGGGCGAGTCGACTCGCACTTAGCCGCTTTTTTTATGTGAAGTCATAAAAGTTGTAGGATAATAAATACAAAATTTTATGAGTAGAACACCAGTTAAGAAGATTGCAGGTATGTTATGTACCAGTATCCCTGTATATAATCATATCAGCCATCTTCCTGTATATAATCATATCTATCAGCCATCGGGAACTTCCAAAGAGTAGATAGGTACGTCCATTTAAGCGACTATCAGCGACGGGACGGCTCGATTACAATCCAGCAAAGTGAGATCCCGTAATCCTGCTGGATACCTACAACATCATCTTACGAATCTGCATAATTGTGAACTTTTCGCCGATTCGCGTAAAATCCATTTAACTCAAGACAGTTTTCAGCCACTTTGCTCAACGTTGCATGGAATTCAGATTTAGCTAGTAAAGATGGTAGGTATATTTTGACAGACTCGATGGCTCAGTGGTTACTGGTTAGCGCTCCTGACTACTGATCCGAGAGTCGTGGGTTCGATCCCCACCCAACGCAAACATTTCTGTGATGAGCAGATTTGCTTGCTCTGTGTCTGGGTGTATTATAACTATATATGTATGTATTTAAACGTATATTTCTATGTATATCAGTCTCTGGTTCCCATAACACAGGGAATCCTAGTTTGTTATTTATTATTATTATCGAAAAATAAAACTTGTAGCGTTTCCAAAATTTCATGTAGGTACAAGAGGTACTTAATGCAAATAGACAATGAAGACTGAAAAAAGTATCAATAATGAATATTCCTGAAGTAGACCCGTGCCCCAGCAGTGGGGACGATATAGGTTTAAAGTTATTTTAAAAATATATGGCATACGAAACTGATGCAGTAGAAGCAAAATAATCCAGGACTTTTACGAGTATAACGCTTTTTGAACACATCAGCATCACATACCTTACCTACCTTACGTTGGGTGAATATAGTTACTTATTTGTTGTTTTTAATATATAAGGTGCTACTTTATTAGTGCCCGATGTTTTAGTCAGTGCTTCTACTCCTGATTCTGATCAACTTTCCCCAAGGAACCCATAGTCAAATCAAAAAAAAATTTTTGGACTCTTCATACAAACCGATCAGCCGAGCGGCCAAATTAGTATGAAGAGCCCAAAAATTTTTTTGCGATTTAACTATGGGTTCCTTGGGGAAAGTTAATCAGAATCAAGAGTAGGAGCACTGACTAAAATATCAGGCACTAATAAAGTAGCACCTTATATATTTATACAGGTTGTAACAAAATAATGTAAGATAAACAATATTATTATTATGCCTTGTAATACGACGTCTGTTACACCCTTTACTTATGAATTTAATTTACCTAATATGAAAAATGAACCTTAGTATCACCCAGCGTGCACCCAGCATAAAGACATTGTGCTCGACCTTCGGCAGACCGGTTGCGGCACAGTCACTTAACACCGGCGACGAACAGCTGATAGGTCTGGTAGCACCGCGCGATGATATCACACTACTAAAGCAGTTTTCAATCCACAAACAGATGGCGGCTATTGATGTGGCTTTTTTCGGTTTGACAGTGTAGAGAACAGTTTAATCACGTTGCTACCCTACTCTATCTACTTTCATGTCGCGTGCAGCAATTAAAGTAAACAATCGACTGCAGTTAATTACCTAAGTGCATTCGTTTATATGCGTGGAAATGCCACATGACTATTTAGAGTCCCTACAAGAAGTTGTCCTACATATAGGGTCCTTATGAAATACCTGAAAAAAATAAACCACGGCTTCTACTCATGAAACTGAACAACTTTCCCTAAGGAACATGTACTCAATTCGTAAAAAAATTTTGGAGTCATACTAATTGAGAAGTCCAAATTTTTTTGGGAATTGAGTATAGGTTCCTTGGGGAAAGTTGATCAGTTTTATGAGTAGAAGCCGTGGTTAACTTTTTTTTCAGGAATTTTAGAAGGACCCTATACTATATGTATGTATCACATAACATTTTAATTGATAAATTTTATAGGTAGCCAAAGCTAAAATTGTAGTTCTCGTATACTTAGAGATTTTTAGCCTAGATGTTTTAAAATTATTATTAAGGACTTAAAATCACTTAACGTTTGCGTTAATTATCCCCAAGAAACCCATAGAAATAGAATTGGAGTAATTAAATGACTTCTTATTGATCTCGTTGATAAACCACTTTTGTATTTCGATGAATCACGTAATACGTAAGTATCTTTGTATGTATTTGTATCTTATTTAAATATGCAAAAATCGATGAGTAATGTGAGTGGGATGTTGGCTAAGAAAAAGTAGTTAGGGTGCTTTTAGTGTGAATTGGATCGTTTCATAGTCATCCAATGGGTATCACTAGAAAGTCTGGGGTATTATATACCTAATTTTTGTTACTTACATCTGCACAATCAGGGACGTATTTTAGATTTTTACGCCCTGGGCGAATACGATCGGGCCGCCCCTTACCCTCCATAGCCAAAGAAAACAACAGTAAAACAGAATTAAATACAGAAACGAGCTTATATGCTGATTACAATGAGCGACAATGCGACATTTGTTTTGAAAAATCATCAAAATCAACTGCGTTCGTTAAATCAGCCTCAATGTTGAGGATTGCGAAATAATTGAGTCGTTTCTCATTCATGCGAGAGCGCATATAATTTTTAATTCTTTTCAACACTGAAAATGAGCTGTGATCAACTCGATGAAGAAAGGAAGCAATCACCGAATGGTAAGAGGTACATTGAATCTAAAAATCAAGCTGGAAAGATGTCGACTAATGAAGCCCACGCTCCGACCAGCGCTTATCCAGCTCCAAAATCCCGATAACTTTCAGTTCGAGTTGTAAAACCGCTTCGAATGGCTAGGAGACTGCGAAAATATGGACGATTACTACGACAGGTTCGAGCAAATTGTATAAAATACTGGGAATAAATAAGGATTTTAAAACCAGCCGTTCAAAATTAACATCTCTGATCACATCAGCAACCTCATAGAGGAAAGATGAAGCCTGAAGATGCTTGTCAGTATCAGTGACTAAACAGACAGGTCTCCAAGTCCTTGACTCGCGAAATATGCCAATTTAATACTAATCGTATTAAAGAGGCTATCGAGCGCAATAAAGGGTCAAAAGTATTGGCAAGAGACCTGTCTGCTGGTCAAAGCCAATTGACAAAGCTGGAGACTGACGATGGGAGAATCGTGTCGTACAACCCTGACCTATTAGAAGAGGTAGAGAATTTCTACGGACACTTATACAAAACGACACGCTTACCTGTCAGTAATCTGGCTGAAGACCCGAGAGCCAGACTGACCTGAAACATACAGAAGATATCCCTAACGTCAGCCTGTGCGAGATTAGAATGGCTCCCAAAAAGTTTAAGAACAACAAGGAACAACGGGTGATGATGGAATTACGACTGAGCTTCCGAAAGCAGGTGGAGAACCGGAACTTATAGGTCTTCAGAGGCTGTTTAATTGCGTCATGCTCGAAGGACGAACGCCTACAGTATGGCACAGGAGTTGGTTACACCAGAGACAAATGGTTACACTCTCTCCAACGGAGCCAAATTGACTATCGATATATCGAAGTATTGGAGTGCCTGTATGAAAACGCCACCATGTTGATCCGCCTCCAGGATCAGAATTCGAAACTGGGTGCAGCGTGGGGTAAGACAGGGAGACATTACATATATCTCCAAAACTCTTCACCGCTGCCCTGGAAGACGTTTTCAAGCTTCTGGACTGGAGAGGACTCGGTATTAATATCAACGCCGAGTACGTAACTCACCTTCGATTCTCTGATGATATGATCATGATTCATGGCTAAGACCTTCGAGGACTTAGGCACAATTCAATGCCCGATGGACTAGTCTCCCAACAAGTGGGTCTCAAAATGAACAGGGCCAAGACAAAAATTATGTAAAATATCCGCCCACTCCTCTGAATGTTGGAGACTCTACACTCGAAGTAGTTGACGAATGTATACCTGGGACAAACTTTTCAGCTAGCTAGGTTAACTTAGAGAAAGATATCAATACTCATCGAGACTCCCGCGCCCGTGTAAATTGTACATTACCTAACATTTTTCGCAGTCAGCTAATGAAAAAATGAGAGTTTTTGGAGAACTGGGCGGGCCGCCCCTTGAGACGGGCCGCCCCGGGCATTCGCCCGAATGACCCTATGGAGAATACGTCCCTGTGCACAATCTTTTATTTAAGGAATTTTATAGACAATTAATAATGGCGATTCGCTATGCAGGGTGTTAAAAATGCGTTTGAAATTTTAGGGAGTTAAGTACTCAGAATCAAGTATAGAATACAGGAAAAAAAGCGCATTTTTTTATATTTTTCCTGTATTCTGTATAACTTGATTCTGAGTAATCCCTTATTTCAAACGCACTTTTTTAACATTCTGTAAGTATATGAAAATGTGCCGCTTCTACGTGGCCTATTGAGAACAAGTTGAATTTGAGACGAAGTTATCTCCCGAATTATTCCGCGTGTTATTATTATCTCTTCAGATAATCATGGTTATTTTAACCCTCAACGATAAAAATTTGTTGGTGTTATAAGGGTGCCTATTGTGACGCTTCCACGTGGCCTATTGAGAACGAGTTGAATTTGAGACGAAGTTATCTCCCGAGTTATTCCGCGTGTTATATATAATCGTCTCTTCAGATAATCATGGTTATTTAACCCTCGACGAAAAAAGTTAGTTGGTGCCTATTGTATCGAGAGTCTGTCCATGGCATCGTCGCATTTTAGCTTTCAAATAGTTGGAACGATTTAAAAGTATTTTTTATTTAGGTATTTGTAAGCATAGGTGGATAATTTTAAATAAAAAAGTGAAAAAAATGGTTCCGTCGTTTTCGAGTAATTCATGTTTTCGCTAGAACAAAAGTTTCTGTGATGAGCAGAATTGTTTGCTCTGAGTCTGGGTGTACTATATCTATATATATGTATGTATTTAAAAGTATTTGTGTATGTATATCAGTCTCTGGTTCCCAAGATACAGGGAATCCTAGTTTGGGGCCAGATGACCGTGTGTGATTTGTCCCAGATATTATTATTATTATTATTATTAATGGAGAGCTTACCAAATCACCTTTCAAAAATAATAAATATTTTGTTCTTTTTAAAGAACACTCGGCTTAAATAACATGTAAACTGTGTTTTATAAATTGCAAGATATGCATTTTATATAATATTTTATAATACTTTATTCACAAAAAATAATTCTAATATGTCAGGAACTGGATAGTCCAACAATTAATTAATTAAAAACAATAGCATGTATTCAAAATATTTATTATTTAACAATTTTTATCAAAAAATCAACTTTGAGATGGCACTAATATCACAAAATATTAAAGTTTAAATAATTAGACTTAGAGCAAGTACTTATTATTAGTCAGTCTCAAACATTCATTACAAAATAGAATTCAAGTTACATATGAAATAGGTAATTATAAGCGTAAAGACGCACCAGCAAAACTAAACACAGTGTACAAAATGAAGACAATAATCAAAGGAAAAATTAAATTAGAATGAGTATTACCACCTATGAATGGAAATTAGTAAAGCAGTTACGTTTCGTATTAATACAAAGGGGCACATTACATGCAGTGCACCATAAAGTTGTCTTTTTATCGCATCCCTTTTGACGGCAACGATGTTGTGTTTTACCCATTGCCGGTAAATGAACTGCTCCATGTTGCCTGAATGCAGACGAAGGAACCTGAGCAATTGGAGGTCTGCCTCTAATCGAAGAATTACCAGCGTCCTCTGTAGGCGGAGGGTTGTCTTGACATTCACTCTCGTCGGTTACGGGATAAAGGCAGTCGTCTATTACTTTTTCAGCAATAGCTTGTTTGAATGCTCGAAGTTGAGGAATCTTGTGTAAACGCACGCTCTGCTTTATCTGATGTTCTTTAAATTTTATCCAGGCGTTAGTAAACGCCAAGTCGAAAAGATGTGACATGAATCTCACTGTCCATTTTTTGGTTCGCATTCTGCTAGGACAGACGGCTAACAATCTGTCAGTTAGATCGACGCCACCCATATTACAATTGTATTCTTTTACCACTTCTGGTCTGGGGACTTGGACATAGCGGCGTATTTTCCTGTCATACCTTCTGCAATCATCAACAGTTTCAGCGGCATGTATATTTGATAAAAGCATGACAGGCTTATTATCGTACCATTTTGTTACAGCTATTTGCTGGTCTTGTCGCACAAGCACATCAAAACTGCCTCTTCCTCTTTTTGACAAGGCTTTATCTGTTTCTAGTTTATTTTTAATATTCTCCGGTAACCGATTCTTCATAATTGTACCAGCGGCTTTAAATCCCCGTTTGTTTAACTCATCGAGCAGTCTAATACTTGTAAAATATCGGTCACAATAGATGACATGACCCGGTACAAGAGTCTCAGTTAGCTTCAAGACAACATTCTCACCTAAGTTAAACTCGTTCCCAGTTAGAGTATTTTTCCCTTGATGTACCAAAATATCGCATACCAACCCATTTGGGTTTGCCATTATAAAAGCTTTCAAGCCAGTGGGATTTGGCTTTCCTGGACAATATTGTCGCATAGGGCAAGCGCCAGTAAATGGGATAATCATCTCATCGATAGAAATTCTTTGATCTCGACTCTGTTGATAACAGCCCTGTATGACCCTATTCAATAAGGTTCGAACTTTCCACAGCATATCTTGTTGTCTCATTTCGGGTGTAATGTCAGCATCATAAACAAGCTTTAAAGAATTTCTAATGAGAAAGTACCGGTCTCTCGTCATAGTCTTAACTATTATTGGTACAGCATATTTTTCACTCCAATACATGCGTATCTGCGGGTAACCAATGCAAGCCATAAGCATAGTAACAGCAAAAAAGCATTTGCATTCTTTGTCAGTCAAATTTAAAGACTTTCCAGTTTTCTCGATAGCAGTTTGATTGGTTTTTTCTACTATTAAACTGAATAAGTCATCATCTATATATTCTTCCAAGTAATCTATCATGGATGATTTAGCTTCGGAAGGCATATATGAGGGTTGTAATAAAGCAGGCCATTCTTTGCTAAAACTTGTCCTACCCCAAGTATTATCAGTTTCTCTAGCCCCAGCACTCGCACTACGAGATCCTCCACGAGTACGCACTCTTCCACGTGAAGGTGTCCCACCTCGTGTCCGAACATTGCTCTGTGATCTTGATCGTTGAGCCTGAGGCCAACGTGCAGTATTACCCCGAGTTCGACCACGTTTACTTACAGGAGGCCCAAGATCTTCATCCTCAGACTCAGAAGTTTCATCACTCTCTTCACTATGGGAATGTATTACGTCTTCGGGCTCCTGGTACGTCGGATCTTCATCGTCATCTACGTTTTCAATTTCAGAATCCTCCAGGAGTTCATTTATTTCGTTATCTCGTAAAACTGCCAGAAATAAATAAAAAAATTAAAGAAAAGCATTTAATGAATAAATAATGAACTATGACCGAGTGTGATTTGTGTAGAACAAAACATGGAAACGAGTAAATATGATAATGAGCGAGCGTTCTTCATACAGAACAAATTGTGAAATGGTTACTTTTTCGCGATATTTACGCATAATTTGCAAAAATAATTAATTGCAGAAAATATTCATTAACAATACTATAGATTAACGTAAATTTTTTACCATTCAGTCAACAAAAACAAAAGATTAAATTAAATTTACTTACCACGGTCTCGACGTGCTGCCATTGTCACTCGCGCGATGTCAAATAATGAAAATATGGCTGCTAGTTTTTGGGTAAACAGAATTGAGTGAAAGAAACAGATATATATAGAATCTAAATAACGACTTCTTTTTCGAATTGACTGAGCAGTATTTCCAATGTGCCAAGAAAACGATTTTGTTCTATACAAAGAATGTCCGGTCAAAGTGATTACTTGCGTTTCGCAACATTCAGGACTCAATGACGATCGCCATTTTGTTCTTTAGGAAGTGCGCGAGGACTCAGGAGGATAGTGATTCCTCAAAAATATCAAAAAAGGAACACAAACAATGTGCAGTCAATTTCAAATAAGTACGAACACCGCATTATTAACAGCAATTGACCTGCTAATAAATCTGAATACTTTACTATATCTAGTGCCATTTACCTAAACGTGAAGCAAGACGTTTGGGCTTAACGTTCTTAATGTTTGATGGCCTACCTAATGCAAATGAAAGTGTTATGCAGGTATCTTATCGTAAGTGATGATGGCGGCTCGAGGTCAAGCACGATGGCTTCGCGGTTTCATTGAACCTATAAAGATAGGAATCGTGATTCATATCTCATCATCATCATTGAGCGAACGACGACGCTTCCCAAGTAGCACAGGTAGCATTACAAAAGATCACGTTTGGTATAACTCTGAACTTAAGGAATTAATAAACACTTAATATGGTTCAACCGAGAACTTAGAGCTGCGCATTACGCTTTGATCTGTATAATAGCATTATAAAAGTAGCAACGGACACTACTGTTACGGGATCAGAGTTAAAGCAGATGTCAAAAATGCTTTCTTACAGCCTTTATCGCATTGGTTGCATAAGAGAATTTTAGTGGTAGTAGAATATGATAATTGCTGTATAAAGACGTAGAATTATACCACTATAATGCTAGCATTTTAAAAGAGTCACTGTGAACTACCGTACATCCAATAGTCTTAGAGTGGTGTACATTTAGAGTGATTTCACGCAAAAAGTTCCACATTGGTTCACCTCGACTCTGTTATTAGCCTCTTTTGCAAAGTTGCATAAAGGTGTTTAATTAACACACGTGAACACCAAACGTATTTGGAGATCCTCTTCTAACTCTGAAATACAGCATTTGGCTGTAAAATGGTTCACTTGAACTCTTATTTACTGCAATAAGCATAATAGAGGAACTGGAGTGTACTCTTGTATAGCCATGGTAATTTATTCAGGATTAAAAGAGTTCACATAGGTTTCTTAAGAATGCGCCATTTTGTTATAACCTAAACAGTATATCATATAACAAGATTATGTTGTTATTTATGTTTTACTAATAATTTCTGCTTTTAATTACACCTTAAACATACACTTATTATAATATAATATAAAACTTTGCATAATTTTATGTAAATCAGACAAAAATATTTTAACGTATTAGTTTTTTCACAATATTTCTAATTAAAAACGAGATATTTTCGAGGCGCGTAAATTTTTTGCTTTAAAACCATATAAACATTCACAGTGAACTTGCAATCCCAAGTGTTTTCACATGCTAATAACATAGTAAAAGTGTATTTATACCTAAGTTACCAAAAATTCTCAATTATAACATTCACTTAACCATTAATCACACTCTGTGAAATTATCAGCACCGCTATAATGCTATTTAAAGCAGCTATGGCAAATAAAATAAAGTTTTCTAGTGATCGAAGAACATTATAGAACCTAAAGCGTTATTTAAGACTAGCAGTCACCCAATCCTAGCGCTTAGTCTGTATAACAGTACAATCGTATTCCGTTAAGCAGCTGATAAACAGCCTTGTGAACCATAATAATTCCAATATAGTGCTACTATAATGCTTTTAAGTAGAAATGTGAACCAAATAAGAACCATAGGCTGAATAATTTGTGCCCAAATAAGAGTTATATCGGTGTTTACAGCGCTGTAAACACCATTATAACACTGTCTTATACAGCTCTTAGTTTCCGTGTACACCAAATGTGGTCTCTTATAATGCTACTTGTGCTACTTGGGTTGTGCGATGAAAAACTAAATCATAATTGCGCGACTGTTTGCGGAATGCACTATTAGTTGTTTAGTTATACTTTGTGCTCATTCATTGCTAATTTGCTACTAAGTATATATCCTTCAAAATTACATATTATCCGTCTAGATATCGTTCGCAACATGCACATCGCATCTATAAAATACCTTAAAATGTTTTTTAAAAATCTCCAAATCTTGTGGTGCGATTGTCTTTTTCGACTTAAGTGATTGTTGTTGTACTGTTTGGACGATGAACAACAGCAACAATCATTATCAACAACAACAAAATCGTCGAGTCACATTTACATCAAAATCGTTTTTAATTAATAGAAAGTTGGTTTAGTTCAGAGGTTAGCCTGATAAGCGTTCATACAAAATATACAACTTATAAATCCTAATACAGAAGTACTGTTTCTAGACAATTATCAAACTTACCTAGGTTATTTATTACTTTCGAAATGTCATTACTTACGAAGGAACCTCCTTTGCCTGGCTACTAATTTGTTGCCGTGCAGCTTCCAACCCTGCGGCGGTGGAAGTTATCAAAGAATAAACTACACGTATCCAGGCATCAGCCATCACATAATCAATTTCTGATAACTGACGCCAATTTTGTTATTAATAAATAACTTTATGATTATGAACACCTACACTACATATTAAGATATGTACAGGGTGTTAAAAAAGTGAATTTAACATTTTAAGGGTGTTACTTAGAATCAAGATATCAATCAACAAATTCTCGATTCACTATTCAGATTTCGTATGAGAAACTGAAAAATAAAATTTCGATCGGATTATTTTCAAAAAAAATCTGTAGGTATTCTGTACTTGAATCTGAGAAACCCCTTAAAATTTCAAACGCACTTTTTAAACATCCTATATAATAGTAAGTTTCTAATATTTCTACAAATTAGAACAAAATGTTAAAAGTTTAGTGCGATTTTCTATGTATAAATCATATCGATGATATAAATGCTGTTTTGGATGAAATGAAACAACATAAATGTTGTATCCGCAAATAAGTTTGGAAACTACTGGCATAGTCAACAAAACGAAGCAACATTATAGCCAGCTCACAACGCAACCGCACAGGTTTGGAATTTTAGCCACCAGCCAGTCCACTGGTCAACGAGGTCAACAAACTAGCTCTCAGCACAATTGGGTTAATAGGATACCGTTTTGTTGAACCTGAAATGATTTAATGTGTTTCCTGGTAATACTAGAAGGTAGTCACCGTGTCTAAACGTTATTTAGACACATACGCGCTGGACACGCTCCAGAATCTCAATTTTAAAACCGGCTACCTAGTTTACAATTTAACACCGAATAACTTCATTTATTCCGGCCTGCATCGAAGATGACTGTCCTACATAACATCTTCACAACAAGTGCTCCGACATGACATGTCCAAAAGTTACTCAGACACAGAAGCAAAGTTATATTCAGAAAATCCAGTAAATCAACCTGGACCTACTTATTGCAGGATTTTTAAAAACACCTGCCTATTTTGCGCGCAAAAATAACGTTTCGTTGAGATCTATTTTAAATCATTGAAGAGCGAAAATAGCGCCGGTACCAGTGTGGGTGCCGCGGGAGGTCGGAATTGGCTCAATATTAGATAATAAAATCATTTGATTTGAAATTATCCGATCGAGTTTGTAAACAATTTGTACTGAGATCTGAAGTATTCATGTCATGAAATCACTAAATCTACTGACTGGGCAGACGATAGCTGATCGAAGTTGTAGATATTTACAGTGATTTCCTTTACAGTTTGGGAGTCTATTAAAAAAATGTGGCCGTTACAGATAAAGTTGTCACAGCACACCATGATTGATCGCAAGAATACCTACTGGGACCATATTGACTGTGGTATTGGTAAGTAAGCAGCTGTACTAGGTAGGTAGGAAAGTGCTGAGATTATAAGTAGTAGCTTGCAAGTAGCACAAGAGCAAGGTTGAAGGGAGCTATGAACGAATAGGTACGTACCTAGGTAACGTAGGAGATACAAACTCTATTTCTGAAATATTCGCGTCGCAAGTAAAGCTATAATTAGGAGTGTAGGTATCAAAGACATAGACGAATGTTTGCACATGCGTAAGTACATAGTTATATGGTTATAAATAACTTTAATGACGCGAACGTATCACATATAGGTACTTTCTAGTTATGATACGTTTCCATATTTTTCTACCTCTATTTCGATGATCTAGGACTTAGCGACTTAGCGTATCTTATCGTGTCTGTTAGAGGCAGGTATGGTCTCTATACAAAAATCCTTATTGTGGGTTCAATTATCTCTCAAGACAGTAAAATAACTATACTGGAAGAGAAAAACAGGCATAGGGATAAGATATTGCGTAGGTAGAAATACATAATTGATTGATTCTCCTTATTTGCTTACCTTTAAAATATCTAATCTACTGAGTGCACCTTGGAGATATCGCTACTTGTTTTACATTTGTAATAGGTATGTTCTTAAAAATTTAGAGGATCAATGATGTTTATTAGTTAAATTAACTAATCTTATTACTTATACTATTACACAGGTATAAGAACTTATTTTAGTTCAGGCCCGTGTAAGTGCCTACTTGTGTTACGGACCCCGAAAATATTGATGCTTGTACATACAATTCACTACATAGCCAACTTAATAATGGGTTGGGTGGGAGTTAATTGAATTTGTCTAATTCGGCATCGATACGCGCAATGCGTAATCGAGGCCAGCGAAACTGTTAACTGAGAAGACTACAATGTAATAAAATAAGCGTCAACCATAATAAAAACGCTTTGCCTACATTATATAGGTACATTGGTGATTCGCAAACGACAGAAAGTCGGAAGTAATGCACAGTCGCTTGTGCACAGCACATGCTCATTCAGTGTGACCAATCAATACAGCGCAGAAAGAAGTAATTTTAAAATAGTTATGAATAATTCGGCTCTATCCTAAAAGTGGTTCACATGTGCCGCTACCAAATTACCAAGACGTGACTGCATTGTTGACCAAATCGTAGCATACGAATGGAAAGCAGACGTGACACTTTCTTTAAGACTCCGTGAATATTAGAGACATTGACCTTTATTAGGAAGATACAAAAATAAGACAGCATATGTCCAACCAAACAACGTGTTCTTTTACACCTATTTTGAAACTAAAGCAGAGTCTTAAAAATTAGTGAGGCCACCTCGAAGCTCACGTAACTCTAAATTTTATTATTTATAGCGGCGACAGCGTCTGCGGCTTGGCGCGTGTGATGTGAATGATTTTACTAACTGCTGCTTCTTTACGTCATTACCAACGGAATAAAACATGCGTCAGCTTATTTCCAGGAATCTAAAAACCACTTACGTACCTTAGTTACTGACAGACAGAGACAGTGAACTACCTACTCGCATAGGTATGACCTAGCCCTTCCCTTGAATCCTGTGGTGTCACCACAGTAACATCAGAATTACAACAACCATCCTATCGATGCAAGATAATATCTCTAATGTAGTGTACTACTGGAATCCGTAACTATAGTTCAAAATACAAATATGCGATAAGAGCGTTCGAAGGATTTTTTCTCTAATGAATTACTCTGCGAAGCGTTGAACGTTAATGATGGATGGTCATCGACATAGAATCAAATGGACGAAGGGTCTTAGCACATAATTCACGAAAAAAGCGTCCGAAGTTAACCTATACACACGTAGTTATATGCATAGAAACAACACATTTGAATGTAGATCGTGTGTCATTGCATTACGGCTGTTTTTGTTTGCATCAATTTATTACCATACGAAGCTTCGACTGAAACGTACTTCACCTTACGCAGCTTCGAGTGAAGACAGAGAAGTAATGGAGTAGCTTTCACTTATAATGTTTTTTTGTTGGCTATGTTTTATAAGTATTTTTTATTTTTGCAGAATCTTGTTAATTTTTTTATAACAAACACAGAAAAACACTTAAATATGAATTATACAGGGTGAAAATGATTCGAGCAAACAAAGTGGAATTTTTTTCGAAACAAAGTATTCCTCTAGTCTCGATTCGGCTATAATGTTTTTCCATAGTGCACAACATATAGGATCTGGGGGAAAGCTAAAATAAATAAAATATTTCATGTAATAAAAACAATAGAAAACAGTAACAAAATATTTTAATAAGAAACTTTATACTTGAAAGCGACTCTATACAATTTATGTTCCAAAGTTGTGATGTTCGCTTGTTCGGTCATGGAAATCAAACTAAATGCGTAATTCAAATTAAAATAAACTACTGTGTTTCTTAGCAAAACAATAAAATGATAAAGCAAGAGTTTACTTACCGGAAATATGATACTCCATCCTGTTTTTTCACTTTACTTGAATAGTTTTTACAACTTTTCACGACGCAGTACGCCATTTTGGACGCGCAGTCAGCCGGCCGACCAAATTACATTATTACACCTCTTTTTGCATTTTACTACTCTTTAGGTTCCGACACTTTTGAGCGCTGACCCGAAGTCCATTTGTTTCTACGTCGATGTGGATGGTGCTTCTTCTATATTGCGACTAACGTTAGTGCAAAAGCATAGTAATGCTATCAAATGTAATGAAGAATACCACCAATTTTTGTTTTTTATCTTAAAATATACTCTATTAAAAATAAAAAAATATGGTAAAAAAAATTTTTTATACGTTTGTAAGCCAAAAGTTGTGTCTATCACCTTCTTGTTATCTAATAACTTTTGCATAAACAGTAACGTCGTCGCCGCCGTAGCTATTTCTAGCCAATCTAAAATAAAATAAATATGAATTAACCTTTACACATAAAAAATAAAAACCGGACAAGTGCGAGTCTGACTCTCGCACATAGGGCTTTGTCCGTACCTACAAACAAACAATATTTTAAATATCAACTTATTTTAAGATTTATAGAAACTTAGAGATTAGAGATTTTCCTGTAATTTATAAGCAAAGAGCTATTTTCTGTATAATTTGTTTAAGTTTTATGCCCAGTTTTCGAAAATAAGGAGTGAGGGGCATGGTAAAGGTGATGGTGTCAAAATCACTTATGTCATCAACTGTAATTAATTTACAATTAGTAATATAATGACACAATAACGACACTGAAGCGGTCATGGCTCAGCGCTGCTTACGTGGTCGCGTCGATCACGCAGGTTAACTGACTACAGACACGGTCACAACTTGGATGGGCTTAAATGTCCGGTTTTGTGTAAATAGTGTATAAAGTGAGCTCAAACCTGTCGACTATTTACTCCGTAATAAATGAACCGAATAATTCGGCCGAATATTCGGTTCGGTACATTTTGGATCGAATATTCGTATTCGGTTAAACCCATATTCGGCGCATCTCTAATCCTGTGTATGCCAGACGGTAAAACGATCCTCGAGAAAGTATGCACAGAGCGGTTGTGGTTTATTTAGATTAGGCAGGCTCTATAATCAGTAAAAAACATCACATGATTTTTATATATTTTATAAAGAAATTATTATAATAAATATTATGAAATAGATCGCAAATTCGCTAGCATTGCCATTCTCAACTTCCTTCCCGCAATAATGAAGAATGTTAATGGGTCCGTTAAATCACTTGAAACTTTATGACCTTGTAGCCTAAATGTCTAATAATACACCTGTTTTTGTTTTATTTAAATCAAGCGAGTAGTTTTGAAGTTACGATAATTTTTGTTTCCGCCTTTTTCAAATACTTTTCGGGCGCGCCAAGCGCGCGTGACGTCATACAACAACTCGCCGCTCTCACCGTACTGTGTTCTTCATACATTGCTATCGGATGGTCCCTATGTTCGCCCATAATAACATTTCTAACTGGAGTTTTTTTTTATGTGAATCGGTGTTACAGTAGTGTTACAAGTATAATCGATGACAGTTTTAAAAATTGATTGAAAAATCTAATGATTCCTTAAATAGACGAGTTAAGCTACTATTTCTAGAATAACTCCGATTTCTTTACCGCGGCCGCCGAGACACAATGATAAAAAATGCAAAAGTTCTTACAACTTATTTTTTTCTTTCTTATCACAAAATTTGTTGATCCCTATAAGAACCTACATACCTATTTTTCATTACTAGTATTGAAAAATGTAGGTAATAATGATATTTATGAACTTGATATTTCGGAAATAAGGAGTGAGGGGCATGGTAAAGGTGATGGTGTCAAAATCACTTATGTCATCAACTGTAATATAATGACACAATAACGACACTGAAGCGGTCATGGCTCAGCGTTGCTTACGTGGTCGCGTCGAACACGCAGGTTAACTGACTACAAACACGGTCACAGCAAATATCAAGTTCATAAATATCATTATTACCTACATTTTTCAATACTAGTAATGAAAAATAGGTATGTAGGTTCTTATAGGGATCAACAAATTTTGTGATAAGAAAGAAAAAAATAAGTTGTAAGAACTTTTGCATTTTTTATCATTGTGTCTCGGCGGCCGCGGTAAAGAAATCGGAGTTATTCTAGAAATAGTAGCTTAACTCGTCTATTTAAGGAATCATTAGATTTTTCAATCAATTTTTAAAACTGTCATCGATTATACTTGTAACACTACTGTAACACCGATTCACATAAAAAAAACTCCAGTTAGATATGTTATTATGGGCGAACATAGGGACCATCCGATAGCAATGTATGAAGAACACAGTACGGTGAGAGCGGCGAGTTGTTGTATGACGTCACGCGCGCTTGGCGCGCCCGAGCGAAGTATTTGAAAAAGGCGGAAACTAAAATTATCGTAACTTCAAAACTACTCGCTTGATTAAAATAAAACAAAAACAGGTGTATTATTAGACATTTAGGCTACAAGGTCATAAAGTTTCAAGTGATTTAACGGACCCATTAACATTCTTCATTATTGCGGGAAGGAAGTTGAGAATGGCAATGCTAGCGAATTTGCGATCTATTTCATAATATTTATTATAATAATTTCTTTACAAAATATATAAAAATCATGTGATGTTTTTTACTGATTATAGAGCCTGCCTAATCTAAATAAACCACAACCACTCTGTGCATACTTTCTCGAGGATCGTTTTACCGTCTGGCATACACAGGATAAGAGATGCGCCGAATATGGGTTTAACCGAATACGAATATTCGATCCAAAATGTACCGAACCGAATATTCGGCCGAATTATTCGGTTCATTTATTACGGAGTAAATAGTCGACAGGTTTGAGCTCACTTTATACACTATTTACACAAAACCGGACACTAAACAGATGTGCCCATGTGTTAAAAAGTGCAAAAAAATTGAAACAGAACTCAAGCACACATTTGCAAAAATTCAAGTGGACGAATGCCACATTGTTGTATCCCAGATTCCTATTTAAACCAGAATTTTCATATCCTTTCCGGCTACCTATGTGCGAATGATTCGTTCCGGAAGCAGGAAATACGTATATATGAAGAAAAAAGAAATAGATACAGGGCAGAAAGTATAGATTTCTACATCATATTTATCATTCTTAAATTAAATATATATTAATTATGTTTGTTAACTAGACAAAAGACATTGCACTTTTCAGATATGTTCATGTTGACTGTTAAAAAAAGTGAAAACTAAAATTAATGTTGATTTTAATCAAATCTCAAATTAGCCCTTGGCATAATCTCACCTGATAGTAAGTGATGATGTTGCCGAAGATAGAAGTGGGCTTTTCAAGGTTCAACAACGCAATGGAGATCTAGCTATCTTACCTCAATTTATTTATTTATTTATTTTATTGTTTATTGTACACTGATACACGATAAATACAAGGATTGTAAACGTAATTACAAATGCCGGAACCCATCAATGTAATTAATGTTTAGCAACAAGACTTAGATAAGATGGTGTTAGCTAGGCAGGCTTAGAAAATGTCCAAGTCCTAGAAAGTTTTGACTTTAAATAAACCTATGAGTTTTTAGTAAGTTTTATTTATTTATTTTGTGGACACCAAAATGCAATAACACAATGTTATGTTTATTTCATTTACAAATACTTACGTACGTTTGTCAGAATAAGTCTTTATAACTTAATATCAAAATAATACTCTTTAAATATTCGATTATTATTCGGTAAACTAACCGAATATTCGGCCGAATACGAACATTGAATAAGACGCCAAATATACTGAATTAGAATATTCGGCCGAACATTCGGTGCATCTCTACACAGGATTGTTTTTCTCAATACAAATCAGCCATAATAATTCATAATCAGAAGAATAAGGGTTGTAAATCTGGGGGTTTGGTTTGACTCCCGAATGCTCCTAACAACACATTTCGATAACATGGCGAGCAAAGCATACTGTAATCTCTGTGTTGTATTACGCACTTGACAACCTTTTAAATGCCCTGTGAGCCTAAAGTTAGTATACTTCGCCTATGTTAGAAGCATTCTGGAGTATGCTAGTTCGATTTGGTCTCCTTCATATGCCGTGCACAGGAACCGTTTGGAAAGCTTCCAAAAAAAGTTTATCAAACACCTGAATTACAAATGCAATTTAGCTACCGGATCGAGGTCGTATACGTTGAAAGTTGTCGTTCACACGGATTGCATACTCTGGAGCAGTGTTTTTCAACCTGTGGGTCGCGACCCCCCCGGGGGTCGCGAAGCCTTTCTCAAGGGGTCGCGGGTAAAAGTAAAAATAATGTTAAAGGTTTTATACTGCAATGAAAAAATACGATTTCACTGAGAATGCTGGGCCTGTTTCTTTTTCAAACAATTTGTCAAAACGTGGTTCTATTTTGGAGACGTTAATAAGTAATTAATTTTCTAATTAAAGAAAAAAAATCTAATACATTAAAATTTTGTATGTTTAAAGGCCCTGGGGGGTCGCAAGAATTTTTGAACCTGTAAAGGGGTCGGGTATTAAAAAAGGTTGAAAAACACTGCTCTGGAGGAGCGCCGCGTCATCTTTAAAAAAAAATTTAAATTTAAAATGTTGTTTTCAGAACTTGTAACTTCTCCACACCATAAAATTACATATTTACTCAAGTCGCATAATCTGTAATATAGATTGTGTGCGATTGAGGGGTTACAACACACACACGCGTTGTATAGGAACTGGGAAATTAATTAGTTTATGAGGAAAGTGTCCGGGTGCATTCCGCGCCATGTATATACAGTTTTTTTAGATTGTTTTTTATTTGCTTGGGATTTTTGCCCATAATATAATAATCCTTCCTTGTCTTCTAGATTTAAATTGTTAACATGTAGTAGTCCTCGTCTACGTTTGACCCACTCGCACGTAGTTTAGCGCCATAAGAGAAAAAGAGACAGCTAGGTACTCTCCCACCTCGGCGCCATTGCACGGTCCAAGCCTCATTCGTTTTCGTGCGCGCACGGCTACCGCACGTAGTAAAAAATATTTCTTAAAAAGTTTGTTAATTATTTGAATTTAACAAGTGTGCAAAAATGTGCTTAGAAGAAAATAAATCCTTACGTTACTTTTAGATAAGGAGATTATGTGGAAAGGAAATACGAAAATCATTAAAAAAAAAAACAAGTGCAGTGAAAGTTATTTTTATTTAAACATGATATGAGAATATCAAATAATTTAATTTTGCTTCGAGTCAACGCGAGACGTTGACAAATAGCCATTTTTGCTTCGAGTCAATGCGGGACATTGACCAATAGCCATTTTTGCTTCGAGTCAATGCGGGACATTGACCAATAGCCATTTTTGCTTCGAGTCAATGCGAGACATTGACCAATAGCTACTTTTATTAGAGTTAATGCGAGACATTAACCACACTATAATATTCCTGTTTCGTATGAAATGGAATCATCAGCTTTCTAATGCTTATGATTCCTGCTCCATCAACCCTCGCTCGCCGCCACAAGTGAAGCGTTGGCAGCATCGTGGCTCATATCACTGCACTGCCACCACAGCCACCGCCGCTTATGCAGCTGACAACGATGCTGAAAAATCGACAACGACGATGGACGGATTGCCTCCCGAAACCTCCCCAACGGCGCTGCTATAACCGCCGTCCGCCAAAACCGCTGTCGGCGCCGCCACCAAAACTGCCGCCGCCTACAGGTGATATGTACCATAAGCACCATCACGTCTATTTAATCTTCCGGCACATATCCACCGCCATCGTGCGTTTATACTGATGTCTACTATCCGCAGTTGAGATTCCTTCTAGTGTTTCCAAACGCATGTGTTATTATTTCAAAACCAACCTCGAGAAGGACGGTCTATTTAAAAAATAAAAACAATTTTCTCGAGTTTGTCATCTGACAATAACTCCAGAAATTGAGGCGATGCTGAACTATTAATCTAAGACAGAGACAAAAACAGGGATATTATAGCTATTTTCCTTAACCATAACCTTACGGTTATGTCCAGTACCTACCACTAACCTGATTTATTGAAACAACAGACATCCTGTCATTTCAGTTTATATAACTGATTGAATGAATGAATGAAACACCCGACCGATTTCGGTCATGAGTCATGGCGACCACTTCGACTCCTAGTAGACTTGTTGACCAGGGTTCGGAAACCGGTTTTTTGAAAATACCGGTTTCGGTCATTGACCCCTATATCGAAATAATTTCGGTTAAGGTTTCGTTCAGGTTTCGGTTACCGGTATATTTAACCGGTTTAACCAAAACCGATATTTTTTCGTTCGAACGGAATTAACCGGTTAATTTGAAGAATATGCGACTTTGTAGGCATGTTTGCCGCGTGCAATCAATTGAAAGCGTGCGAGAAAGTGAGCAGAAGACTCGGGCAGTGGCACCCGCGCGACGCGCCTGTACTTGACTAAGTTTGGTTTTAACCGGTTAATTTAGTTCTTATTTCGGTTAGAAAACCGCTTCCTGATTAACCGATATTTTATTCAAATTTACCGGTTAAGCTGGAAACCGGTTTTAACCTGAACGGAATCGTTAACCGAAATTCGAACGAAATTAACCGGTATTTGTTAACCGGTTCCGAACCTTGTTGTTGACTATGGGGCGCCCGAAAATAGCTATGGTTCATTCCAATCAAAAAAAAGCAAAACGTAAACAAACTTACTATGGAACTGACACATGTCAATGTCATCTGCATACTACGTTTGTTTACCTTTTGCTTTTTTTTTATTGGAATGAGCTATAAATAATATAGCCAACCTTCGCGGCAAACCCCCGTGCACAGTGCAGTTTATTAAGTAATATACCAGCCTTTTATTTATTTCTTCATCATATCATAAAATACTTATCTGTGAGTAATAGTGTTCTGTGATACTTACCTATACACTGGAATCGAAAGGTAGAAATTTATTCGGTGTTGTGTTCGGTGGTTTTGTGAAGATGTCAAAGGGCATATGCAAAAAGTTAAAAGAGTTGAGTTGCGTCGGATAGCGAGCAGGGAGATACGTATGTATGTATGTGCCAGTGCCGCTCAGCCAGCCCAAACGCAACCCGACGCTCTGCCGCCGGCCACAGCGCTGGCGCGCTGACCGATCGCTGCGAAGCGCGCCCTCCGCAGCTCAGCCGCATTTTAAGGTAGCGGGTAGATGGAAATATTTTATGGATGCATTAAAAAGGTATTGTTTGGTATAACTAGACCATTTTACACAAAATATTGAGATAAAGACTCTCATTACCCCAGATGTCTTCTTTGCCCCTGGACAAGTCCTGGCCAAAATATGGCCACTTTTATCAGCCAACAAAGTAAATAACTTTTTTGTTAATGTAGGGAAGAGTCTAGCAGAAAAGATATTGAAACAAAACTATAGCCAATCAGATAATTCAGTTACGCCTACCACCTGCTCAAGTATGTCGTCTTTCGTTTTACTGGATATAGACGAAAGTGAAGTGAAACGGATTATACTAGGACTAAAAGACGATTGTGCAGTTGGTTGGGATAACATTCCAAATTACATTTTAAAGAAATTTAAACATATTCTGGTTCCTCCCGTTACGTATATTTTTCAAGTATGTTTTAATGAAGGTATTTTTCTCAAATGTCTCAAAAAAGCGGTAGTTGTTCCAATATACAAATCTTGAAGGAAAGATTTAGTTACTAATTACAGGCCAATCTCGATTCTCCCGTCAATATCTAAAATCCTAGAAAAGTTGATCAACAACAGACTCGTTAAATACCTAGAGAAATATAAATTATTATCACCAATGCAATTTGGGTTTAGAAATAATTTATCAACAGCAGATGCGGTACATCATCTGACAGATTTTGTAACCCAAGAACTTGGTAAAGGCAATCAAACTATAGGTATTTTCCTAGATTTAGCTAAAGCTTTTGATACGGTATCTATTCCCATACTTCTGCACAAATTAGAGGCCCTAGGTATCAAGAGACCTGCAGCTAAAACTCTTCTCTGACTATTTAAATGATCGTTCACAGTGTGTGAAAATAGATAATGTCACTAGCACTGATGAGAAAAACTCACAATTTGGCGTTCCTCAAGGAAGTATCCTGGGCCCTACACTTTTCCTGATTTACATCAATGATCTTTGTAGCCTGAAGCTGGAACACGGCAGGATAATATCATACGCAGATGACACCGCGCTACTATTTTCAGCTAGCACAAGCGAGCAAGTCTACGAATATGCACAGAAAGGTTTTAATATTATAAATAATTGGCTTCAACATAATTTGCTAACCCTAAATGCAGATAAAACTAAATATATTAAGTTCTGCATGCGTAACCCAAGTCAAACCATTAGTTATCCTAACATCATTGCACATTACTGCAACAGCCCTCCAAACATCACGTGCAACTGTCCTAATATAATGAAAACAAGTAGCATTAAATACTTAGGTATTATTATTGATACAACCCTGTCCTTTCAACAACAAATTTGGAGACGTTTCACGGGACTATGGAGCTTGGACCTGGTCTGTGTACTAAAACATCATAAATAAGTCATTAGAAACATAGTCTTTTCTAATTGTACATTTCCTTCGATTTACCTTCGTTACGAGGTTCATCTAGTTTCTCAGATTTAACAATCGCAACACATAAATCATCCAACATGGCGAAGTGAGCGCGATTTTGAGCATTTTACGTTCAGAAACTAGATTCTGTACATACCATTGAAATTAATAATTTAGTTGTCCGACAAGTAACTCGAAAACCAGCTGTTATGCCTGTAAAAGAGGCAAGGCATATCCGCAGATTTTAAAAATCGTACACTAATGTCAGAAGTCAGAACAGAAAGGTGTTCAGTCAGTCAGAGTCAGAGAAAGCATCTAAGGAATATGTGGACGAAGCCGTAATTTCTGAACGTGACCTACTATTGCAAGCTTCAGTGTTACCATTTATATTGTAAAAAGTGCTGACAAAACATTATGCTTGAACCACGCAACCCTGCTTCTAATATTTTTTTCATTATTTTTCCTAGAAAGCCTATATTTTTCTATATTTTTCGTACTACGTACATGTCCAGGCACAAAATGAAACGTGTCCTTTCTACATTAGTTAATAGAGTGCGTAAATTAATATTTGTCTTCAAAAAACTACGCTACATCGCCGATCCAAAACTTATTAGACTAGTATATATGACCTTGTGTGAATTAATAATCACATACTGTATCACTTCTTGGGGAGGGGCGCCGAAAACCTTAATGCTCACCCTCGAGCGAGCGCAAAGAGCCATCCTAAAAGTGTCCACTTTCCGCCCATTCCTATTTCCTACAAGCTTACTCTATGACTCCTGCAAAGTGTTGACTGTTCGGCAGCTTTTTATACTGAACACAGTACTAAAACAACACAAAGCACTAACTTATAGACCTGACGTTATTAATAGTAAGAGGCGAAAAGACATAGTTTGCCCTACTCTTGCAACCTTAACATCAAAACATGTGTTCACAATAGATTTTTTGCATTTCTTGCACCTTTCCTATACAACAGAATTAATAAAACAATAAGTACATATGACCATAACTTGTATAACTGTAAAACTATTGTGAAGAATTTTTTACAAAGCTTGAGCTATGAAGATACTGAAAATATGCTGTTGGTAATTAAACAAATTATTTATTTTTGGTTTAGAAACGTTATATTATAAACTGTTCACTAATAATAAGTATATTTGTAGTTTATTATGATATTTTTAGTCCATAAGAAACTATGTCTGCACCTTTTGCCTGAAGCACAGGTTTATCCTAGTTCAGGCACATAATACCTTTTGTATTGTTGTAAATCTCTAGCAATTTATGTTTAATTTGTACACTTTTTATTCAATAAACATTATTATATTATTATATATTATTATTATTATATGGTGTATTTTGATCAAAATTGTAAAAGTTAACGCAGCAACCCTATGAAAAACTCTTTGCTTCGAGTATTATTTTTATAATCCGATAAAGTGAAGACAAGTTTAATTTATACTGGATTTAAAATGTTAAGCAAATTTTGAATATTGATAATTTGAAATCTATTTTATCGTTCCTTCATAGTTGCCCAGGGCTACTACTATGTAGGTACGATAAGGATAGTTACATGGTAAAAGCAATAAATGAAATAGGCCGATATCCTCGTGCTCATGCACGATTTTATCTTACTTAAAACTTTTTTTGCTATATAAGTACTTGTGTTTTACCGTTCAGCCTGTGCTCAACTTTTATAGGACTATAGTCCTATGAATGAACACTAGTGTTCATTAACTTTATGAACAGATTCAGGAGTTTTTTCAATCTGTTTTTACTATATTATTCTATGTTATCGATAACAAACCTAAATAGTCTCGGCCCAAAATTCAGCCACGCGAATTGCACTGTCCGTGGCACTCATTAGATCTGCCTGCCTGCAGTTATCTGGGCATGCAGGGCACGACGTCAAATACTCCATTGTTTGGGGAACTACGCCACATTAAAACTCCAATTTGGAACTATCTGAGGATGTTATCACCATTATATTATTATCTTATTGAGAGGTGTTAAACTTTACACCAAATATATTTTAAATCAACGAATTAAATATATGTACAATTGTACACATTAATTCTTTAAATAATTAATTGATAGAAACCAGTTCGGTATATACGATTCAAAACCCTTTCGTTTACAGTTACCATAACTGACAAGAAATCGTTAATAATTATAATAAGAAAAATAAATATATTTTATAAAATAAGGTTTTCTGTACCTTATACTTGAAATTGTCTTTTTTTTACCTAGCTTCTGCTACTTACACGAAACTTGCAATGACAGCGTTTCGGGAAGTATTAATTTACTAGCTGGTGCCCGCGACTTCGTACGCGTTAGTGTTGGGGGTTTTCCAATAGTTCATGTTTTGCTAAATTATTCTTTAGAAATAAGAAAATAACAAAATTAAGTAAACAATAAAACGAATGAAAGAAAAATAAAAAATATATATATATAAAAGAAAAATAAAAATAAAAATAAGAAGAAAAAGAGGAAGAAAATGAAAATACAATTGCATAGGTTTTACGATATATTTACAATCAACACTACTGGGGGATGGATCTCTTCTTATAGCTACGGAAGGTTAGCTTATTCTCCACACACAGGGTCCAAGTTTGGATAGTGGTAAGATGTGAGGCTAATGGCCAACTCCAGCTTAAGAAGTTTTTCAGCCGCCTATACAGGATGTTAAAAAGTGCGTTTGAGATTTTAAGGGGTTACTCAGAATCAAGTATAGAATACAGGAAAAATAAAATCTTGTCTACAACTTTTTAAATCGGAATAGTGAATTAATAATTTGTATGGTAAAGGGTAAAAAAATTACAGATCGGATTTTTTCAATACTTTTCCTGTATATTTTGATTCTGAGCAACCCCTTAAAATCTCATACGCACTTTTTTATCACCCTGTTATTAGGTAGTCAAAGAAAAAATTGAAGAACAGGTCCAGTAGAATGCCTACGCCTTTGTAACACCCTGTATACCACCACTTAACAAATATTTCCTTTACAGTTGGGTACGAAATAAAAATACCATTTACAAATGTAGTTTGCTTTGCTTATTTCACTACGTTATACGTATATTTTCGATATTCTACAGCTACCTACACCGTAAACAATATAGACATATCTCATCGTAAAAGAGGATCCCGTCAGTTCCCTCGGGACACCCTTGACAATTCCGGGTGAAGAATGTTAACTGAATATACTTTTGATTCGCCTAATCTAAGAGTGAAGGTTTCACCTTAATACTTAGATACAGTTTCCAGATTTTCCCTCGGGATCCCTTTGAATTTCCAGGGCCAATAGTATGTATCGAATGATACGAAAGTACCGTAATCGACACACCTTTTCAAAAAGTTAAGGTTTTATCTTAATAAACTGAGTTACTGTGGAGATACGGTGTTGTCGTTTTCCTGTGGGAACCCTTCATGAAATCGAGATGAAAAAGTTTGGATTTTTAGTAGTAATGATAAAGTATAATTGTGCCAAATTACAATAAAATCGGTTTCGTAGTTTTTGAGTAATAAGGCTTTTAAGAATTAAAGTTCTTATGCATTCCTCCGGGAACCCTTGAATTTCTCGGGATAAAAAGTATCTAAGATGTTATTCCGGGTTACGTAGTATAATCGTGCGAAGTTTCATCAAAATCGGCCCAGCCGTTTTTACGAGATGCGCGGACAGACAAACAGACAGACAAAAATTCCAAATTAAATTGTTTTGATCTCTATATCGATAGATATGTCCCCTACAGGTATTATTTTCAAAAATATTCCACGTACAGAATCGGCCCCGTTACAATTTTATTATAATATAATAAAATATAAGTATTTTTGGTAAAAAAATATGCAATATCTATATACCTACATAATATTATTATGTAGGTATATAGATATTGCATATTTTTTACCAAAAATACTTATAAATTCGCCGCTCGTTTGCCAAAAATTACATCTATTATTACATAGCAAATAGGTCGAAAGAAGGGTTTACCTTAAATAAGTAGATGTTTTATTGTTTATGTAAAATCGCTTACTTGCCTACATAATTAAGCTACCGAACATTCTTTCGACCCATTTGCTATGTAATTTTTGGCAGGCGGCGAATTTAAAATTATCTTTAAAGGACGACAACTTTTTTTCTTGACATTGGATTTCGATGAAACAAAGACTATTTAATGCTCCAAACTAAGCTTAATCTACTCGAGAAAACCGCATGAAAATCCATCCAGTAGGTAGTTTCGGAGATTAGCGTGAACAGACAGACAGACAGACAGACAAAAAAATAAAAATTTGTTTATTTGTGTTCTATTACTCTTATTTTATCACCTCCTTACTATTTTTGGTAAAAATATTCAATGTACAGACACGCGGTTTCTACTGTTTTATTATAGTATATAGATAATAAATACATATACCTACGTTATTTTTTCTTATGAAGCCATGTCTTCAGTCTAGATGACAATGATTCATAGGTGTGCCTGTTTTTAAGTTTAATGCAAGTTAAGTCTTAACAAAGCTGCCGCAATCACCAGATAAGAATAAACAATAATGTTTGATGGGTGAAATCTGTGAATTCTTAGATGGTGGATAATCAAAATTTTGACTTCTGCATAATCAAAATTTTTGTTGATTCCTCCACAGTACACTGGAGATGTCCTTGTGAGGGATGGTGAAAATTATTTATTGGCATTGTTTAAGATCGCCTATAATCAAAATATACATTAAAAAGATTTATATATGTTGGATGAATTAAAAATGAAAAATGTGAACGTCAGCGAATTTTGCAAAAACAAAATTATTAGAGGTCATAGCATACGTGAAACTTCTGGTATATTTTGAACTAAATTATTTACAATTAAAAGTTTATTAACCGCGATATACTTTCGTGGCTATATAAAATTACAGCATTTTTTTTCTCTATAAACCAAACAGGTAGTTTTTTTAAGTAAACACACAACAAAAGAACGAGAAATTAAAATGTTAAAAAGTTGTGACAATAGAATACTATTGCTGGTATTGACAATAGAATATATATAAAACTTGCTGAAATTACCGTTATCGATACAGTTTAGATACTAAACATGTTTTCTACTGCATTCCAAAACTTATTAAATAAGCTTATCCAGCCTAAAATAATAATTTTAACTTAAAGAATAAATACAAAATGTAATAAGTACATTTTTACATCTTCGTAATGTTTTCCGGTCATTTGTGTAACTATCTTCAACGGTTCCCACTTTTTCAAGTTATCATGGACTTCATATTATTATTATGTAATATTAAATTAAATTATTATGTAATAAGTCTTAAAAAAATGCTGCTCAAGCTACTACCGTTTTCATACCTGACGTAGGGTCTGTTATGAAATCAGAATTTATCTATATTTTATTTCTTATAAGTGAACCTGAAACTTCAACGTGAATTATTCAAGCAGTACATGAAAGTTGTACAGGTTAAAACCATATTTGTTAAAATACGATAGGTACATAGTGTAATTGAGGTACCAGAATATCGTATTAGATTACCATCTTAGCAGTTCTTTGGACTTAGAACAGATTTTCCAAATAACTAAAAGGATGGAAATGTCAAACATGTTCCCGTATGAAATTTTCAAGTATATATCAATAGATTATTCATTAATTACTAAAGTAATTCATATCCGGTTATGTAAGACGTCTAGAAAAAGCATAAACGACGCTGCATATACCTTTCATAAAACACTATCGTCTATCGCTACACTTATGCTAAGTGTAACCTCATCACTCAGAACCTAACGTCAAGTTCAACTAACAATCAGACTAACAATCACATTTATAAAATTGAACAAGATTTAATTTTATTTTCATATTGTTTATTTGATAACCTTCTAGGAAGTGTTATTTTTTAATAATTTATTGTGTACACAAAATGGGCATAATATAAAAGCTTACCATCAAACATACGCAAGGGGTGCAACTTGTTTCTAAAAGAAATTTCTTCCAGAAATAAATTTCTATTAATTGAATTGCAGTTATAAATTATCTCAGATTATATTTTATTGCAATAATTCTCATACCTATTACCTACAACATTGTTAGTCTCTCTAAACATCTACATGTTAACCAATTAAATCTAGAAGACAAGGAAGGATAATTAGATGATCAAACGAACTTACCTCAAATGAAGTTCGATCTTAATTATCGTTCCTTGTCTTCTAGATTTAATTGGTTAACATGTAGTAGTCCTCGTCTACGTTTGACCCACTCGCACTTAGTTTAGCGCCATAAGAAGATGCTTATACGATTTAGTATATGCAACGGAGACTTCAAAATCACGCAGCTGCGAGAAGAAATAGACAGAGCTGCAGAACAAATTTCAAGAGAAGGATACGTCCGCCGTAAAAAAGTCCTTTGTATGCGCCGACCCCAAATGATTGGGATAAGGGCAGGAGAATGATGTAGGAATGGCATGCATTAAACTGAAGAAGGTCAATTTTTTTGAAAAAAAAACTAAAAATACCGATATCACAAAAATGGTGGGACTTTTACTAGAAAACATTTTTGATATGTAGTAGGAAATGATTCGACCAATCCGCAGGTGAAGGATTATCCTTCACTTTTTGGACACCCTGTATATATTCCATATCCTTCAGCGTCTTATGGTGTGAGCATGTTCTCTTTTTTTTCCCCTTTTCTAATCTAATTGCAATCGCAGAGGATTTGCAACGTACATATGTACACTTGCTAACTCAATGTTCTGTTCTCATGTTGAATAATGTATGTACCTAGACGTTATCCGTTCGCTTCTTTAACGACACATGTATTTAAAAATTTGTACATTTGATATCAAGTGGATAGCTATTATTGGCCTTACTGTCATTTGTCTCAATGTAATATGTTTACTTTTAATAAGTGGCTGTTGTTATCCTGAATAAAATAAAATAAAATAAAAATAATAAAAAAATAATCAGGCTTGCGAAAAATTTATAAATAATGTAGGTTTGTATGGCAGGCTCCTTATTTCGATTATTCTATTACTTATTTTACGTAGGCCGTATAAAATTGTAGCAACGAACAAAGTCTCTTTAAAATGGGTAAGTAATAGAATCTATAAATACAAAAGATATATCATTTAGAAGATATACAAACCAAACATATAATTTTCTTAAATATTTTCTTTCTTAGATATAATAAACTCTAGATATAATTTTAAAAAGAATAATTTCATAAGGTACGTGAGAATTTTGTATGTATTCTGAATAGTAGAATTTTCATAAAAAAGCCAGTAGAAAATAAAACCCTGGTAATTTCTCTGTTCACTCGGAGCATTATATCTAAAGTTATTATATCTTATGAACATTATATCTCGAGAATGTTATATGACAATAATGATATGTATTATAAATGTTATATCAAACGATTTTATATAATGTAATCGTTAGAGCTTATAATTGTTATATTCAACAAAATTATATCATCTGTTGGTATATCTCGTTATAATTATAGCATTTGAGCGTTATTGAAATGAAAATATATCTCCCGTTTTTATATAAAATGAGACGCACCCCTTTAGAATCATTACGGTCATTTACGATATAAGGAAAAAGCGGCCAAGTGCGAGTCGGACTCGCCCATGAAGGGTTCCGTAGCAGCAAGTAACGTAATATAAAAGTTTTTGTAATTCGTCGTAACTTGAATGAAAGGTAAATTGCGGTTTACGATTTATGACGTATTACAAAAAAACTACTTACTAGATATCGTTCAAACCAATTTTCGGTGGAAGTATGCATGGTAATGTACATCATATATATTTTTTAGTTTTATCATTCTCTTATTTTAGAAGTTACGGGGGGGGGGGGGGGGACACACATTTTACAACTTTGGAAGTGTCTCTCGCGCAAACTATTCAGTGTAGAAGAAAATGATATTAGAAACCTCAATATCATTTTTGAAGACCTATCCATAGATACCCCAAACGTATGGGTTTGATGAAAAAAAAATTTTTGAGTTTCAGTTCTAAGTATGGGGAGCCCCCAAAATTTATTGTTTTGTACATTACCATGCAAACTTCCACCGAAAATTGGTTTGAACGATATCTAGTAAGTAGTTTTTTTTTAATACGTCATAAATCGTAAACCGCAATTTACCTTTCATTCAAGTTACAACGAACTACAAAAACTTTTATATTATGTTACTTGCTGCTACGGAACCCTTCATGGGCGAGTCCGACTCGCACTTGGCCGCTTTTTTTAAGGTTGTACAATGCACAAGCAAAACGGCTGGAGGCAGTAACTAAATATTGCCCTAGCACTTTCGTCCATATCGTTTTGTTTCAAACTTGGCGATTTGCATTTTTGTTTTAACTATAAAAAAAAACAAGCAATCTCTAACTTGCCATTCGCGAATTTCCTTTCCGCAATAATATGACAGACTTGCAGTTTATAGTAACACAATGCTTTCGCACTAAATAATTCATTGTAATAAGACTGTATCGACCAGTAGTTTATGGCTTGTGTTTAACCTATGACTAGATATACTCAAATATAAAGTCAAATAAATTGTACAGCCACGCTGTGCATACTTTCTCGCAAATCCCTTACATAACATGTGGCATACACAAGATTGTCATGGTTTAACATAAATCAGCAATAAAACACTCATAGTTAGTAGCAAGGATAGACTTCACAAATTAACAATGTTGTTTTGTATGGGAGGTACCTTATCCTGGTATGGCCCGGAATAATTTATTACCTTGTATAGTAGGCCGTATAATGTTTTTAAAAGGTACCTACAAAGTTTCATTAAAATCGTTATAGCTATTTTTGAGAAAAAATAACAAAAAAACTTATTTTTGTATGGAAGGTATCAGAACCCGATTTTTCCCAGAGCAACCAACTATCTTATGTACTAGGTTGTATAGAAATATGGTATTGTACAAAGTTTCATCAAAATCGTTAGAGCCATTTTGAGCAAAAAAAATAAGTGTTTTTTTACTATGGTGGCAACCCTAAAAATGCCGATATTAAAAAATAAAAAATACAGCTGGAGATATTAACAAAATATTGCTCTAACCCAAAGAGTATAGCGGAATAAGCATGGGCCAGATGCCCCTCGAGAAAGTTAGGTTGATATTTTTACCATGACATCAGCTTCTCAAGAGAAATATTTCCATGCTACCAAACCTCAGCTCGCGCTAGTTTTTGAAATAATTTTTTTTTATGGATTTTTGAAAAAAGTATTTTTTTCGCTTACAACATTTTTTTTTATAAAACCTTTTTGCAAACGCTAGATACACCAAAGATGTATTATACAAGATACTTTTAAGTCTTCGCAGTCCTCTATAGGTATATCGAAATATCACAAATTAAAAATTTTGAAAAATAGAAATGTCTCGAATTTTAAAGAACACCCTCACGATTTTCTTTATATAAATGACCCTTACTATGTTCTATAATATATATTTTTTTCAAAATTTTCGGTAGGGTAGAACAGTATCAGAAAAAATATTATTACTATCCATAAATAAACGTTAGAGCAGCGAAGCAAGTAATACTGCTCTGATTTTTAACCTATTTGTAACCTAATACAGTCCACTTAATTCATTCGCGCAACCACTACGTATATGCAATTTCCCCATATAACGTTACTTTGTGTTTGCCTATAAAAAAACATCAAACATAACAAAAAGAAATCTTGGTATCCTACGACAAGGTGTTATGATCAAGAAGCCTTAGCCTAAACAGCCCTAGATACTCACACACGCATTAACACGTGTATAGACATGAAGAAGTGTCAAATTCCTATGTAGTAAACAATGACGCGATATTTGTATGAAGTGTCCGGGGTGTGATTTTGAATAAAAATGGCACGGCAGCTCTACTACGCGAAACTATAATCGAACTGTGATATATGTAAGTGATGGGTAATTATTTCTTAGGACTTACCGTGCCTTCTTCGAAATGTAATCACAGCATACACATTACACAGATTTTATAAGTTTGATTTTTTCCCAGCCATAAATAAGTCGGCAACGAAGTACGGAATTATCACTCTTAACTCTGAAAATATCAGTTGCAACAATTTTGAAAGATACGATTGGTTTATCATTATGTATAAAGTAAGTAACAATATAATCAATGTCATGGTTAAAACAAGGTTCTGCGGACTGCAAGCATCACGAAATAAATGAAAGATACTAATTTGAGTTTGACACAAAGATACTTTGAATTATTCGTAAAGGTATTTCTCCAACTTAAGCGAACAGAGGCATATAAAAAATCGATTTATAGACATCAAATCATAATATATTTGGAAGACAGTGGAGGTAGCTTATCAATAACAAAGTAAGATACTTAATTCATTTATATAAATTATGATTCAAATCATAAACTTGAAATAAATAATATCAGATTTTTTTATATAATGAGAAAAATATCACCTGTTGTAACCGACGGAAAAAATATACATAATCTTACATAATACTCAAATGCTGTAAACACACGAATTAAAAAGCAAAGAAATACTGGATATTGAATACTTTCTTACACGCTATTTCTCGCCAGGATACTTATTACCATTTTTGGTATCAAAAGTCATTGCACCAAGTATGCAGTTACGTTTTCTTGCTTTGTGTTTATTCTACAATCGGAGTATGCCTTAATATAAAACAAAGATCTTAAAATTAAATAAAAATACCGTGAGTAAATGCTATAAATGAGCTACTTATTGAACCTGATACTGATTTTAGGAGTATTTTAAACATTTTTCAACGTTTTCCTCAGCACGCCCAGATAAATCTCCGCGTGCTTCGGCCGGAAAATCAGAGCTGGTCGGAGACGAATCGCCAGTTCGCCACAAACGCCTCCCAGAATACCTGTAAGTAAAAAAATTATACTCTTTAATAAATTGGATAAACCATTCAAATTTTTTAACGATATTTAAATAAAGTAAGTGAGTTATAGAGAGTACCAGTTGTTTCGCCTCTTGTCGCCGCGCCTTCCGCACTGTCGCATGATCTCAAAGGAGGATCGAACCAATACATATAGCCTATCAAAAATGTCAGTCATTTAGCAGAAAACGTACAAATATCGGGTAAAAAAGGGCGACAGCGGGGTACAGACAGCCACAAAGATATCTTGAACCTCTCCGTTATACACCATGTATCACGAATAGCTTTACTAGGGGGGGTTCAGATATCTCTGTGGGCCAATGTACTAGGAAATGAAGCAACTCCACCGCGCCCATCTCGTTCTCGCCTCTGTGACGCATTTGCTATTCGATAGTTGACTGCTAGTCATCTGACTTACTTTTTACCACATGTCAAAAACGAAATGTTCTATTCTATTCTATTTTTCTATGGCATTCCACATCTCATACCGAGCGTGATTTTGTCAAAAATATCTAGTGAAAAATGGGAGAATCTTCAATAAAAAAAAATTGCGAAACGCCAATGTCAAGTGAAAGTGACGGCTCTAAAGGTGATGGGCACTTAAAGACGCTCCACGTGGTGGTTTGCTGCTGGAACTCGGAAAACGGAGCTGTCTCCCGAGTTAGTCCTCTTCTCATTATCGCTTATCTCGAATCAGGATCACAGCTATTTCTCACCCCCACAAAGATAACGTTGAAACTATTCTAAAACGGTAATAATTGTAAAATTAACTCAACAGACGTGTACTCGATACAAGTCCCGGCAACCGACCAAACGAAATGTTGTTCTAAAAATATTTGAAATTGTTGACGTTGTCGTTGACGTCATTTGATTGTTCAATATACAGGGTGTTCGGTGGATGGTCCGACAAACGGAAATGGGAGACAGGTGCATACTAATTAAGATTTTTTATTAATTAAAAACTGTACATGCAATGAAAACGCAAGCGGGTAAGATTTTCTGCAATTTCAAAGAGATAGCCAAAAAAGTTTTATATCGTCGCTTCGCTCCTCTATAGAACGATAATACGTCAGTTTCAATATGAAACCGCGTGGACGAAGTTGAGGGGAAAATCTGAGGTGTGGGAGGGGAAGCTTCATAACTGTTCGAATTTTTGAATCTAAGAATGTCATATGTTTGAATTACGACCAATCACTGCAAGATATCAACTGTCTAAGGATTTAAATCGTCGAATAGCAATAGAGTATTTGAAAGTGACAAAACTCAAAATACGACTGAAATATCTAGTGATGGAGGTAATAGAAAGGATCACAAATATCGAAAATTCTTACGATAATTTTTAAAATGAGGATAACAAAATAAATTATGCATTTTGTTCCGTGTTAAATCTTAATACATAAACAATATTAATACAAATTCACAAAAATAATACAGTAAAAATACATATTAAAACAAAGAATATACATTTTAAAAATAAAAATCAAACCGAATCATAGTTTCCAAAACATATCTATAGCCAAGCTGGGCAGAAATGTTAGGAGAAAATTTTCCAGCTGTCGTGTCTGCTCATAGTCTTGATTCTCGTTTAATTTTTATTTGGGTTACTTTGAAAACTGAAAATAGGGGGGGAGCGGGGTGCATGTCTGTGGAGATAGCTAGATAGATAGTAGGGTGGGCCGAGAATCAACCTTTTTTCAATTTCTTTATTTTAATAGCGACAAAAAGGTGCTAGGTAGGGTAGAAATGACGTGTGTAAAATATTATTGGTCGCTGTTATCATAAAGAGCCTCCGGATTCACTACAAAATCTGAAAAAAATAATTTTAAACCGATTTTAAGAGACCATATTTATTTTTTTACGGAAATACGGCATATTTTCAAAACAAAAAAAAATCTTCTTTTCAATAATTTTAGACGTCAGGTGAGGGGTCAGGGGGGTGCAGATTGCACTTTGTGCATTTTACACTTCAGTAATTACGCTATGGCTAATTACATTACAAGAGATATCGTTTAAGTGCACCTGAAACGTTACGATATATATATCCTGTTTTGCGCAAAATGGGATATTAAAAAAAAAAAATTGCACATCTATGAAGAATTACCAGTAGGCAAGTAGACAGTTAAAATTAAACAAAAATTTGAAATAAAAATCTTGAAAAAAAAATTGTGAAAGGTAAAAATGAATATATTTTGACAAAAGCATCAAATTCCGTTGTTATACTCTACAAATATCACACACATATCATGTAAAATGCATAAATCTACATATGTATCTTTCCAAAATACCACGAAAATGACGAAGAGTTTCAGCGTAGTAGCAACGCTTTGTTAGAAATTTCTGCTTGTAATTGTATGGATTTGGCAAACTGTACCTGCCCCAAAGCTCAGAAAAAGCCTAAAATACAGTGCAGCCTTTTAACCAATTAACTTTCTTTAAGAAAACCTATGATTGAAAATGTCGATGTCTGTGGTACAAAGCAAGCCATAAAATGTTCATATTGGAAGCTCTAAAAGCAAGAATTTATGCTAAAATGTTAAAAAAACAGTCGCAACAATTATTCTGCAACAGTTAAGTTTGTAGATTTCTCATACATACATTTTAATGAGCCCGATAGTGACAATGAAGTGCTGTCCTAAAGGAGAACAGCTACTCAAATGACTGCTGCCAGCGTGAAATATTCCATGCTCGCTAAAACTCATGATTGGTATGGTGTATCAGACAGAGCAAGGGCTCATTAGGGCAGCAAGAAGCTGCACTGATTTTGAGGCACTTTTGGAGCTTTGGGGCAGCCACAGTTTACCAAGTTCATACAATTGCAAGCAAAAATATCTAACAAAGCTTAACTTCCTACGCTGAAACTCTTCATGATTGTTTGTGGTATTTTGGAATGAGATTTATGTAGATTTATTCATTTTACGTAATATACCTGAATTATTTGTGAAGTATTTATGAAGTAACTGTCACAATATTTTAAAAGTTATTTTTGTATTTTTGTCTAATTTTAACTGTCATATTGCCTACTCATAACTTTTCATAAAAATGCAATATTTTTTCTTTAATATCCCATTTTGCACAACACAGGACATATATCGTCACGTTTCGGGTGTATTTCAACGATTTCTCTTGTAATGTAATTAGCCATAGCGTAATTACTGAAGCGTAAAATGGTCGCGCAAAGTGCAATCTGCACCTTGACCCTTCACCTGACGTTTAAAATTATTGAAAAGAAGAATTTTTTTGTTTTGTTTTGAAAATATGCCGTATTTGCTCTCAAATATAAGGTGCTACTTTATTAGTGCCCGATATTTTAGTCAGTGCTCCTACTCCTGATTCTGATCAACTTTCCCCAAGGAACCCATAGTCAAATCGCAAAAAATTTTTTGGGCTCTTCATACTAATTTGGCCGCTCGGCTGATCGATTTGTATGAAGAGTCCAAATTTTTTTTTCGATTTGACTATGGGTTTCTTGGGGAAAGTTGATCAGAATCAGGAGTAGGAACACTGAATAAAATATCGGGCACTAATAAAGTAGCACCTTATAGTGTAAATAACAATAAAATATTTAAATTCAAATAATAAATATAGTCTCTTGAAATCGGTTCAAAAAAATATTTTTTTCGATTTTTCAAAGTGAAACCGGATACTCTTAATGATAACAGCGACCAATAATATTTTACACACGTCATTTCTACCCTACCTAGCACCTTTTTGTCGCTATTAAAATAAAGAAATCAAAAAAAGTTGATTTTCGGCCCACCCTACAATTTAGTGAACGATATTTTTGAATTTACATAGTCAACTCCCGAAAACAGTGCAACAGTGCGTCTACTGACCGCGGCTCCGCAAGTCGTTGTTGATGCGGTCGCGCAGCTGGGTGGTGCTCGCATTGTAGGCGAGGAAGGTGCCGAGGCCGCGCACGCTGTTGATCTTGCTCGGGAACTCTTGCTCCAGCCGCAGAAGCCCCTCCTTGAGCACCTTCCCGGTCTCCGCCACCACATCCAGCAGCTTCTCCTGCCTAATCACGTTCAGAACTGTCTCCAGCAACATCAATTTCCCTGGGTCGCCCATCCATGTGTTGAAAAGTCTGTATCCATGAGGAACTCTGAAACATATTAATATGGTCATAGTCAAATGCAAGAACGAATCGCTGGAAATGATAATTAGAACTTTATTTTTAACATTTCGTTTAAACAGTTGTTTCTTCGCCTTACAACTTAACACAGAATGTTCTTATGATATAATTGTAAAGCGATACGAGCATTGCATACATGTATTCCATTCAACGCGCAGTTATCAACTCGAGATTTACTCTGACAGCGGTATTGCTCCAAGTAAATAAATAAATATAGGGTGACTTTAAATTAGTTCTTGATACGAAGCGCTATGCATGTGCTCATGATAACAAACAACTTTCCCTAAGGAACACCTAGTGAAATCGCAAAAATATTTTGGAGTCTTCATACTAATTTGTCCGGTCAGTTGAACAATTTGTATGGAGGGTCCAAATTTTTTTTGAGCTCCGCTCTGTTCGTCGAAGTTTAGGTAAATACAGTCTACCAATTCCGATCACTGATTATTAGGCAAAAGATTTCTACTGCTGAACAAAGGCCGCCCCGAGGGATTTCCATGCCGACCGGTCTTGCGTTGCTCGCATCCAGGTGATTCCCGCGACCTTCACTAGGTATATGAAGAGAATACGCAGACAACGTACTTGTACTCGGGGGTGAAGTAGAACCCGCCGGTGAGCATCTTCTTGCTGAACGTGACCAAGTCGGGCGGGCACGGCAGGCAGAAGTGCTCGTGCGCCCACATCTTGCCCGTGGGCCCGCAGCCCGTCTGCACCTCGTCGATGATAAGCGCCGCGTCGTACTGAATAACAATAAGAAAGTTTTTATTGCCAACATTAAGAAAAGTTCACACACATACTAACAAACAATTACAGCAGGACCTCTTTAATCCGAACACCTCCAAATCCGAATCTCTTTATAATCCGTACGACCGACCCCGGGCATTCGCCGTTTCTCAGTAAGTCGCTGTACCACGCGCGTGTTAGAAAAATAGTCATGAACCTATTGAGGGTAAAGTTATGAACGGATTTAAAATAAGAAATGAAGTTATATTCCATTATGATTCAAATTTAATTAATAGTGGGGAATTTAGTGCAACGTCTAGTATGGGAACCGTTTTAATTTGGATCCGGCGCTCAAACTTGGCATAGTTGTTCCCTAGGCCGTTCTGAGTAGATTAAGCCCGGGAGCCACCGGGAGCCATCCCTCGTTTGGCAGGGGGAGGGAGGGAAAGTTTGTTTCTGCCGCGCTCCATTTTTGGGCTTATATCTCCAAAAATATTGGTACTAGGGCAAGTGAGATATCATTTTCGTATGATTAAAGGATAAGGAATTCATTTCTGTAACAAAAAAAAAATACTTTCCATATATAAAAAAAGAAATATTTGATAAAACGTATAAAAGATGGCTACCTTTTTTCCACATATGGGTCGATTAAATTTTAATCGCCTTTGATATGAGCATGAAAAAAATATATTCTGAAAGCCACACTTCTTAGAATTATAACAATATAAATTTCATTAGAATAGCATAATAAATACTTAGTGAAAAAAATATATAATTTGATGCTCGGCAGAGCAGCATAAAACGCGCGGTTTTAGTATCTGTTATTCGTAAGTAAATAAAATGAATCATCTAGCGCCCAAATGACTGTTAAGTAACAAAGTATAAACAGGTACCTACATAATATTATTATTAAAATATTTCTCGCATGCACAAAATATTTGTCACGTAAAACAAACAATATTTTTTTCTTATAAAAACGTATTTGAGAAAATCCGCAAAACGTGACTATTTCTCGTACGAATTATGGTGGTTTACTATCTAACTTGCATTGTATTATGGTGGTCTACTATGTAACTTGCGTGGTCATGTTGATCACCCAGGTTAACTGACTTCAGAAAAGGTCATACAAAACCATAATGAGTTTGGCTCTCATTGGCGCATTAATCTCGTAACCGTTACCGTGCTTCGCATGGCACGTCAAATTATTTTCTTGACAACTGATGAAGCTGCGATCACCGCCTAGACAACTCCAAAACCCCGAAAGATAGATATTAGTCGGGGATTTAGTGCGATGAACCGTTTTATTTTGGATCCGGCGCTCAAACTTGGCATAATTGTTTCCTAGGTCATTCTGAGTGGATTAAGCCCGGGAGCCATCGGGAGCCATCCCCCGTTTGGTAGGGGGAGGGGGGGAAAGTTTGTTTCTGCCGCGCTCCATTTGAGGGCTTATATCTCCAAAACTATTGGTACTAGGGCAAGTGAGATATCATTTTCGTATGATTCAAGGATAAGGAATTCATTTCTGTAACAAAAAAAATAACTTTCCATATATAAAAAAAGAAATATTTGATAAAACGTATAAAACATGACTACCGTTTTTCCGCATATGTGTCGATAAATTTTTAATGGTCTAAGATATTAGCATGAAAAAAATATATTCTGAAAGCCACATTACCAAGGATTATAAAAATAAAAATTTTATTAGAATAGCATGATAAATACTTCGTGAAAAAAATAAAATTCAATGCGTGGCAGCGTGGCATAAAACGCGTGGTCCGCGCGGTTCTAAATTACAGGAGTTATATTTCTTTTTTTTTTCTATGAAAAGTATTTTTTTTGTTGCAGAAATGAATTTGTCATCTTGAAATATCCGAAAATGATATCGGACTTGCCCTAGAACATAAAATTATGGGGATATAAGCCCCAAAAGAAGCGCGATCCAACAAGTAGATAATGAATTGTGGGTGGTTTTTTTCCACATACGTGGTGATTAATTTTTAATGGTCTAGGATATTAGCATGAAAAAAATATATTCTGAAAACCACATTTCCTAGAATTATAAAAATATAAATTTCATTAGAATAGCATAATGAATACTTAGTGCAAAAAAAAAATTGATGCTCGGCAGAGTAGCTTAAAACGCGCGGTTTTAGTATCTGTTGTTCGTTTGTAAGTAAGTAAATAAAATGAATCATCTAGCGCCCAAAAATTACTGTTAAGTAACATAATAAAAATAGGTACATACTATTATTATTTAAATATTTCTCGCACGCACAAAATATTTATCACGTAGAACAAAAAATATTTTCCTTAAAAAATCATATATGAGAAAATTCCAAAAATGTGACTATTGTATTTTTCATACGAATTATGGTGGTTTACTATCTATCAGCCGAAAGATGTCCACTGCTGGAAAAAGGCCTTCCCCAAGGATTTCCACACCGACCGGTCCTGTGCGGTTCGCATCCAGCAGCTTCCCGCAACCACACCAGGTCGTCGGTCCACGGAGTCGGAGGCCTGCCCACACTGCGTCTTTCGGTGCGCGGTCGCCACTCGAAAACTTTACTGCCCCAACGGCCATCTGTTCTACGAGCTATTTGCCCTGCCCACTGTCACTTAAGTCTAACGATTCTGAGAGCTATGTCGGTAACTTTAGTTCTCCTACGTATCTCCTCATTTCTGATTCGATCACGTACGTAGGGAAATACTAAGCATAGTACGCTCCATCGCCCGTTGGGTGACCTTGAGCCTTCTTATGAGGTCTATAGTAAGCGACCATGTATCGGATCCATATGTCGTCTCATCACTGGCAACACACACTGGTCAAAGACTTTAGTCTTGAGATACTGCGGTATTTTGGTCGTGAAGATATTGCGGAGCTTTCCGAACGCTGCCCAGCCAAGTTGGATTCGACGATTGATCTCTTTCTCGAAGTTGGACCTACCTAACCGGACTGCTTGTCCCAGGTATACATATTCTTCAACAACTTCGAGAGTAGAGTCTCCAACCTTCAGAGGAGTGGGTGTAACACGGACGTTTGACATGATTTCCGTCTTATCCATGTTCATTTTAAGACCCACTTGTTGGGAGACTCTACTGAGTCCATCGAGCATTGCGCCTAGGTCCACCAAGGTCTCAGACATGATCACGATTTCGTCAGCAAATCGAAGGTGAGTGATGTATTCGCCATTGATGTTGATGATGAGTCCTCTCCAGTCCCGAAGCTTGAAAACGTCTTCCAGTGCAGCGGTGAACAGTTTCGGAGATATAACGTCTCCCTGTCTCACCCCACGCTACAGCCGGATAGGTTTCAAATTTTGATCCTGGAGGTGGACCGACATGGTGGCGTTTTTATACAAACACCAACACTTCGTTGTGTATCGATAGTTAATTTGGCACTGTTGGAGAGACTGTAACACAGCCCAGGTCTCGATCAAAACAAAAGCTTTCTCATAGTCCACAAACGCCATTATACTCTTCTGTCTTCTGTATAATCTTCCGCAGCGTTTGTATGTGGTCTATGGTACAGAAGCCTTTTCGGAAACCAGCTTGTTCGGGAGGTTGGAAGTCGTCAAACCTGCGTGCGAGACGATTCGTAATGATTCTCGACATGGCTTCTTGACATGGCTCAGGAGTGAGGTGGGTTTGTAATTCTTCAGAAGAGTCTTATCACCCTTCTTGAAGAAGAGCACCACCACATTTATGTGCCCTGTGTACCTGTTTTCAGAAGCTCAGCCGCAATTCCGTCATCACCGGGTGCCTTGTTGTTCTTAAGCTGCTTGAGAGCCATTCTAATCTCGCATAGGCTGACGTCTGGGATATCTTCGGAATAGTGTCAGGTCAATCCGGCTCCCGGATCTTCAGCCAGATTACTGACAGGTAAGCATGTAGTCGTGTATAATTGTCCGTAGACCTCTCAACCTCTTCCAACAGCTTGGGCTTGGACGACACGACTCTGCCATCCTCGGTCTTCAGCTTTGTCAGTTGACTTTGACCAGCAGACAGATCCCTTGCCAATACTTTTGACCTTTTATTGCGCTCGATAGCCTCTTTAATACGATTGGTATTAAATTGGCGTCAAGGACTTGTAGATCTGTCTGTTTAGTCGCCGATATTGACAAGCATCTTCAGAGTATTTCAGAATCAGGCTCCGTTTTTCCTCCATGAGCTTGCTGGTGAGGTCCGAGATCCGATATGTTTTTTTTAACGTCTTGTTTTGAAGGCCTTATTCCCAGCCATTTGGACAATTTCCACAAACCTGTCGTTGTATTCGTCCACATTTTCACATTCTCCTAGGCATTCGAAGCGATTGTGCAACTCGATCTGAATGCTTTCGGGGTTTTGGAGTTGTATAGGCGCTGGTCGAAGCTTCATCAGTTGTCATGAAAATAATTTGACGTGGCTTGCGAAGCACGGAAACGGTTACGAGATTAATGCGCCAATAAGAGTCAAACTCATTATGGTTATGTATGACCATTTCTGAAGTCAGTTAACCTGGGTGATCAACGTGACCACGCAAGTTACATAGTAAACCACCATAATACAACGGAAGTTAGATAGTAAACCACCATAATTCGTATGAGAAATAGTTAGTCACGTTTTGCTGATTTTCTCAAATACGTTTTTATAAGAAAAATTTTTTTTTTGTTTTAAGTGACAAATATTTTGTGCGTGCGAGAAATATTAAAATAATAATATAATGTACCTGTTTATACTATGTTACTTAACAGTCATTTGGGCGTTAGATGATTCATTTTATTTACTTACGAACAACAGATACTAAAACCGCGCGTTTTATGCTACTCTGCCGAGCATCAAATAATATTTTTTTCACTAAGTATTTATTATGCTATTCTAATGAAATTTATATTTTTGTAATTCTAAGAAGTGTGGCTTTTAGAATATATTTTTTTCATGCTAATATCAAAGACGAATAAAAATTAATCGACACATATGCGGAAAACAGGTAGTCATGTTTTATATGTTTTATCAAATATTTCTTTTTTTATATATAGAAAGTTATTTTTTTTGTTACAGAAATGAATTCCTTATCCTTGAATCATACGAAAATGATATCTCACTTGCCGTAGTACTAATAGTTTTGGAGATATAAGCCCATAAATGGAGCGCGACAGAAACAAACTTTCCCCCCCTCCCCCTACCAAACGGGGGATGGCTCTCGGTGGCTCCCGGGCTTAATCTACTCAGAACGGCCTAGGGAACAACTATGCCAAGTTTGAGCGCCGGATCCAAAATAAAACGGTTCCCATACTAGGCGTTGCACTAAATTCCCCACTAATATATAGATAAAGCATTTTTGTAATTGCTGTGATCACACACACAAAACAAACTTGAACACAAAAATGATAAACACAGGAAAAATAAATAAGAATAATAACATACAAACTTATAACATATTAACAAAATATAAATAAGGAAAAACAAAAAAATAAAATAATAAGTAAAAAAAGAAAAAACAAGCAAACTTAAATATCTATGATGTGCCTAGTGTGTGTGCCGCAGCGATCACAAATGGGCCACGGCTCAGTGTTGTTACCCCGCCCAAGGACGGGACACTGATTTTCAGCCACCACCCCAGGGTTCGGAAACCGGTTTTTTGAAAATACCGGTTTCGGTCATTGACCCCTATATCGAAATAATTTCGGTTAAGGTTTCGTTCAGGTTTCGGTTACCGGTATATTTAACCGGTTTAACCAAAACCGATATTTTTTCGTTCGAACGGAATTAACCGGTTAATTTGAAGAATATGCGACTTTGTAGGCATGTTTGCCGCGTGCAATCAATTGAAAGCGTGCGAGAAAGTGAGCAGAAGACTCGGGCAGTAGCACCCGCGCGACGCGCCTGTACTTGACTAAGTTTGGTTTTAACCGGTTAATTTAGTTCTTATTTCGGTTATAAAACCGCTTCCTGATTAACCGATATTTTATTCAAATTTACCGGTTAAGCTGGAAACCGGTTTTAACCTGAACGGAATCGTTAACCAAAATTCGAACGAAATTAACCGGTATTTGTTAACCGGTTCCGAACCTTGCACCACCCAATGAGATGTGCTTTCAGCTCGAGTTGCACAACCGCTTCGAATGCCTAGGAGAATGTGAAAATGTGGACGAATACAACGACAGGTTTGTGGGAATTGTCCAAACGGCTGGGAATAAGGCCTTCAAAACAAGACGTTAAAAAAAACATATCGGATCTCGGACTCCACCAGCAAGCTCATGGAGGAAAAACGGAGGAGGACTGATTCTGAAATCCTCTAAAGATGCTTGTCAATATGGCGACTAAACAGACGGATCTCCAAGTCCTTGACCCGTGATATACGCCAATTTAATACCAATCGTATTTAAGAGGCTATCGAGCGCAATAAAAGGTCAAAAGTATTGGCAAGGAATCTGTCTGCTGGCAAAGCTGAAGATCGAGGATGGCAGAGTCGTGTCGTCCAAGTCCGAGCTGTTGGAAGAGGTTGAGAAGTTCTACGGACAATTATACACGACTACATCCTTGCCTGTCTGTAATCTGACTTAAGATCCGAGAGCCGGATTGAGCCGACATTATACCGAAGATATCCCAGACGTCAGCCCGTGCGAGATTAGAATGGCTCTCAAACAGCTTAAGAACAAGAAGGCACCGGGTGATGACGGAATTACTGCTGAGCTTCTGAAAGCAGGTGGAAAACCGATACTTATAGCTCTTCAGAAGCTATTCATTTCCGTCATTCTCGAGGGAAAAACGTCTACAGCATGGCACAGAAATGTAGTGGTGTTCTTCTTCAAGAAGGGTCATAAGACTCTGCTGAAGAATTACAGACCCATCTCATTCCTGAGCCATGTCTACAAGCCATGTCGAGAGTCATTACGAATCGTCTCGCACTCAGGTTTGACGACTTCCGAAAAGGCTTCTGTACCATAGACCACATCCGAAAAGGCTTCTGTACCATACTGCCGTACAAATTAAGAACACAGTAAGTGACAGAATTGGCGCGAATGATTTTGAACCTTGTACTGCGTTACGAATAAGGTTCAAAATCATTCGCGCGAAATCTGTTACTTACTGTGTTCTTAATTTGTACGGCAGCATAGACCACATACATACGCTGCGGCAGATTATACAGAAGACCGAAGAGTATAATGGCGTTTGTGGACTATGAGAAAGCTTTTGGTTCGATCGAGACCTGGGCTGTGTTACAGTCCAACGGTGCCAAATTGACTATTGATACACATCGAAGTATTGAAGTGTTTGTAGGAAAACGCCACCATGTCGGTTCACCTCCAGGATCGGAATTCGAAACCTATCCGGCTGTAGCGTGGGGTGAGACAGGGAGACGTTATATCTCCGAAACTGTTCACCGCCGCACTGGAAGACGTTTCCAAGCTTCTGGACTGGAGAGGACTCGGCATCAACATCAATGGCGAGTACATCACTCACCTTCGATTTATTGACGATATCGTGATCATGGCTGAGACCTTGGAGGACCTAGGCGCAATGCTCGATGGACTCAGTAGAGTCTCCCAACAAGTGGGTCTTAAAATGAACATGGATAAAACGAAAATCATGTCAAACGTCCGTGTTACATCCACTCCTCTGAAGGTTGGAGACACTACACTCGAAGTTGTTGACGAATATGTATACCTGGGACAAACAGTCCAGTTAGGTAGGTCCAACTTCGAGAAAGAGATCAATCGTCGAATCCAACTCGGCTGGGCAGCGTTCGGTAAGCTTCGCAATATCTTAACGTCCAAAATACCGCAGTGTCTCACGACAAAAGTCTTTGACCAGTGTGTGTTGCCAGTGATGAGACGACATATGGATCCGAGACATGGTCGCCTACTATAGGCCTCATAAGAAGGCTCAAGGTCACCCAAAGGGCGATGGAGCGTGCTATGCTTGGTGTTTCCCTACGTGATCGAATCAGAAATGAGGAGATACGTAGGAGAACTAAAGTTACCGACATAGCTCTTAGAATTGCTAGACTTAAGTGGCCGTGGAACAGATGGCCGTTGGTGCAGTAAAGTTCTCGAGTGGCGACCGCGCATCGGAAGACGCAGTGTGGGCAGGCCTCCGACTCCGTGGACCGACGAGCTGGTGAAGGTTGCGGGAAGCCGCTGAATGCGAGCCGCACAGGACCGGTCGTTGTGGAAATCCTTGGGGGAGGCCGTTGTCCAGCAGTGGACGTCTTTCGGCTGATAGATAGTAAACCACCATAATTCGTATGAGAAATAGTCACATTTTTCGGATTTTCTCATATATGTTTTTTTAAGGAAAATATTTTTTGTTCTACGTGACAAATATTTTGTGCGTGCGAGAAATATTTAAATAATAATATTATGTACCTATTTATATTATGTTACTTAACAGTCATTTTTGGGCGCTAGATGATTCATTTTATTTACTTACGAACAACAGATACTAAAACCGCGCGTTTTATGCTACTCTGCCGAGCATCAAATTATTATTTTTTTCACGAAGTATTTATTTTGCTATTCTAATGAATTTTATATTTTTATAATCCTAGGAAATGGGGCTTTCAGAATATATTTTTTTCATGCTAATATCCTAGACCATTAAAAATTAATCAACACATATGTGGAAAAAAAACACCCACGCTTCATCGTTTACTTGTTGAGTCGCGCTTCTTTTGGGGCTTATATCTCCATAACTATAGGTACTAGGGCAATTCCGATATCATTTTCTGATATTTCAAGGATGACAAATTCATCTCTGCAACAAAAAAAATACGTTTCATAGAAGAAAAAAAAGAAATATAACTGCTGAAATTTAGAACCGCGCGGACCGCGCGTTTTATGCCACACTGCCACGCATTGAATTTATTTTTTTTAACTAAGTATTTGTTATGATATTCTAATAAAATTTATATTTTTATAATGTTAGAAAGTGTGGCTTTCAGAATATATTTTTTTCATGCTAATATCTTAGACCATTAAAAATTAATCGACACATATGCGGAAAAAAGGTAGTCGTGTTTTATACGTTTTATCAAATATTTCTTTTTTTATATATGGAAAGTCATTTTTTTTGTTACAGAAATGAATCCCTTATCCTTGAATCATACGAAAATGATACCTTACTTGCCCTAATACCAATAGTTTTGGAGATATAAGCCCACAAATGGAGCGCGGCAGAAACAAACTTTACCCCCCTCCCCCTGCCAAACGGGGGATGGCTCCCGATGGCTCCCGGGCTTAATCCACTCAGAACGGCCTAGGGAACAACTGTGCCAAGTTTGAACGCCGGATCCAAAATAAAACGGTTCATCGCACTAAATCCCCGACTATAAGTAAAGCACAATTTTAACAAGCTTAATTTTAATGTTAAATGATTTTATGATTAAATAAATTCTACTATTTAAACTTTATATAAAAGTTATTATGCAAGATGAATTTATTCTAAAATATGTTCTACTATCCAATTTTACTACAAGACAATACTGGCAATTGATATTCGACTATTCAAACAATAGATAGGTAACATATTGATAGTTACCAAACTCAAGTAACATTAATAAATTTATTGAAACATAATAAACAAAAACAATTATAATCAGTAAAAGAGCAATATAACTAGTACTTAACTTGGTGTTTCTCGGAGCTCTGCAGATCAACAAGTGACGACTATGGCACGGTCTGTGCCTTTTATAGCCGAGACTTGCCTACTGTCGACCAATCACAATGACTCAAAAGGGATCGACCAATCATAAATCAGCACGTGCTTTTAAATGTTTTTCATCACTGTCTTTTACACAAAATTATTAAAAAATGTTAAAATATAAAGTTTTTAACCTATATTTAAATATTAGAAATATTTTAATTTTTATTATAAAATATTTCAATAATATTGTATTTTTTAACAAAGGTATCACCACGTGTTAATATAATTTTTAGCAATACTAAAGTTAACATTATTTTGTTAAAACACAAATAATTTAAAAGGTTTTGTAATATTTTGATTAAAGTTTTAAATACAATAATTGTTATAAAAACGTGGTGGGACCCAACGTATACTTAATTTTTAAATAATGATTTGCACAAGTATTTTCTAGATCATAAATTGTTTTCCTATTTTAGAAATATAAAACAGGTGTTTTAATCATAAAAAGTGAATATTTATTACATCAACAAAACGATATTGTCTACTTATTTATGTAATTTTTAAATAATTATTTACACATGTTTTTTCTAGTTCATAAATCGTTTTCCTATTTTAGAAATGTAAAACAGGTGTTTTAATCATAAAAAGTAAATATTTATAACATCAACAAAATAATATGTCTATCTATTTATGTAATTTTTGATTAATTATTTACACATGTATTTTCTACTTCATAAATCGTTTTCCTATTTTAGAAATGTAAAACAGATATTTTAATTAACGAAAAGTAGAACATTAATTACATCAACAAAACAATTTGACCTATTTATGAATATCAACAAAAGGAACGAACTTATATTTCTCTTACACGAGAAAATAATTTGTGAATTTTATTATTTATACATACGTTTTCCGTAATATACTATCACGCGCATTTCAGTACTGAGTTATTATAATATCTGAGGTGGTACACCAAATGTTTTTGTCCGCCCCGATTTACGCGTTTGCATAAAAGCGTTTTCAACGTCGCTAAATATTTAGTCGTCAAAGTACTATACTAGAATTCTTTAAAAAAAATTTAATTATAGCATTATCATTTAGTTGTTTTAAAGTTTTGCATGATTAAAACATAGTTACAATAATAAACACCTTTGTTTTATTGCCAGAAATGCTTTCAAAATGTCTACATACTGTAATCCAAACGCTCCACGGATCTGAACGGGGGGTAAATTTTGGTAGTTCGGATTAAAAAGGTCCTGCTGTAATAGGTAAATAACAAAAAAAGAAAACAAAAAAAAGGACTGATTTCTTTGATTTTTTTACTGCCGCATGCCGGCGCGACACACACTCGGTTACACAGTTTGCATAAGGATACGGAACAAACTAGAACGGAAAACAGTGGGACAAACTACAGCCGGACTAGACATGACCGCCGACCTTATATTTGCTGGCGGCGGCGGCGTGCCGATCGAAATTGGTCGGCGTGGCAGTAATTTTATATTTTTGAGATTAGTATTAAGATAGTAACATATTTCTACGTATATATTATAAATAAATAAAAACTTTCATTGCGAATTGAAAAGGTATATAAAAATTAGGGATGCATCCGATACCGATACCGATACCGATACTTCGGAGTTGCCGATATATCGGCATCGGCGATATTTTTATTCCCGAAACGATACTTTTAAAGAGTCCAATGAAGATGAGCCGCTGTCCACTCTGAGCTGTAATTCTCTAAAAGAAGAAGTCGAAAGGTAGGTCTCCTAATATATCGAGAGACGCAGATCCGTTTGTTTTCTGGCGCAATGACGTCTTTTAATCCGAACTTGAAAAAAATGGTGCAGAAGTATTTTAGTTTCCAAATGAGCTCTGTCGCATCTGCTGAGAGACTATTTTCACTGCAGGTCTTATCAGGGGCGTTGACTTCATAAAAATATTGGGGGGGCTAGGGCGGAAAAAAAATATGTTGTTTATTTCCTAATATTTTCTAACTAGCTTTTCCCACAGCTTCGCCGTGTGGGTACAGTTTTTGAGATTATTTTTGGGCGTGCATGGAAATGAGCTTTTTGGAATAAAAGTATCTCGAGAAAAAAACAAACACCAGTTATAAAATATTGAGGGGCTCAGCCCCGTTGATAATGTCATAGGGGGCTCGAGTACCCCATGGAGTCGGCGCCAGCGTCAGTGGGTCTTATTCAAACAGACCTGCGAAATCACCTGTCTCCACAATACTTGAGAATACTTTGTTTTTAAACAAAAATCTGATTCGTGTTTATTTAACCGGCCGGGAGACCGAGCGTCGCTCGTTCAATCGGAGTTTACATAAACTATGATAACTTGGTTTAGTAGTACATATAAGATATATTTTCTATGAAACAATTTGCACGGTGCTGTTTTAGTCGGTAGTGGCCTTCTAAGGGACGAAAGGACAAGCAATATTTGTTCTGAAAATATCTATTATAACTTTTTATAATTTGATTCAATTGAAAAAAAAATACATGCAAATTATCCTTTTTTTTTTGGATAAAAAACAGAAAAATATTCAATGATACCTAATATTAGAAAGTTGTTCATCATTTATTATGATTTTAGTCAGTAATATCAATCAGTTTTGGCGACTTTTTAGAGATTTCCTTATTGCAAATGTTATCAGCACCATCTAGTTGAGTTTAGAGAAAGCCGTGGAAAATTCCCTATTATCAAACACGGGGCAGGGCGGCACAATGTTACTTTACTCTTTGGGTATGTAATTCACATATATGGCGAAAGATGGCGCTATTTGTCTCTAAAATATAAAGAGGTTATTTTTTTTTATCACTCTTAAGTCTTTTTATTTATTTACATAAGTTCACACAAAATAAAAAAATATAAAGACAAAAAACTATAAAGTCTCATGGATGGGATTCGAATCCGGACCTAAAAGCAGCAAAACGTAAGTAGCTCGCACCAAAACCGCTAATCTACCAAAGTACTTATGTGGAATGGTTAAAAATAAGCATTATATGCGTTCTCCTTTTATATAATTTCGCTCATATCTCCCTTAAATGATTTTTTTCGAAGATAATTCCCTCATAGATCGATTACTGGTGATTTTTAACCCCTAATCCTAGATTTTCGTCGTAGGGTTTCACGCCGTTTTCAAAATCGTCGAGACACTTAACTCGTTTAATAGTATAGGATTAATTTGAGTAACTAATAATCTCATTCTACATCTGTATTTTTTCACATTTATTAAAAAACAACGCAACTCGTATTTCATTTATAATATTTTAACCTTAATTTAAATTCAACAAGCGTATCGGTCGGTATCGGCATCGGTATCGCCGATATTTTTATAAGAATATCAGTATCGGTATCGTATCGGCAAAAAGGCGTATCGATGCATCCCTAATAAAAATAATAATTCATCTTCAGCAAAATAATTCTACAGTTTGATACAGGATTACCCTAGATATTCACGCCAACCAGTCTTGCGACGATCTACCGAGTGAGAGGTCTGCCTATGCTGTGTCTTTTGGTGTGTGGTCGCCATTCGAGAACTTTGATAATACTTCATCATCATTATCAGCCGAAAGACGTCCACTGCTGGACAAAGGCCACCCCCAAGGATTTTTACACCGACTGGTCCTGTGCTGCTCGCATCCAGCGGCTTCCCACAAACTTCACCAGGTCGTCGATCCACCGAGTTGGAGGTCTACCCACACTGCGATCACCAAGCATAGCACGCTCCATCGCTCTTTGGGTGACCTTGAGCCTTCTTATGAGGCCCATAATAAGCGACCATGTCTCGGATCCATATGTCATCACTGGCAACACACACTGGTCAAAGACTTTAATCTTGAGAAACTGCGGTAAGTTGGACGTGAAGATATTGCGGAGCTTCCCGAACGCTGACCAGCCGGTTGGATTCGACGATTGATCTCTTTCTCGAAGTCTGACCTACCTAGCTGGACTGTTTGTCCCAGGTATACCTATTTATCAACAACTTCGAGTGTAGAATCTCCAACCTTCAGAGGAGTGGGTTTAACACGGACGTTTGACATAATTTTCGTCTAGTCCATGTTCATTTTAAGACCCACTTGTTCGGAGACTCTACTGAGTCCACCGAGCATTGTGCCTAGGGCCTCCAAGGTCTCAGCCATGATCACGATATTGTCAGCAAATCGAAGGTGGGTGATGTACTCGCCATTGATGTTAATGCCGCGTCCTCTCCTCTCTCTAACCCTTACGGTCATCTGTTATATAAGTTATGTGTACTACCTACTGCACTGCCACTTCAGTTTAGCGATTTTATGAGCTGTGTCGATTAATTTAGCTCTCTTTCGTATCTCTTCATTTCTGATTCGAACGCGTATAGAATTTCCGATCATAACATGCGCCATCGTCATTTGGGTGACCTTGACCTTGAGCCTTCTTATGAGGCTCATAGTAAGCGACTATGTCACAGTTCCAAATGTCATTCACTGGAAACACACTCTGATTAACTTACCGATAATTTGGTCTTGAAACACTGCAGTATTTCACCGTTGGTTTTATCTATGGTTCAGTTTGTGCCTAGGGCTGGAGTGTGCGTGTACGTCAGAGACGATATCAGTTCTCGCCGCCTCAGCAACCTTGAAGGTAGGGACCTCTCCACCATATGGCTACGTGTAGACGGCGATGACCATCCCCGCGTCTATTCGTGCCTATATAGGTCCCATACCGGCGATGGCGAAACTGACCGACTCATTGAGCACGTCCAAATGGCTGCAGATACTGTGCAGCAGCAGATCCCATCCGCTGAGATCGTGGTACTCGGCGATTTTAACGCCCACCACGCCGAATGGCTCGGTTCTAGCAAAACCGATCATGCGGGGAGATCTGTTCACGACTTCGCCCTGGCATATGGTTTGACACAACTGGTTACTACGCCCACGCGAATCCCAGATGTGGAGAACCATGAACCTTCACTGTTGGACCTTCTGCTGACTTCTCATCCGGACGGCTACCAAGTATGCGTTGACGCTTCACTCGGCTCTTCGGATCACTGCCTGATCCGGAGTACGGTGCCACTCACGTGCCCGCCGCGACCGCGAGTTGCTTGTCGCCGTCGTGTGTGGCACTACAAGTCAGCAGATTGGGATGGGATGCGGTCTTTCTTTGCGTCCTACCCTTGGGGGCGGATTTGCTTCACGCCGGATGATCCTAACTTCGCTGCTGATTCTGTCGCTGATGTGGTGCTGCAGGGTATGGAGCTTTTTATCCCATCCTCGGTGGTCCCCATTGGCGGCAAATCACAGCCTTGGTTTGGTCGGTCCTGCAAAAAGGCTTCTCGCCGGAAGCAGGAATGTTACCAAGCCTGGGCAAATGCAGCGAAGGTACGGGATGAAAAGACCAGCGCATTGAAAAAGGAGTTTAACTTTGCCTCCAGGTCCTTCAAAAGAGACATTGCCAGGGAGAAGTCGGCGCACATAGGCAGAATTGGCGAGAGACTAGAGCGTCTTCCTTCGGGAACTTGTGCGTTCTGGTCTCTGGCCAAAGCTGTCCAGGGGAATTTCTGCACGCCATCATTTCCACCACTGCACATGGGAAATGATTCATTGGCCCACGACGCAAAGGAGAAAGCCGATCTTCTAGGCAAACTCTTTGCGTCCAATTCGACATTGGATGACGGGGGAAACGAGCCGCCGACCATACCGCGGTGCAAGAGCTGTATGCCGGATATCCGGTTCCACCAACGCTCAGTGCGTAAAGCACTTTTTTCCCTCGACATTCATAAGTCGAGTGGGCCCGATGGAATCCCTCCCATCGTGTTGAAGGTGTGTGCTCCAGAGTTGGCTCCAGTTTTAACGCGCCTTTTTCGGCTTTCCTACTCTTCTGGCGTAGTCCCGAAGTCATGGAAAACAGCTTTGGTGCACCCGATCCCTAAAAAAGGTGACCGCTCGAATCCGTCCAACTACAGGCCGATAGCCATAACCCCCTTATTCTCAAAGATAATGGAGTCCATTATCAATAGCCAGCTCCTTCGGTATTTAGAGGACCGCCAGCTGCTTAGCGACCGACAGTACGGTTTCCGTAAGGGCCGGTCCGCTGGTGATCTTCTTGTCTACCTGACACATCGTTCGGCACAGGCGATCGAGACTAAGGGGGAAGCATTGGCGGTTAGTTTGGACATAGCGAAGGCCTTCGATCGGGTTTGGCACAAAGCACTTCTTGCGAAGCTTCCTTCTTATGGGCTTCCCGAGGAATTATGCAAATGGGTCACTAGTTTTCTTGCAGACAGAAGCATAAAGGTCGTAGTCGACGGTGCATGCTCAGATTCTATGTCTGTGAATGCTGGTGTCCCTCAAGGCTGTGTGCTTTCGCCTACACTGTTCCTTCTGCATATCAATGATATGCTGCAAATCAGCAGCACTCATTGTTATGCGGATGACAGCACAGGTGATGCCTTTTATACCGGCCGTGCTAACATTTCTCGGGAAAACGTCATCGAGAGCCGAAACAAACTTGTGTCAGAAATTGAGGACTCTTTAAAGAAAGTCTCAGAATGGGGTCGGATTAACTTGGTCCAATTTAACCCCACTAAGACACAGGTTTGCGCGTTCACTGCCAAGAAAATGCCATTTGTCGTATCACCTCGTTTTGAGGACACTCCCCTTAATGCCTCAGCTAGTATCGGAATCCTTGGTGTCGACATATCGAGTGAAGTCCAGTTCCGTGGTCATCTAGAGGGTAAGGCTAAATTAGCCTCGAAGAAGCTTGGTGTGCTCAATAGATCGAGACGGTATTTCACTGCGGCCCATCGCCTGCAACTTTATAAGGCGCAGGTTCGGCCTCACATGGAATACTGTTCTCATCTCTGGGCAGGGGCACCCCAGTACCAGCTTCTCCCTCTGGACCGTATTCAACGGAGAGCAACTCGAATCGTCGGCTGCCAGGATATCTCAGATCGGCTTGATTCCTTGGCGCTGCGTAGAGATGTAGCCTCGCTCTGCATTGCAGTCCACAACTGTGCGTTTCACTAGAAACTTTCTGCCTCGCACAACCAAACTATGGAATGAATTGTCGCCTGCGGTATTTCCGGACCGATACGACATTCAAACCTTCAAGAAAAGAGCGTACTCCCATATCAAAGGCCGGCAACGCACTTGTGACTCCTCTGGTGTTGCGGGTGTCTATGGGCGGCGGTAATCGCTTACCATCAGGTGATCCGTCTGCTCGTTTGCCACCTATGCCATAAAAAAAAAAAAAAAAAAAAGTTTGTCCCAGGAAAATATGTTCATAAATATTCATTAACAACTTCAAGTGCAGTGTCTCTAACCTTCAGAGAAATGGGTGTGAAACGATATTGATACTGATGTCCACTTATTAAGATGATCTGCTGAGGCCATTGAGAATTCTGAATAGGTCTCCCAAGATATCATCTCATCGATGGTGGTTAATGTACGCCATGGATGTTGAATCCTCTCCAGTCCATAAGCTAGGAAACATCTTCCAGGGCACTAGTGAACAGTTTTGGATATATAACGCCTCCCTCACTCCTGGTGTCACTCCTCACTGCAGCCATATACTTTTCTAATTCTGATCCTGGAGGCGGACCGATATAGTGGCGTTTTACTAAAACTTCAATAACTTTTTTTTTTTTTATGTGATAGGTGGCAAACGAGCAGACGGATCACCTGATGGTAAGCGATTACCGCCGCCCATGGACACTTGCAACACCGGAGGAGTCACAAGTGCGTTGCCGACCTTTGAAATGGAATGGGGGATGGGGGAATGGGGAGGGGGAGGGGGGGTTGGGCCTCCGGTACCCTCACTCACTCGGCGAAATGCAACAAACGTTGCTTCACGCCGGTTTTCTGTGAGGCCGTGGTATCACTCCAGTCGAGCCGGCCCATTCGTGCCGAAGCATGGCTCTCCCACGTCTAGAAGTTAGTCTTCGTAGTTAATTTGGCAGCGTTAGAGTGACTGTAACACAGTCCAAGTCTCGATTGAATGAAAGGCTTCTACAAACGCGAAGCATAGTGGTCGATTATGCCTTTAATTTTTTTGTTTTGTCTGTTTCAATGTAGAAATGAGGTCTATGGTACTGAAATCTTTTTGGAAACCCTGGAAATTCATAAAACAAGCGTCCAGACGATTCGTGATGACTCTCAAAAACTAAAAAACAGTGATGTGGGTCTGTAGGGTCTCACAATCAGCAGCTCAGCTGGGCCGTTACCAATTTTGAAGAAGTGCACCATCCACCACACTTTTGTGCGATGTGGTAGGCGTTCGTAATGAAATCAAGCAACTTCTGAAGAGCTTCAAGTACCGGTTTTCGACTGCTTTCAGAAGCTCAGCCGTAACTCTCACCCAGTGCATTATTGTTCTGAAGCTGTGTTTTTTTATGTGATACGTGGCAAACGAGCAGACGGATCACCTGATGGTAAGCGATCTTAAGCTGTTTAATCTCGTTTAAGCCGATGTCCAAGATATCTTCGTTATAGTGTCGGTGTCCGATTGATTTGGATTAAAGTTAACTTAATCTTTGAAATCGGGTGATGCCAGGTATCTCCAAAATGTTTGTGTAAAATAAGGGCAATTACAATTTACATACTCGTTGATGCGGTCTGAGAGACACGAGTTGTGTTTTGTATCTTCATGCATGAATCGATTTCTTCTCTGTTTGCATCTGCAATCTGCTCTAACTGATATGAGGTACGGTACTGGTGTCGATTCGAGATTGCAAAAATCACTAAACTAAATTAAAATTAAGTTTAGATGTGTCAAAATAGCGTTTGCTATTCGGAAAAACAAACTTAATTAAACTGACAGGACTAATATTAATTTTAGTTTAGTCGAATTCAATTTAGTCAAAATCGCCATTTTGCTATTCGGAACAGCCATTTATCTGTCATTTTTAGAGATGTCAAACTAAAATTCGACTTATTTTAATCGCGACCTGTTTGGGTGACGATTAAATTAAAATGTATCAAGGAAATCTACAGAAATTCCAGATTTGTTTCGAAGATACGACAAATAGTGGTCTGTGGTAGTGGGAGAGCCATTGCGGTTATGGCAGATGCAGAAGAAATGTATACAGCAGGAGTAAAATCAATGTTTTCCAAAACTAGTCATGACGAGACTTTTTTTCCTAGAATAATTTATTACAAAAACTACCGAGCTTGGGGAGGACCTTTGAACTTGCGGAGAGCACCTAAGGCTTCTCTCTGACCGAAAATGACACCAGTAATGAATACATGGAAAGTATCTGCATGACATGGAAGACTGCTCATGTTTCTATGTTTCTTGTAGTATCACCATCAAGGCTATTACTCTTATAATACTGAATACCTACTGTTACGTGGATGCAGAGCAACTGGACGCCTGCGTTGCACCAGCAGCCAGCAGGCGCAGTTGTAGCCTATGAGTAGATTTGTTGAGTAAACGAGAAGCTTGTAGCATTTAAAAGGGGGATTTATAGTGAAAGTTCAGGACAGCCCGCTATCCAGAGGCTGTCTCGGAACAGAAGAAACAGTCATCCACTTAATCCTGAAATGCACTGGTCTGACCGAACAATGGACAAAATACTTCAGCATGTAAGGGTCGCTTCGAGAAGCCTGTGTATGTACCAGGAGACTTCTGTGCTTCTGGAAAGAGCTAGGTTAGCTGTAGTAGTCGACCACGCCTGCACATTTAAAGGACCTAATAGGAGTCTAAATGCGGAAACAGGAGTCCAATAAAATACAAAGGGGGATGGATGGCCCTCTGTTCATCCTAATATTTGTCCTAATATTTGTCCTACCTACAAATGGTGAAGTTCATTGTGAAGTTCATCGCTCCAAGACAATAAACATTTTTATTATTATTGAACTATGACTCTAAAACATGTAATTATTTTAAGGATAATAAAATACAGTTCTAAATCAGATTGTTTTATTATTACATGATAATTTTATGAACAGTAGGCAGTCTAGAGGCTGCTTGGTGTATCCGACTGTAGGTCCCTTCTGTTCACCATTCTCGTTCCTCTTCGTTCGCATCGGCAGGGGAATATGTTGCGGCTGAAGTTGCACCACAGGAGGCTTCTCTCATTATGGCCAGTATCTTGACCATGGAACCATTTACTGGCAGAACCTGAAGAAAAATAAAATAGGCAACTTGATAACAGTACCATAAACATGAAATCGACACTTGAAAGGAAAAGTTGACTAAGCACCATTCGTCCCTCACACAACTATCACAGTGATAGGAGTGTTAGTTGTGTGATGTGAAGGACGAATGGCGCTTAGTCACAGTGATAGGAGTGTTAGTCATGTGAGGGACGAATGGCGCTTAGTCACAGTGATAGGAGTGTTAGTCGTGTGAGGGACGAATGGCGTTTAGTCAACTTTTCCTTTCAAGCGTCAATATAATTATTAGGCCTATGTGATAAGTCATATATGCATTTAACGACAGTCCCAGCTGCATTAGTTCCATTCCAGTGCATAATGTTAAACTCCTCAGGTGCAAAAATGATCTAAATTCTATATGATTTTCAAAAACAATACAACAGAACAGCACAGGTCGATTAACTGAGTCCAATATTTCTGTTGGTCTGTATATTCCCTCTGCTGTGGTAAGGAACTGTGGAATATATGGGGGCGACCACTGGATTTATGTGAGTTAAAGTAATATTCCTAGACGCGTATGGAGTGATAACAATGACCATGGCTACAATTAGTTAACTCATACAACTTCAACCTGAGTAACCAGTCCTGATCGCTAATTCAAGGACTTTATTGTTATAGCAGGAAGCTGCATCCGTTGGGCACCTGCAGCGCTTACGCTGAATACTGAGGTTGCACCACTAGATGCTTTTCATTTACTAAGATTTCCTCACAGACACTAACACAATTTATAAACAAAGAATATGAAGAAATTACTTACCACTTACCAAAAGTATATTAGAAGGAAACTTCTTCCCGAATACCTCCAGCTATTTATTGTTTTTCTTCAGTCCATTTGTTTGTATTTATTCACAAATTCACATAAACAAAAACAAAGAACAAAACTCGCATTTTCTATTTGACAATTGTTTTTTTTTCATGGGTTGATTATTTCCCCTGGATGCAGAAATTAATGACAGATATAAAAGAGATAGCGCTACATAAAATCGTATGAAAAAGTCTTATTTCTTTGTCTTGCATACGTCGTATCACCGTATCATTCGTTCTTTTTTAGAGCGACTTTTGAGTCTTTCGTGTGACGCGCGATTTCACTTCACTGTTTGTTATAGTCTATGGATCAAAGTCTATTAAATTTAATCGTGTCATTTACGTTTTAGTGCTGTCAAACAAGAAGATTAAATTTAGTAATCGCGAAAAACCGAATTGCGCATGCAAATCACTAAACTTATTTTAATCGTATTTTAGTATAGTTTAGTATAGTCGTCTTTTAGTCCGAATCGACACCATTGGTGTCGATTCGAGATTGCAAAAATCACTAAACTAAATTAAAATTAAGTTTAGATGTGTCAAAATAGCGTTTGCTATTCGGAAAAACAAACTAAATTAAACTGACAGGACTAATATTAATTTTAGTTTAGTCGAATTCAATTTAGTCAAAATCGCCATTTTGCTATTCGGAACAGCCATTTATCTGTCATTTTTAGAGATGTCAAACTAAAATTCGACTTATTTTAATCGCGACCTGTTTGGGTGACGATTAAATTAAAATGTATCAAGGAAATCTACAGAAATGCCAGATTTGTTTCGAAGATACGACAAATAGTGATCTGTGGTAGTGGGAGAGCCATTGCGGTTATGGCAGATGCAGAAGAAATGTATACAGCAGGAGTAAAATGAATGTTTTCCAAAACTAGTCATGACGAGACTTTTTTTCCAAGAATAATTTATTACAAAAACTACCGAGCTTGGGGAGGACCTTTGAACTTGCGGAGAGCACCTAAGGCTTCTCTCTGACCGAAAATGACACCAGTAATGAATACATGGAAAGTATCTGCATGACATGGAAGACTGCTCATGTTTCTATGTTTCTTGTAGTATCACCATCAAGGCTATTACTCTTATAATACTGAATACCTACTGTTACGTGGATGCAGAGCAACTGGACGCCTGCGTTGCACCAGCAGCCAGCAGGCACAGTTGTAGCCTATGAGTAGATTTGTTGAATAAACGAGAAGCTTGTAGCATTTGAAAGGGGGATTTATAGTGAAAGTTCAGGACAGCCTGCTATCCAGAGGCTGTCTCGGAACAGAAGAAACAGTCATCCACTTAATCCTGAAATGCACTGGTCTGACCGAACAATGGACAAAATACTTCAGCATGTAAGGGTCGCTTCGAGAAGCCTGTGTATGTACCAGGAGACTTCTGTGCTTCTGGAAAGAGCTAGGTTAGCTGGAGTAGTCGACCACGCCTGCACATTTAAAGGACCTAATAGGAGTCTAAATGCGGAAACAGGAGTCCAATAAAATACAAAGGGGGATGGATGGCCCTCTGTTCATCCTAATATTTGTCCTACCTACAAATGGTGAAGTTCATTGTGAAGTTCATCGCCCCAAGACAATAAACATTTTTATTATTATTGAACTATGACTCTAAAACATGTAATTATTTTAAGGATAATAAAATACAGTTCTAAATCAGATTGTTTTATTATTACATGATAATTTTATGAACAGTAGGCAGTCTAGAGGCTGCTTGGTGTATCTGACTGTAGGTCCCTTCTGTTCACCATTCTCGTTCCTCTTCGTTCGCATCGGCAGGGGAATATGTTGCGGCTGAAGTTGCACCACAGGAGGCTTCTCTCATTATGGCCAGTATCTTGACCATGGAACCATTTACTGGCAGAACCTGAAGAAAAATAAAATAGGCAACTTGATAACAGTACCATAAACATGAAATCGACGCTTGAAAGGAAAAGTTGACTAAGCACCATTCGTCCCTCACACGACTATCACAGTGATAGGAGTGTTAGTCGTGTGAAGGACGAATAGCGCTTAGTCACAGTGATAGGAGTGTTAGTCATGTGAGGGACGAATGGCGCTTAGTCACAGTGATAGGAGTGTTAGTCGTGTGAGGGACGAATGGCGCTTAGTCAACTTTTCCTTTCAAGCGTCGATATAATTATTAGGCCTATGTGATAAGTCATATATGCATTTAACGACAGGCCCAGCTGCATTAGTTACATTCCAGTGCATAATGTTAAACTCCTCAGGTGCAAAAATTATCTAAATTCTATATGATTTTCAAAAACAATACAACAGAACAGCACAAGTCGATTAACTGAGTCCAATATTTCTGTTGGTCTGTATATTCCCTCTGCTGTGGTAAGGAACTGTGGAATATATGGGGGCGACCACTGGATTTATGTGAGTTAAAGAAATATTCCTAGACGCGTATGGAGTGATAACAATGACCATGGCTACAATTAGTTAACTCATACAACTTCAACCTGAGTAACCAGTCCTGATTGCTATTCAAGGACTTTATTGTTATAGCAGGAAGCTGCATCCGTTGGGCACCTGCAGCGCTTATGCTGAATACTGAGGTTGCACCACTAGATGCTTTTCATTTACTAAGATTTCCTCACAGACACTAACATAATTTATAAACAAAGAATATGAAGAAATTACTTACCACTTACCAAAAGTATATTAGAAGGAAACTTCTTCCCAAATACCTCCAGCTTTTATTGTTTTTCTTCAGTCCATTTGTTTGTATTTATTCACAAATTCACATAAACAAAAACAAAGAACAAAACTCGCATTTTCTATTTGACAATTGTTTTTTTTTTCATGGGTTGATTATTTCCCCTGGAGGCAGAAATTAATGACAGATATAAAAGAGATAGCGCTACATAAAATCCTATGAAAAAGTCTTCTTTCTTTGTCTTGCATACGTCGTATCACCGTATCATTCGTTCTTTTTTAGAGCGACTTTTGAGTCTTTCGTGTGACGCGCGATTTCACTTCACTGTTTGTTATAGTCTATGGATCAAAGCTCAGAATACAAGAACAATTCTGTATTCTGAGGATCAAAGTCTATTAAATTTAATCGTGTCATTTACGTTTTAGTGCTGTCAAACAAGAAGATTAAATTTAGTAATCGCGAAAAACCGAATTGCGCATGCAAATCACTAAACTTATTTTAATCGTATTTTAGTATAGTTTAGTATAGTCGTCTTTTAGTCCGAATCGACACCACTGTACCGCATGTTGATTAAAACTACATTTAATTTAATCAACATTGCTTGCTGCTTGGTCTGGTCGGCGCGAATTTCGAAAGAATCGGCGGCGGCGGCGGCGGAAAGCTGGACGGAAAATAGTCTGTCATAAATGGCCAAGTTTCATGTTTCATTATTATCTATCTCTTCTATGTCATATGAAACCCAGTGTTAGTCGATGATCACCGCGCTGCGTCGTACCGCCGCGCGACCCTCATGGTTACACAGTTTACATAAGGAAATGGAATAAACTAGAATTAAATTATAACGGAAAACAGTGGGATAAACTACAGCCGGACTACGGAAAACAGTCTGTCATAAAAGGCCAAGTTTCATGTTTCATTATTATCTATATCTTCTATCTCATAAGAAATCCACTGTGATGTAAGTTAACGTTATAAACGCGAAAGTATGGATGTTTGTTGGTTTCACTTTAACGCCATAAACTTCTGAACAGATTTGGCTTCTTGGTAGGTAAACAGATCAGGTAGAGGATTAATACATAGGCTATTTTTTATCTCGGAAAAATTACTGGTTCGTGTTCAAATTTTAGCCACTGCTACAGTATCTGAATTATCCATCATCAATCAATACATGACACATTAAAAAATATAAGACCTACCATCCAGCTTATTACAGTAAAGTTGTACCCTTTTGTATCTAAACCTACTTTTTAATGTTTAAACCTGTTATTGTACGCAATTAAATATCAAATAAAAATAAATAAATGAAACTATGTATTTTTGTTACCGTCTTGCATATTTGCTGAAGGCGTTGGAAAAACGCCGGGGAGGCCTCGTGGTCGCCGCCCTCGGATTGTATGGGCTCCACCACTACGGCGGCCACAGGGCTAACGCTCTTCTGCCGCTCTAGCACGCACTCCACTTCCGCGAGACACCTACAAAGAATTCCAACTATGTCAGGAATTCCATTTATGTATCATTTATTTGCAGATATTTGTTAACATAACAATTTGACAGTTACACCTTTAAGGCAATGTTCGCATGCAAGTGAAAGAACAGAAAGTCAGCGAAGGGTATGTATTAAAATAAGATAAAAGCCGCATTTCACAGAGTTAGGCGGTATGGTTTCATAAATTGTTATAAGTATAAGGTGTAACAAAATTAGCTGAATTTATTTGAACTGTAATTTAAGTGTAATTTAACTGTAATTTAACTGTTATTCCAGAATGTGGTTTTATAAATTGTTGCATTTAAAGTATAAGGTGTAAAAAATTAGCTGAAATTATTTTAGCTGTAGCTTCTATTCATGAAAATAAACAACTTTCCCCAACAAAACCATACAAGGATTCGTCGCGAATACAAAAAAGTTGCAAATCACATAATGGGATTTTTCCTAGCAGTTTCCATGGTTCGCATAAGATGCCTCTAGCGTTGTTATTAAATGTAATACCACACGTTTACGAGAAGTTTTTGTCTAACGTGTGGTATTTAATATCAACGGCGTCTAGTGCGTACCATGCAAACTGTTGGACAAATGCCCATTTAAAAGAATTGGATCAAATACGATCTGGACCATTCGCAAAAAAGGTAGTGACAACATTTGACTCCCAATTTTTTTGTGTTTCACAAATGAAATTAAATTATAAAACACCCATATGTTTCCTTTTTTTAAATAATTTTACATTTCTCGAGAAAATTCTATTTTTCTCCGTTAGGGTTTATAGCATGATGCATATGTAGTGTCTATGAAAACTGGGTGACAACTTGTTTGAAAAAAACGTGAATATGACCTGCCGGAAACCCTTTACAGCCTAACAAAGAAAAAGTAATTATAATGTGAAGAACTATGTTTAATGTTGTCAATTAAGTTTCAAAAGTAGAAGCCCGAATTTAATAGTTTTAGCTGGAACTGACCAAGTCTGTTTTTATATCTTCAAAACATATTTAGAAATATACAGGGTATAACAAAATTGGTGTAGGACCCGTTAACTGGGGATTCTACTCATCGTACTGAACAACTTTTGTTCTACGACTTTGTTTAAATCGCAAAAAATTTTTGGACTCTCCATACAAATTGATCATCTGTTTAGCCATTTTTGTAGGGTGTAACATTCAAGGTGTGCAATATTTACGGAGGTGATTCCTGTATATAGGGTGTAACATTCAAGGTGTGCAATATTTACGGAGGTGATTAAGCTTTTCAAACTGATTACGAATCACTAAAAAAGTAGACATCTTAAAAAAATTAAATTCTCGAATGATATTCAGAATAGGTAACTTTTTAGGGTTCCGTAGCCAAATGGCAAAAAACGGAACCCTTATGGATTCGTCATGTCTGTCTGTCTGTCTGTCTGTCTGTCCGTATGTCACAGCCACTTTATTTCCGAAACTATAAGACCTATACTGTTGAAACTTGGTAAGTAGATGTATTTTGTGAACCGCATTAAGATTTTCACGCAAAAATATTAAAAAAACAATAAATTTTGGGGGCTCCCCATACTTAGAACTGAAACTCAAAAAATTTTTTTTCATCAAACCCATACGTGTGGGGTATCTATGGATAGGTCTTCAAAAATGATATTGAGGTTATAGTTTGAGCGAGAGACACTTCCAAAGTTGTAAAATGTGTGTCCCCCCCCCCCGTAACTTCTAAAATAAGGGAATGATAAAACTAAAAAAAATATATGACGTACATTACCATGCAAACTTCCACCGAAAATTGGTTTGAACGATATCTAGTAAGAAGTTTTTTTTTAATACGTCATAAATCGTAAACCGCAATTTACCTTTCATTCAAGTTACAACGAACTACAAAAACTTTTATATTATGTTACTTGCTGCTACGGAACCCTTCATGGGCGAGTCCGACTCGCACTTGGCCGCTTTTTTCTATCGACTTTCGATAATAATCCCTCAACGGCGCACAGTGTTTTTTTTTGCCCAAAAAAAGTGACATCTTTTTTTTCGTTCATTCAATTTGGCTTTTCATAACAAATGCAAGAGTAAAACTCCCAGGAGTCCATTTTGTGTAGTTTATTTTTAAAAAAATCACAAAGTTTTGGTTACCTTGCTGTTAAAAATACGGAAATTTATTCATAGAAAAATAACTATTCACAATTTAGTATTATTTATTTATCGGGTATATAAAGATAGTTTAGGCGCATATCATCCCCTTTTTATTAAATCAAAAATGTTGGGAATTTCCTAAAAAAAATGTTTTTTAAATTTTTAATTTTATTTTTTTATATTGTTTCTAGGTCGAAGTAGAGGTTCTGCTTAGGACAGATATATTCACCATATTTATATGTATCTCCCACAAAATTACTACATTCTACTTCGGCGGAGGTTTGTTAAAATCACGGGGTAAAATATATTTTCATGTACTAAGGTCAAAATTTTGGATTTAGGGTTGACACAATAAGGTCATTTCCCTTTACCTTTTTTTATATAAAATTAAGTGTATTTAAAAGGTTTTAATTTGAAACATACTTGGATGTAGTAAACTAAGGAACTGAACAACTTTTGCGCATCAACATTGCCGAAATTTCAAAAAAAAATGGTCTTACAGACTTGCCAATTAACTGATTAAATAGGTATGAAACGCCCAAATATTTTTGTTATTTCGGCAAAGTACTAAAACAAAAGTACTTAGTGCAATTTCACGAGTAGAAATCCATCTTATTTATTTTGTTATATCTAAATAGTTAATCAAGAATTTGTATGGGAAACTGAAAAAAAAATGGATCAGATTATTTCAGTATATTTGCTGTATTCTATCGCTATCTTTTCTTACTTTGTGATTCTATAATTTATTCTAACTAACCTCTCAAAAATTCAAAAGCACTTCTTAGCACAAAGGTTCAAAATTTCAAGTGTGAAATTAATTTCTGACAAGCTTCTAATTACGATAAAGTCTTCAACAAACCTATATTATACTCAATTAAAAAAATGGATTTCCGATACAAATCGACTTGCTGATTAGTAGGAAGTACAAAATATGTTATTCGAGTTGATGATGAACTTACGTACGTTAACAGTCAGTCTGTTCAGTTATGCTTGATGACTTTTTATTTGCTGAAATAAAACGGAAAATTGCAGATGGTTCTTATGAAACTGAACAACTTGTCCCAACAAAACAAACAAGGGCAGAAATAAAACAGTTTTACTTCTCACACCAACTGTCAACAACTCAAAGAAATTAAACGATTGACAAATATTTGTCAGTGATAAAAAAGTCACTTTGTATAATAGAAACAGATTTAACAGACACAAATAAAGGTGAAGCAAGCATTTGATTAATATTTCAAAAAATAATCATCATCAACCGAAAGACGTCCACCGAGTCAAAAAATAATACTCACGATATAAATAGAAAGGTCAAATTAGTGACAACCCTATGAGATATTTTTGAAAATCATTTTTTCTAAACTTCCGCCGAAGTAGAGTGTAATAATTTTGTGGGTGATACATATTAGTATTAGGTATATATCTGTCCTAGGCAGAACCTCTACTTCGGCCTAGAAAAATAAAAATAAATAAATTTAAAAAATCAGAAAAAATTTTTTTTTGAGGAAATTACCAACATTTTTCATAAACTAAAAAGAGGATAGTATGCGTCTAAAATATCTTTACATATCCGTAAAATAATTGATACTTAGTTGTGAACAGTTTTTTTCCTATGAATTACTTTCCGTATTTTTACCATGAAGGTCACCAAAACTTTGTGTTTTTTTTTTTTTAATAAACTAAACAAATTTGATTCCTGGGAGTTTTACTCTTGCGTTTGTTATAAAAAGCTTAACTGAATAATCAAATAAAAAAAAAGATGTCAATTTTTTGGGGCAAAAAAAACACTGTGCGGCACGGCTCCGACAAGGTCGCGCGACTGCGCAGTGGCCCGTTGCGTCACAGAGCAGACACGTTCAGTATTCTAATGCCACCGAATAGTAAAACTGGTACAGAAAAAATAGGTTAAATAATTCAATTTAATTTTAATCATGAATTTGATAAATTATTCGCAATAAATAAATGCTCATACATTTTCTCAACAAATATTGCACACCTTGAATGTTACACCTGTATAACTGTACCATATAATAATGAATATTCATTACTAATTTTACTTTACTTATGTATCATTGTGATATTATACCAATATTTACGTATCTTACACTTTAGATAATTTGCATTGCATAAGCCTGTGCACAAGGTTAGTTAGCGGTATAAATTATAAGAATTCATGCGCACTGAACTGTACAATGGAGAAACATTAACTACGTCTCACACTACCTATAGTCAACATGCTTCAACATCGATCATTAAAAATGCGCCCAGCTGTAACAAATCTGAAAATTAAGAATCAAATAAAGAAGTTTAGAAAATGAGAGAATGAGATTGTAAAAAAACAAAATGAAACAATGCACAAATCGTTTTATATTACCTTGCATCTTCAGCCTGGTTTTCCTGAATGAAACAATCCAGGGGATATTTGTATCTGGGGAATGGAGCCACCGGCCATTCAAATGCCGGACAGTCTAGCTTATGAATGGGCTTAGATCGCGTGGTGGACAGAGAGCCGAATGTACGACCGTGAAAGCCACCCTGTAAAAGTAAATAAATAATATCTTCATAAAGTAAATAGGTGAAATCATTAATAAATAAAAATAGGCAAAACCGTAGGCTCTGTTTATTTTCAGATTATCTTATTCAGTTTACAACAGGTACTGTCAGGTACTCACATCAAACGATAAGATCGACAATTTTGGCGATCCAGGTGGCATGTTTAACATCACAGACCTCATTTCTTCTTCGGAAAACTCTAATGAGCCCCGTCTTTGTTTGGTTTGATACCGGATAAAGGCAGCTTTGTAAGCGTTCTCATTAGAACAGGATCCGCACATCATTGTGGAAACGTTAGTTAAGCCCTGCGGGGCCACCGACAAGAGAACGTCGCGCAACTTGGCAGGCCAGTCCGCCCCTGGGAACACTCCGAGTGCCGGCCGGTTTACTAGGGCTTTCTGTAAGTATTATTATCTACTTTAGTCTTGCCGCCAAACATCAATGTTATTATCATTGATGTGTTTCGCGTGGAGATAAGATAGCCAGTTCCCCATTGCGTTGGGAAATCTTGGTAAGTCCGCTTCCATCTTTGGCATCATCATACTTACCACCAGGTGAGATGAGGGCTTACCAATTGTGGGTAAAAAAAAGTGTATATGCTAGAGACTCAAAATGCCCGGTACAAATAGCAGAGTGACAGCAATAGGGTTCCGTTTTGCCCCTTGGGACCGGAACCATAAAAAGCGTTACAAGTAATAATATTTCGCAAATAACGGTCCCTAGGGAGTGAAATGGGATGTAAGGTTTCAGTATTAATTACTTCGACTGTGTTTTCTAGCCGTAAACAAGATTTTCTTATCGTTTTCCGTTGACATTTGTCAACATCAAAAACATTTTATCTGGTAGGTACAATTTAAAATCTTAAAGATTTAAGCACTTCAAGAATGAATGATTCTACGATAAAGTATAAAATACTAACAAGATTATGAGTGTCTTGAAAGGTGCAGAGTAAGTCCGGGTGATTGTACCCAATGGGCACTGAGGATATCTGTGTGAACGCGTCCAGGAATACATTGCCGTCAGCGTCAATAAAGTAATTTCCAATACTTTTGTCGTAGTCTCCAAACAGTTGTACAGTGCTTGCTTGCTGTAATAATAATACAAAATAATTTAAGATTAGGCTTAGTTAAGAAGTGTAAACATTTATAGTATAACTCTAATTACATATCCAGAGTGTAACAAAATTGGTGTCGGACCCGTTAACTGGGGCTTCTACCCGTCATTCTAAACCAGGGTTCGTAAATATCCGATATTTATAATAAATATCAAAATATCAGATATTTTTGATATACATATATCCGATATTTTCGATATCTTTGATATTTTTGATATTTATCAAAATTACATACTAATTTCAATTTCTTACTTTAATACATGATTTTCGAAATAGCTTAATTTAAAATGTAGGTATAATATGTTTGATAATTTGAAGATTTTTATTAAAATAACATTCAAATTTTATACTCTGATATGTTTTTTTGAAATAACTGAATCTAAAATGTATATTTTATTTTTGCAAATTTGAAGATAGTTAATTAAACTAAACTCATTTATTTATTATTGTGATAATCATATCTTTATTCTTTGCATTTGGCACATTCATTCGTAAGAAGCAGCTCTTAGAAGCTAGGAAAATATAAATATCAATATTGATATATATCAAGCATAAATATCAATTGATATATATCCGATATATATCAATTGATATATATCATGCAAACCCTGTTCTAAACACTTTTGTTCTACGACTTTGCAAAATAACAAGTCGGTCAGCCGATCAGCAACTTAGTATGGGATCTAATTATTTCTTTTCGCAATTAATTTTGGGTTCCTTGGAAAAGTTCAGTTTCATGAGTTAAGTTTCAGTTGATTGTGTTAGACCTTACCTACCAAGCGTACCTAGCAAGCTATAGTATCCAAATACGACATCCAAAGAAGTTTTATATCGTCGCTCCAGGGGGGAGCGGGGTGCAAGTCTGTGCCAACAATAAATCACAATCAGATCCATCACTATTACAAATTAATATGACCTCTCCAACGCGCTGTCTATTTTACACTTGTTAATGTCAACACCGAACCGTTGAGGAAATTACAAATCAAGATTTTTTTACCATCAAAATGTTTGTGCCTTCTACAAGTACATATATTATGTCGAACAAAAGCTCGTAAATAAATTTTAACTACCTACCATATTTACACAGTTCATATAAGTCGATGGTTAACATTACACTGAACATAATAAAATGATCATGCATGATTTATGGTTTTTCGTCGCTATGAATAATATGAATTTATCAACTGAACTGAAACGAATCCAGTGTATAATTATTTTAAAATATCTGAAAGAAAACCAGACACACAGGTAATAATTTAATGACCAGAGTAAGTGCGTGGGTAACTTTATGATAACAACCCATTACGTCCCCACTGCAGGGGCACGGGTCTCTTCCCATACATCGACCATACAAGGTTAGGCCATACTCCACAAACGGGGGGCCAAGTCCGGATTAGTGGAGATTGTGGGGCTAGTGGCCAACCCCATGTCAGAAGTATTATATCGTCGCTCCGGGGTTAAGCCTGTCGGAGGCCTTATAGGCGGCTTGAAAACTTCTGACACTAGGGGTGACTTTATGCGTGGTTGTAATTTAACCCTCGTGTCTTACCTTACTTAAACCAGATACAGATTGCTTAGATTGTGAGTGAAAACATCGTGATGTGAGGAAACCTGAACGTCTAGATCTACTAGATGTAAAAAAACACGTCTAGATCTACTAGGGTGCATTGGGGTAATTCCGAATTTGGTTTTATTCCGAATAACAGAAAATTCTACATACTATTGTTTAGTTAACAATATTTTTATGACGGCAACATTTACTTAGGCGGCTTCTTGATATCTCCTGCGGCTTCAGTTATCTTTCAGTGACTGGTGACGTTCGGGCGGGAGTAGTGTCGGTTTTTGTAACAGTGGAGTTTTTCGGACCATTTTCTTCAATTTGGAATAACCCAGACATAAATTTCAAGAAAACAAAGTTAATGTATTGACTGTTTGTTTTTATGATAAAGTATCGATTTTTAAGCATGTCTGAGTTCTGACGTGCTAAATTAAATTTTTAATTTAATTTGAAATAACCCCATTGGGGATATTCCGACATGTCTGGTATCTATTCGAAATAAGTTTTACTTTTCATAGTAATTAAAAGTGGTTCTCAACCTTTTAAGGTTACAGTGAAAAGTATTTTCTAAAAATTCCAATTGATCCAAGATAACTTAAATAATAAAATTGTATATTAGGTACTTTAGTGCAATATGATATGATTATTACCTACGAATTTGTATGGTTGTGACGAAGTACCTAATTATATTTTTGTTGATTATGTTTTATAAGCTTTTTATTCCGCTTTTTTTTATAATAAGTAATTATTACTTTTGAAGAATAAATATTCATCAAAATGTCATTACTTTCTATTCTATTTTTCTATTTGACATTCCACATCTCATTTAAGGAGTAATTTTGCCAATGTCAAGTGAAAAATGGGAGAATCTTCAATAAAAAAAAATGGCGAAACACCAATGTCAAGTAAAAGACGCCGCTCTAAGGGAGATGGGCACTTAAAGACGCTCCACGTGGTGATTTGCTGCTGGAACTCGAAAAACAGGGATGTCTCCCGAGTTAATCCTCTTCTTATGACAGCTTATCACTGAACTGGAATCACAGCTATTTCCTCATCACAAAAATAACGTTGAGACTACTCTAAAATGGAAATAATTAAAAAATAAAAAACCGGCCAAATGCGAGTCGGACTCGTGCACCGAGGGTTCCGTATAAATTCCTATTCACACATGTCTTGAACTCTATATCAAATTCTCAGGCCTGCAATACCTTGAAGCTGTGAAAAAATCAAACTTCTATGCCAACGCAATCAAGAGATACGGCCGTTTATGCCGCATATTTAGACACTAGCACGCATGGGAATCAAAACCTATAGGGTACTTCCCGTATACCTAGAATCATGAAATTTGGCATGAAGCAATGTCTTCCCAACCAGCAAAACCAGCTATAAAAGCAGAAACCACGTTCCTGTTTTGCTAATTAGTGCTATAAAAGTCGTAGTAATAATCGAGTAATAGTGCTTATAAATGTTTACTCGACGCGAATTGGGCGCAATTTATTCAGACTAAGGTGCTGTAAAAGCAGAGTAAGCGCTATGTAAGAAGCAAAATAATGCTATAAATCTTGAGTAAAAGCGAAAAAAATACTATTAGTGCTGTAATAGCAACAAAAATGCGTTCATATGATTATTTGTTCTATAAAAGATAGCAATTTGCTATTACTCAGCAAGTTTGTTCTATAAAAGTAGCCGAAATGCTTTTACTCAGCTTTTTAGATGAGTAACAGTGAATGAATTGCTTTAATTCGGCTAATATGTGCTTAAAAGCTCTTTGGTAACAGTTATCCGATATTTTGTGGTAAGTTTCCATGTTTTGTCAAGCACGCCGCGCCGGCTGATTACAATATTTGAAAATATTATTACTTTTATACCTTAAGTTTTTTAACAATCTGTTCTTATAAAACATATACAGACTGTCAGTCAATGGCCTTTACGTCTATTGCAGACGATTCATTCAGTGTCAGTTACGGAGGCAACTTTTTTGGTGGCTGACCAACTCGATGCGAGAGCGGCACACTCTCCCGCAGGCCTGGCAGGTGAAGTTTGCGGCTGATGTGCTAGTGCCGCCCTGGTGTCGCTTCTCCCTTCTCAGACTGTACTTAAGTATAATAAATAACACAGAACAACATGCGAAAATAAGCTTACTGATAAAACCAGAGGCCCTGATTCATATACAGGGTGTAACAGAAGTGTGTGACAATACTTCAAGGTTGGCTTTTACCCATCAAACTGAACAACTTTTGTTCTACAACTTTGTTGAAATCGCAAAATTTCTTTTGGACTTTTCATACAAATCGATCAGCTGGCGAACCAAGTTTGTATGAAAAGTCCAAAAAAATTTTGCGATTTCAACAAAGTTGTAGAACAAAAGTTGTTCAGTTTGATGGGTAAAAGCCAACCTTGAAGTATTGTCACACACTTCTGTTACACCCTGTATATTTGTGCGCCCCCATAATTCCTTAAAATAAAAATAAGGAAATATTAATAAAATAAAAAAATATAAAAGAAAATTACTTTCATGATCCAGTTTCTATTATAGCACATTTATACAACTATAACACGTATAAAAGAGTTTAGATTACTTTTATAGCACATGATACAGCCATACCAAATAGATTTCAGGGTTCCTTAAATGGTATAATAATTACGGTAATGATGTTGGCTTTTTTTATAAAACGTCTTATCTCCAGTAACCGTGGTGGTAGTTCACTTGGACGTGGATAAATTTACTCAAATTAGATGGCCTTGGTATTTTGTATGAATAGAAATATGTTTATATTATTAATACAAACGTATGTCGCTTGCAAGGAAAAAAAAATAACAACATTTTAGCTGAACTTTAATGCTACAGTGCATTTTTACTTTCGAGCGACGAAGGAATAAAGGAAGTATGGCCATGGCAAAAAAAACGAATTCGAGGTTTTATTCCGGATCGAATCTCTTGCACTCAACGAGTCCAAAAAAACAAAAAAATAAAAAATTAATGTGTGTGTGTGTGTACGTTTGTGTGTTTGTCCGTCCCGGGCTTTAGCGACAAGACCACTGGACGGATTTGGGTGAAATTTAGGGCAATGTTTTGTTAATATCTCCAGCCTTTTTGTAATACCGTAATTTTTTTTAGGGTTGCCACCATAGCAAAAAACACTTTTTTTGCTCAAAAATGGCTGTAACGATTTTGATGAAACTTTTAAAAATAACATATTTCTATACAACCTAGTAAATAAGATAGTTGGTTACTCTGGGAAAAATCTGTTTTTTTATGTGACAGGTGGCAAACGAGCAGATCATATCGATGGCATAGAAGACAACCGTTATAAGTGCAAGATTTTGAATTTTTGACAGTTTAATGCCAAATTTTCTGACTCTGCATGCCGCACCATTTTCAATAATCAGAGTTCCACATTTCCATCTCTTTCGACCACAATCAAGTGTTGACGATTGCAATAAGTGCACTTGGCTTACACAGAGTATATGTTTGACTCGTTCCTGGTACAGATTCAAAATTTTCTTTATGTTCGCCGTCACTGATATGAAAACTTGAGCCTACGGAACCCTTTAAAACATGACTATAGTTTGCACTTGATTCTAAATTTGGCTCATTGAACTTTGCAAAATTTTTCTTCTTCTTAAACGTAGGTACGAAAAGCACCACTTCGTTTCAATTTTTTAATTATTTCCGTCCATTTTGCAAACAAAAACAACAAGAACCTATCCTAACCTAATCGATGCTACAAAATGGCCGGAGTTGTGCTGTAAATGTTTTTAAACTGTAAGAGAAATACAAGCTGAGTAAAAGTCGACTAACAACACTTTACACAATGAAAATCCTATAATAGCATTCTGAAACACATTATTCGAGGTTGTGTTGTATAAGCATGCAGTAGTAAGAATGATAGTGACTAATGGTGAATAGATTTCTTTTACTCGACTTTTATAGAATCATAACAGAGTGCCGAGTAATAGAGATTAAAAGCGCCCAGTTCCGCGATTCAGCTATTCTATAGCTGTTATAGAACTATTATAGAACAAATATGCTGATTGAAAGTGATTTGGCCACTTTCATTAAGGTGGAGTAAAAGTGCTATAGGATAGTGCGGTAAACGTTTATTCGACTGAATTATAGCACAAATCAGTGAAAAATGCGAAATAGTCGTGATAACTACTATTATACGACAAATCAGTGTTTTGGCGACGTACACTCAGCTGTTATTCGACTATAAGCTGAGTATATCAATTCTTATTCGACTGTTTTGCTGGTTGGGTTATAGCACAAGTAAAGGGAAAAGTCCGAAAACCAAAAATTTTTAGTTACATCACAAAAAAAATTGCGTTCACATAGAAGTTTGATTTTTAAACAGCTTCAAGGGATTGCAGGCCTGAGTATTTGATACAAATTTCAACTTGATACGTCTACGCGTTCCTGAGAAAAAGGGTCTTGACAGACAGACAAACAAACAAAGTGATCCTATAAGGGTTCCTTTTTCCTTTTGAGGTATGAAACCCTAATTATCTCAGCAGACGTGCGCTCGGTACAGAGTCCTGGTAACCAACTTATAAAGAGTTTACACTGTATCTAATTTGTGAAAACTGTGTTGAGCTATATCCTTAGTATAATCAGACATATTTTTATGACCAAGGTTATTTCGATACGAAAAGAAACATGACCTTTGAGAAAAACATTTTTGGAGGGGTTCTAAATAACCCCAATAGATATCGAAATTTCCTCTAGTAAAAGAAAATATATTTCAAGTTTTCAAATAATTATATTCAATAAATTTGTTGATAGTTGATATATCACTAATCTATACAGGGTTACAGGTTAAGTCGACCTAAATCCTTTAAGAGGTGGTAGTTTCCATCATTCCTGACTGATTTGACTATGGAACCCCATACCCCAAACTTAACCGTTCTCAAGTTATGGGACTTCGAATTTTTTTGATAAAAAATCCTGATTTTTGTCTATTGTCCCCTTTTTTTTGTGTTTTGTACCTCTAATGTTTTTTTTTTGTATTTTTTGTGTAGTAGATTAGTTGCTCCATCATTTTAAACACAAAAACTGCAAGTAACTGTACCAGCTGAGTCGTATTAGACGACTAATTGTTAAAAAAAGAAATAAATTTGTGAAAAGTTTTTTATTCTTTGTAAGATATTTTTAAAAAAAATCTATGACAGTTGTGCTGCAGATGTGCTTAAAAATATCTACGGTTCTTCAGCTTTTCGATAAGGTATAATACAATAGGGTATTATTGGATTTTTTTAACAAAAACATTGATGATATGCTACCAGGTAGTAGTAAAAAATAACGATACTTAAGCGTCAAATTTAACATTAGTCAGAAAACAAAATAAAACAATCCAAATAGGTAACGAATGAGGTTTATTAATCCTTTTTACATTACATGTGCCACATGTCCGCCCCTATTTCGCACACATACACGCCTTCTGTGAATTTCTGTGTCATAAGCCACTTTTCACTACCCCAGTTGTTAGTCCTCTTCTTATTTCGTTAGCAGCATCAATAATTTTCTGCCTCAAAACATCAACAGATGTTATTGGGTTAGGTTCATTGTAAACCAAACTTTTCATGTGCCCCCACACATAAAAATCCATGGGTGTCAAGTCTGGACTTCTAGCTGGCCACGGTGTAGGCCCACTTTAGAAGGAGTGTCAGAGAGTGGCTAGACACTAATTATTTGGATAATTAGTGTCTAGCCACTCTCTGACACTCCTTCTAAAGTGCGCGGGGCACCCGTCGTGCTGAAACCACATGTCTCGAATGAGGTTTAATGGTATGTCGTCGAGCAAATCGGGTAAATCTTGTCTCAAAAAATTTCTCAAAAGGTCTCTCCATCCAAATTTGGAGGTAGAAAGTAAGGCCCAATCAGATGGTTTGAAATTATTCCCATCCATACGTTAAGGCTGAAACGTCTCTGTGGCCCCTTTACCCTTTTCTTATTAGGATTTCTTCCTGCTTTCGGAGCCCAATGATGGGCGTTATGATAATTGGTTATCCCATCTTGATCAAATTTGGACTCGTCAGTCCACAAGATGCTTCGAAAAAACGAAGGATCTTCCAAATCTGCATTCAACATAAACCTGCAGAAATCCAGCCTCCTCCCAGGATCTCCTTCTTCGATAACATGCACTGGCGTGTAGTGGTAGGGGTAGAGACCGGCAGTATGCACAGTAAACCACACTTTCCATTGTGAAATTCCAAGTTCTCCGTCAACAACGTTGGTTGTCGTAGTCGGATCCAGTCGAAATCGTCGAACAATCTCATTATCTTCCTCTTCATCATCATCATTAATACGTGGTCTACCCAGGTCTGTTCTTCGCCTCGAAACAGAGCCAGTCTCTCTAATTCGTCGGTAAACTCCGTCGAAGACACTAATATCCGGAATTCGGCGGCCACGAAAACGTGCTATGTATTCTTGACGAGCTTGGAAGGATACACAGTTGCAGTACCCATAACAAATCAAAATATCAGCATATTCGTCGTTCGTAAAGGTCGCCATCTTCAACACTTCCAAATCAGAAGCACAAATCAAGGTCCAGTTAACAAGCACAGTCACGAATAGGAGGAAACAGTCCAGAAAAACAAGCTAAGTCGAGTAAAAAACAAAGAGCACCAAGTATCGCATCTACCACGGACGAATCGCGTAAGCAGACTAACCAAACACAATAACAACAAAATGGCGTTTGAAATCACTTGTCTCTCTTGCACCCGTTTACATTGTATGATATCCCGCTCGCACGCGACGCGCTACCCATTGCAGGACAATAGGCGCTGCGAGCAACTTTACGAAATACCGTTATTTTTGTTATTACTCAGTTGGTACAGTTACTTGCAGTTTTTGTATTTAAAATAATGAAGCAACTAATTTGCTACACAAAAAATACAAAAACAAAAACATTAGAGGTACAAAACACAAAAAAAAGGGGACAATAGACAAAAATCTGGATTTTTTATAAAAAAAATTCGAAGTCCCATAACTTGAGAACGGTTAAGTTTGGGGTATGGGGTTCCATAGTCAAATCAGTCAGGAATGATGGAAACTACCACCTCTTAAAGGATTTAGGTCGACTTAACCTGTAACCCTGTATACTACAAGATATATGCATTTCTTGAATAAATAGAGGTAAATCAATTTTAGGAAGAAATAAACCGTCTTTGCCAGATAAATCAAAAATAATTCCTATTAACTCACTGAAATTTATATCGGAATGGCCCCAAAGCAACCTAGATGTAAAAATCCCTTACACGAGCCCACACGTGACCTACACGTTTTTGAATTTCTCGAAAACTGTAAAATTCTTAGAAACAGTTCCTTGACAATGCCAAATGAAAAGTCTAAGAAATAAGTCGAGAAATAGGAATCCCTTTACACTACAGAATGCGTGGATAATATAGGTCTTCCTAAGAACACCTTTCATTATTTCAGAATAAATTCCATAATTTGTTAGTAAACGGAGACTTTAAAACTATACAGGTGTTAAAAAAGTATGTTTGAGATTTCAGGTAGGCATTCAGTACATATTGGTTCTAGAACACAGGAAAAAATATTGTAAAAATTCCAACTCAAAAAAAAAGGTTGCCAATACTAAATGCCTCCCTAAAAACTCAAAATATTTTTAACACCCTGTGTTAAAACTAAACAATTCAAGAAGAATACCTGAATACTATTGAGTTCCTGGTACAATTGTTTGGATTTGGGTCCAGGAAGGGTGGGTGATATAATTTTTGGTCCAGCTGGCTCAGAAATTGCTGTAGCTTTCCCTCTGAAAACTAAAATAATTTGTACAGCCAAACTGTCTGGCATATACATAGGATTTTCATGGCTCGGTAATCAGAGAAAAATATTCATAATCTATTTAACTTATTCTACTACTACGATTGTTGTTGTTGTTACCTACTATGTTCTTGCAAATAAATGATTTGACTTTGTTCTTATCATCCACTTGCTATCTATTGTGGTAAAAGATGCAGCAATTTAAAGGTAGTAAGATAAGATGGCTTAACACGTTAACTGCCATTGGGTGCACCTGTGCGTTTACAACTCCTTATTTGTATGCCTCCAACGCAAATATGCGTTTTCATACATTTGTATGGCTACTAGGTAGTATGCCGCCCGACGCGTATGTACGTGTATGTGATTTTAGTTACAAACGCGCAGGTGCGTCGTCGCGCGGCACGCTGCATAGACGCGGAAACGCGCAGGTGCGTCGAACGGCATACAGACAGGAGCATAACTTGCCCGCAAATATGCGTCGTACGGCATACTTCATAAGCAAGATGGTATGGCAATAAGTAATGTTTTAGATGGCACGTAACGTGTTAAGCTTAGTGATAGGGACCCGTTAGCAACCATTAAAAAACCCTAGAAGGGAGGTTCAATCATTTTTTTGTCGTAACGGGGCAGCGAAACGAGCGACTTTACGAACGCTTTACGACTTTACGAAAGGGGTCTAGCCAAAGAGCATCTAACATATTTGGATGAAGCCTGGCATACCTACACATCATGGTGGTCACCCATCCGGGCCCCACTATGGAAAAATAAAATTTTGGCGGCAATCGACGGAGAATTAAAAAAAACCGGCCAAGTGCGAGTCGGACTCGCGCACCGAGGGTTCCGTATAAATAAATAATCACACATGTATATTTTATATATTTGAGTTGATTGAATGAAAGGTAATTTGCGGTTTACGATTTATGACGTATTAAAAAAAACTACTTACTAGATCTCGTTCAAACCAATTTTCGGTGGAAGTTTGCATGGTAATGTACATCATATATTTTTAATTTTATCATTCTCTTATTTTAGAAGTTACAGGGGGGGGACACACATTTTACCACTTTGGAAGTGTCTCTCGCGCAAACTATTCGGTTTAGAAAAAAATGATATTAGAAACCTCAATATCATTTTTGAAGACCTATCCATAGATAGGTTTAGGTTAAAGGTTATAGGGTGTATAGGATCCATAGACACGTATAGGTTTGATGAAAAAAAAATTTTTGAGTTTCAGTTCTAAGTATGGGGAACCCCCAAAATTTATTGTTTTTTTTTTCTATTTTTGTGTGAAAATCTTAATGCGGTTCGCAGAATACATCTACTTACCAAGTTTCAACAGTATAGTTCTTATAGTTTCAGAATAAAGTGGCTGTGACATACGGACAGACAGACAGACAGACATGACGAATCCATAAGGGTTCCGTTTTTTGCCATTTGGCTACGGAATCCTAACAAAACGAAAATACTCTTTGATAAATTGTCGAAAGTGATATAGGTACTTTCGAAGATAATGAGGTTTCAAAATTTAAAAAAAAAAATTGTTTCATTAATCGAAACAATGCATACTAGTCTTCGTTTTTTTTCACCATTCGGTTAACTGTATCTATTTACGCTTTTAACTTTAATGTCCCAACGGCCGCCTGTTCTATGAGCTATGTGCCCTGCCCACTGCCACTTCGTTTAGCGATTCTGTGAGCTATATCGGTGACTTTGTTTCTCCTACGTATCTCCTCATTTCTGATTCGATCTCGTAGGGAAACTCCAAGCATAGCACGTTGCATCGCCCTTTGGGTGACCTTGAGCCTTCTTATAAGGCCCATAGTAAGGGACCATGTCTTGGTATAACATATGCCAATTACTTTTTCATCCTCTTAGGCCGTCAAGGTCCTGCAAGTTCTCCATGCCATCCTCATCCTCATTGGTGGGTGAGTCTTGCTGAAGGGGCTCTACGTCGTCTTCATTGTCGTTCTTGTCAACAGACACGCTGGCGCCATTGATACATTTTCCTTGACAGTGGAGGCACGCCGCAGAGCAGTTTAGCATTGCTGTCTGGCATCCACATTTGAGACTACCAGAATTCTTGGTAACAAATATAGTTTTCAGTAGGACCTCCAGTGCTGGTGAATCTTCTGTTGTTATTGACACCAGGGTGTCTGCTACATGTTTCCATCCTTACTCTTGAGGAGGCAGCTCATTGCCCAACTCACGCTCCAGTTGGTAGGAGGAAGTTGATGTCTTGCTTAATATTTGCCAATGACCTCATGAACGACTGGAAGCGGTACTGGTTGAGGGAGGTCAGTTTGCTTGGTACCGCTTCCAGTCGTTCATGAGGTCATTGGCCATTAAGCCAGACATCAATTCATGAGGTCATCATTGGCACATATTAAGCCTGACATAATCTTCATCCCACTAATTGAAGCGCAGCTAAACAGCATTCCTGGCGCACTTACTACGGGAATGAGCTGCCCCCTAAAGAGTGGGGATGGAAACATGTTGGAAACACCCTGGCGCCAATAACAACAGAATATTCACCAGCACCAGAAGTCATACTGAAAACTATATTTTGCCTCTGCATCAAGGATTGTGGTAGTGGCAAATGTGGATACCGGAAAGCAATGCTGAACTGCTCTGTGGCGTACCTCCACTTCCAATGAAAATGCATCAATGGCGCCAGCGTGTCTGTTGACAAGGACGACAATGAAGATGACGAAGTAGAGCCCCTTCAGCAAGCATCACACACCACAGAAGATGAGAATGTCATGGAGAACTTACTGCACTCTGATGGCCTAAGGGGATGAAAAAGTAATTGGCATATGTATGTAATATAGATAGGTAATAACTCAGACGATATGAAGTAATAATTGTTCCTGAAGTCGTTTCTGCAGGAAACGTTTAGGGCCCTGCTCACGGACTCTGTACCCCTTCTGGGCCATTCTTTAACTGAACTAGGTGGGATGTGGTCATTGACCACTGGTCAAGTCTTTTTTTGTGAACATGATAAAAAACATAATACACCTAGGACCTAGGTACAATAAGACTATGGCTGTCATGAAAATAATTTTACGTGGCTTAAGAAGTTCGGAAACGGTTACGAAATTAAAAGAGTCAAACTCATTATCGTTATGTATGACCTTTTCTGGAGTCAGTTAATCTGGGTGATCAACATGACCACTTAAGTTTGATAGTAAACCACCATAATACCATGCAAGTTAAATGGTAAACCACCATAATATTGGTATGAGAAACAGTTTGTCACGTTTTTCAGTTTTTCTCAATTAATATATATTTTTAATGCAAACATTTTTTTACATGACAAATATTTTGTGAGTATGAGAAATATTTAAATGATAATATTACCTGCTTATATTAAGTTCCTAAGGGCAAGATATTGATATTATTTACGTACAACAGGTACTACAATAAAACCTTTTTATGCTACTCTGCCGAGCATCAAATATATATATTTTTGTTTTTAGTTAGTATTTATTATTCTATTCTAATGAATTTTATATTTTTGTAATTCTAGTAAATGTGGCTTTCAGAATATATTTTTTTCATGCTAATATCTTAGACCATTAAAATTTTATCAACCCAAATGTGAAAAAAAGGTAGCCACGTTTTACACGTTTTATCAAATATTTCTTTTTTTTATAAATGGAAAGTCATTTTTTTATTACAGAAATGAATTCCTCATTCTTAAGTCATATGAAAATGATATCTCAGTTGCCTTAATACCAATAGTTATGGAGATATAAGCCCACAAATGGAGCACGGCAAAATCAAACTTCCCCCCCCGCCCCCTGCCAAACAAGGGATGGCTCTCGATGGCTCCCGGGCTTAATCCACTCAAAACGGCCTAGGGAACAACTGTACTAAGTTTGAGCGCCGGATCCAAAATAAAACGGTTCATAGCACTAAATACCCCACTAAAAATAAAGCCCTGAGTAAGCAACGAAAATCGCAATGCACGCACAGCGTACAATGCTAATATATTGGCAGGTGTTTGTCTTCAAAACGTACATGAAAATAGCTGAAAAAAAAAAACTCCACGTTACGTACCAAAAATCGCAGACGCTCTGTTTGCAATTTTTATTCCTTTCAGCATTTTCTTACGATTGAAATTCCAGTCCGTACTAATGTAAATTAATTTCTCCCTAACATGGGGGAGAGAGAAAATAACCACAATGCTAGTGATAAACCGATCCGTAAGTAAATTAAAAATAAGCCGGAGTGTTTCAATTGAAAAATTACACTCAATTTGAAGCGCCCCACCAGACCACGAACGACCACTATAATACCCATATAATACCTACTAACACCCACCTTTGCCTTTGACGTTGACGTCAAAGAGAATATAATCATATCATTCAACATACCAAGCCCCGGACATTCGATGAACGTTATCTCCTCGGGCCCATAGCTCAAAGAGGCTTCAGACCTGAAAAAACCCTTTGTACCTGAAAAATGATTTCTTATTTTGACACTCACAACGTTTGTACCGCTGTCTGTGAGGAATGATTGACAAAAGAGTTTGGGCCATACAGCGCCATCTTGAAAATTTGTTTTTCCATTTTTTTGATAATTTGGCTTTTCTCCGACCAGATTTGAAGGCCTAACACGCGTTACATATCATTTGTAACGGGGCTGGTGTACTCAGTTTGTTTCTAGATTGTCTAGATTTTCTGTAATTAACCTCCAAAAAAAAGCCCGACGGGCTTTTTTTCCCATGCTAATTACAGAAAAACTAGGTACTCTACATACCAGTTTATTACATCAGCCCCGTTACATATGATATGTAACGCTAGTTAGCCCTTCAAATCTGCTCGGAAAAAGGCCTAATAATAAAAAAAAGGGAATAACATTTTTCAAGCGTTACTCCGTCGGGCCCATAAACTTTCATCGATAACTCCATAACGAGTGCGGTACAAATGATAAGAATGAAGTATTACTGAAATATTTTGCTGGTACAAAGGTTCTATGAACTTATTTTGTTAATATCTGCAGTAATTATGGAGAAATTCAAAGCGAAAGTTTGTATGTAGCTCACGAAATAGGGTGACAATGATTGTTAATGTTATTGGAATAATACTGGTTAGTACTAAAATGTTAGGTAGGTAAAAATTATAACGAAATAATCACAGATAAATCAATCTAGGTACCTGCAGTAACCTTATTACCAAAAAAAATGAAATATTGTATTATAAATAAAATATTATCAAAAAAATATGCATCCATCGAAATTCTTGTTAAGAATTATTGGTTGTTCGACCCAATGGTCATAACAAAAGTTAGATAACGCTTGTTAACATAATAATACATAAATAATACGGTCATTATGTTAACAAAATAATAGAAAAAAAAATAAGTTATTTAGGTAACAAAATAAAATGAATGAGCGAAGGATTTGTTAGGTGGGGAACAATTTTAGGTTTTTATTTGAAATTTTTCATAAATGTCCTAGTTTGCAACTATAAATTTTAATGCATTTAATTAAGTTCCTGAGAGATGAAGAGAAATTGGGATTTTTGAAATTGTATTAGGTATTAGTTCACCATTTGTAAAATTAATTTATAAAATAGATGCCTTTACCAACTTATCACAGACTACTGAAAATGCTTGCCTAACTTATTTTTACTCTGGAGTGATTGCTATGGCTATGAATAATCGAAATTATGGTTCAATTTAGTAATAAGGGTCGGAACAGATACTTAACTATTAGTGTAATAAATACCTACTCCGAATCGGAACATCATAAAGTTACCATAGCCAAAATGCCTTAGGATAAACGGGATTATAAGTTTTATGTTTACATAAAACAATATTAAAACTGTACAGAATCTATTTGATGAGAGTCTTTTACTTAAAGTATTTTAAATGGTTTTATTATAAATAAAGTTAAACATAGTGGGGTTTTATACGTAATCCAATGTGTATGGGGAGGTAAAATTTGATGATTAAAGGAAATCACTTGGCACACGTGTATGTTGAGTAAATAGAAGCTGATTTAGCCCAGTAGCCACCCCTCACCCCCTGGCAGGTGATGAGGGAGGGCGTACAAAGTCTCACTTTGGCGTGCTTTAGAAAAAAAACTATCTATTTGACCTATCATCTTGAACTTGGTGTAGATTTCGAATAAACCGAGAATGTAGCTTTCATTTTTGGCATAATTTTTGTTCAATTTACTAAATTTATTGTGAAAAAAAAATAAGAAAATGAAAAAACTCTCCAAAAAATCTACTAGATTTTGCTTTAATATGCTATCGTTTAAAAAATATGCACTAGTGGCATAAATAAAAAATATTGCTAACACAAGATATTACAAGACGAAAAAAGAATTAATGTTGTCCATATTCTATGCTCTAACAGGGGGTGATACCATTTCAGCCTCTAATGGAGGAGGAAAGAAAACCGCGTCGTAAGCCTGGAATGTTTCTCCTCCAGCAACTCTCGGTTTTAAAACGATGGGTTGTGGAGACTTTGAAGGGGCCAAAAAAAATTTTGGAAAAAATTATCATAACCATGTGCGCCTATGACAAGACAGTTTGAATAAAACGATATTTTTGTATTGTACATAGATTTCTATTTTATTTATTTTATTATTTTACAAATTTATTGCACACTTAAAAAAAGAAAGATACACACACATGATTACACATATTATGTACAATAGGGTTTTTCACCATTTTATGAAAAGTATCTCAAATTGATCATTAGGTGGGAAAAAGTCAAAAATATTTTTTTTATAATTTTTTGAAACCTACAAGTACCCCAAAAATACATTTTAAATTACCATTTCCGAAGACCGCGCGAAAACGCTAGTCGCCATGATGTTTTAGGTTGTGACGTCATTTCAGAAGTAAACAAGACAGTTCTACGTACAGTTTAGCTACATTTAGTGAAAATTTACGAAATTAATAGTGAGTTACAATCCCTTATCGCTACCGGTGGTGTACAGTTTAAAAATACAAATGTTAAACACTAGGCAAGTTATGGATTCAAGTGCCAACAGATACAAATACCTATGAAAAACACTTGGATAAAACTTGCAAGAAGAGATCCAAAGTTACCCCTAAGAGTATACTCCAACAGCCCCTAAGGATACACTCTGACCAGTTATTGGAAATAAAATATACTTTTGTGAAGATCATTTCAATGTAAGTATCTATAATTTATTGCCAATAAGTAAATAGGTACATACATACTTATTAATTTCGGGGGCGACGACTTCATAAAAATAAAGGTAGGACTAGGGCGGAAAAGCCCCGCCGATAATGGCATTGGTGGGGGGGGCTTGGGCATCCCCAGGCCCTATGGACTCGGCGCCAATGCCTATTATACAAAACTAAATAGTTATTTGTCTTACTGTGGTTTTGTAATCTCATACAATGTTTATAGGTTATGTTAGGTACATAAATGAATTTGTGAAATTGTTCATACATACCTACCTACCTTTTTTCACATTGCAGATGGAATCCGGCATGGAAAATTATATGCAATACCTACAAGACAATGGGTATAAAAAATGCAAGTTAAATCAGGCTGCATATCGTCCAGATTTCATTGCACAGAATAAGGAACGCTTAGTGAAACTTGACTTGTATTCATTAAAAGGCAAAGGTTGTCTATAACTAAGTAGATTAAAGCGAGCCTGGAAGATGAAGTTGAACCATCCTCACCTTGTAACCAAGATTTACCAAGTGCAGAAGATGTTTCTTGTCATGACAGAAAGTCTGAATAGCTAACCTAGCAGTTCAGTCCCAAGATCATTAAGCAGGCTACCATATAGAAGTGAATTTATAAAATTGTGAATAATATAATGTGTATAGTTGTATATTTGTGAATTAATATGTAGATAAGTGTTTTGGGTGGAATATATATATTGGTTTACCTGTAAATAAATTTTTATTCCTTCTTTCAATGGTCATATTGTTCCCGAGGCAATAGGAGACAATGAGATTCATTACCCTTTCAGTTGTGTGTGTAGGCTATAAAACTAAGTAAGTTCCTATACAATTGTATAAGTCACATTCTAAAAGAGGCTTTCAAAATGATTTGTACTAAACTATTTAAAAATATGAAAGTGTGGTGGTTTTCGAGGTACATATTTATATATACTCCGAAATTATGAGATTCCTCAAAAACCATCATACTCATAGTGCTGTTTAGTAGAATAGCCTAGTACAAATTATACCTATATAGGTATACATCTGTTTCATTACTACTGTTACCACCTGCAGTTAAAGCGGCTGATATATTTTGGAGTGATATGATAAGAAGTGTAAGATTTTTATTTTCAATAACATTAGCTAACTTTCCTAAAACCCTAAAAGCGATAATATAATTAATTAAACAACTAATTGGCATATATATCAGAGAGTGGGAAAATAGGATAGTCTTATCCCAAAAAACTCAAATTGTGTATTACATAGGTTTATAAAAACAAACTGCGGGAAAAGCATAGATTACCTACTATAAGTAGGTACTATTTGTTTAGTTTAAAAAATCCAATGTTTTTTACTTATTCTTAGAAATAAGAAAAAATAAAATGCAACAGTACCGGACAGATTTTTTATTAAATACAAATACATATTTTTCTTTCTTCAGGTTTTTGTCTCATAGTCAACAAATTAATAATTTCCTCTATAGTAAAGTAGCTATCGAAGGTCACTGAAGTTATGCAGCCCTATACATTGCCACCTTGCAATGATGCAGCCTGTGGGTGGTTATCTTCCCATCTATATGCATGTTTGGCATTAAATATCTGTAACATCACAAAAAAATAATAAGAATAATCAGCATTTAATGTTTAATATGGAAGAGGAATAAATAACCCTTAAAAATACTTTAGGCGTAACACTTCATGCATATGCAGCATAGGGATTCCTCCGACTTGGTGGACCGACGACCTGATGAAGGTTACAGGAAGCCGCTGGATACGAGCAACCTAGGACCGATCGGTGTGGAAATCCTTGGGGGAGGCCTTTGTCCAGCAGACGTCTTTCGGTTGATGGTGATGATGATTAGGCATAACAATTTATTTACCGGTTGAATGATACAGTTGCATCTTGGACAGCTGCTTTATTTGGTCATTTGCATTCCAAAAGGATTTCAAAGTAGCCTCTATTTTGAAGCAGTAGGCATCTTATATGTATAGGTAAGAAATGTTTGTTACCTGAAATGATTTAGCAAAGTATTAACAAGTATCCTTGTGTATTTGTTAAAGTATACCTAAAAAGTAAATCTACTTTTCCCAATGACTTTTCGAGGCTGATCATCATCGTTGCAACAGCAAGCCAACGTTATTATCCTGCACCATCAACAGACACTGTACTGTATCTGTATGGATTTTTGTTTGATGTTTGATATCACGGCTGTTTTATTATCGTCATATTCAAATTTCAACACCTAAACACAAAAGCACAGAAATACGGCAAGCCAAATACGTTTTTATTTTGATGCTTTGACGTTTGTCCTACATAGATAGATAGTAATATATATGTAAAAGTATGGTACTTATCTGCCAGACACGTTCGTTTCATTAATTTCGCGCGCGTATCTAATTTATTTTTGTAACGAATTTTGCAGTTTTTTCATGATTTTACTCTAAAATAAAAAATGCGAAAAAAATTAAGTTGCAAATACTTACATGCATATTCGACAGTCGGGATTAGACTCAGACCAAATCTCCTACGTCATTGGGATTAGAAGCAAAAACTTTGCCACCTTAAATGAAGGTATTTATTCTCGGCAGATTCGTACTTTCTGCTTTCACAAAACCGTCTTCCGTCATGAAATTTCAAGTGGATTTACTGGATACAGGTTATCTTTTCATATTTTTGAAATTAGGCGAAAAAAATAAAATTTTGCCACATATTGCGAACAAAATGTCACTGCTTACTGCTATTGTGACGTCACATCGACAACCAGCATGGCGGCTGGCGTTTCAGACATTTGAACAACAGATTAAAAAACTTGATTTTTGTAAATCAAAAATAAAATGTTTTTTCTCATTTTATAATATGGAAATCATATTAATTCGATTACTTATTACAAATACCACCGTAAATAAGTAGTTTTCGATTTTTTCTTGAATAGAGTGAAATACCCTATTGGTATGAATAACTCTGTAAGAGTTTTCTTTCTACATACCAAAGGTGATGAAGAGACAAGATGTGAAGGCTGTGTTGGCGTGCATGCGAAGTATTTATACTATATATATATATATATATATATATATATCAACCTAAATAAAAATATATATACATTTACATACATACATACATAAATACATACATACATATATCATATATATACACAAATATATTTTATATATAAATAAATATCATAATCATAATACATACTTATGCTGTATTGGAGAGGTAATGGTCTTTAACTCTTTGTTTAAAGACATTTAGTGAGGGACTATCACGAATATCGTGAGGGAGAGAATTCCACAGCCTCACTGCATGGACAGTGAAAGAGCTGCCATAGCGAGATGACGTATGAGTCGCGAATTTGAGTAGAAGGGACTTTGCTTTACGACACGACTGTTCTCTGGGTACCATAAACTCGAAGCGTTCACGCATATACGTAGGGGAACAGGAGTTAAAAAGAAAGTTGTAAAGGACGGACAGGATATGAACATCCCTTCGGCGGCGGATTGGGAGCCATTTCAGCTCAGATCTGTACGCCGATACGTGATCATACTTACGGAGACCGTAGATAAAACGTATACACAAATTTTGAAGGCGCTCCAATTTAGTGACAAGTACCTCTGTTGCGTCGAGGTAACACACATCAGCATAATCAAGAATAGGCAAGAGCAGTGATTGAGCTAGTAAAATTTTTGTTTCTAATGGCAGAAATTTTTGCAAACGTTTAAGGGATCGATAGGAATAAAACATTTTTCTACTTACCTCATTCACATGATTACCCCAAGAGAGGTTGCAATCAAAGATAACGCCCAAGTTTTTTGCAGTGTCTGTAAATGGGATAACAACATTGTCGTAGATCACTGGTTGAAGAGAATTTGCATCTATAAGATTCCTCATGTAGGTGCCACCTATCAAAAGAGTCTGTGACTTAGAGGGGTTGACTAGTAGACCAAATGACTGCGCCCATTCATTTATTTTAGCAAGATCAGCATTAATGAGACTGATAGCATCATTAATCTCACTTAGAGGGAAATGACTATACAGCTGCACATCGTCAGCGTAAAGATGGTGATTGGATGCAATTACTTTTGTTAGAGAATTAATAAAAACAGAGAAAAGTAGAGGGGAAAGCACTCCACCTTGAGGAACTCTCTGTTTTTCTGAATTTCTCTGTTTGGGTATAAAATTATTTTAAATTGATTTGTTTTTAATATGTTTAAGATCCAGCTACTGCACCAGCTTAACCATCGATATGGGAAACATTAGATAAGGTTACTCGCCCTGTTTGTTTCTGAACCAGCGTGTTCGTCTTGCGAGGGCTGAAGCGGGGTGAAGAGGGAGGCTGTTATTTAAACAAATATCGCCGTTGTGTGATAAGCTTAAGGTTTATCTATTTAATGTTATCTACTAGCGACATCTAGCGACGAGTAGGGAGGCATGTATTTAATTAATGTTATCTACTAGCGACATCTAGCGACCAGTAGCGTAGCATCACTATAAAATGACAAAATATTCATAAAATAACAAGAATAAAGTGATAAGAAATGTTGCTGTTAGTTTTGTTCTTTATTTTTTTATTGTTTTAGCACATTTCACTGCTCTGTAAGACATATTTTCATTTAAACACGGGATGTTTACTCGTCGCTTGTCAGATTGCGAATGGTGCGCGAAAAGGCGGCGCTACTCAACATAGGGGAGCAAACCACTATCAGCGACTACGCTGTCGTGGAGTATTAACCACATCTAATTGTTCTCTTATATCGATGAGCTTAACCCATTGCAGGCGAGAATCATACTCTAAAAGATAAGGACAAATTAAAAAAAATCCATCATCGGAAGACAGTTTTCAACAACATCTTCTGAGAGCAGTATACCAGGGTGTCCACGTATGGAATCAGACATTAGTGCCCGTTCAAAATCTCTCACGTCCGGCTCAGTGAAAGTGGGAAATAGCTACAAATAATCAGTAGATGGACTACTGCTGTGGCTGCTACCGCTTGTTTAGAGCTAATTCGGTGCAAATGCAATTCAAACCACATTGTGGCGTTAAATACAACTGTCAAAAAAGACAAATAAACTGCCCCGAATTATGCCTTTGCAGTGAAAAATGTCGTTCTGAGGAATGAGCACTCAGCTAGAACAAAGGTATACTCGTTATTCATTAGTGAAGGGGTTTCCGGCCTAATAAAATAGAAGCTTCCCTATTCTCAACTAGTTGTTGTGCAAGTGAGGTACTTATACATCTGGATTCTGGACAAAGGGATCGCCCACCCTTTAGGATATGGAGCAAAATATTTATGAGGGAACAGGAAAAGGACTGCAATATTTTTTTGAAACAAAAATAGCAGGTTCGATTTTTGATATTTTTAATTTTTTTTGTCTGACATATCGTCCCTCGCACCACTAAGTCACGTATCTCAGTTTTTTGATGATTTGAGTTACGACTGCCGCTGACTTTCTTGGGTCGTTCTCTATGTTTTCCTTTAACTCAAGCTTCTGTATGAATAGTGGTTCTCATGATATTGGTATTTACATAATTAACCTATCTCATAAAAATCCAGAAAAAAATTCTACTAAGTGACGTAACTCACATAGGGTTTTTAGTCAAAACCTGTTTTAAGACTTTGATAAAATATTATATCCTATCTCATATAGGATTTATAGTGAAATGTTATTTACTTAGGCAATGAAACGATACGATATTATTATACTGTTCTTTATTTTGGCGGGAGATAGACGGTTGATATGCTGTTAGGCCGCGGGTGCACTCATCTGATCCGGTCAGATCCGACAGCCCAGCCCCGCCCACCTGTTGGTCCTCTTAAAAACTGTCAGATGTACGCGGGTGCACTGATCCGGTAAACTGTCGGACGGAAACAGTCATTCCACCGTTTTACAGCGCTGCTGCACTCATCCAATCCGGTCAGATCCGACAGCTAAGCCACGTCCACCTGTCGGTTCTGTAAAAACCTGTCGGATGTACGCTGCTGCACTAGTCCGATAACTGTCGGATGGAAACAGACATTCCACAGCTCCGCCCGCTCCGCATAGCAAGCGTCGTCGTCGCTTTGAATAGTGTTGTCTGTTGTACGATAGAAAATGTGCTCGACTTTTACACCAACTATTATAATATTATTTAATATTTTTTACTCGTATGTTTAGTTATATTTATAGCCCATAGGCGTATTGTATGAATATATACGTAAGTATTTATTTTTCATTAAAAATGCATTACGCTTAAGTACTTGGATGGTAACAGAACCTAAACAAGTAAATATTAAAAACTGAAAAATCAAAATATTTTATATAAGTAGATGCTTTACAACTGAAGAAAACTATCCCTACTTAACTTAGTTGTAATATCAATTGTATATTGTTATGTATTTATAGTATTTGTATATTTTTAAATGTATTGTATTTTATATATCGTCCCTCGCACCACTAACTCACGTATCTCATTTTTGCAAGTTCTTCAAAACAACCGTTTTTCAGTTAGGGAATTTCAAACTTCTATTATATTTTAATTCCAAGGACATGCTGAAATAAATCTAATATACCTATATATAGAGTAAAGTTTCTGCTTTCATTTGATATATTACCTACTCACTTAATTGTATTTGTAATATTTTTTTTGATTTTTGAAAACAGATACGAGACTTTGTGAAAACTTTGTTTTTCAATATCCGAATAATTTTCCACTTACGATCCTACAGTTACACTAGTTTATGAAAATAAACACTCCAAAGTGATCATAGTTTTATTATGAAAATAAGAAAATTTCCGACATAAAAGGTTTGTTACATAATATATATATAATATATATGTTTTCAACCTATATGTAATAAAATATAACAAATCATTAAAGAACTACTTATCACCAAGTCCTATAGTTTAATTAGCCAGAACTTCCCTGCGCCACCGTCGTTCACCCCCCGCAAACATCCTAAAAGCGCGGGCGCACTCATCCAATCTGATCAGATCCGACAGATGATGTCACAGTCCGTTCCAGTCGCTGTACATTTTGTATGAGGGCGGGTGTACTCATCCGACTCCGACAGTTTACCGGATTTATAAAACGGATCTTATTTTATCGGTCTCACTATTCGCTGTACATTTTCTATGAATGTGCTGCACTCATCCGACACAGTCTGACACTGACATCCTTACAGGACGAGATGAAGTATTATGCATATTTCATCGACATTTAGATTTTAGTTATCGATTTACATATATAGGGTGACTTTAAATTAGTTCTTGATACGAAAGGGTATGCATGTGCTCATGATAACAAACAACTTTCCCTAAGAAACCCATAGTCAAATCGCAAAAAAAATTTTGGACTCTTCATACTAATTTGGCCGGTCAGTTGCTCGATTTGTATGGAGACTCCAAAATTTTTTTTATGATTTGACTATGGGTTCCTTAGGGAAAGTTGTTTGTTATCATGAGCACATGCATACCCTTTCGTATCAAGAACTAATTTAAAGTCATCCTGTATATTAATATGATAATGTTTTATAGGTACCTACAGAAATCAGTATAAATTTATAGAATATTCAAATGCATATGTTTGTATGTTTATTATGGTATTTTGTATTAATAGAAAAAAAATACGATTTAGGAAAATGTGTAAAGCATCTACTTAGATAAAAATACTTTGATTTTCAATATTTACATATTTAGGTTCTGTACTGTAGCCACCCAAGCCTCTTCTTATTTTAATGTAATGCGTTTTGAATAAAAAATAAAAGGTTCGTTTTTATCTTTGGACCTATTAACATACACTTTTAGAATATCGTCGGTGAGCAAACAACACCGCGTATGTCATTTTTACCTACTTTACAAGTCACCCAAAAATACTATTTGATTAGTGGTGGCACAGAAAAAATACTTAGGTAGTGTTATTTTTTTAATAACGGCTTCTTATCGGCCGATATGTTTACCTAAATCTTATAGGTACATAGGAGTGCGTTTAAAACCTGCATCCAAAGGCTCTCATATCGGAAACGTAAAAATCAACTTGTGCGGTGTTGTTTGCTCACCGACGATATGCAGTTTCATGTAATGATATGGTATTTTTAATATGAAAAGTTCTATGAGAAAACAACAATTTTAGTTGTATTAAAACACTTGGTTACCTACCTAGGTAACGAAGTGTTTTAATACATCATAAATCAAGCATAGGTATACTTATACTTTTACGCTGTATAAAAAACAACAACTTCAATAATTGGTGTTGGCTAAAAGCCCAAAGCACACATGTACTGGGCACAACACTATTCAATAACAACGACGCGACGACACTTACTTTGTGGCTAACAGCGCTGCTCATCCGATCTGGTCAGATCTGACAGAAGATGACGTCACAGTCTGATTCAGTCGCTGTACATTTGGTATGAGTACTACTGCACTTATCCGACATCGACAGTTTACAGGACCGATGACTTTCAAAGCGGCTCTTATTTTATCGGCTCTTACTAGTCGCTGTACATTTTCTATGAACGATGATGCACTCATCCGACGCAGTCCGATGCTGACATTCTTACCGGACGAAAAGAAGTGTTGTGCATAATTTATCGACATTTTTTTACTTACTATGTTAAGGTTTAATGTATAGTTATTGAATATGCAAATGCATATGTATGTATGAATATATTATAGTATTTTGTACTAAGTGAAAAATACTATTTAAGAAAATGTGTAAAGCATCTACTTATGTAAAATATTTAGATTTTCAGTTTTTAATATTTACTTGTTTAGGTTCTGTTACCACCCAAGTATTTAAGCGTAATGCATTTTTAATCTCACTAATCTCATCTCACTAATATTATAAATGCGAAAGTATGGATGTTTGTTTATTTGTCAGTTTGTTTGTCAATTTGTTTGTATGTTTGTCAGTTTGTTTGTTTGTTTGTTCCGCTTTCACGCCGAAACTACTGAAACGGATTTGGATGAAATTTGGTAGGTAACTTAAGAGTTTCCGTAGGAATGCTTAAAAACTCAAAATTTTCACTTCGTCACTAGATGGCACTATCTTAATATTTTCTTTCTTTTTGGACACAATTCTGAAGTCCACGCGGGCGGAAGATAGTGAAAAATAAATACTTACGTATAGATTCATACAATATGCCTATGGGCTATAAATATAACTAAACATACGAGTAAAAATTATTACATAATATTATAATAGTTGGTGTAAAAGTCGAGCACATTTTCTATCGTACAATAGGCAACACTATTCAAAGCGACGACGACGCTTGCTATGCGGAGCGGGCGGAGCTGTGGAATATCTGTTTTCATCAGACAGTTATCGGACCAGTGCAGCAGCGTACATCCGACAGGTTTTTACAGAACCGATAGGTAGGCGTGGCTTGGCTGTCGAATCTGACCGGATCGGATGAGTGCAGCAGCGCTGTAAAACGGTGGAATGACTGTTTCCGTCCGACAGTTTACCGGACCAGTGCACCCGCGTACATCTAACAGTTTTTAAGAGGACCGACAGGCTGACGGATCTGACCGGATCAGATGAGTGCACCCGCAGCCTAACAGCATATCAACCGTCTATCTCTCGCCAAAATAAAGAACAGTAAAATAATATCGTATCGTATCTCATTGCCTAAGTAAATAACATTTCACTAAAAATCCTATATGAGATACGATATAATATTATATCAAAGTCTTAAAACAGGTTTTGACTAAAAACCCTAAGTGAGTTACGTCACTTAGTTGAATTTTTTCCTGGATTTTTATGAGATACGTTAACTATGTAAATACCAATATCATGAGAACCACTATTCATACAGAAGCGTGAGTTAAAGGAAAACATAGAGAACGACCCAAGGAAGTCAGTGGCAGTCCTAACTCAAATCATCAAAAAACTGAGATACGTGACTTAGTGGTGCGAGGGACGATATGGGCCCTGTGCTTGAAATAAACTGATAAATAAATAAATAAATTTTCTTAAATAGTATTTTTCACTTAGTACAAAATACTATAATATATTCATACATACATATGCATTTGCATATTCAATAACTATACATCAAACCTTAACATAGGCATTAATATATATAAATCGATAACAACATGTCGATAAATTATGCACAACACTTCTTTTCGTCCGGTAAGAATGTCAGCGTCGGACTATGAGTGCAGCATCGTTCATAGAAAATGTACAGCAACTAGTAAGAGCCGATGAAATAAGAGCCGCTTTGAAAGTCATCGGTCCTGTAAGTAAACTGTCGATGTCGGATAAGTGCAGCAGTGCTCATACAAAATGTATAGCGACTGAATCGGACTGTGACGTCATCTTCTGTCGGATCTGACCGGATCGGATGAGTGTAACAGCGCTGTTAGCCATAAAGTAAGCGTCGGCACGTCGTTGTTATTGAATAGTGTTGTGCCCAGTACATGTGTGCCCGGCTTTTAGCCAACACCAATTATTGACGTTGTTGTTATTAATACAGCGGAAAAGTATAAGCATACCTGTATTTGATTTATGATGTATTTAAACACTTGGTTACCTACCTAGGTAAACAAGTGTTTTAATACATCTAAAATTGTAGTTATATCATAGAACTTTTCATATTAAAAATACCATATCATTATATGAAACTGCATATTCTAAAAGTGTATGTTAATTTCTATAGTTTCAAAAATAAAAACGAACCTTGTATTTTATATTAAAAACGCATTACATTAAAACAAGAAGAGGCTTGGGTGGCTACAGTACAGAACCTAAATATGTAAATATTATTAAAAATCAAAGTATTTTTTATCTAAGTAGATGCTTTACATTACACATTTTCTTAAATTCTATTTTTTTCTATTAATACAAAATACCGTAATATACATACACACATCGTCGTATCCTACGAATAAAGCCACAATGGCTGATGTGGCTTTTTATTTTTATCGCATAATTGAAATCTGCTACCCATTTTACATCATATTCAGTCAGAAAATCACATAAAACCGATCTCTATTGACTAGAAAATAAGCGTTAAAAAATGCCACTATTGCTTTCTCTTGAAATACCCGCCGAAAACAGCCACAACAGCCACAGTGGCTACTTTCTTCCCTGCGGGGCGGGGCACAAGCGCCACTCAGTCCTTTTTCCGCGGACAGTTTTAAACAGTTTTAGTTCATATCCTCGCAGAAAAAAGACACTATTGCATTTGTGACTATATTCCACGATTTTTTTTCTTGGTGTTGTCGGTATGAAAATTGGTGGCCTAAAAGCATTTGTGTCTTTATTCTACGAACAAATTTTAATTAGTACGTTTTTCGTGTGTTTTACAGTTTGCATCAATGAAATTATCAGTTTTATTGATTTCTATTTCATTAACGATTCAAACAATCTAATAAAATAAAGAAAAATACATATTTTATGGCTTTTTTACCAGAGTTGTAAAAGGCCCTTGTGGCGGTTGTGACTTTATTTATATTATTTTATACGAGTTCCGAGTGGTAGGAAACAAAAAGAATAACCTTCGAAAAGTGTACACTGCTAACAACTTCTTATAAAATAATAATAATTTATTAATGTTCCTCAATAATCAGGCACAATATTTTCTAATGCTTTACTTTCATGTCTAGGAATGGAACTCAGGAATTCTGCTTTGCTCTCCTGCTTCATGTTCTTCAAAATTTATGGTGATTTTGAGCGTTGGCCTACAGTTGATAGAACTGCCACAATGCCGTTCTGATATTGAGAGACTAGGTCTTCCTGATTGTAGTTGTACTTTCCATGCATTAAGAGCCTCTTCTCAATCTTGTCGATTTGAAGAGGAGATTACTATGTATCATCGGCGTATAAATATGAATGTCCATGATGATTTTTTCTGAGCTTTTTTTATTAGTGGCTCCAATCTTTTTCTTCCTCGGTTCCTCAATTCTGAGGATCGCGACCACGAACTAGGTCTCTCCATTGGCTGCGGTTGTAGGTGCTATGGACAGTCTGACTGCTCTGAATCTTTCCTTCCACAGGTTTCTTCACCACATCGATCCATTGGGAAGGTGCTCTACCCCTGGCTCGTTTGCCATCCATCTGACCCAGAATTATGTGCTTCTCCAAACTATGCCTAGGAGAACGCATAATATGTCCGAAGAAGCAGAGGTGGCATATTGCTCGTTGAGATGTGTAGCTCCTAGAGTATAGATTCATTAGTTCTCATGGCGGTCCATGGAATTCGGAGAAGCTTTCTCCAACACCACATTTCAAAGGCACAAAAATTTTCTTGCTGTCACTGCTCTTGCACCAGGTTTCCGCCCCATAGGTACAAGAAAATTTAAAATACTAAGGCACATACAAGTCGTACCTTAGTAATCTGGCGAATACCACGGTTCCTCCAAATCTTGTCTAGATTCCCCATTACACTTTTGGCCATCCCGGCTCTTCGGCGTATTTCGTCTGTGTAGCTACCTTCACTTTTTATTAGTGACCCTAGGTATACAAATTGAATGACGTTTTCATAATCATCGAGTGCATCGGTTAGCGGAAGTAAATTCGCTCGGTCCACAATAATTATCATGGTCTTCGAATGGGGTTGATCTTAAGACCGAGTTTGGCGCTCTCAACTTCTATTTATTCCAGCAAGAGGGCGAGCCATCTCTATCTCGCTGGATGCAACAATCGTTGTATCATCGGCATACTTAATGTTAGTGAGTTTAAGGTCTTCCACTGTTACACCTCCGCTAAGTCCTCAAGCTCTTTCCTCATTATATATTAGCCGCAGTGACTCCAATACCAATACTAAATTAAAAGGTAATTGACTCAACATTGATGGAGCCCTTCTGTGAGTGGGATAGATTTATACGTAGCCTGTCTTACGCTTATTTTTATAAAAGACCTGACAAACTCGTATATGTAAGCGATAATGTACATATTCCTCGGGAAAATTTCCTTTCCTGAAAGTCCAGGTACTGCGAAGCATACTATCAAACTCAAAACGACTCCCATGTCTAAGAGGAAAGGCAATTAAGTGGTCCTGTTTTGCTCTATTTTCTTCAGAAATCATGGCGATTGTGAAATTGGCCTACTGTTACAGACCTACCACAAACTCGGGTGTCTGGAGAGCGAACATTCCCTGCTAGGTCGACTACAAATATCGATGACTTGATCGTCCTACTTCATTGTGTGATATATCACCTTGATACCTCTATAGTTTTATATACTCGTATCGGCTGTATTCACGAAGTTTGCAGTAATCATCATCATTAGGTGAAAGACGTCCACTGCTGGACCAATATTTCCACACTGACCGGTCCTGTGCGGCTCGCATTCAGCGGCTTCCCGCAACCTTCACCAGGTCGACGATCCACCGAGTTGGAGGCCTGCCTACACTGCACTGCGTCGGTGCACGGTCGCCACTCGATTTGCAGTTGCGCGTTTGCAGTAATATCCTAACTTAATTGTTGATCAGGATCCTGAATGAGTTAAATTGTGTACATAACATAATATACCTGTAGAGGTGTAGGAATCACAAGAGCACCTATTACGAGTGAATTGTTTTATCACATATAATCGTAAGGGGCCCAATTCACAATGTTTTTTATTTATATTTCAGTTAAAATTCATGTTATCCTTGGTAAAAACATTAATATGTCTATTATTTTGATTTAAAACTCTTCTTGTTCTTTTCCATTTCTTAAGATTATTTACAGATGAAAACGATAAAAAGCCCTAAACGCCATTACGACCAGATATATGCCGAAGAAAAAGGGCGTAATGTCGCTTATGTCTAATAGAATAACATATTACTCCAGCGAATAAAGAAATAAGCAACATATTTAATAGAAATATTTAATTAAATCGCTTATTTATTATTTAATAACAACCCTAGAATAGTTAAGCAATGTTTTGAATGTTAACACTTCAAAAATGACACTTTCTGTTGAAAATAGAATGTTTAAACCTCCTCCTGAAAAGTTGCAATTTTGCAATTACGCCCTTATTCGTAGGATATGACGACATATGCATTTGAATATTTTATAAATTTAAATTGATTTCTATAGGTAGCTATGAAACATTATCATATTAATATACAGGATGTAACAGAAAGTTGTGATAATACTTCAAGGTTGGCTTTTACCCATCAAACTGAACAACTTTTGTTCTACAACTTTGTTGAAAAAGGTTGTTCAGTTTGATAGGTTAAAGCCAACCTTGAAGTATTATCACACCTTTCTGTTACATCCTGTATATGTAAATCAGTGTTTTTCAAACTCGGGGTCGCGACCCCCCGGGGACATTAATATAATAACTAAATCATTTTCTAATCGAAGAAAATTATGCGCCAGTATAAACGTAGTCTTTCAAATCAATAACATTATGTAAATCGATAACTAAACTCTACATGTCGATGAATTATGCACAACACTTCGTCTCGTCCTGTAAGGATGTCAGTGTCCGACTGTGTCGGATGAGTGCAGCACGTTCATAGAAAATATACAGCGACTAGTGAGAGCCGATAAAATAAGATCCGTTTTATAAGTTATAAGTCCGGTAAACTGTCGGAGTCAGATGAGTACACCCGCCCGCCCTCATACAAAATGTACAGCGACTGGATCGGACTGTGACATCATCTGTCGGATCTGATCGGATTGGATGAGTGCATCCGCGCCCTTAGGATGTTTGCGGGGGTGAACAATGGTGGCGCAGGGAAGTTCTGGCTAACTAAACTATAGGACTTGGTGATAAGTAGTTCTTTAATGATTAGATAAATTTTATTACATATAGGTTGAACACAATACTGTTACTCCTACCACATAAGGTTTGATGAGGCGTACAAACAAAGTACAAACTAATATTATGTAACAAATCTTTTATGTGGGAAATATTCCTATTTTCATAACAAAACTATGATGAGTTTGAAGTTTTTATTTTCATAAACTAGTATAACTGTAGGATCGTAAGTGGAAAATTATTAGGATATTGAAAAACAAAGTTATCACAAAGTCTACTATCTGTTTTCAAAAATGAAAAAAAATATTACTAATACAATTAAGCGAGTAGGTAATATATCAAATGAAAGCAGAAACTTTACTCTATATATAGGTATATTAGTTTTATTTCAGCATGTCCTTGGAATTAAAATATAATAGAAGTTTGAAATTCCCTAACTGAAAAACGGTTGTTTTGAAGAACTTGCAACAATGAGATACGTGAGTTAGTGGTGCGAGGGACGATATGTAACTAAAAATTTTTGGTTTTCGGACTTTTCACTTTTTGTGCTATAAGTTTTGCTTGTTGCCACATTTTATGATTCTAGGTATACGGAAAGTACCCTATAGGTTTTGATTCCCATGCGAGTGTCCAAATATGCGGCATAAACGGTCGTATCTCTTGATTGACTCGGCACAGAAGTTTGATTTTTTCACATCTTCAAGGGGTTGCAGTCCTGAGTATTTGATATAAATTTCAACTTGATACGTCTACGCGTTCCTGAGAAAAAGGGTCTAGACAGACGGACAGACAGACAGACAGACCGACGGACAGACGGATGGACGGACAACGAAGTTGTCCTATAAGGGTTCCTTTTTACCTTTTGAGGTACGTAACCCTAAAAATTAAAGATGCTATCAGAAATACATCGAAAAAAATCTTTTGAAAATATCTGATAATGAATGAAACTTTAAACATCGGCGACGTAAAAAAATGTTTTGTCTCATATGCTTTAAAAAAATCTTGTTTAATGCCCATTTTAGAAATGTACAATACTTGTACATTTTTCTAGCAAACATTGAGTGAATTACTATTTTTGACATAAAGGTGCTGATTTAAAAAGAAAAACATTATATTCGAGATTTTTCACATAAAATTAATTAGAATGATTAAGGATAGAAAGGAGATCATGTGTGTGTTCTACAAGGGGGTCGTCCATTAATCATGTGATATTTTTTAGCAACTTTTTAGACTCCCCCTCTCCCCTGGTGATACGTGGTGAGGTTTTAGACTACCCTCCCCACGCCTACCCAAAATCACGTGTATTTTTTTGATACAAAATATTATCTTTAAATACAGGTGTAATGTAATTTAATTTTGGAAATTAAAGCACTGTGATAAAAAATTCAAACTGACGTTTAGGTTGCAGGTTGTTTCTGACTACCTGAAGCCGTTTCGAACCTTGGGAAGAGTTAAAAACAACATAACAACAACAGTCCGACGACGCTTAGAAATTACTCTAGAAATCGCGCGTTGAACGAAAAAATAAATACACGTGATATTTAAGTACCCCCCCCCCCCTTGTGATATAAAATAAATAAATAATAGTTTATTATATATTTCAACCTCTTTGTATTTTAGAGACAAATAGCGCCATCTTTCGCCATATTATGATGATTGTGCCGTCTTGCCCCTTGTTTGACAATAAGGAATTTTTCACGGCTTTCTCTAAACTCAACTAGATGGCGCTGATAACATTTGAAAAATAGAAAATTTCTCAAAAGTCGCCAAAACTAATTGATATTACTGACTAATATCATAATAAATGATGAATAACTTTCTAATATTACGTAACATTGAATATTTTTCTGTTTTTTTATCAAAAAAAAAAGGATAATTTGCATGAATTTTTTTCAATAGAATCAAATTATAAAAAAATAATATAGATATTTTCAGAACAAATGTTGCTTGTCCTTTCGTCCGTTAGAAGGCCACTACCGACTCAAACAACACCCTGCAAAATGTTTCATAGAAAATATATCTTATATCCTATACTATCAAACGAGTTAAGTGTCCCGACGATTTGGAAAACGGCTTGAATCCTTTTGACGAAAATCTAGGATTAGGGGTTAAAAGTCACCAGAAATCGATCTATAAGGGAATTATCTTCGAAAAAATTCATTTAAGAGAGTGATGAAATTCATTTAAGAGATTTAAGAGAGATATGAGTGAAATAACATAAAAGGAGAACGCATATGATGCAAATTTTTAACCATTACTTATAAGTACTTTGGTAGATCAGCGGTTTTGGTGCGAGCCACTTACGTTTTGCTGCTTTTAGGTCCGGATTCGAATCTCACCCATGAATCTTTATAGTTTTTTGTCTTTTTATTTTCTGTGAACTTATGTAAATATTATGTAAATAAATAAAAATACTTAAAACTAATAAAAATATGTTTTAACCTCTTTGTATTTGTATTTTAACTATTATGTTTCTGACGATCATATTATACTCTGACATTTTAAATTTTATTATGAATATGACATTGATAATATGAAATAAAATAAATCTAAATCTAAATCTGCAGGGGCTTTTCTTAATGAACTCTTTCTATAAGAAAAAGCCCCAAAGAAGATGGACCTGGAAAAGCCCTGATACTGTGACCAAAAACGAAATAGATTTCATCTTGACTGATAAGAAGCACATATTCAGAGATGTCTCCGTGATCAACAGGTTTAATACCGGCAGCGATCACCGACTTCTCCGAGTCTGAATATCGATTACAAGCTAGAAAGAACTCGTCTGATGAAATCTTCTCTTCGTCCTGATCAGTTTTAGGTCCTACTTGGTTCCGAGCGATTCCAACTGGAGCTGAAAAATAGCTTCGATGCTCTTACCCCATAAGTTGGCTTAGACGAGGACCTCAACAACGTGGTAAATACCATAAGGGCTGTGGGAGAAAAGTTCTGTAGAGTCAAGCATAAGGACAGGAAATCAAAACTCTCGGATGAGACTTTGGAGCTTATGAGGAAAAGGCGAGAAAACACGACAGCCACTTCGGGAGATGATAAAACTCTCTCAAAGCGGATACGTAAGCTGATGCAATGAGATCTTCGTCGTTTCAATGCTCTTCATATCGAAGAAGCTATAGAGAAGAATCGAGGAACTAAAGTTTCCGTTCAGCAGCTTGGGAGAAGTCATCTGACAAAACTTACAACATTCGACGGCAGAGTCGCTACCTCTAAGCCCGAGATCTTGTCCGAGATCGAAGGTTTCTATAGTCGGTTATATGCTTCAAAAGCTTCCAGACCAGATCCCCATAACACGGAAGCCCGAGCCACGTTGACTTGCCACTTCACTGACGAGCTTCCCGATATCAGTCACGACGAGATCGAGTTAGCCCTCAGACAGCTTAAAAATGGAAAAGCCCCTGGAGAGGATGGAATAACTTCTGAGCTACTGAAAGCAGGTGGTAAGCCTGTAATCAGTAGGCTTCAGAATATATTCAATGTTGCTTTACAAAACGGGAGAACTCCAAAGGCGTGGAACAGAAGCATCGTGGTCCTGTTCTTTAAGAAAGGTGACAAAACTCTTCTAAAAGACTATAGACCGATATCGCTTTTAAGCCATGTCTACAAGCTGTTCTCGAGGGTCATCACAAACCGACTCGCACGTAGGCTTGATGAATTCCAAACACCAGAGCAAGCTGGGTTTCGAGGAGGTTTTGGCACTCTAGACCACATACACAGTGAGGCAGATTACACAGAAGACAGAGGAGTATACCGACCGATATCGCTTTTAAGCCATGTCTACAAGCTGTTCTCGAGGGTCATCACAAATGGTAGTGGTATGGTAGAGGTGGCAAATGAACAAACGGATCACCTGATCAGTTATTGCTTGACCTAAAAAAATAAGAGCGGCAATGTCGCAATCAGCCGCAAGTCGCCGTAATTATTAAAAAAATTGGCGGGAAAAATCAGTTTTTAGCGTCTACCGCTGTAACTATAACGTTTGGGATTCTATTTTTTTTGAGCAGAATGCTCTAATTTTGCTCTAAATCTGAGCATAAGAACCGGTCTTGTATTCGTATTAGTTTCAAATACAGCTTTTTCACTTTTGTCATATCCATCCAGCAAGAAAAGAACATTGGCTCGTAGCACAAAGAGTACTGATTTTTGGGATACAAAAATAATTGAGCATAGGTTTCTAGTGTTGCTCTAAATCCTGGCATAAAAATTTTGAACCAAGATGCTGTAATTGCTGAGATCTGATGTGACTGCTGGAAAGATTCGTGAAAATAACGTGAACCAGGTTTTGCGTTCTAGCGAGATAACTATTGACATGACATTCATGAAAATTTGCAGTCTGACTTACTTTATGATGATCTAAATCTGTGCATCAAAAATTTTTTCCAAGTCTTCGTAGTTTTTGTGCACCAGTTGTGTTTGCTGGGTGGAATTCCATCCAGCAAGCACACCTTTAGGCGCTCGTATCTCGAAAAGTATGATTGCTCAAATTTTTTCCCTTGGCATAATGATTGCTCTAATTATGCTCTAAAATTTGAGATAGGTAGGATTCTCCTAGGAGCACCAGGAAAAAGTGCTTGCTGGGGGTCACTTACACCACTCATCCAATCCGATCAGATCCGGCAGATGATGTCACAGTCCGATCCAGACGCTGTACATTTTGTATGAGGGCGGGTGTACTCATCCGACTCCGACAGTTTACCGGACTTACTTATAACTTATGAAACGGATCTTATTTTATCGGCTCTCACTAGTCGCTGTATATTTTCTATGAACGTGCTGCACTCATCCGACACAAAATGTGTAAAGCATCTACTTAGATAAAAAGTACTTTGATTTTCAATAATATTTACATATTTAGGTTCTGTACTGTAGCCACCCAAGCCTCTTCTTGTTTTAATGTAATGTATTTTTAATAAAAAATACAAGGTTCGTTTTTATTTTTGGACCTATAGAAATTAACATACACTTTTAGAATATGCAGTTTCATATAATGATATGGTATTTTTAACATGAAAGTTCTATGATATAACCATAATTTTAGATGTTTTAAAACACTTGGTTACCTAGGTAGGTACCAAGTGTTTTAATACAGCATAAATCAAGCATAGGTATGCTTATACTTTTACGCTGTATTAATAACAATAACATCAATAATTGGTGTTGGCTAAAAGCCGGGCACACATGTACTCCGCACAACACTATTCAATAACAATGACGCGACGACGCTTACTTTATGGCTAAAACGGTGGAATGACTGTTTCAGTCCGACAGTTCACCGGACCAGTGCACCCGCGTACATCCGACAGTTTTTAAAAGGACCGACAGGTGGGCGGGGCTGGGCTGTCAGATCTGACCGGATCAGATGAGTACACCCGCGGCCTTACAACATATTAACCGTCTATCTCCCGCCAAAATAAAGAACAGTATAATAATATCGTATGGTATCTCATTGCCTAAGTAAATAAAATTTCACTAAAAATCCTGTATGAGATAGGATATAATTTTTTATCAAAGTCTTAAAACAGGTTTTGACTAAAAACCCTAAGTGAGTTACGTCACTTAGTTGAATTTATTTCTGGATTTTTTTTAGATAGGTTAACTATGTAAATACCAATGTCATGAGAACCACTATTCATACAGCAGCGTGAGTTAAAGGAAAACATAGAGAACGACCCAAGGAAGTCAGCGGCAGTCCTAACTCAAATCATCAAAAAACTGAGATACGTGACTTAGTGGTGCGAGGGACGATATGGGTGCCGAAACGTGGACACTAACAGCGCAGTTAGTCCACAAGCTCAAAGTCACACAGCGTGCCATGGAGAGAGCCATGCTCGGAGTTTCTCTGCGCGACCGAATCCGAAATGAGGTTATTCGCCAGAGAACCAAAGTAATCCACATTGCTCAGAGAATTAGCACACTGAAGTGGCAATAGGCCGGACATATATGTCGAAGAACTGACAACCGGTGGACAAACAGAGTGCTACAGTGGAGACCGCGTTTGGGCAAACGTAGCGTGGGACGCCCCCGGCTAGGTGGAGCGATGATCTGCGCAAGGTTGCTGGTAACAGCTGGATGCGCGTGGCCGAAGATAGGTATAAGTGGCGTGCCTTAGGGGAGGCCTATGTCCAACAGTGGACTAATGCAGGCTGACGATGATGATGATGATGAACACCAGATAGCCGATTCAGCAGCATACTTTCGAACAGCTTGTAGATGTGAAAAAGGAGGGAAATTGGTCTGTAATTTTTAGGGTAATCACAGAATTTCCAAGGTTTTGGGATAGCGATTACTTTTGACTTTCTCCAGAATTTGGATATTTTTGCGGTCTCAAGATACTCGTTGAATAGTTGAAGTAACCACGAGATACCCACAGGGCCAACATGTTTAATTTGCTCAATAGATATTTTATCAAAACCTGAAGCCTTCCCGAGTTTGAGTGATTTAATTTCTGTTACAATATCACTAATACTAAAAGCGTAACATATGGATTCCTGTGACGGTGGGAAAGTAGCTTTGGGGATTTTGTTGAGTCGGTGATTTGGTTTGCCATTAATAAGTAATTGGTGAGCCACTTGGTGAGTCAGTCCAGTGAGTCAGTGACGAAATCGTGAGTTTTGAGACATTAATAAAATCTTAAGTATAATAACTACGACATTCAAACTTTGTATGTTTAATGATTGTACTGATGGCATTCTATCTTGAAAAATTTAAATATTTAGCATCATCCAAAGCAAAGTTATAAGAGTTCAAAAAAACGACGAAGCGTTTCGAGAAAAGGTAGGTAGTGCCCTTGCGCTTCGCCTGGCTCGTCCAAAGCAAAGTTATGAGAGTTTAAAAAAACGACGAAGCGTTTCGAGAAAAGGTAGGTAGTGCCCTTGCGCTTCGCTTGGCTCGTCTTGGCGGGGGTACTTCCGTGCCCCCAGATAAATTAAAAGTTAAAGGGGCTCCCCTACTAGAAACGTATTGTATTTTTTGCGTTTTTTGCTCGATCTTAATAATGGCAACAGGTAGACGCTTGAAATTCTCACAAAGTTTGTATTGCTATAGTCACTAATAAAATATAATAAAATGAAATTATATTTAAAAATTAAAGGGGTATAAAAGACGTGTTTTTTGGAGTTTCTTGTTCGATGGTACGGAACCCTTTACGCGCGAGTCCGATTTGCACTTGGCCGGTTTTATTTTCTTTTTTTTTATCTCAGGTCACGGTAACCTTATAGAACACTCACATGATATCCTTTCTATTCTTAGTCATTCTAAATAATTTTGTGTCCAAAAGCTCGAATATAATGTTTTTTTTTTAATCAGCACCTTTAAGTCAAAAATAGTAAACAAGTTTTTTTTAAAGCATATGAGACAAAACCATTCAGTATTTGTTTTTTACGTCACCGATGTTTAAAGTTTCATTCATTATCAGATTTCTAAAGTTTTATTTCGATATATTTCTGATAGCATCTTTAATTTTTAGGGTTACATACCTCAAAAGGTAAAAAGGAACCCTTATAGGACAACTTCGTTGCCCGTCCGTCCGTCTGTCCGTCGGTCTGTCTATCTGTCTGTCTGTCTATCTGTCTGTCTGTCTGTCTGACAAGACCCTTTTTCTCAGGAACGCGTAGACGTATCAAGTTGAAATTTATATCAAATACTCAGGCCTGCAATCCCTTGAAGATGTGAAAAAATCAAACGTCTGTGCCGAGTCAATCAAGAGATACGACCGTTTATGCCGCATATTTGGACACTCGCATGGGAATCAAAACCTATAAGGTACTTTCCGTATACCTAGAATCATGAAATGTGGCAACAAGCAAAGCTTATAGCACAAAAAAGTGAAAAGTCCAAAAATCAAAAATTTTTAGTTACATATGTCAGACAAAAAAAAATAAAAATATCAAAAATCGAACCTGCTATTTTTGTTTCAAAAAAATATTGCAGTCCATTTCCTGTTCCCTCATAAATATTTTGCTCCGTATCCTAAAGAGTGGGCGATCCCTTTGTCCAGAATTTAGATGTATAAGTACCTCACTTGCACAACAACTAGTTGAGAATAGGGAAGCTTCTATTTTATTAGGCCGGAAACCCCATCACTAATGAATAACGAGTATACCTTTGTTCTAGCTGAGTGCTCATTCCGCAGAACATTTTTCACTGCAAAGGCATAATTCGGGGCAGTTTATTTGTCTTTTTTGACAGTTGTATTTAACGCCACAATGTGGTTTGAATTGCATTTGCACCGAATTAGCTCTAAACAAGCGGTAGCAGCCACAGCAGTAGACCATCTACTGATTATTTGTAGCTATTTCCCACATTCACTGAGCCGGACGTAAGAGATTTTGAACGGGCACTAATGTCTGATCCCATGCGTGGACACCCTGGTATACTGCTCTCAGAAGATATTGTTGAAAACTGTCTTCCGATGATGGATAGGACAAATTAAAAAAAAATTTGTCCTTATCTTTTAGAGTACGATTCTCGCCTGCAATGGGTTAAGCTGGTGCAGTAGCTGGATCTTAAACATATTAAAAACAAATCAATTTAAAATAATTTTATACCCAAACAGAGAAATCTATGTACAATACAAAAATATCGTTTTATTCAAACTGTCTTGTCATAGGCGCACATGGTTATAATAAATTTTTCCAACATTTTTTTTGGCGCTTTCAATGTCTCCACAACCCATCGTTTTAAAACCGAGAGTTGCTGGAGGAGAAACATTCCAGGCTTACGACGCGGTTTTCTTTCCTCCTCCATTAGAGGCTGAAATGGTATCACCTCCTGTTAGAGCATAGAATATGGACAACATTAATTCTTTTTTCGTCTTGTAATATCTTGTGTTACCAATATTTTTTATTTATGCCACTAGTGCATATTTTTTAAACGATAGCATATTAAAGCAAAATCTAGTAGATTTTTTGGAGAGTTTTTTCATTTTCTTATTTTTTTTTCACAATAAATGTAGTAAATTGAACAAAAATTATGCCAAAAATTAAAGCTACATTCTCGGTTTATTCGAAATCGACACCAAGTTCAAGATGATAGGTCAAATAGATAGTTTTATTTCTAAAGCACGCCAAAGTGAGACTTTGTACGCCCTCCCTCATCATCTGCCAGGGGGTGAGGGGTGGCTACTGGGCTAAATCAGCTTCTACTTACTCAACATACACGTGTGCCAAGTGATTTCCTTTAATCATCAAATTTTACCTCCCCATACACATTGGATTACGTATAAAACCCCACTATGTTTAACTTTATTTATAATAAAACCATTTAAAATACTTTAAGTAAATGACTCTCATCAAATAGATTCTGTACAGTTTTAATATTGTTTTATGTAAACATAAAACTTATAATCCCGTTTATCCTAAGGCATTTTGGCTATGGTAACCTTATGATGTTCCGATTCGGAGTAGGTATTTATTACACTAATAGTTAAGTATCTGTTCCGACCCTTATTACTAAATTGAACCATAATTTCGATTATTCATAGCCATAGCAATCACTCCAGAGTAAAAATAAGTTAGGCAAGCATTTTCAGTAGTCTGTGATGTTGGTAAAGGCATCTATTTTATAAATTAATTTTACAAATGGTGAACTAATACCTAATACAATTTCAAAAATCCCAATTTCTCTTCATCTCTCAGGAACTTAATTAAATGCATTAAAATTTATAGTTGCAAACTAGGACATTTATGAAAAATTTCAAATAAAAACCTAAAATTGTTCCCCACCTAACAAATCCTTCGCTCATTCATTTTATTTTGTTACCTAAATAACTTATTTTTTTTTCTATTATTTTGTTAACATAATGACCGTATTATTTATGTATTATTATGTTAACAAGCGTTATCTAACTTTTGTTATGACCATTGGGTCGAACAACCAATAATTCTTAACAAGAATTTCGATGGATGCATATTTTTTTGATAATATTTTATTTATAATACAATATTTCATTTTTTTTGGTAATAAGGTTACTGCAGGTACCTAGATTGATTTATCTGTGATTATTTCGTTATAATTTTTACCTACCTAACATTTTAGTACTAACCAGTATTATTCCAATAACATTAACAATCATTGTCACCCTATTTCGTGAGCTACATACAAACTTTCGCTTTGAATTTCTCCATAATTACTGCAGATATTAACAAAATAAGTTCATAGAACCTTTGTACCAGCAAAATATTTCAGTAATACTTCATTCTTATCATTTGTACCGCACTCGTTATGGAGTTATCGATGAAAGTTTATGGGCCCGACGGAGTAACGCTTGAAAAATGTTATTCCCTTTTTTTTATTATTAGGCCTTTTTCCGAGCAGATTTGAAGGGCTAACTAGCGTTACATATCATATGTAACGGGGCTGATGTAATAAACTGGTATGTAGAGTACCTAGTTTTTCTGTAATTAGCATGGGAAAAAAAGCCCGTCGGGCTTTTTTTTGGAGGTTAATTACAGAAAATCTAGACAATCTAGAAACAAACTGAGTACACCAGCCCCGTTACAAATGATATGTAACGCGTGTTAGGCCTTCAAATCTGGTCGGAGAAAAGCCAAATTATCAAAAAAATGGAAAAACAAATTTTCAAGATGGCGCCGTATGGCCCAAACTCTTTTGTCAATCATTCCTCACAGACAGCGGTACAAACGTTGTGAACTTGTGAGTGTCAAAATAAGAAATCATTTTTCAGGTACAAAGGGTTTTTTCAGGTCTGAAGCCTCTTTGAGCTATGTGCCCGAGGAGATAACGTTAAAGACATTCGCGTATACAGTTGAGAAAGACATATAAGGTAGGTACTTACGACTGGGTTACCATCTGTTCACAAAAAACTCCCTTTTTACTTATTTTGATGTGGATCTGTTTACATCGTTTTTTTTAGGCGCGACGTACACTCAATCTGAGGAGGTTGATGCATGATAATATAATATCGACCGTAAAGCCACTCATTTTAAGTTTAGATCAATGTGGGTACCACCGCGGCGGTTACGTCAAGGCCGAACGCAAAATTCTCGAGATTTCGATGTTTTTATTACTTTTCTTGGCTTTCAAACAAGTTAAAAAAATCGTTCAAGGTAAATTAAAGGTATTAAAATGGCCGATTTTTATGTGTTGGTTTCAACATAAACAAATATTGTTTCCAAGAGAATTTGTAATTAATGCAAAATACAGGGTTTACACGACATTTTTTTTCATCAAAGTTTTTGTGATTTTTATGATTCTGTTCAAGGCAATTTGTTTTTTATTGTTTCAAGTATGTTATATATTCTTCCAGGGTGATAGCTTTAACCATTATTATAAGAATTTAAATTGAATATTGCGATTTGGCGATACTTAACGCCTTGAGGGAAATAATAAAGGTTCCGAAAAACAAATGAACTTGCAGCGATCGGTCGGTGGCTGATTATAATACATACTAACTAAGCTGCATTAAAATAAATTATCGAAAAATTAACACAAAATACAGCGAAAAATATTTTCATATTTATCAAACAAGCACAAGTCTGTTCTAATTACAATTCAACGAAAGAAAAACTGCACTTCCAAATAAAATACTAAACTTCCCACTAAATTATTGCGAAAAACATGTTCCGATAATATAAACGTTTTCCTACGCTCTGTAAAAACGATCTTTTTTTCTATTGTTGGTTATGGAATAACTTTTTTTACTCTCAATTGTAATGAAAACAACTACCCGCGGCGGCGCACTGTTGGCTGAGATTCGTCTTTCATAGACATTCAGCATTTTTTCTTACATATATTATATTTATTTTGCTCGAAATGGGCACTATACCGGGTGTTAGGTAAAATAGTGCAGATATTTAAATGGCACGTAGGGGCTGCAGAACCTATCACAAATAAAAAAGAGCGAAGTCTATATTCCCCTTAGTTTACGAGAAATAAGGGTGTAAAGTTGCCCTATTTTTTCTCAAATTTCCGCTTTGCACCCACTTTTTCAGGTCGAGTCAGACATGCTGAACGCTCACAATTAACCCCAGATTTTTTAAATTTAATTTTCCCCACAAAACTTCAATTACAATTTATTTTTTTAACTGCTCCCGTGTATGGCCGCCCTTATTTGTTCCATCTCTTTCTCGCACGTACAATCAGTATCGCTGTCTTACTCAATGACGTCATGCAATAGGTACGCACGCAAACACACAAACACACGGGGCGACGACGTGCGGACGCTGCGGGCGGCGCGGGGATAACCGCCTGCATAGCAACAATCGGGAGTCCATAGGGCAACAGTAATCACAAAAACGATATCCACCCAGGCGAAGCCGTGGGCGATAGCTAGTTAGAAAATATCAAAAAAATAAAAAAAAACCACCTATCCCCCAATATTTTTATGAAGTCGGCGCTTCTGGACACGGTTTCGAATACTACCAGGGTTCAACTTCAAAAAGTCTCGGTTTGATTGGTGGTAGGGCGTTTAACAAGTCGCCTAAGTAATTAGATCTCTTTCAAAAATTGCTAGAACTACCAAAGTCTTGCCGCCAAACATAAATGTCGGGAATCGAACCCGCAACCTTTCCTTATGAAGCGAGCGCCACACTGCTGAGCCACGGAGGCGATCAGGTGAGATCATTAGCAAATTAAAAAATATTGGTAGACAAGCCAGATACTAGTAGGGAAATCCAAATTAAACAATAAAGTTGTTATTTTTACCCCCAATATTTTTATGAAGTCGGCGCCCCTGGACACGGGAGGCCGCGGCTTCGAATCCTACCGGGGTTCAACTTCGAAAAGACTCGGGTTGGTTGGTGGTAGGGCGTTTAACAAGTCGCCTAAGTAATTAGATCTCTTTCAAAAATAGCTAGCAACTACCAAAGTCTTGCCTCTAAACATCAGTGTCGGGAATCGAACCCGCAACCTTTCCTTATGAAGCGAGCGCCACACTGCTGAGCCACGGAGGCGATCAGGTGAGATCATTAGCAATTTAAAAAAATATTGGTAGACAAGCCAGATACTAGTAGGGAAATCAAAATTAAACAATGTAAGTTGTTATTTTGATAAATAGTTTAATTGTAGAGATAGGTAGATAAACAAATTCTTAGTAGATATTAGAGATTGTTCGAAATGCCCACCGTTTACACGTACACAGAGTCTAGCACGTTTCCGCACAGGTCTATGCAAGGAGCCAATGACCTGAGGGTCCATTTGAATAATATCAAAGGCCATGTCGATTTTGATTCGCATTTCCATTTCACTCTCACTTTCACAAGTCTTTCACGTGGTTCAACACATAAAAATCCAATGAGGTAAGGTCGAGTGACCGTGGCGGCTAAGCCACTGATCCTCCTCGTCCTAGCCAGCGGTCTCCAAACTGCTCAACTGCTGCTCAAACTTCCTGCAACGCACGAGGACCACTGATGAAGTTACGGCCTTCTCTCCGAAGCGCTTGAACGATCCCGTCTATGGTGTTCACACTGGATATCGGGCGATTTGGGTTACAGTTTTCTGATGCACTTTTCTCCTCCTCCTTAGTCGGTCCCTCAGTACTGAGGATCGTGACCCCCTTCAATTACTATTTTCCTGGATAGTGTAATGCTAAGCCTCGCGGTTCATCGCTAGATTCGATGCCTCGTGAATCGACATCTTCAGCGTCTTCGTGACGAGATCGGCACATCGAGTTGGTCTGCGGCTCCACGGTCTGTTCCCTTCCACTTTTCCATAAATAATGGATCGTTCCAAACTTGTAGGCTCTCTCCGCACAACGTGACCGAAATAGCAGTGTTCTTCGGATTACTGTAGACAAAAGTATCTCACTGTTTTTGATCTTCGATTCCTACAGTATGGACTCACTTGTACGGTGACTTTTACGAGTACTACGCGATACAATACAATGCGCGATAAAATTCTCATAGGTGCGCGAAACGCGAACGCACTTAGCAACGTAAGTTTCGCTACTGACTACTGCGTCACAGTTTTCTATTGTGGCTGCGCTATGCGTCGACCCGTGCCCGGGTGCGCGCTGCTATTGGTTGGTTATCGCGCGCTACCGCGCATGCGTCCCACGCTACGAGCACCGCTCAGTCCACGTGGACTAGGTACGTATGTTTGTATCTGCGAATAGTACGTAGGTCGTAGGTATAGTTTTTATAATTTAGGTAAAAACAGTACGAGTAATATGTCAACTGATAGTAATCTAATGAACTGAACTTTATTATTACCGTCAAACAAGTCTTATCTTACTTCAATCAGGCGTACGACGTACGACTAAACTTATGTGGTCCATCCTTTTTAATGAAATCATTTTTTTTATTTTTCTATTAAAATTTAGTTTTTTAGGACTTTCATTTAGGACCTTTTAACCACCTCCGTAGCCTAGTGGTCGCGGGTTCGATTCCCGGCGGGGTCCAACTTTGTAGAACTCTGTTTGGTTGGTGGTAGTTTTTTAGGACTTTCATTTAGGACCTTTCAACCACCTCCGTAGCCTAGTGGTCGCGGGTTCGATTCCCGGCGGGGTCCAACTTTGTAGAACTGTTTGGTTGGTGGTAGGGCAATGTTAACAGCATTGATGTTTTCCGGCATGAAAATAAGGTAGCCAGTTCCCCATTGCGTTGGGAAGTCTTGGTAAGCTCGCCTCCACCTTCATCACTTACGAATTACCATCAGGTAAGATGATGCCAAGGGCTTACCAACTGAGGGCTAAACCAAACCTACAACCACTATCGTATTCTTTTACCCGTGTGACGCTCAACCAGTAGGTCATAGCTATTCAAAGTGGCAACGTCGTCGTCACCCGCGAACCGCGCCGCGCCACGCCGCCCAGCGAGAATTTAATACCTACACTGTTGGTCTTGCTTCGCTGTGGAGTAGAGCTGTCGTGTTTTCTGTAATTTTATTGACTTTTGTTGTTCTCTTTTGTTTAAAGCCGCTGCTATTGCGCATTGAATTTGTTTATTGAATAGTATTGTGAACTTTTTTTTGGATTTTGTAATTTCGTGTTTGTTAATAATGCCGAACTATCAGTTACAAATGTTGAATACACCGACATGGTGTTAGCTTATGGGATGACTCATGGAATCGCAGAGGAAGCCCTACGTTTGTACCGGGAGCACTTTCGTCATACAAACGCCATCCAGCGGACGTGTGATACGGAATGTTGTTCAGCGACTAAGGGACTATGGAACGTTCGCGAGGCCAAACCGTGACGCTGGTCGAGCATCGTCGGTTTGAACTTGCGGGATGCTATCCTGGAACATTTCGAAGAAGAGCCCGAGGATAGCACAAGATCGGCAGGAACGATATTTGGAATCAGCAACTGGAGTGTACACAAGATTTTAAAAGATGATTTGCAACATCCTTTCAAGGTAAAGACTGTTCAGCACCTGATAGAGCCAGACTTTGGAAATCGCGTGTCATACTGTCAGTGGTTGCTACGGAAAACCGAGGAGGAAACAGATTTAGTTCAGAATGTATTATGGTCAGATAAGAGCACATTCACGCGATGTGGAATGTTTAATCGCCGCAACACGCATGTATGAGCGCATGTAGGTCCGTTCTTTCTACCAAACAGGTTAACCGCTGAGGCATACAGCAGCTTCTTAGAAGAAAATGAGGTACCGATACTAGATGACCAGCCACTGTCTGAAAGACGACGTGTTTGGTACCAGCATGATGGCGCTCTTTCCAGCTCTGCAAGGACCGTGGGGAACGTACTTCGACGCGAATTCGACGAGAACTAGATCGGTCGACACGGTCCCGTCGCTTGGCCAGCGCGCCCCTCAGACTTGACACCGATGGACTTCTTTTTGTGGGGCTACATCAAGGACAAAGTGTCAGTTAAAGAGGTCGAAAAAGCGGATGAAATGCGTGCGCGACTAAACAGTGCATTCGAGAATTTGCGAGCGCGTTTGTGTGTGTGCGCGCGCTCGTTTTTGTGTGTGCGTGAGCCTGTCACTCGCTCTGCGCACGCGTGCATGTGTGCGTGATCTGTGCGGGCTATGACGTTATTTAAGGGCCGCCACTCACGGAAACAAAACCTTCGATTTTCTCAGTTATTAAAGCGAATATAAATTTGTAAATAGCATAAATGTACTGCATCTAGGGTACCCTTCTAGCCCTTAAAAGATCTGCACTATTTTACCTAACACCCTGTAGATCATGCTTATGCACACTTATATTGAAAAAGTTATATAGTCTTGTTTCCAATTAATAAGAATTTTATTCGAAAAAAAATTATGAAGCTGACATGAAAAATAATGATATCTCCGCTATCGCACATTTCCCCATTATTCTTTTGCAACTGATTAATCTTTGAATTATTTTGAATTTTTTGATATACTCTAGTACACGGCCACAGGTACGACCTATTTTTGAAAAATAATCAAAATATAATAATATAATATTTGAAAATTATTTTTATACAAATGTGTTATTTTATTTGGAACCAATGTTTATAAACACTGTTTCAAAAATGAACCCTACTAGAGACTAACAAATGAAAGCGTAACCTGAGAAAGCGCGGCAAATTCCAAAAATCTTTATGTGGTATCGTATCACCAACCTATAGCAGGAAATATATATTTAATACATGTGTGATAAATCTTTATTAAAATATATTTATACTAGTTGAAATTACAATTTACAATTCGCTTTTGACAATTTTATTGACTCCTTGTACATCTTGTTTATAAATATAAACATAAAAACAGTCTACTTCATAAACAGATTTTGATAATCTGCAGTTTATTTCTGCACTGAAAAATCTATAATTACCATAAAATCTATCATTTACGAATGGCCATTACAAATAATATCATTATATCATTTCTTACGCTCAACAATACAATAAATAATAAACATGAATATTCAGCCAACAAGTATCAATAATTGGCAGTCATACTAACATTCAACAGTGACAGCCTCTGACAGCTTCTTTTTGTTGCCATGTAAAAACTTTAAATAAAAGGCCAGGTTACGCTTTCATTTGTTAAACTCTACTCACTCTCAATAATACCTCAATAATCGTGACATAAGATAGTAAAATAAAAAATATTGCAATAATGGTAGAGTTTAATTACATTAGTACAACGGAAACCAGGCCGACCGACTAAGTCTAGACCGGCTTTTATAATACAATAATGAATGACATAATTATAAACTATTGATTAAGCAGTACATAAGTACAATTTTGTATTACTTTTCATGATTGCAATAATTCATAATAAACTGGGTTACTTTTATTTACTCACTTACTCCTTACTTTAAAATCAAATTTAGGCCGTCATATAGTAGACTAACAGGCATCTGTGTAAGCACAGACATGCACTCCGCTCCCGGAGCGACGATATAAAACTTCTTTGTGTGTAAGTAATAAAATATATATTAAAAGCAGATTTTCATATTTATTAGAAGTTATTATGGAATAATACAGAATAGTATTTGCATTATTTCGCTATAGTTTAAAAAGCACCACATTTTATGAAATGTATCAAATTGGTTTTAAATTGATAATAGGTAAATAACGATAAAAATGACTAACCATAGTTTTTGGTTAAACGTAATTTACTCTGGTAGAAAAGTATTACGTCAGCAGTATTTCATTCGCACGATTCAGTATTTTCATTCGTACAAAAGTTTTCGAAAACTTGGTAAATAAAGCAGTAAAAATAATATTTTAAATAAGCTAATTTTTTATTTATGATTGAATTTCAATATTCTGATAATGCCAATAAATACTGACAAATAGTGCCCAAAGGGCAAAAATGTGCTATCGTAGTTTCACAGAAAATCGAATTTTCCACTGAGGCTGCTAGCAGAACGATCCGCTAGCAGCCTCATGTCTGGATCTGGAACCAAGGAACTACTACACCAATTGTTATGAGCTATATGTCAACAATTATTGCTAAAATAGAGCCTCCTACCCACATGCAAAATTTCAAAATCAATGCTTCAATAACACCCAAAATATAACGATAGATTGGTTCCAGCTAGAATTTTGAGACCAAAATGATGTCAAAAACTGCCTAAATGGTACCATCCGATATAAAACAATCCAGAACTTTAGAGCTTCTTATTTATTCAGGATCTCAAGTTTAAAATCTACATACATTTGCATTTTGTTATTTCTTAAAATGACGTTGCTGATGCAATAACAAAACGCAAACTTACTGTATATATCTACCGTTATATATGTTTATTATAACGATGTATGCGACTTACTGTAGAAAGAATCTCATCTAATTTAATCACTTCATTAAAAATGTCTATTATAAAAAATCTGTGATTTATGATCATATCTATCGTTAAAAGTTCCACTAATTTCTCAAATATCAATTTCTAAAAACGTTAACACAATAAGAAGTAGTTATTTGTATTAAGTATCCGAGATGTTGAAATAACTACCCACTTTTTGGGGTAAAATATTTTTCCTGCGCTGGTATCCCGAATATCCAATATAACCCGACTTAATTCAAATGGTGCAACTGCTACGTCTCAATGTATGTATCAAGATGACCACCTAATTTGGTCGGTAATTTGCTTGCCTGCAATCAACTGCAGGCAAACAACCAAAATCGCGTACGCGCGAAAGGGACAAGTGATGGAGATTGTATCCCGCTCACGCACATTAGCTGAGTAATGACATCATCTCTTTCTTTCGTTATTATTATTAATCCATCGCCAAATCTACTAATCCTAAAATCTATACATTCAACAACAAACAGTTCCTTTGCCGTTATGTTGGCACCACTGTCTATCAACGACATCAACAGCGAAGAACTTTCTACCGATATTTTGTTAGTGTTTGTTTGAATTCTATGTAGTGTGTGTCTGAGTTCTATGTAGTGTGCGTGGAAAACATTGCTGCCAACATAACGGCATAGGAACTATTTGTTGAATGAAACGTTGAAACCATGGGTCGAATGAAACCAGCGTTGCCGGCGCGGACTTTTTGTTCCGATTTCGGAACTTTTGAGGCTTCAGCGGAACTTTTGCGGAACTTTATGATCATCGGAACTTTTCGGAACTTTTAGTGATAAATGAAGGAAACGAAACTTCCAAATTCACTTGACTGGTGTTTGGCGTGGCTAAAAACGACACAACGGACGCTACTTTAAAATTTTTCTTCGGGCTCGCTTCGCTCGCCCTTTTTTAGATGTCAGTGTCCCAGCCCCTGTGTATCAGGACTTTTTTTTCGCCACGCTCGAGACTCCCTCGCCATCACTCTCGGCCCCCAACCAACGGCTCTCTCCGGCAGGAAAGTTCTGCCTGCCAAGGGAGCATCTCCTCAGCCGTTATGTGACTTTCTTATGACGGCCCGACTAAGAAATATTGATTTCTTGTCGGAGGGAATGCTCCGTTGGATGGCAGCGTACTTGCGTATCCATGAGGAGTGACTCGGCGAGAGAGCCGACCTGTGCGGCTGGAGGACGTCGCAGCTATCGAGCTGGGGCTTCCCAGTCACATTGCTCCCTGCCACTCCTTGCACACTATGAAAGCGCGACGAGGAGGGGGACGAGACGTGATCGCGGCCAAGAGCTTTTGCTTGGAGCTGCTTCATGACGCCCGCCCCCCACCCCGCTCTGAGTCCTCAGCTGCTGAGGAAACTATGCGAGGGGGTTCCGCCGCTCGTTGAGCGCCGGTGACCGCCCTGCTACTCCCCCGAGAAGAGGCCTTCTCGCCCCTGGCCGAGGGACCGCTATAGCAGTGCGACCCGCGCCCAGCGGAAACCGCCGTAGCTAGCCGCGCCGTTTCCTCCGCTCGCCCCACCGTCGCCAACCAGCCGGTTGCTTCCGCCTGTGCCCCGACGCTCCGCCAAGATCTCGAGCACCTGGTGAAGCCGGGGCCCAGCACGGCACCCCTGACTCCTGGCTTTGCCACCACCACCGCCACGCCGCCTCTCCAGGCCACTTATGCGGCCCGGTTAAAGGCGCCGGTCCCTGACAGCGCTGCCACCGTACCGGGCCTCTCGGCCGCCACTCCGCTGCTGCCGCGACACTCGTCGCTGCGCCTGCAGCCACCGCCACCACCCCAAGCCCCAAAAGTACCGCATTGTGCAGCGGTACCTCGGCAGCCTCGAGGAGACCAGCGGTATTAACTGGTTCTTCTACACGCTGCCGGTTGAGAGGCCTCTCGAGGTGGCCTTACTTGGCCTTCCCTCCAGCACGGACCACGTCCGACAGATATCAGTTTGAAATATTTCTGAGCCGGTGATAGTGGGGTCTAGTACCTACCTAGTTGCGAATAACGTTGTGGCGATGGCGACGCACGCACGCTGTGGCGAAAATTTTTTACTGTGGCCTAGATATTTAAGTAATTTACTGATTATTATCACCCAATAATTCAACAAAGATCTTGAGGCTTGAAAAACTGTTCGGCAAACGTTAAACCTCAGTATATATAGTACCCATAGTACCTCAGAATGTGCCTCAAACTTGAGAATCCGGACTCCTCAAGTCACTGAACAATCAGCTAAACTCAATACTCTAATACACTTCAAAACGCCTAACGAGTCTAAAGAAAAACAATCTGAAATTGTACCGAAGACTGAAGAACCAGACATTGACTCTTCAAGCCTCTGAACTCAATAGTCTGATAGTTAAGAAGACTACAAAACAGTCATTAATCTGAAGAACAATACTCTGAAATCGATTCAGTTATTGAAGACAGAGACGAGAGAAAAGAGTAAGCTCTTCATGACAGAAGTCTTCTTTGGGGGGGGCAGAGGCAGTTCATCCTAAGGACCGCTTTCTGGTGCAGTGAACTTCCACAATACTTACCTAGTAATAATTTGTTATTAATATATGAAATATTTTTAGTTATTTTATGCATTGATTAAAAATATTACCTTGGAAAAATAATAACATGCCTATGATAAATGGTTTTTATGTGTTTTCCTATGAAACAAAGCCACTGTTCGATATGTGTAACAGATTTTATGTGAAATAACCAATTCTCTGCTGTTCCCTCAGTGCGCTCTAAGGGTAAGCTCTAGCAGCAATTGTTCACTCTGATAACAGGGAAGCCTAATGTAAATGTAATAGAATGCAGGCCTGTGTTACGTTAATAGATCCCAGACTTGTTTTTCATTAAAATTACAGTTTCTGTTGCATACATCATATCATTAGTAGAGTGTCGTTCAAACTGATCATGCATGATCACCTCGCCCCTGTTATAAATGGACCGAATAGGTTATTATTATTTTTCAGAGAATCATCAGATTGATATAAATAAAAAAACAAATTTTAACCAAAAGTGATTTATTATTTTAAGCAATTTGTAAAAATAAATGCCTCCGTAGTCTAGTGGCTAATCCGCTCGCTTTACATCAGGTCATGGATTCGATTCCCGGCGGGGTCTTTGTAGGACTCAGTTTGCTTGGCCCGCCTGGCTAGCTACCACCATCTTATCTAAGTCTTGCCACCAAACATCAATATTACGGGCACTGATGTGTTCCGGCATGAAGATAAGATAGCCAGTTCCCCATTGCATTGGGAAAGCAGGTAAGCCCGCTTCCATCTTCGGCATTATCATCACTTACCATCAGGTGAGATGATGCCAAGGGCTTACCAACTAAGGGTAAAAAAAAAAAAATCATAATCATTTTATTGGAAAGGAATTTTACACGTAATTTTACAATTTGAGTACATTGAAATGTCAAAATCATCAAAAAAAATAAAATTAAAAATACAATGAAATGATTAAACAAATATCACAATAAATTAACATAATGATAAAAATAAAATACAAACTACACATTACTGTAATTTTAAAAACTTGTAAATTATAAAACATGTGCTTGATAAGCCAGTGTTTGAGTTTTGTCTTGACGCTCGCTAAGGATGGGAGTTTGAGTGAGAATATAGAAATAATATATGCTATCACATGTTAAACTGTCTTTATTATTATTTTTAATAACATTTTTAATTGTTTGAGTGTTTTATGTAGAGATTTCAAAAATATATATTTTTAATAGTTATATATTTCTTGATTTTTCTTGATATTTACTTAATTTCATTTCCAATTGGCATTATCATCAGCCATGAGGAAAGGCAAAGGCCTCCCCCAAGAAGTTGGCATCTTATAAAACTAACATAAAAATAAAAATAACATAGAAAAATAATCTCTAGAAATATGTAAAAAAATTGAAAAATATGGGTATGTACTAAACTAAGTAGGTATGGAAACTTAAAATGCTCCATCCATCCGTGTCAGAAAGGCTGACCACTTCATTTCTTTATTCTTCACAGGAGCCATTTTTCTTATTATACAGACTGCTGAAATCTTTACAAAATAAGGATTAAAAATTTATGAGTTGTTTGTTCAAAAATGTTCTCTTATGATGCTAAAGATGGAAGCAGGCTTACCGCCAAGATTCCTCAACGAAATGTGGAACTGGCTATCTTCATATTGGAATACCTCAATTCCGTTAATTACATACAGATGTAAAATTCTACAGTTATTTTGTTAACTTTGATCAAATACCTACTTACATGTACTTTGAAAAAGAGTTATATTTCCCTACTACAAAAATGATATTTTCCTATTTGGAAATTTATTTCCTAATTGCTTTATTGGAAGAGAAAACATACTCTTTTAAACATACGCTAACAGAGAAGCCAATAATGCATATTACAAGGATTTACTTTTGTATCTATCAAATACAAGAGATTACAAGAAACACATTTCTGTTTGTATGGTTTGTAGTTGCTTTTTGTCAGTAAAATGCGAAAACCAATAAAATTCTTGGAAGATAATTTGAAGGCGGCTGCTGTTATTTCGTGTAGAAGGAGCTCAGTCAGATCATACTACCATGAAACCCTGATTCTTGAACAGTATCTGGAATAACAAAATTCTATGAACTCTTAAAAAACTGCATCACTATCACAGGCTAGAAGGTAGACCGAATTCAATGACATCTGCAACTAATGCCAACGTCTCACAGAGTGAAGTGCCATTTGGAGGCAAAACAAAATGTCTACGGCCATCATTTCATCCACGCAGTTCCGAGTAGTGACCTCTCCACAGACACTGTACTGAGCTCAGCTGCAGGAAACCATCATTTGATTTGGTTTGATTTCAGTTTTATATTTTCATAATGGAGATCACATGGCAAGTCCGATTTCAGTTTCCTTAACATACTCTATAATAGGTACCATATAATGTAGACTACATTCCGAATTTATTTGTACAATTAGTTAAATGAAAAACGTAGAGAGGTTATGAAAATATTTTCATTATTTGACATTTGACTTTGAAATTTGAAGAAAGTGTTGCCATTTATTTAGGGTTGACATGTAAAAATATAGAAAACTACCATATTTTAGGCCGCGGTCTGGACGCAAGCGACAGCGACGACGACGCGACGGCGACACAGTGACACGAGCGACTTGATTATTTCCATAGATTTGTATGGAGCTGTTTTGGACGGCAGCGACGCGTGCGCCGACACGAGCAACGAGCGACATTTCAAGGACGGCCGTGCGTTTAGAGACGTTCTTCTTTAATCGATAAACCAGCCCAAACTATCGATAGTTTGAGTAGAAGAAATAATTTCAGATAATAAAATAATAAAGTTTGATACTAGCTGGAGTGATAGGCTTCTCTCAGGGAGTTGATATCCCCCCGCACCCTGCGCCTCACTCCGCACCTTGCCCCCTCCTACTCACCCTCCCGCGCACCCCGCGACTCACCATCCCCCGCGTCCTGCTCTTCTCCCTCCCCCACCCGAACCCCGCGTCTCCCCCACCCCGCTCCTCTCCCCCCGCAACCCACGCGTCACCCACGCACTACAATCCTCCCCTGTACCCCGCGACTCACCACAACGCGCCTCCCACCGCACCCCACTCCTCTGCACCCGCAACCCGCATCCCACCCCCCCGCACGCCGCTATATCCCCACCCACACCCCGCGTCTCCCCTCACCCCGCTTCTGTCCCCCGCAACCCGCGCCTCACTCCCCGCACCCCATACTTCACCCCCACACCCCGCTGTTCCGGGACTGCTGTGGAGTGCTCTCAAATACTCTCAAATGTTCTGGACTGTTCTAGATATTTCTTAACGGTGAAATTTCAAGCCTTATATCTTCAAAAGCACGTCCTTTAGGGGGTCGTCATTAATGATGTGATGTTTTTAGCAACTTTTTAGACCCCGCCCTCCCCCCTGGTGATACGTGGTGAGGTTTTAGACTACCCTCCACCCCCTACCCACAATCACGTGTAATTTTTTTGGTTCAAAATATTATCTTTAAACACAGGTATAATGTAATTTAATTCTGGAAAATTAAGCACCGTGATAAAAATGTCCAGACAGACATAAGGTTGCGAGTTGTTTCTGACTGCCTGAAGCCGTTTCGAACCTTGGGATGAGTTAAAAACAACGTAACAACAACAGTATAACGTTTGGAACTTACTCTAGAAATTGCACGTTCAACGAAAAAATAAATACACGTGATATCTCAGTACACCCCCCTCCCCCCTTGTGATATTTCGTGACTTTTTCTGAACCCCCTCTCCCCTTTTGAGCCTCACGTGATGAATGGATGATCCCTAGACAAAAACGGAAACCTTTTTCATGGATGGGGGATACAGGGCTACCGCACCGAACTCGCCTTTTTGTTTTGTTTGTAGTATAAATCTACGTCTTCTTTAGCCAGTAGTAATATTAAGAAAACAGAAATATTTGCCCTGGGTGGGGATCGAACCCACGGCTCTCGGATCAGTAGTCAGGAGCGCAAACCTCTGAGTCAGTGTTAAGTGTTATTATATTAGTAAAAAAAAATGTGAAAATATCAACATATCGACATCGCGCACACTCAGAGTCTCGTCACTACACCGCCGCAAATCGAGCGATCTTGTCACTTGCGTCATGAACAGCCATCGCTGTCGCTGTCACTGGCGCTTGTGCCCAGGCCACGGACTTAGTGTTGCCAATTTCTAGTTTGGTATGCTTTTGCAACCTGAATGAGAAAGGCGGCGCAAAACTCTCAATAGATGGCGCCTCTATAGGTTGGAGTCAACTCGTTGCGTGCATTAAATATCTTATTAAAAATGCAAATGATTAATTAACTAATATCAAATAACACTGAACAGCCAAACACTGTTTAGTAAATGTATGTCTAGTAAAAACAATAGATGAAGAATACGATGTCACACACAAGTGTGTCACAAACTCTAGGGGCGCCACTTAGTTTAAAGTTTGGCAGCCGCCTTTCCCATTCCTGAGTTATTAAAATCAGCCAAGTGCGAGTCGGACTCGCGCACCGAGGATTCCGTATAAATTCATAATCACACATGTCTTGAACTCTATATTTTTTATATTTGAGTTCATTGAATGAAAGGTAATTTGCGGTTTACGATTTATGACGTATTAAAAAAACGACTTACTAGATCTCGTTCAAACCAATTTTCGGTGGAAGATTGCATGGTAATGTACATCATATATTTTTTCTAGTTTTATAATTCTCTTATTTTAGAAGTTACGGGGGGGGGGTGGACACACATTTTAACACTGGAAGTGTCTCTCGCGCAAATTAGAAAAAAAATATAATAGAAACCTCAATATCATTTTTGAAGACCTATCCATAGATACCCCACACGTATAGGTTTGATGAAAAAAAAATTTTTGAGTTTCAGTTCTAAGTATGGGGAACCCCCAAAATTTATGTCTTTTTTTTCTATGTTTGTGTGAAAATCTTATTGCAGTTCACAGAATACATCTACCTACCAAGTTTCAACAGTATACTTCTTATAGTTTCGGAAAAAAGTGGCTGAGTCATACGGACGGACAGACAGCCAGACAGACAGACGGACAGATATGACGAATCCATAAGGGTTCCGTTTTTTGCCATTTGGCTACGGAACCCTAAAAAGTAAAGTGTATGTCAAAGCCTGTTGTCTACTCAAGCGAAAAAACGTAGAATGTAACTTTCGTGACATTATTTTTAAACTGTCAACATCATGTAGGTATCCTCTGCCGATTAAGGTAAGTTTCAAACTGCGACTCCACTTTTGCAATAATTCAAGATGGCGGTCAAATTATCATACACTTTGACTACGATCTTTTGGCGTGTGGATGAAATTGACAATAGGGTGCTTTTGTCGCAAATCTGACATTTATTTCATACAAATAGTGTCATTTTTCAAGATGGCGGCGGCGTTGTTCCGGCTTTTCACCACACGCCAAGAGATCTTAGTCAGACTGTAGGTCAGAAATCCCAGAAGGCCCTTTATTACCAAACAAGAAATAGGGAGTTTTCAGATGACGAATATCACACCGTTTATAAGATTCTCAGTAGATGGCGTTTCTAAGCTTTGGCAATTTATTTTTAAAAGCAGCTTAGAATTTACGGTAGCAAAATAGATTTAATATTGTTGAAAATATATAAAAAGACACATGAACATATATTCTTATTAATTTAATTAACAAAATCGATAAATGTCCAACTTGTGTTATATGTAATTTCTTCTTCCAAACCAAAAGTAAATTGAATTTAATACATTTTAATGATTAAAATGCAATTTATAATTCAGTATCATGTTAGAATTATTTTAAGAAATACAAAAACAACACTGACAGCTATGTGCATCAAAAATAGGGAATTTTCCACGGGTTTCTCTAAACTCAACTAGATGGCGCTGATCAACATTGGAAAAAAGAAAATCTCTTAAAAATCGTCAAAACTGACTAATATAACCGACTAATATCCTAATAATGATGATTAGCTTTCGAAGATTACTTTTCATTGAATATTTTTTTGCAGTTTGATCCAAAAAATACTTTTTATAATTTTTGATGCACAAAGCAGTATTGTTTTTGTATTTCTTAAAAGAATTCTAACATGATACCGAGTTATAAATTGCATTTTAATCATAAGAATGTATTAAAATCAATTTATTTTTAGTTCGGAAGAAGAAATTACAGATAACAGAGAAACCAGAACGCACCCAGGTTATCCATACTTGACCAAGTTGGAAATTTATTGTTTCTTTTAATTCAATTAATAAGAATCTATGTTCAGGTGGTTTTTTATATTTTTTTAACAATACTAAATCTATTTTGCTACCGTAAATTCTACGCTGTTAAAAAAAATATATTTCCAAAGTTTAGAAGCGCCATCTATTGAGACACTTATGAACGGTGTGACATACGTCATCTGAAAACTCCCTATTATGAAAAGTATTTTATGGATCAAAAGACAAAAAAATATTCAATGTAAAGTAATCTTCGAAAGCTATTCATCATTATTATGATATTTGTCAGTAATATCAATCAGTTTTGACGTTTTTTTTTTGAGATTTTCTTATTTCCAGTGTTGATCAGCGCCATCTAGTTGAGTTTAGAGAAAGCCGTGGAAAATTCCCTATGGGCAACACTAATCCATGGTAGTTTTCTATATTCTTACATGTTAACCCTTAATAAATGACAACACTTCCGTAAAACTTCAATTACTTCAAAGTCAAATAATGAAAATATTTTCATAACCTGCGAAATACACATTTTACTAAACATACTTAAAAAATCACAAAGGTAGCTAAACTTCACAGTATTTAATGGTTTAATCATAATGTCCGCAATGTTGTTTTTTTAATTTTCAGATAGTACACTAAGTTGTGTCTCTACAATGTCTCTCACAAAGTTGTATATGTCAATATTTTTGGTTCTCTTTGTATTATCACTAGTGATCGGAAATTCGGGGATAATTTCATTATTTCCCAAGAAAGAATAGTATGGATATGCCTTTCTGAATAAATTTATAAATTTTCATACAAACAATTCCCGGGATACCTACCGGGATTGTAAAAAGCGTTGGGATTCTTAATTGTAATGATCTGATTGTAGTCAATGTTGATCTTATTGAAATATGTATGCTATTAAAAAACGTTAATTCAACGTTATGTTAATTCAAAACGGCACGTCCATATTATGCTAGCTCCCCAACTTTAGGTATAATTGCCCCCGAATTTCCGATCACTAATTATCACTACAGTTGAACATTTTAGTAGCACTCTGGTCGTCCACTAACATTTCCACACTGTCCCCTTTCCTAACTCACTTGCTAAATCTTACACTAATAACACCACTCTAACACATATTGCTGCAGACAGAAGTTCCATAATTATCATCGCTGTAGGGGAGTGGGGTGCAAGTCTGTTGCTGAAAATATATATTCAGCTTCAGCTGACGATAGCGACACAGTCGGCTGCTTATTGGATTGTGGTATACGATTACTGGGGTAAAAAACCATTCCACTTACACTTTTTCTATGGCCTGGTCTCCGCCCCAATCTACATTGGAAATGGACACAGTCGGCTAGGGCCAACAACGGTTTTTCGTGCCAAACATGCCAGGATTTGAGATTTTCATCTCAAGATTTCTCATAGCATAGCTTGGCGGAAATGAAAATAGAAGTAAGTACCTAACTCGTGAAACGGTTGTGGCTCAGTAAGGCTTGCATGATTGCGTCGATCATGCAGTTTAACTGACTACAGACAGGTTCATATCGTGGATGGGTTTGACTGTTAGTGACTGTATCTCTACTGTATCCGTGTTTTGCAAGGCACGTTAAGCCTTTGTTGCCAGCTCCTATTAATAGATGGCAGTCGTTAAGCCAAGTGGGAAGCCTTATAGGCAGCTTGAAAACTTCTGACACTGGGGTTGAGCACTAGTCCCACAACCTCCACCAATCTGGACTTAACCTAACTGGCCCCAGCCAACATTTCGCAATTATTTGAACTCATGATCCTCAGTCCCTCGGGTTGACTTGAATGAAGAAGCGTGGCGGTCAGTGGGTTATAAAAACGCGCAGTTCTGTATATCAGAGGTACATAAATTCCTAGTATCATTTTACCTAGTTAATCTATATTGCTCATTCTACTTCACAATAGTAATATTTATCTACTAATAAAATATTATTTCCCTATTGTTAGCTGTTTTATAGGAAGACAATGTTTTTAAATAGAATATATAGAATAGAATATAGTTTATTCCAGACACAGATTTAAAATTTAAATCTCTTATTTATGTATATTTCATGACCTCTATTAGCAGCAGTTCGGAACACATTTAAGTTTTTTCTTAAAAAAACTTACCTAAGTTGGCCGATCAGGTATAACAAGTTTTTTTTTTCTTTTTTGCAAAATGATGTCAGCTAAATAGGAAAAGCTGTTTAGTTTCATGAGTGCTTTAAATAGTTTCAGCTGATTTTGTTAGTTATGTACCTATTTTAAGGTTTAACAAGGATTTAGTTTGCATCCATCAGATTTATGGGATATCAAGAAACACATTCCTATTTTTGTCCTTTTTGTCAGTATAATGGGTAAGTGCAATAAAGTTCCTGGAAAACAGCACATAGCGGTTGCTGAAACGGCATGTGAAAGGAGCTTGGTCAGATCTTACCACCTCTACGAAACATTGAGCAGTTACTGGAACAAAACAATTTTGTTAACAAACATGAACACTATCATAGGCTAGAGCCCAGACCGAATTCAATAGCATCTGTGTCTGATACTACGATTCATTAAGTGCAGTACCTTTTGGAGGCAACGCCAAATGTACTGTCACCACTTCCCATCTTATCCACACAGCAGTCGAGTAAACCAACGTCAACACAGACACTGTATCCCCCTTGAGACGTAGATGTTTAAGGAAATTCAGGCTTTGCAGTGTTTGGAGGCAAGCCAATATATTTGGAGCTAGCTAAGGTACAGGTATCATCGCTTTTTCATACTGGAGATCACATGCGAGTTTGATTTCAGTTTTCTATTTTTGTGATGAAGACCAGCGAGTGTGATTTCAGTTTTCTAGCCCTAACTCCTTCGCAAAACAAACTTATTCATTTTATTTTAATATTAACTTTGTAAGCATTTTTATGCTGTTTTGTAGTTTGTTGTTCAATCTGTCCTTGTCGCATTTAGACGTTTTATAATAGGCCATCCTTCTCTCACTGATGTACTTATTCGTCTGTTACAAAGTTACACATGTCCCGCGAGTGGCGAGGCGAGACAGTGAGCGTGAAGCTGGTAACCTCACCATAGGTGAACTAACAAATGGTCTGGTCTTTTCCAATAAATCAGGACGTTTTTCATTGAAGAGTTATAGGTGATTGTGAGCTTAGATCAGTGTTTTTCAACCTGCGGGTTGCAAGACATTTTTTACTTGTAAGGGGGTCGGGTAATGAAAAAGGTTTAAAAACACTGCTCTAGATAATAAAACTCTGGTTAGGTAGGTCATACTCCACAGCGGTGTGAACACACTCGGTATAAATCAGAATGTCGAAATTCTATGGTGAGGCTACCGGCTTCACGCTCACTGTCACCTCGCCACTCGCGCGAATGTGTGAACGTACCATTAGAACGCTAAGGGTAGAAACATATTGTTAACACGCCACCCACGTGACGACACCCCACGTGACAACACGCGGATTTTAAATCCTGCCTGACTAAATAAGAAGCTCTAAAGTTCTGGATTGTTTTGTATCAGAAGGCACTATTGAGGCACTAATTTTTGACATTAATTTGGTCTCGAAATCCGCTGTAGTTTTGCTGGAACCATGATGAGGCTGCCAAAAGAACGCGGTCATTAAGCAGCCTCACAAACCTACCGTTATATCTTGGGGGTTACAGAAGTATTCACTCTGAAATTTTGCATTGGGAGGCACTATTTCAGCACTAATTTTTGACATAAACACATAACGATTGGTGCAGTAGTCCCATGGTTCCAGAGTTGAGGCTGCCAGCGGAACGTTCCGCTAGCAGCCTCAGTGAAAAACTCGATATTCTCTGAAACTACGATAGCACAATTTTTTTCCTTTGGGCACTACGCACGCCACGTCACGTGTCGTCGGGTGTTGACAGTATTTTTCTAGCCATAGAAATTGTATGGATTAGATATGCGTGTTGTCGCGTGGGGTGGCGTGTTAACAATGTGATTATACCCTTAATTTACAAAAAACATAAAAACATCACATAAACATAATATTAAACACACCAACATCATTCTGTCGATGCAATAACAAAACGCAAATGTATGTAGACTTTAAACTTGAGATACTGACTAAATAAGAAGCTATAGAGTTCTGGATTGTTTTGTATAGGCAGAGTTTTTGGACATTAGTTTGGTCTCTAAATTCGCTGTAGCTTGGCTGAAACCATGATGAGGCTGCTAAATGAACGTATTCATATAGCAGCCTCACCAATCTACCATTATATCTTGGGTTTTATATTCATTTTAAAATTTTGCATTTCAGCACTATTTCGGCACTATTTTTAGTGCAGTAATTCCTTGGCTCCAGAGATGAGACTGCTGGTGGAACGATCCGCTAGCAGCCTCAGTGAAAAACTCGATTTTCGCTGAAACTACTATAAATAAATAAAATAAAATAAAATAATATCTTTTTATTTCGGACCCACAACTGATCCATATTTTTGTTATTAACATTAAAAAACTTACATCTAATTGTTATAGAGACTATAGCACTATTTTTTTCCTTCAAGTAGTCTTTGGCAGTATTTAGGCGGCATTCGGTATTTATTGGCATAATCAGAATTTTCTTAATTCAATTATGAGGCTACCAACTGAACGCTCACGTGTCGTCGTTAGTTGTATGGATTTGATATGCGTGTTGTCGCGTCGGGTGTCGTTTCACATCAGATGGCTTGTTAATAATATGATTCCGCCCTTAGTCTTCATTCTTATTTGGCAACATTGAGCATAATCGACGAATGAGGATTCAGAATTTAGTTTGGTATTGCTATAAGAAATATTTATACATCCATCACGATATCATTTCAAGATTTTCTGACAGAGTTCATTTACAACGCAACGTGCGGCTTTACCATCCAAAAATATAAACGCATCACTATGCCAGGAATCCAGGATTAACGAAAAAGAACAGTTTCAAATCACTTGTAAGAATGGTTTGTAGTTTGTCCCTTTCACACCTGAAAGATTCATATTATGCTATCCTGCTCTCAGGTGAGCAGTAAAGGAATGAATGGTTTTGCTGGATGAGTGAATGGAAGTGTAGTGAAAATAAGAAAAGCGGAAGTGTGAACGAATGGTTATTTATGGTTTGTCTATGGTTCTTTTCTGCACCGGAAACGTGAGTGAATGATTTGGCTGGATGAGTGAATGGAAGTGTAGTGGAAATAAGGAACGCGATGCAGTAACGCAAACGAGGGTCAACGTGAATGGCGGACAAAAAGACCGCCGAGTACCGGCGGACACTGGCGGACAGGAGTTGACAGGCAGGCCGCGGCTGTCTCACTCATCTCACCAACTCGAATATTGTTTTTGTATTTCTTCAAAGAATGAGCCGTTTTCCAAGTAAAGTACTTTATAATGCCAATAGATGGCGTTGTATCACAAAAATTAATCTGTCACTGTCATTTATATCTGTCAATACATTAGACCTTTATATGTAAAAATAACAATAATTCTTTATTCTGTAAGTTATTAATAAAAACGTAGTGTAGCATACTGGAAATTATATGAACGTTACTACGGTTGACACTTGCCATCGAGCTGTCACCGGGTGCGGTTGTCCAAGCAAACCTGTGTTTCATTTATTGTAGTTTGTGCATCTGTGAACTGTACAAGTGGCGACCCAGCCAGGATTAACCAATTCTGACGCAAGTTTATACTAAATAAACACAACAGAGGTAATATCGAGATATATACTTGAAAAAAAATTAAGACAAGAAAATGTTTGAAAAAATACAAGTAAAATATCTCCATACTGTTACTAAATGGTTGAATAATGTGAACTCATGTAATTTGGTACATAAACGTAGGAAAATAACGTAAATAAGAACACTTTTATAGTGATTTTTAGTGGTTTGTTGTAAAATTCACAGAATACAAAATTTCAAACCAATTGAATGGACGAGTCCATTCAAATGTTAAATAAAAAAGGGTAGTGTGCACCGCATTCATAAGTCCGACGGAATATTTGCCTTATTTACAGAAAAAGTTTATATAACATGCTTGTATTAATTATTTTTATATAATAAACTGTAAGTAATAAAATAAAAGTATAATGGCATGACCTAAATTTAAAATACTCATTTGCCTCGTCTTTAGAAAATAATGTCATGTCATGCGTTGTTTTTAATTACTTCTTTTTCTCTGACGACTAATGTCAAGTCAGTAAATAAAAAGATTTTATGCGTTATGCGGTGCATCGCCGAGTTTTCATTACGAACAAAAAGTTTTTAATAAACAACAAAGTGTAAAGAAAGGAGTTTCTATACTATGATATGTATAAAGTATGGACGTATATAGTCTTCATGCACAACCGAAGTTGGTTTGAAACTGAATGAAATATTTCTTGTTTGTTAATTAGATGTACAATATTTATAAAAATAGTTGAATCTTAAAAAAGAATACTTAAGTGAAAGAAATAAGATTGTTGAAAAGGAAATCCAGTTCAGACGGGTCTCAGTGCCTAAACATAAAAATCATAAATGTCTAATAAACACATAAGTAATATAATTTTGCTATGATGATTATTGGTACTGATTTAGGCAGATAGCTCTTCTTAGGGGCTTCTTTACGTAACCGAATATAACACAAAGAGATGCGTGAAATAGCTTAATCATAATCACTGACATAGTTCAAAGGAATAAGAAAGATGTCCTGGGTGGTAATAGCGTATATAGAGATGGTGAATATATTTCAAAAAAATATATATAGTTTTGAGAACGCGTAAGCGGGAACTGACTGAGCAAAATGTCGAAACTAAACAATGTAGAAAGGATTAATTGGAAAATTCGATTCTGTCTTAGGCTGGATTTTGGCTAAATGAGGGAGGAAACAAAGGACGATGTGGTAGTTTAGCAATCGCTGAACGGTACCAAGTACAAGTGGTAGTTTAGCAAATGTTGAACGGTACCAAGTACGAGTGGTAGTTTAGCAAATGCTGAACGGTACCAAACCAAGTACAATATAATATGGTACTTTAGCAAATGCTGAACGTTACCAATAAAGTCATGTTTTAGCAATGGTTGCACGATGCACCTACAAAGACAAAGTAAAATACAAAGTGTTGGTTTGGCGAATGCTGGGCGGTGTTACTAAAAACTGGTACATAGTTGGAAAAAATAATTAATTTTGCATAAAAAGTGGTAGCTTTGTAAAATCAAGTGATACGTAATATAATAAATATAACTTAATAAATTGACTTTTTAGCTGTGTTAAATCCAATGAGATTTAAACTGCAATTGAGTCTTAGTCGGCTTGTACTTGACAGTCTTAGTCAATGGTAGTGAGAGATGGTATATAAACCAAACTAAATGTTACATTGTATCAGAATCAGTCGACGATAGTTGTACCTGTTAGATAGTAAGCAGGCCGGGCAGAAGGAAGTTTCAAGTCAGAGGTTTAGAACAAGTTTGGCTTTTGAGGGAAACAAGGAACGGTATTGCAAGTCCTGCAATGTTTCACATGATTCCGTTCGATTTTATATAATATGTACCATGAAATATATAAATTGAGTTAGCACAGTTTTGAAACTACGCATACTATTGGTAAGATTAGATTCATTTAGTTCACATTATCAATTTCAAATTACAATAATAGCTTATAAATAATGACAAAATATAATGTGATCGTCAAAATAATTAAAAATTGAATACAAATAGTCATTTATGTAAAATAGCTGTACTGTTTGACAAGTAAAATATTTTTACGAAATAAATTGAATTGAATTCAGAATGTCAATGTAAAATTATATCAATCATAATTACTCAATGAGACATTAAAATAATAAATAAATTTAGAACTTATAAAGTCTAAAAGCCGAATATCACGTACCTAAAAGCTGAATATCACCTACCTACAGGTTGTTGTCAAATATACCTTAGTGCAAAAAATAAAGTTGCTAATAGCGATGCTTGATTTGGCTGAAACTTAAAATGCTGAATAGCCCCTAGATAGTTGCTACCAGCGCGACGATGGTTGATTTGGTCAAAAGTCTAAATAACACTTACAATTATTTCGTCAGAAGACTGAATAGCATCTACAATTATTTGGTCAGAAGACTGAATAGCATCTACAATTATTTGGTCAGAAGACTGAATAGTATCTACAACTATTTGGTTAGAAGACTGAATAGCACCTACAATTATGGTTGTTCCTTAAAAGAAAAGCAAATATGACACACTGATCCCATTTAGCCAAATAGCCTATAAAGACGTAGTTGTCTAAATGATATCTAAGTTTTTGGGTAAAATCTAAATTATCTGATATAAGAATTTGCTTAATATTCTATTGCTATTTGGAAAAAATGGTCAACTCGTTTGCGACGTAGATCGCACGTATTCGTTACCATTGATATTGCTCATGGCCCCCAGGACATAAAAGTATAAAGAGTTAAAATTCTTGTTTAGCGTACCTAGTACCTAGAAGAAATTGAGATAATTGTAGATTGCAATGTTATTGTAATTTCGAACTGTAATTGAAGAACTGTGATAAACAATGGCAAAGGCATGAATATTTATATTTAAAATAATTTATAATAGAATAATGCCAGAGCAATATGCCAAAATAATAAAGAGTTTTTATAAGCCTCGGGAGTAGGTTGAATTTACTCATTTTAAAAGAGGATTTGTGACTCATTAAAAGTGTAATCTATAGTTAAATTCGTTAGAGCAAGCTAATTGCATGGAGCAAATTCTATCAAATATGTACATAAGTAAAATGTTGTTTTACATATTTAATTTTAAATAAGTACAACCCACCAACAGTAAGTTATCGGAAAAGGTAACAAAATAATGTATAAATGTATTTATGGTATTCACGATAAATAACAGGATTGCTATTGATTATACATAAATGGCCTAAAATGTATCGTCTGGCAAAATGTACATAATCTAATAGTAATATGCATATAAGTAATCAAGTAATGAGTAAAACAGTTTCTCTTCTAATTAAGAAGACTTATAACTGAGGATCTGAAGAGTTTGAAAGATAAAGTAACTTGACCAATGAATATTGCCTGTTAGATATTTCACTGAAGCGTGTGATTACAAATATGATCCAGAAACTCAGAATGGAGACGCTACATTTGAGAAGACTCATTCGAAGAAAAGGGAAATTTCACTAGGAACCGTCAAACGGGGGAACTTGGGACATTTTTGAACTTTAACGTACAAAAAATAATATTTAAAATAATCAAATGAAGTTTTTAGATTTTCGTAGACTTCAGTGCCGATATATAACAAAATATTCATAATACGATCACTCAATATTTCCATGGGTTCCTTCCTTTTTTAAAAAAAAAGGCCTTGTCCTAAGTTAGCACCTATAGTGGGGTAAGATGAGACAGACCTTTGTTGACCGTTTTAATCCAAGTTAGAAACGATACGGGTAACATGAACACAGAAATTTCGAAAACACTCTTTTTTTAAGGTAAAATTATCAAGTTCTACAATTTTTCAAATATTATTTTGGTCAAAAAATTTGGAACAGTGTGACCAACACTGTAACTTTTTTAAAGGCCTCTTTTCTTTACCTTTCAAATGATTTATGGGTGCGTTCTTTATTTACTAAAATGTTAAATTAAGAAAAATAAAAAATACCATTATTTATTAACCGCTTATTTCAGTTTACAATTACTAAAAAAATCTAACAATATAGTTATTATCACACGTAATCAGTCTTGCTCAGCGTTAATTAGGCTCGACCTAAAACTTTTCTTAAATTCTAATGACATAAAACAAAGAAACAAACTATCAACGAAAAACAAAATAAAACAAACAGCGCCTTGCAAAAGTGAATAATTGAAATTAAGAACAATTAAATTTTAGAATATAATTAGAGAACACGTGACGTCCTCTTGAGATTTGGCGCGGAAAAACTTTTTCCACCACTTGCTCAGGTCTAATAAGCTGATCGTCTTCTACTTGGAGAAAAACGAAAGTGTTATCCATTTTTGTTGACTTTCTCATAAATCTTACGTATAGATGAGTGTCTGGTGACTTATCCAGGACTTGGCCAATGAATCTTTTCTCTACGCATTTTTTAGTTCCTTTATTATATATGAATCTGGCAATTATAAAGTCCCCTTTACAAAAACCTTGATTTTGATCGGTTTCTCCATAAATAAGTGCAGCCTTTTTATGGCATTCTTGTAGTTTATCAGTCTTAGAAGTACTTGGCAATGGTTCACAATTTTCTTTATTCCATATTTGTAGTGACTGTGAGTTCAAAATTGATAAGTCCTCATTATTATCATAATCTTCCCCTTCGTCAATATCCAAGAACTCAATCAAGTCTTTTCATCATCTGAATCCCTTAAAGATATAGTTGCATCAGTATCTGTTTCTTGATCGGACTCTTTTGGTTTAGTTTTTCTCTTAGCAATATTTTTTTCTGATTGCTTGTCTTTTTCTGTAGGATTTTCATTTTCTGTATTGACCACGCTACATCCCGGTTTTATATTTAGCCTCTTCTTTTTTATAATACGTTGTGGTTGCGTCTCTTTTGCTCGTGTTTCTTTGAGATAGTCTTTCAAGGAGTCTACCCATTCTTGAGGATTTTCAGCGCTCGTTGAGACAACAGTTTTTGGCAATCTTTTTAATACTTCATTACGGTTAAGAGGAACTAGACCAGATCCCTTAAAGCCAGCTTTCACATTATCTTGCATTTTGTCAGTCATCTCATCTAGACATTTCTTGAGTAGACGGGGAAAGGTATCCTTCGGAATCACCCCGCGATTTTTGGTCTTCCAGTTTAGCAAAACTTGACTCCACTTAGTTTTAAGGGGTTTGAAGAAAGCTACGTCAAGGGGTTGGCACAAACCAGTGCTGTTAGCAGGCAAAAGAACAAATTTAATATTTTCTTCGAGACATTTTGTTATTACCCAGTTGCTGATATGGCTCGCTAAATTATCACCGATGAGAACCTTGTGTTGCTCCTTATCGAACTATTTAAAATATGGCAAGGCAACGCTTTTGAACCAATCCTCGAAGGTTTCCATAGTAAACCAACCACTTTTAGTTCTATTGTAAACGGTTCCGGAAGGTCCTCCTTCGGTCCACGTATTGTAAAGATGTTCGGCTTTATAATTAATGTATATGGGCAATACGTGACCATTTCCAGCGCATGAAAACATCACAGAGGTGCTGGATTTAGAAGAATCTATAATTTTTTCAGGATGTCGACAAGATCTACGGACAATAACACGTTGGCGTTTTGGGTCGTCACATAAATTCGTCTCGTCATAGTTGACTATATGCTGAGGTTCTACATTTTTAAGTGACTTTTCGAGATTATCGAAGTATTCATTTATCGTATCAGCATCGACAGCAGCTCTGCACCTTTTTATGTTTTGGCTAAGGCGCGATGTAAGACTTCCATGATGCCTTCTGATAAAACAGTTCACCCAATCTTCGCCAGGAAAATTATTTTTAAATCGGCTCTCTGTGACTCCCTTGCGATCCAAGTGTGCTTTTACCAGGCACCGAATATCATGCTTTGTAAGTGGAAAACCCCAGTCTCCAGCAACCGCTATGCACTCAACTAGAACTAATTCGTCAGCTTCTGAAAAAACTGGAGGACGGCCATATTTTCCAGTATTTTTGTTGTTCATATGCCTGGATAGTGTTGAACGTGGAACACCATATTTTTCAGCTACAGACCGTAGTTTTTCACCATTACGAATGGCTAGTAGGGCTTCATTCAACTTTTCCTTTGAATAATAAGCGTAAGCCCGCTTTCCGATGGGTCGAATATATTTTCTTGGCATGGCATCTGAAAATTTTATGAATTTTAATAAAAATGTCAAACTTGGGACAATATGGGTAACTTGAGACATGTGTCCTAATTTACCCCGTCATGAACGCATCCAAATGTTTTCCAAATTATTATTTTTGTAGTTGGCAATACTAAATTAAGAAAAAAACACAGCTATTGACAATAAATTGAGGTTATGTTTCACTATTACATCAAATTATTTTGTGTAACTGATACTCGTCTAGAATGAAAGTTATTTGCAAGCAATTTAAAAGCTTTTTAATAGAATATTTTAACGTGGTAATTTTGTTAAGTTTATTGTATAATTACAGTTTTTTACTTACCTGAGGTAAGCGTTGTTGTTTTCTTCTCGAGATGGCAGTACAAAAGGCTCGTAAACACCGCTGGTGTTGCCAATATGACTAGTTAAAACACTGATACATCTGTGTCCCAAGTATTACCCTAGTCCTAAGTTCCCCCGTTTGACGGAACATGAGATGTTTGTATAAGTGAAAGAAAGTAAAACACGCCTACACAAATTAACGTAATCCAAATTCTGGCAATTTGAATTTCAAAAAGTTATTGCTCCAAATCGAGATGAATCATAATGAGTGTGACTTAACTTTGAACGAATATTATATTAAGTGTGTACATGCAAATAATTAATTCTGTACTAGATACGTACCTATGTATAATCTGATTTAGTTTTATTAAACTTGTAAAGGCTGGTATAGGTACCAGCAATAAGTTTGCAGTTTATGTCTGTATATAAAAACTGGTATATATTTTCTAAAAATAATGAAAAATATTAATTGACTGTAAGTAATTTCAATAAAATAAAACTATTTATTATTGGTATTATAGTGGATTGATGAAATTCATTTGGATATTACTTACATTATTTGTTCATAAAAACTGGTATATTTTATGACACTTCTATAAAAGAATGGTTTAAAATTGTTTAACATATAATATATTATGTGTTACTTATTTTTGACCGACTTATAAAAATACAATTTCAAAATGTATTGTATTTGTGCTAAAATATTGGTATTATAATAAATATAGTAAAAGTTAATACCAAATAGTTATTGCCAGAACTGTAATAATCACAAATAACTTGTAACTTGTGCAACCATAAAAACAGATATTGAGTTATCTTTCGAGAAACAATAATAATTTAAATGCATAGATGTATTTTAAAAACGTGTGTTGAGGTGAGTTTCTTTCAGGCCCGATGTTTCTTCTCACCATGCTAACACTTTCCGAAACATCTGGGTATACAAGTTCCAAGTGGTAGGAACTTTGTATTAGGTAGCATAAAAGAATCATGGAATTAAAAAAAAACAAAAAGAAAATAATGAGTAACGGAGTAAATGTTAAAATGAAATATATAGTTTTAAAAATACTTATAAGAATGAATTTCAATTCATAACTCAATGTCATAAGTAAATATTGAAATGAAATATATTTTTAAATATAACAAACAATTAATTGAATAACTCGATGTTATAAGTAAATGTTGAAATGAAATATATTTTTGAATGTAACAATTAATTGAATAACTCGCTGTTACAAGATCTTAAATAATATAATTTTTAAATGAAGTAAACAAGTAGGTACTTAACTTTTAATAGGTTTATTTAAACCTTTTATATAAACACAATATTTAAATAAACCAATTTAAAATAAAATGTTTTTTGTAAAAGGTAGATGTAGCATACTGGAAATTATATGAACGTTACTACGGTTGACACTTGCCATCGAGCTGTCACCGGGTGCGGTTGTCCAAGCAAACCTGTGTTTTATTTATTGTAGTTTGTGCATCTGTAAACTGTACACTAAGGATTTAATGAAACGTAGGGGAAGGCGTAGGGGTAAGGTGCGGCGGGAGTGGGGTCGACTGGGGGAAGGGGTGAGGGGGTGCAGCGCGGGGGGAGGAAGTTGCGTACGCGAGTGTTGCGAGGCCGGGGGCGGCGCGCGGGGTGGCGTTACAGGGCACAGGGTGGATGTTGCTGGGCACGAGAGGGTGTTTTTGTGGGAAGAGGGGTGCGACGCGCGGGATGTGTTGCAGGGCGCGGGGGAGAGGCGGAAAGGGGGTTGCGTGGCGCGGGGGCGGGGTAGGGGGGTTTGTGTCACGGGGGGGGTACGATTTTCGTTATGCATTAAATAAATGCATAACGAAAATCGTGCACCGCAGCTTCGGACGAAATTCGGACGGAAACCGTCCGGTAGTCCGGAACGCTGCCGCATGCGAATTTCGTCGCTCTAGACTCCCGCCCGATTTCCGCACCAGTGTGTGATATCCGTCTCAGAAAGAAGACCGCAAAATGTACGGAAACTCCGTATACTTTGCCACCTTCTTTCTTATGAGGGCAGAATGTTATAGTAGTTACAGTTGTAACAAAGAGATATGACGTAGGAAAGACTACCTATGTTGAAATTAACCAAGAATTATATTTAAACTTTTTATTAATTTCAAAGTGGACTCCTTGCAACTTTCCTTTTTGGTGATATAAACTAAAAACCAAGAAGTGTTTTAAACTTGCAACTTTTCTTTTTGGTGTTTTTATAAACTATGAACTACTCAATCAAAATTATTCATTCTATCGCAAACTCCTCTCAGCGATTTTAGCATTCGAAATTTTAAATTCGACAACTCCAATCGCTTCCAAATTTAAAATCGAGTTTGCGAGAGGTTAACGAGAGCTTACGGAATAGCACCCATTCAACAAAAAATTGGATAGCATTTACGCAAATTTTATTGCGTATGTTCCGATCACTTCGTGTTAAATGATTTTGAGATTCATAACTTCAAAAATCTACATATTTTCATATTGTAGGTCAACTGCAAGTTCTGCTTAATAAACTATATGGGAAATAGTGCTAACCCCTACCTATAAGAAAGATGTTCATTCTTTTTTCATCCACTGAAGAATTTCATCTCCTTGCTATGGTGGTTCAGCAACAGACTAACAGATCATTCAAAGAAGTAATATTTTAAACAGATTTAACTATTCAGATGAAATAATGGTACCTAGATGTTCAGGACATTTATATGTCATATGGTGTGAAAGTTAATATGCCCACTTTCTTCAAGAAAGGTAACCAAATCAACCCAGATACCCTAAGTCGGGACAGAAAAGTAGCAAATGAAAGGGTTCACGTAGATCGAGTTTAAAAAAAATACAAAATCCTAAAGCAACCTGAATTGAACGGAACCTACACTTTCAAGTGATATTGTTTTTATTTGTGCTATGTCAGTTAATTTTAGATCTGTCAAATATTATAAAAAAAGATGCATAAAAGTATGAATTATTAATAATGTAATTACTGTGTCTCATTTAACTTTTCTTATATATAGTTCTAAGATCTTAGACCAGTGTTTTTCAACCTGTGGGTCGCGACCCCCAGTGGGTCACGTAACTTTTCTCAGGGGGTTACGGGTAAAAGAAAAAGGCAAGTGTCTTAAACTACAATACAAAAATACAACTTCAGTGAAAAGGCTGAACCTGTTTATTTTTAACAAATTGTTAAAACCGTGGTCCTTTTTTGGATATCTTAAAATGATATCATTTTCTAATTAAAGAAAATTATAAACATAGTCTTTCAAATCACTAATGTTTTGTATGTTTATGGCCCTAGGGGGCAAGAATTTTTTAACTTTATCAAAAACTAGCTTCCGCCCGCGACTTCGTCCGCGTGGACTTCAGAATCTAGAGATTTTGAGTTTTTAAGCATTCCTTCGGGAACGCTTAAGTTTTCCGGGATAAAAAGTATCCTATGTGTTAGTCGAGTGCTTTATCTATCTACCTACCAAATTTCATCCAGATCCGTTCAGTAGTTTCGGCGTGAAAGCGGAACAAACAAACAAACAAATAAACAAACAAACTGACAAACAAACAAACATCCATACTTTCGCATTTATAATATTAGTGAGAAGGTTGAAAAACACTGCCTTAATAGACTATTACATATTCCGTTTTATTTGATTCTTTATTTTAAACTTCATTTAATAGTAAACATAGCAAGTTTTAAGGAAACATTTTTTTATTTTTAAAGTGAAAACAGCACAGAAATATTTTTCTGGCTGCGGCAAAGCATCTTGTCAAAAAACATTTATTTATCTTCAAATAAAAGTACTTTCCTTCTAAGGTATGTATAAGATATGCCTTATATGAGCTTTGATATGAAGGTACAATAAAACATGTTTCAGTGATTAATTTTTTATATTATACAAATATCTGCACAGAAAGTGGTGTCTATAATAAGATTCATAAAAATTTATTAATAAATCTAACATTTCCTTTATGAAGTCTTCATTTCTCTCTATTTTTATTAAACAGAAATCTGTGATCATATATATTTCAAAATATTTATTCCAAAATAATGCATAACCTTTGTCTCCGAGCTTGACAGAAGTAGTCATTATTTTCTTTTAATTTAAAATCACCCATTCATTGCAGAGGTATATGGTACTCTTTCAGGTGTGATTTATCGATCATACATATTTTTTGATGTTTATATGTTTTCCCGCTCCCCTAGTGTGTAGTTCAGTTACACTATGTATGTCAAGTAAGTTTTCAGGACTTGGTATTGTTATACAATAACAGCTTTCTGTGTCATTAATGAGCCCCCCAAACATCACATCGTAATCCAGTAATCTGAAACAAATGTTGAAATTATTATTGTAGGAAAGCACAGACCACATTCAAAATGAAACACACATGTGGTGGACATGTGGTTTTTGTTGTTATTTTCCATACTTTTATCTATGCATACAATCACATTGGCAGAATTCTTATAAGAGATGAACTGAACTAAAACCTATTACCATTCTTCAAACCTAAATTTGGCAGAAGATTTTGTCTGAATATTCCATCTCCAGTACTCGATGCTCGAAGGAGATGCCACAAACTAGGAGAGAGAGAGAAAGGCAACCCTTTTAAGTGCACCCGAACCCTATAGTTGTAAATTGTTTGGTTATACATACTTCTGAACAACGACTGTTTTCTTCCCTGTTACTTTGGCGTTGCGCTTACGTAGCTCAGCCATGAGCCAGAGACCATGAACCATAACCCTTTCGGCGATTATACCAAAAAACAGTGTCTCATGTCACATGAAGATAACATGTACAAGATCGCAGGAAGGCAGAGGAACCAAAGCTCAACTCGATGCACGACAGCGCAAGGTTTATACATTCACAGATTACTTGAAAAACAATAACCATAGATGAAGTAGAATATGTCCTAAAGGACAATAACTTACGATGCTGATAGCAAAATCCAGTAGGTATGATATGAGTAATTTTTTTTTTGTTTGGTTCTTTCCTGCTTTTACAAGGAAAAGGCAAAGGCTTCTCTGGCCATACAGCCTATTCTTACGTAGTTTGCTCTTCTCTAAATATTTTTCTATTTCATTTGAGTTCTCATTTATCAATTTCTGTCGTCTTTAACTTTTTCTCTATTCTTCAACAAAATGATAGCACTTTTGATGAAGATTTCATGGACTTCTTGAGAGCACTCGAAACACAGTCTACACACTTTTATTTCATTATCCTACATATTAGACACTATTGAACAATACACTATCAATATTATGCATTAAAAACCACGATATCTATTTTTTCGGATAATAAAACAAAAATGACAAACTCTTGCCGCGAGTTCCCGCCAAAAAGTCTATATGATTTTTTTTTTTTTTTTGTTTGGTTCTTTCCTGCTTTTGCAAGGAAAAGGCAAAGGCTTCTCTGGCCATACAGCCTATTCTTACGTAGTTTGCTCTTCTCTAAATATTTTTCTATTTCATTTGAGTTCTCATTTATCAATTTCTGTCGTCTTTAACTTTTTCTCTATTCTTCAACAAAATGATAGCACTTTTGATGAAGATTTCATGGACTTCTTGAGAGCACTCGAAACACAGTCTACACACTTTTATTTCATTATCCTACATATTAGACACTTAAATGGCACTTTATTGAACAATACACTATCAATATTATGCATTAAAAACCACGATATCTATTTTTTCGGATAATAAAACAAAAATGACAAACTCTTGCCGCGAGTTCCCGCCAAAAAGTCCAAAGTCTATATGATATGAGTAAATAGTATGACAGATCAGCTGTAATGCGTTCGGAAAGTACATTCAATAAAAACAATGTTTGTCATAAAAATATATTTCATATCCTATTTTCCTTCACAATTATCCATGTAGTATTTCACGTAGTATTTAAAGAAAATAACACACGTTTCTATATAATATTTTATGATTTATAATGCAATATTCATTTTAAAAACGTATATATCGCATAGGCATACGTTCAAAAACACAAACTATCCAGTTCAAAAACCGTTTTGGGTTAATCATATAAAAAGTCGTTAATAATGAAACAGATCTTCATACATAACACATACATAATAACATTTATACATTCACCCGAAAAATATTATCTTCCGATTCGACAGTATGGATTTTACACTAAAAACATTTAAACAAAAGCGACTCCACTCTTTTGTTTTATGACTATGTTCTTGTCGCGTACGACGTATGTCTCTTTCTGGCGTGCATGAAAGAAAAGAAAAGGAATACTCCTTAATAATTTACAATATTTATTGAAATTTCAGTGCTTTTCTACTTTTTTTACACATTTTCGCGTGTTATCTTTTATAAATAAAATTAACTTACCGGTGGTAGGTCACACCATCTTTTTTTAGGGTCGTTCGAGTGTTATTTCGACACTTTTTCACGACGCACTTCGGCATCCTTACTGCTTTGCGCTCAAAACACGACTAAGGTAAAAAGTGTGCGCACATCGTATTTGAGCACATTTCTGCTGTGCCGTCTACAGCGCGCTGATGCAAAGTCCATGTATAGAATGTCGTTGTCAAAATAACACAATGTGCGCGGATGCCGTGTTGTACGGTACAACTTGTACAACTTGTATCATAGATACGAGAGCTCCGCGCGTTGCCATCTGATGGCGTTTTTCAAGTGTCAGTGGTGTCACAGATTTTATAATACTAACGTACAGATACCTCATGTCATACAACGAAATGCGACTGCCGTAGCTCGGGCTATTCTTCGGGCAATTTTTTTCATACCGCTACTAGAGACATCTAGGGTGCGGGCTATAAATGCAGACATTCTGGTTGCTTAACTGTACCTTCATTTGCTTTTGTTGATATTTTCTGCACATAACCTACTAGTATTATATTATCTGTGATATTACTAAATAAAAATACATAATTTGAAATATGAAAACAAAACGGAAACCACCTATTACGTTTTTCAATCGTATTGTATCAGCGCCATCTATCAATTCACACTATAAACTGGTACTCAACTAGTACGTGTCATTACTCAACTCTGACAAGTTAAGACGAAAGTAGTTTTGATATGCATCGCCGTCATCATATAATTTGTATTAATTGATAATAAAGTGCATTATCGGACTTTGTCATACTTTTTGGTTCTTACAATAATCAAAACACTTATTTTTAGCAACATTTTTATGGGATTTTTCTTCGTTTTGCATGAACTTCGATTACAAATCGATAATTGTCGTGCCATCTATTGACATTTTAATGAACTAAGGTTTTCGTTGTATGCAATGAGACCCCGTGGTGGTGTCAAACAAAATAAACAAATCGGCTTTTTGGCGGGAACTCGCGGCAAGAGTTTGTCATTTTTGTTTTATTATCCGAAAAAATAGATATCGTAGTTTTTAATGCATAATATTGATAGTGTATTGTTCAATAAAGTGCCATTTAAGTGTCTAATATGTAGGATAATGAAATAAAAATGTGTAGACTGTGTTTCGAGTGCTCTCAAGAAGTCCATGAAATCTTCATCAAAAGTGCTATCATTTTGTTGAAGAATAGAGAAAAAGTTAAAGACGACAGAAATTGATAAATGAGAACTCAAATGAAATAGAAAAATATTTAGAGAAGAGCAAACTACGTAAGAATAGGCTGTATGGCCAGAGAAGCCTTTGCCTTTTCCTTGCAAAAGCAGGAAAGAACCAAACAAAAAAAAAACAAATCACAACGGAGCTGTCGGAGCTTGCTCCAGAGAAAAAAAACCTTCGAACAGAATAGAGATATAGCATTATTATTCCTTGAATAATAGAAGTCTTTGATAGGGAAGTGTTTGATCTTGTTTTTGTAAAATGGCCAAAATGCTGAATAAAGTATTACTATCGACGGACGTTGCGTTACTCTGTGTTCAACATGCTTTGTCAACAGAAAAAGAAGAAATAATGGGACTACTTATAGGAGAGGTAAAATACAATACAATACAATCCTTAAGTACTTAGAACCTCACAACTTATTTTCAAAAAATAAACCAGTTTTCTCTCTTTTGTAGGTTCATAATGACGGGAGCCTGGTATCCATAGTTTCGTCCGTTATACTGCGGCGTCTGGACAAAAAGCCAGACCGCGTTGAGATATCAGAAGAGCAACTGGTGCAGGCGACATTACGAGCCGAGGAGCTAGCCGCCGAAGTGGGCAGACCTCTGAGGGTTGTCGGCTGGTACCATTCACACCCACACATCACAGTTTGGCCCTCACATGTGGGTAAGAATCCATCAAATATCTATCTCCTAGTTATTCTCTCTCACAGTTTAGTTCAGGTTGTTCCTGTTTGTCCCTAGGAGCCTGTCCCCGAATAGGGACAAACAGAACTTTTATTTGTTCCTGAATATTTATGTGGGGACAAACAGGAATTTTAAAGTTTTGTTTGTCCCCAAAAAATTACTTGATTGTAGTTTTAAACCGGTTTCCATGCCACTGGTGCCAGGATTTGAGATTTTCATAAATTTTACTTCTAGTGACTGTTGTAACATTTTGTTTGAATAAAGTTTATTTATAGGGATGCATCAATACACCTTTTTGCCGATACAATACTGATACCTATACTATTATAAAAATATTGGCGATACCGATACGCTTGTTGAATTCAAATTAAGGTTAAATATTATAAATAAAATACAACTTGGGTTGTTTTTTAATTCATGTGAATTTGAATTTAGAATTAAAAATAAACATTAATAAGATTTTTGTTTAAAAACCAAGTATTCTCAAGTATCATGGATATAGGTGATTTCGCAGGTCTGTTTGAATAAGACCTGTGGTGAAAATAGTCTCTCAGCCTCAGTTGATACGAAAGAACTCATTTGGAAACTAAAGTACTTCTGCCCCATTTTTTTCAAGTAAAGCTTAAAATACGTCATTGCGCCAGAAAACAAGCGGATCTGCGTCTCTCAATAGAGGCCTTAAGTACCTTTCGACTTCTTCTTTGAGAGAATTACAGCTCAGAGTGGTCAGGGGCTGACCTTCCTCGGACTCTTTAAAAGTATTGTTGTATCGGGAGTAAAAATATCGCCGATGCCGATATCTCGCGAACTCCGAAGTATCGCCGATATATCGGTATCGGTATCGGATGCATCCCTAGTTTATTATTATATTTTTGTCAGCTGGAGCCGATATTGGCAGTCGTTGAGGGGCGCGATTTGTCAAAGAATAGCAAAGCCGTCAATGAGTTAATTTTATTTAGATTATGAAATGTTCAAAGAGCTGAAAATTGTTGATAAAAATAATTCAGGGACAAATAAAACTAAAAGTTCTGTTGCTCGTGGGGATAAACAGGAACAACCCTTTAGGTCATTCCACATTATCTCTTTGCCATGCAGTATCTTTCATGTTTTTGTCTTAGGTGTTTTTGTCATAATTTGTCATTTGGTTGCGAAAGGGGCAAGATGCAAAAGCACCCTCAATCCCGGGCTATACACTATGTCACATACCGCATCCGAAAGGTCGCTTTCAGCGCGGCGGTGATGTAGGTTTCTATATTAAACGCGGCATACCTGCTCGCGTATATAAGCACCCTGTCTCTGACAATGGTGTCGAGCAAATGTGGCTGTCCTTAACAATTAAATCAGTCTGCATTATAATAGGAACTGCTTACCGACCGCCGTGGTTTGATACTGATGAGTTCTTGGACACCTTAACGGACTCTATTGTGACATTGGCACAATTTGACAGAGTTATCTTATTAGGTGATTTCAACATAAATTTATTAAATTCTAACGATAGCAAAACATTAAATCAATTTCTAAAATCTACAGGTTTATATAATGTGGTGGACCAACCAACGCATTTTATGAAGTAAAATGCGTTGGTGTGCTACTCTTATAGATTTAATATAATATAATAATATCTATAATATCTGGGACAACTCACACACGGTCATCTGGCCCCAAACTAGGATTCCCTGTATGTATCTTGGGAACCAGAGACTGATATAATTACATACACATATACTTTTAAAATACATAAATATATAGATATAATACACCCAGACTCAGAGCAAACAATTCTGCTCATCACAGAAAAGTTTGCCCTGTGTGGGGATCGAACCCACGACTCTCGGATCAGAGGTCAGGATCTCTAACCACTTAGCCACCGAGTCAGTCAAATATGTACAAACTCTTCTGTTCTGAACGTTTTGGTCAATTACATTCCAGAATTGGGTGGACATCAATAGTATCTACAGAATTGAAGTAAAAAAATGATAAAATCCCACGAAAACAAATTACTTTTAGACCTATTGAGGATATCAACCTAGATGCTTTTAACGCTGATTTGGAATCTATAGACTGGGAATCCATTTTACTATTTGATACAATAGATAACATGGTTAGCACCTTCAATGAGTGGGTTTTGAATATTTTTGATATACATTCTCCGCTCAAAACAGTATTACTTAAGAATCATCACTGTCCATGGTTGACTGAAAATGTTAAGCATATAATGCAAGTACGTAACGCTGCACATAACAAATATCATAAAAGTAGGAGTGAAGACCATAAATCATAGTATAAAATGTTAAAAAGTGTAGCACTAACTTCTTTGCATAGTGAAAAAAGAGCTTACTTCGAACATCATATTAATTCAAATACCTATAAATAACGCAAAAAAACTATGGAAAAATTTAAAAAGAGATATCTTGCCTAATTTCAAAAACTCTTCCAGTTTACGTGATTATTTTGTAGATCCTAATGTAATAAATGATTGTTTCATTGATGTTCCTGGAAATAACAGTGTTACAATTTCGAAAAAAAATCCAATGAACCAAACAAGTAACACATTTTTTTCCATACATATCCTTCACGGTGCCGCCCTCTCTTTTACTCATGTCGTGCGTGACTCGTGAGCTTAACATGATTCGATAATTTGTAGCAATCTTCGCTACAGTTCGTGGACACGAACTCGCACAGTTTCCAACCAGATGGTTAGTTCGTGCGGACAGAAAAGTCACAGTATTCGTTAAATAATAGTTAATATCCTTATTAATGCCTCCGACATGGCTTAACGACTGCCATCTAATGATAGCAGCCGGTGCCAATGGCTTAACGTGCCTTGCGAAGCATGGAAACGGTCGAAATAAATGCCACTAACAGTAAAAACCCATCCAGGTTTTGACCGTATCTGTAGTCAGTTAACCTGCGTGATCGATGAGACCAAGCAAGCCACACTGAACCACGACCGCTTCTATGTTCGTGCTGAAGAAGCGTCCCAAAACCACGTATATCAAAATTAAAAGTGTTTAAACGTAGTTTTAGTCAATTAACAAGGATATCAACTATTATTTAACAAATACTGTGACTTTTCTGTACGCACCAACTAACCATCTGGTTGGAAACTGTGCGAGTTCATGTCCACGAACTGTCGCGAAGATTGCTACACATTATCGAATCATGTTAAGCTCACGAGTCACGCATGACATGAGTAAAAGAGAGGGCGGCACCGTGAAGGATATGTATGGAAAAAAATGTGTTACTTGTTTGGTTCATTGGATTTTTTTTCGATCCCGTGCAAAAGTTGGTAGTATTTGTACTTTTTTAGAAAGCTTATGAAACAAGGAACTTTTGTCATTAATTTGTACGCCAAGTTCACTACATTTTTTTCTAGTAATACTCAATTACTTATGGAACATTTATACAAAATAATATTTTTATGCAACTTAAGGTTAAACGTTAGTGCTCCCTGGTTGAAAAAATCCGTTAGATGGCGTTAATCTGACTATAACTTGGTTTCTCGATTTAAAAATAGTATAAATAACCCTAAACTATACTACGTAAAACAGCGAGCAGCTACATGATCAATGTACGCTAATAAACCATAATAATGTTAATTTAATAAGGATTTCGATATTTTTTTTTTTTTTTTTTTTTATGGCAGAGGTGGCAAACGAGCAGACGGATCACCTGATGGTAAGCGATTACCGCCGCCCATAGACACCCGCAACACCAGAGGAGTCACAAGTGCGTTGCCGGCCTTTGATTTGGGAGTACGCTCTTTTCTTGAAGGTTTGAATGTCGTATCGGTCCGGAAATACCGCAGGCGACAATTCATTCCACAGTTTGGTTGTGCGAGGCAGAAAGTTTCTAGTGAAACGCACAGTTGTGGACTGCCAACCATCTATGTGATGGGGATGAATATGTTGTCGCGTAGAACGATGGCGGAAAGAGGCGGCAGGGATCAATCCGAACAATTCCTCGGAGCACTCCCCATTGTACATGCGATAGAGAATGCAGAGCGAGGCTACATCTCTACGCAGCGCCAGGGAGTCAAGCCGATCTGAAATATCCTGGCAGTCGACGATTCGAGTTGCCCTTCGTTGAATGCGGTCCAGAGGGAGAAGCTGGTACTGGGGTGCCCCTGCCCAGAGATGAGAACAGTATTCCATATGAGGCCGAACCTGCGCCTTATAAAGTTGCAGGCGATGCGCCGCAGTGAAATACTGTCTCGATCTATTGAGCACACCAAGCTTCTTCGAGGCTAATTTAGCCTTACCCTCTAGATGGCCACGGAACTGGACTTCACTCGATATGTCGACACCAAGAATTCCGATACTAGCTGAGGCATTTAGGGGAGTGTCCTCAAAACGAGGTGATACGACAAATGGCATTTTCTTGGCAGTGAACGCGCAAACTTGTGTCTTAGTGGGGTTAAATTGGACCAAATTAAGTCGACCCCATTCTGAGACTTTCTTTAAAGAGGCCTCAATTTCCGTCACAAGTTTGTTTCGGCTCTCGATGACGCTTTCCCGAGAAATATTGGCACGGCCGGTATAGAAGGCATCACCTGTGCTGTCATCCGCATAACAATGAGTGCTGCTGATTTGCAGCATATCATTGATATGCAGAAGGAACAGTGTAGGCGAAAGCACACAGCCTTGAGGGACACCAGCATTCACAGACATAGAATCTGAGCATGCACCGTCGACTACGACCTTTATGCTTCTGTCTGCAAGAAAACTAGTGACCCATTTGCATAATTCCTCGGGAAGCCCATAAGAAGGAAGCTTCGCAAGAAGTGCTTTGTGCCAGACCCGATCGAAGGCCTTCGCTATGTCCAAACTAACGGCCAAAGCTTCCCCCTTAGTCTCGATCGCCTGTGCCCAACGATGTGTCAGGTAGACAAGAAGATCACCAGCGGACCGGCCCTTACGGAAACCGTACTGTCGGTCACTAAGCAGCTGGCGGTCCTCTAGGTACCGAAGGAGCTGGCTGTTGATAATGGACTCCATTATCTTTGAGAATAAGGAGGTTATGGCTATCGGCCGGTAGTTGGACGGATTCGAGCGGTCACCTTTTTTAGGGATCGGGTGCACCAAAGCTGTCTTCCATGACTTCGGGACTACGCCAGTGGAGTATGAGAGCCGAAAAAGGCGCGTTAAAACTGGAGCCAACTCTGGAGCACACACCTTCAACACGATAGGAGGGATTCCGTCGGGCCCACTCGACTTATGAATGTCGAGGGAAAAAAGTGCTTTACGCAGTGAGCGTTGGTGGAACCGGATATCCGGCATACAGCTCGTGCACCGCGGTATGGTCGGCGGCTCGTTTCCCCCGTCATCCAACGTTGAGTTGGACGCAAAGAGTTTGCCTAGAAGATCGGCTTTCTCCTTTGCGTCGTGGGCCAATGAATCATTTCCCATGTGCAGTGGTGGAAATGATGGCGTGCAGAAATTCCCCTGGACAGCTTTGGCCAGAGACCAGAACGCACGAGTTCCCGAAGGAAGACGCTCTAGTCTCTCGCCAATTCTGCCTATGTGCGCTGACTTTGCCCTGGCAATGTCTCTTTTGAAGGACCTGGAGGCAAAGTTAAACTCCTTTTTTAATACGCTGGTCTTTTCATCCCGTACCTTCGCCGCATTTGCCCAGGCTTGGTAACATTCCTGCTTTCGGCGAGAAGCCTTTTTGCAGGACCGACCAAACCAAGGCTGGGATTTGCCGCCAATGGGGACCACTGAGGATGGGATAAAAAGCTCCATACCCTGCAGCACCACATCAGCGACAGAATCGGCAGCGAAGTTGGGATCATCCGGCGTGAAGCAAACCTGCCCCCAAGGGTAGGACGCAAAGAAAGACCGCATCCCATCCCAATCTGCTGACTTGTAATGCCACACACGACGGCGACAGGCGACTCGCGGTCGCGGCGGGCACGTGAGTGGCACCGTACTCCGGATAAGGCAGTGATCCGAAGAGCCGAGTGAGGCGTCAACGGATACTTGGTAGCCGTCCGGATGAGAAGTCAGCAGAAGGTCCAACAGTGAAGGTTCATGGTTCTCCACATCTGGGATTCGCGTGGGCGTAGTAACCAGTTGTGTCAAACCATATGCCAGGGCGAAGTCGTGAACAGATCTCCCCGCATGATCGGTCTTGCTAGAACCGAGCCATTCGGCGTGGTGGGCGTTAAAATCGCCGAGTACCACGATCTCAGCGGATGGGATCTGCTGCTGCACAGTATCTGCAGCCATTTGGATGTGCTCAATGAGTCGGTCAGTTTCGCCATCGCCGGTATGGGACCTATATAGGCACGAATAGACGCGGGGATGGTCATCGCCGTCTACACGTAGCCATATGGTGGAGAGGTCCCTACCTTCAAGGTTGCTGAGACGGCGAGAACTGATATCGTCTCTAACGTACACGCACACTCCAGCCCTAGGCACGAAGGAGTGTTCCAGTCCATACCCAGGGTAGGAGAGGTATGATGTGTCTGCTGGGGACGATATCTGTGTCTCGGTCAGGAAGAGCAAGGCCGGCTTTGCTGTCTCTAGGTGGTAGTGAACAGCATTAATGTTTGAGTGTAAGCCCCTGATGTTGCAGAAGTCCACGGCCAGCGTGGCAGGGGGTGCCAAGGTGTTTTTGCCCTTCCCTTGTGCAACTGGATGATGGAGCGCTGTTATGCCCCCCCCAGAGTACGACGAGGGGCGGCCTGGACGTCCAGGCTCAGGCACATTGTATCCTGAGCATGGACGTCCAGAGAGGGATTCTCCAGCGCTAGCGCAGCTGGTACCCTCCTGGGGTAACAAATTTGGTAACTGCGCTATCATTGGGGGGGGGGGGGGGGGGGGTTTGGGCCTCCGGTACCCTCACTCACTCGGCGAAACACAACGCAAGCGTTGCTTCACGCCGGTTTTCTGTGAGGCCGTGGTATCACTCCGGTCGAGCCGGCCCATTCGTGCCGAAGCATGGCTCTCCCACGGAAAGGAATATATACAATATTTGTCCCCTTACAATTATAGTTTTGCGTTTATCTCGTATGAATAAGGGCTCAAATTACGCACACATACATAAAATTTTCACGTATATGATGCTTATTTTTGACTTACCTCTATAAGTAGTCCATAACCTAGAGGTGCAATCGGCAAATTTTGTACGAACTTTTTACGTTATTGCTTTTTAGGTCCGGGTTCGTATCCTACGAGACTTTATTGTTTTTGTCTTTTTATTTTTTTATTTAGTATGAACATAAGTAAATATTAAATAACAAGACCCAAGAGCAACAAAAAAGATTTTTTAAAAGAAAAAATCATGTCTAGCAATCATTCATAGCATTGACCTGCAAGGAGATATGTATCACGCCTCCCCCGCGAATCAGGACACCAGGGAAGACAGCAGCAGCTGGTCGAGGTGACGGATCCACAGGAGTCCCCCATTGGTTCTGACTTCATAATGTACTCCACCCAGACGTCGGGTTATTGTGCCGAATTCAAATTTCCTGGCAAGAGAGGAGTAACTCCTGGCCACCTTTTCTCCAGGAGAGAAATGCCTCCTTGTCCCCTGACTACGTGGCCCCGGTCTAGGTTTGGGACTAGCATGGCATGTAGTTTGGTTTTGAACTCTTTTCCAAACATACAAACATCAGTAGGTAGGGAGTCCCTCTTGGAGTTTCTGTCTGCCTCAAGCGGACTGAGGTCTCCCCTTGAGTGGTGAAGTAATACTTAGTTTTCGTAATGTAGTTTTCAGTGCTATACACAACTCCTCAAACTCGAATGTGTACGAGGTTTCTTCCTCAAGATGTTTATCTTCGGTTTCTAGTTCTATGTTGTTCTGTATTTCGAAAAATTTCTTTATTGTTTTGTCGTGTGACTCCAAGCGGGTCTATATACTTGGGTCTTGAGTGTCGAGCACATTTTCTGTGCGCGTTAATAAACTGTACTGAGCTTCTTGTACGTTTTGATTTCTTTAAATCCATTGAATTGGCCTCGTCGCCAATATTAAAAACATAAAATATCTGTTCAGTCACATAACATTTATTGAATAACAACGTTGCCTAGCAATGGCTTGCAAGGAGATACGTATCAAGCAAGGAGATACGAAGTGATGTCGACAATATCTGGAGGCACGGCGGCGCGGCGCGGCGGTGCCTTTGCAAGCCAAGTCTTACGCTATTTGGAGTCACAGAACTGCAAGCTAAGGAGAGTATCAAACTTCGCAATCACAGATTAGCATATTTTTTATATATATGTCATAGGGAATGGCCCCCTTATTACTTCCGTTATGTGGCAGCATGAAATTCGTTTTCACTGTCGAGAAAAATAGATTCTTTTTTTTTTAAATTTATTTTATCCATACAGATAAAAGTTTTTCAATTAATGTTCAAGCACATGAAATGATATCAATGACAATAGACACATTTATCAGAAAAGTTGATGTTTTGTTAATTAAAATAACATAATTATCAGTATAATCATTTAAAGAATAATGAATTACTCCAATATTACAATACACATTTATATTCAGTCACTCACTCTCACGGTCTCATCAGATTGATTGACAATAACACATTCACTGTGATGATAACCATCACAGTTACTTAGTTAACAACCCAATATCGTCCCAGTGACTGAATTTACATGTGTAATATAATTTTAAAATAATTCATTCTAATATAAATAATGATACTGATAATTTTCTAATTATAATTAATAAAGCATCTAGTTTTTTGTTGTACTGATGAATAACAATTGTGTTTCAAATCTGACATTTGTATCTTCTATTCTAAAATACATTTAATTTTATTTGAATTCTGGATACACTTGGATTTTTTTTATGGAGGATATGAATATTCCATAATTCATTATTAATTTATTTTCTCTGTACAAGATAAAATACAAAAATACAAGGTACCTAACATAGCACAAATAATTCTTTTGTTTTAAAAATTCTTCCTTCACTGTTGGCACCTGAATAGTGTAAGCTTATATGTATCCGAGGTCAAATTTTATGATTAAAAAAAAAACCACTTGGCACACGTATATGGTACTAGATGCTATCGTTTAAAAAATATGCACTAATGGCATAAACAAAAAATATTGGTAGAAAGCCAAACTAATCCAAAATATAAAAACATAAACACTAACGGCATTTTGAACGTTGCACGGCGCAAGGCATTCGTGAGCGTTTTACTCTGCCGCGCTTCAGTTAACTATTATATTGGGCAATTATCTTGAATTTAGTGCAGTTTTCGGATGAACCGAGGACGCAGCCTTCAGTTTTGGATTGATTTTGTACCATGTCAGACAAAAAAATTAAAATGAACAAAAATCGAACCTGCTATATTTGATAGCGATAAGACGCCTTTGCATATCAATGTTTTAAATATTTTGTGTGTTTTCGTTGTTATTTGTACTATTTTGGTGTGCAATAAAGTATATTTATCTTATCTTGTCTTAACTATTTTTGTTTCAAAAAAATATTACTGTTCATTTCCTGTTCCTTCTTAAAGTCTATATCAATGAGCACTTGACCCTAAGCAACAAGAAGCTATTTCGGGATGCAAGAGAAGCCGCCAGGAAGCACGGTTATCGCTACGTGTGGGTCAAGCACGGGACGATACTCGTGCGTCAAAATGACACCTCCCCAGTTATTGCTGTTCGCAGCAATGACGACGTGGCTAAAATTAAGCCTAACCCCGCTTGAAAATCGCTGTAACTGTATGAATCGTGCCTCAAGTGAACCTGCGAAACTCTGTATGTTTTTCATGGTGGTACTGTTATTTTTTTTGTGTATGTGACGCTTACTTTTTTTGTTGCCAAAACTTTGGTAAGCCCGATTCACGTAACTACTTAACTTTTCTTGTTATTCCACAGAACACATACTCAATCCATATAAAATCTCCTACACCTAATGAACATTGCATTCTCTGTTTTCTGATCTACTCTATGGTAATTGTACAATATGAAATACGCCTGCATAGCTACATACATTATTTTATAGTTAATACGCTTCTTGTCTATAATTTAAGCAACTTAGTGGTCATATCACTGCCACGAAATAATTATAATAACAACAGCCAGCATTTGTCCTTATTACTTGGATGTTTGAGAACATTAAACGGAAGTTATTTGATAATACCGACCATCATAGTTGTACACTCTTTTTTCCAACATATTTCATATATTAGGACATTGATTAATACCTTTCGATCTTTAATCAAATATCATCATAATTTTAACATGCTATACACATTACTAGTAACTAAAAATAGGCTAAATGTCCTGTTCGTTAATAATCCTACCCCCCAACCTCACAATATTTACTTTAGTTTTGTAGAACTGATACTGAACAATTGGGATAATATGGTTTATTTACTCTTAATAATTGCGACATTAGCGTCTTATTTATATACATTACGTATTCTCAGATCTCGACTACTAGATTTTATTTCAAACTATATTCACACTGTTAGAAGGATTGACAAGTACTGTTCTATTCACGACCACTGCATTATTTTATTAAAATATTTGATAAGTTGGATAAATCACTTTGTATATAAACACTCGTTATTTTTAGAACGTCACGGGCGCGGGTGATCAACATCAATTAAGTATATACTACCAGAACTGTGGTGGCATTCGCACGAAACTAAACGCTTTATACATGAATATTTTATCTAACGACTATGACATAATAATCCTTACTGAAACTTGGCTCATTCCTGGTATCTGTGAAGGTGAATTTATTGATAATAGGTATCTAGTATTTAGATGCGATCGGGACCGAGCGGCGAGCGGGCGGCGGGACGGCGGCGGGGTGCTGGTAGCCGTGCGCCGTGAGCTGCGGCCGGCCGAGCGCCGCCTGCCGCTGCCGCGCGCCACTGCCGCCGCCGCCGCCCCTTCCACCTCGGGCACCGCCATCGCCACCGCTGCTGCTGCCGCTCTTTTAGATCACGTTACCGTTGAGTTGCCTATATCTGCCAAACGCGCTGGCCTTCGTCACTCTCATCTAATTGCCGCTGTTTATATACCACCTAAGCAACCAGCTGAAACCTATGCCGTTTACTTTGATACCTTAAGCGACTTCATCACCACAGAAAACCCAGAATATTTCTGGCTAGCCGGTGACTTTAATCTACCTGACTTATTATGGGACAATCTGAGCGACCCTTCCTGTGTTTCCCTCGCAAACAATTTTATTACTCCGACCGGTAGGCATTTATATAATTTTTTATCAATGACAAACTCCACACAATTTAATTACATAAAGAACACCAATGGTCGTATCTTGGACCTATTTATATCTAATGCAGATTGTTATTTGACGACTTCCTTTAACCCCCTTTTACCGCCTGACCGTCACCATCCTCCGCTTAGTATTTTAACTGAACTTGCCAAGGGATCCGAATTTATAAAACAAAACAAACGAAAAAAATATTGTTATCATAAGGCGAATTATAACGCATTAAATGCTGACATTTTGGAAATGGACTGGACAACACTGTTTGCGAACTTAACTGCCGAAAACGCTGTAATGTTATTTTATGAAAAAATTTACACCTTAATTAAACTACATGTTCCTCTTGTACAGGTAAAGAGTGGGGAGTTCCCTGTCTGGTTCACACCTGCGCTTATCCGTATCTTGAACTCTAAGTCGAGGTACTGGCTAAAATGGAAAACTTATAAAAATATAAGTGATTATGAGATATACTCAGTTTATCGGAATCGATTTAAGGATCACTGTAAAAAGTGCTACGACAATTATGTACAGTCTATTGAGAATGAGATCCATAACAATATGAAATATTTTTGGAACTTTATTTCGAATCGTAGAGCCAAACAGGGAGTTCCAACTACTATGTTTTATAATAATGAAACAGCAAATGATCCAAAATCAATCTGTAATATGTTGTCCAAATTCTTCCAGTCTGTTTATGAGCCGTCAACACTTGATATCAACACATGGTCCTCACCTGCTGATAATTCTAATCATGATATTCATATTCACACTATTAACTTCTCGGTAACGGATGTCCATCGCGAACTCAGAATGCTTGATACTACTAAGGGGTGTGGCCCTGATGGTATTCCGCCATCGTTTCTAAAGCAAACAGCAGATGGAATATGTAATCCTCTTTGTATATTATACAACAAATGTATTTCTGAGGGAGTGTTTCCCAGTGTATGGAAACTTGCAAACATAACACCGGTGCACAAAAGTGGTTCTAAATGTAATGTGGAAAATTATCGTCCAATTTCTATCTTATCAACCTTGTCAAAACTCTTTGAGAGATTGGTTCACAACGCCATATATCCTTTGCTCCACAACATTGTTATTCCTGCTCAACATGGTTTTGTGAAGAACAGATCCACTATTACAAATCTTTTGATTTTTACTACACATCTCTTTGAAAACATGGACGGGCGTGTACAAGTGGACGCGATATACACCGACTTCAAGAAGGCTTTTGACAAGGTTGATCATGAACTTCTCTTAAATAAAATTGCCTTCAACGGCATTAAAGGCAACTTACTTCGATGGTTTTCATCCTACGTGACGTCAAGAACTCAACGTGTGGTGGTTAATAATTATGAATCCGAATCTTTCCTTGTTTCCTCTGGGGTACCCCAGGGATCCATTTTGGGACCACTGTTATTTATTCTCTTCATCAACGACATTAATACTTGTTTCAGTCATTGTAATTTTCTACTTTACGCGGATGATTTGAAGGTTTATTCAAGTATTCAGTCCATCTTGGACTGTTACAAGTTTCAAGAAGACTTAGACAGGCTATACACTTACTGCAAAAACAATAAACTACACTTAAGCTTGTCCAAGTGCTATAAAATAACTTTTACTAAGAAAATTAATAATTTTTCATATTATTATAATTTAGGTGGTTCCCCTCTACCCAGTTCCCAAATTGTTCGTGACCTCGGTGTTCTCCTCGATCAACAACTTCATTTTGACACTCATATAGATAAAATTATTAGTAATGCCTTTCAGATGTACGGTTTCGTAATGCGATCCTCTCAAGATTTTAAGCGACCCTCGACTTACCTTCATCTCTTTAATACTTTAGTTCGACCACATCTTGAATATGCTGCCCAAATATGGAACCCATTTTATGATAAATATATTGATCGTATTGAGAATGTTCAAAGAAAATTTATTCGCAGAATGCATTATAAGTGTGTCAGAAAAAAACTTTCTTATTCTAATTTACTCAAACATTATTCGGTATTATCACTTGACGCTAGAAGAAAATTGACCAATACAGTTACTTTATATAAGATCTGTAACAATAAATTTGATTGCCCAATGCTCACAAGATATATATCCTATGTAGTTCCTTCTGGTAAGCCTCGTACCGTCAAACATGACAAACTTTTCTTCACATCTCGCTGTAGGACTAATGCTGGCGTTCGATCTCCGCTCAGGCGTATTGTCAGTGTGTACAATGATCACTTTTCACATATTGATCCATTTGTATTATCTCCAGTTAGGTTTAGAAGGTTAGTTTTAGAACATCTCACAAGCAAAGTTTAATGTTTTCAAGTGTTATTACTTACCTACTTTTATCCTTTATAAAATATGCCATAGCATCATCATAATTCATCATGTGATTCACGTATTTGTGTACTAGTTATAAGTCACACTTTGTCTCTGTATATTTACACTTTTTGTTTTCAACTCGTGGATTTCGCTGTGGACCATGTATGTATACACATTTTATATTGTTACGATTTTTGTTATAAGTCTTGTACATGGTTGTTTGAATTCCCAAAAAAAAAAAAAAAAAAAAAAAAAAAAAAAAAAAAAAAATATTTTGCTCCGTATCCTAAAGGGCGGGCGATCCCTTTGTCCAGAATCCAGATGTGTAAGTACCTCACTTGCACAACAACTAGTTGGAAATAGGGAAGCTTATATTTTATTAGGCCGGAAACCCCATGACTAATGAATAACGAGTATACCTTTGTTCTAGCTGAGTGCTCATTCCTCAGACATAATTCGGGGCATTTCATTTGTCTTTTTTGAGGGCGAAAACACAACAGAGCGGCGCGGCGCCGCGACGCTGAAATCGGCGGCGCGCGTTGCGCCGCACCGCCGAACGCAGCGTTGCGCGGCGCGCGTGCCGCGCCGCTCGTAGCTGCGGCGCACACCGCTCCTAGCCGCGGCGCGCACCGCTCGTTTCCGCGGCGCGACGCTCGTAGCCGCGGCATGCGCCGCTCATATCTGCGGCGCGCACCGCTCGTATCTGCGGCGCGGCGGCTCATAATGAAATCCACAGTTTCTGTAGGTCGCACGCTTGTTTTTAGGGTTCCGTAGCCAAATAGCAAAAACGGAACCCTTATGGATTCGTCATGTCTGTCTGTCTGTCTGTCCGTCCGTATGTCACAGCCACTTTTTTCCGAAACTATAAGAACTATACTGTTGAAACTTGGTAAGTAGATGTATTCTTTGAACCGCATTAAGATTTTCACACAAAAATAGAAAAAAAAATCAATGAATTTTGGGGGTTCCCCATACTTAGAACTGAAACTCAAAAAATTTTTCGAACATCATTTTTTTCTAAACTGAATAGTTTGCGCGTGAGACACTTCCAAAGTGATAAAATGTGTGTCCCCCCTGTAACTTCTAAAATAAGAGAATGATAAAACAAAAAAATATATATGATATACATTACCATGCAAACTTCTACCGAAAATTGGTTTGAACGAGATCTAGTAAGTAGTTTTTTTAATACGTCATAAATCGTAAACCGCAATTTACCTACAACGAACTACAAGATCTTTTATATTATGTTACTTGCTGCTACGGAACCCTTCATGGGCGAGTCCTAAGTTCTTAATGTTCTAAGTATGGGGAACCCCCAAAATTTATTGTTTTTTTTTTCTATTTTTGTGTGAAAATCTTAATGCGGTTCACAAAATACATCTACTTACCAAGTTTCAACAGTATAGTTCTTATTGTTTCGGAAAAAAGTGGCTGTGACATACGAATGGATAGACAGACAGACAGACAGACATACATGACAAATCCGTAAGGGTTCCGTTTTTGCCATTTGGCTACGGAACCCTAAAAACAAGCTTCCGACCTACAGAAACTGTGGACATCAAATGAGCCGCCGCGCCGCAGATACGAGCGGTGCGCGCCGCGGATGTGAGCGGCGCATGCCGCGGCTACGAGCGTTGCGCGCCGCGGGTACGAGCGTTGCGCGCCGCGGCTAGGAGCGGTGCGCGCCGCGGATACGAGCGGCGCGGCGCGCGTGCCGCGCAACGCTGCGTTCGGCGGCGCGGCGCAACGCGTGCCGCCGATTTCAGCGTTGCGGCGCCGCGCCGCTCTGTTGTGTTTTCGTCCTGACAGTTACATCTAAAGCCACAATGTGATTTGAACTGCATTTGCACCGAATTAGCTCTAAACAAGCGGTAGCAGCCACAGCAGTAGTCCATGTCGGTATCTACTGATTATTTGTGCCTATTTCCCACCTTCACTGAGCCGGACGTGAGAGATTTTGAATAGGCACTAATGTCTGATCCCATACGTGGATACCCTGGTATAGTGCTCTCAGAAGATGTTGTTGAAAACTTTCGCCCGTTGATGGAATATTCTCTATTTGTCGGTCTCTTTTAGAGAATAATTCTCGCCCGCAATCGGTTAAGCTGGTGCACTAGATCTTAAACAATCAATTTAAAATCATTTTATACCACAAACAGAGAAATCTATGTCCAATACAAAAATATCGTTTTTTCAAACTGTCTTGTCATAGGTATATGGTTATGATAAATTTTTCGAAAGTTTTTTGGCGCTTGCAATGTCTCCACAAGCCAGCATTTTGAAACCGAGAGTTGCTGGAGGAGAAACATTACAGGTTTCGTACGCGGTTTTCTTTCCTCCTCCATTACAGGCTGAAACGGTATCACACCCTGTTAGAGCATAGAATAAGGACAACATTTTTCCTTTTTTGGTCTTGTAATAGAATTAAATCATGAGTTTCGTATGTACAAAATGTATCTAAAAATAAAATTTTCATATAGGTAAGTAATTTAAAATAAAACCTAAAGATGCTGCGATTTTGTCACAATTTCAAGAACATAAAAAGCAACAGCGCTGCCCATACTTCATGCTCTGACAGGAAGTGATACTGTTTTTTAGCCTTTAATTGAAGAGAAAAGAAAACTGCGTTCGAAGCCTGGAATGCCTGTCTTGTGGAGACATTGAAAGCGCCAAAATACTTTGGAAAAATTGATCATAACCATGTTTGTCAAGTAAGTTTGAATAAAACGAGGGTTTTGTACATAGACGAATATGTTTAGGAATATATTTTGGTGACAAAAAATATTGTGTAAGTGAATAACTGTTTATCCTTTTTTTTTAAATAAATTATTCTATAACCTGATTATAGAACTAGCGATTCAGTGTTTAATAAAACTTGGCGCTACATGGTGGGAATTCATAACTTTTTACAGTCGAGTCTATAAAGATTGACGTGTAAGACTTTTTACTTGATATGTAAATGTTTTTGCGGGATTTTACTTACCGCGTATGAAAATCTACACTTCGTTGTCTAGTCGCTCGCTTCACATCAGGAGGTTGCGAGTTCGATTCCCGGTGGAGTCTAACTATAATATGTAAGACTCCGTTTGGTCGGTGGTAGTGCATTCTCGGAGCCTGCCTGGTTAGCTATCATCTTTTATTTACCCTCAATTGGTAAGCCCTTGGCATCATCTCACCTGATAGTAAGTGACCATGATGCCGAATATGAAAGCGGGCTTACCAAGCTAGGCGGGTTCAGAAAATGCCCTACCACCAACCACACCGAATCCACAAAGTTACACCCCGTCGGGAATCGAACCCGCGACCTCCTAATGTGAAGCGAGCGGACAAGCCACTACGCTACGGAGGCAGTTAAAATTTTAAATGGGGCATGGTATAAGAGGAGTCTAAAAATTTGTGAATGCACCTTATACAGGGTGTAACTTCCGGAAACTTTAACAGGCTGTCCCATTTATGAAATTGTAAAGCTTATCTTAAGGAACCCATACAAAATTCGCATAAAAATTAAGTTTTCATATAATATGGTCACCTAATCGGCCAATTTTGTATGGTGTGTCCAAAAATTGTCTTAAGTATTCAGCATTCTTAAGGTTCATTCGGAAAAGTTGTTGTTTCATTAGTGGATCCCATAATAAAAATTTCCAGGAGTGATCTTTTTACATCCTGTATAAGTAAAAATATCAGCCTGTGTATCACAAATATCGAGCTGAAACTAACAACTAGACCTTGTTGGGTAAACAATATTTTCGTCTGTCAGATGTCCTTGATTTGAGAATGACAGCGCCTTTTTTTTCTGAATATAAAAAAGGTTGCCAGCATAAATTACTCAGACTAAAAAGTCTTTATAATAAATTTGCTACTTTGGTAATGCTCAAGCAAAATGAAAGATGGCGCTAAAAACGAAATCCTCAGCTAAACAAAGCTTATCAGACTAGTTGAGATTGTAGTTACTGTCATTTCAGAAAGATGGTGCTGAATTATACACCACTACATGCGTAAAATTTATGGTATTTTACGGCAGTTTTTAATGATATTACAAAATAAATTATATAATTATATACATTTGGCGAAAATAAAACGTTGTAAAGTTTACGTTGGACAGATAAAATCAAAAATATTGTGTATTTGTATAGTTTTGACTGAAATAGGGTGACTGACGTTTAACCTTAAGACCGTTTCTTTTTGAGACTATGTGAGTTTTGGGCAAGGATTTTTTTTTTCAAAGCAAGCGATCATTTCTCAGCTTTTAAAAAAGTATCAATTTAATGTAAACGGTGTAATGGTTTTTTCATAATTAATTATTTTTGGTAACAAGGTAGAAAATTTCAAAAAAATCTAAAAACAGTAATATCTCAGTAACCATACATTTTTGACCCCTGGTTAACAGGGCGTAATTTGTTGCATATGACCTCTAGTATAACCCCTTTGAAGAATCACGTCGAATTACCAATCACCCTGTATATTATTATTTTATTTTAGTTTGTATAATGTTTGCGCTGTGTGCGTGTGTTCACTCTGCGCCCTGGTCCCGGTAGAATAACAGCGTTGCAGAACTTGCAACATCAAAGCTGAACCGGTGCCATTTCAATGCACAGTCTCAGCCATGGTTTTTCTGTATTTTTGTTATTAAGTTTCTAACATATGTATTTTCTTTATATGCTGTGTTGAATAAAATGATTTATCTATCTATCTATCATAGGTCTTTCCCACATCCCAGAACATATTGAACCATTTCAGGAAGAACACCTTAAGCACAAAAATATACAAAACACATTTTTTTAAGAAACTAGCCTTAGGTAATTTTAGACTAATAGTATTGACTGCTAAGTATTGTAATTTTTACCTTCTAACCATCCTTCCCTCTTAAAAATGCGAAATGTTGCTTATAATGCGTTAGAGATTTTACCTATGGCAAAATGACAAAAACAGTTGAGATTTTGGTGAGGATCGATTTTGGTGAAAAACATCTGAAGGGACCCATTGACCGCTACGCTACTCTTTGACAAACCGACTGGCAGGCGGTTAGAATGTTAATACTGCCATAATCTTGGATCTTGTAATCTGAAAATAAATGGATAGTAAATAAATAAATTATTTTTTTGGGGACAAACGAAAATTCCTGTTTGTCCCCACATAAATATTCGGAGACAAACAAAACTAAAAGTTCTGTTAGTCCCCATTCAGGGACAGGCTTCGTGGGCACAAACAGGAATAACCCTTAATTAGGCTAATTCTAGTCAAACTGTGTTAGAGAACATCTTTTATTGTGTTTTACCTTAAAAATAGACTGTTCTGTTCAGTTCAAAGTTCAAAGTTACATTTTAATGGTTTTTACATGTTTTAATAAGTTTTTGTTTTTATTTATTTTAGACAAGGTTGTTATACCTTTTTAGAAATCTAATTAAACGTAGATATTTTTTAAAGAATCTGCACGCTTAATGTATAAGTATTTTTTTAGATCCTTTATCCTCTATTTTGTTCAATAATGTTTTGAAATATTTTGAAGTTTTTGTCATTTTATGCTGTAACTTCAGAATATTTATACATATTGTCACGGTCTAACCAAAATAGATTGAGAACCACTCAGTGGCGTAGCGTAGGTTTTCGCCGCCCGGGGCCGATTGGAAATTTGCCGCCCCTTTCTATTTTCATCATTAGTACAATAAAAAAAAGTCAAATAAAGCAGCCAAATTCTATAATCAATTAAAAATGTACTCTTCGCGTTTTTTTTTCAAAGCAATTTCGATGTGCATGTCACGTTTGATAGCTTATTTTTGGGAATATGGCGCGAGCAAAGCGAGCGCGAAATTTTTTTAATATATAATTATATCTAATATTTATTTATGTTAAACCAACAAAAACCCTTTTACTTGGAGCGCTCAGCGCCATTTTAGTTAGCGTAGGTAGGTACCCCAACTTCCAGAGTGCTTGGCGCCCCATGAACTCGACGCCCTGTGTCTGTGCACAGGTGGCACGACACAAAAGCCGGCCCTGTGTAAAATAGTACTTTACTGCGCCGTTGCTGTACGGGTTTCAGTCTTCATACGATAACATTTGTTTTCATGACGTTTTAGCTGGGTCATATAACTTTGAATATTTTTTATCATATATTTCGTCCGCTCAATCTGCCGTCCCCCCTGGTCTTGCCACCCGCGTGCTATGCACAGCTTGTACGCCCGCTTGCGGCCGGTCTGCATATAGTTGTGACGACATCTATCGCACCGCCACGAACTAAACCTAGAACGCGCTATTGAAAGTTTCTTCGGATTAACTAGGTACCTGCGGTAAATAAGGCCCACCTTATTTGAAATCCGTATAAATATTAGATTGTAAGGTATAAACGCATAAAACAAGTTTCAATTTAAAGGATATTTATTTTTCCTTGTAACAACATAACATTTGCAAGTCTTTTTTCTCTATAAACATCGAAATCAAAAGGTTTTTTAATCTCGCCATCTGGGCCTATTTAAACTAGGGCTGTTTAATAAAGCCCGCATCAAACAGTTGCTGTTTTCTTTTTAAAATAGTAATAAATACAATAAAACTATAACTAAAAATGAAACTTCTTTCATATTAAAACAGTAAACAGCCACAAAACTGCTTAACTTACAATTGTAATTTTTTTCATGTGGGCTTATTATTTAAGTACGAGGCAATCACAATAAATTCAGATCTTTAAGTTAAACTAGCTTGAAATATGCAGATATTTGTAATTATCTATCAAAATGTAACAAAAAACATCAAAAAAATATTTCTAAAAAGATTGTTCTCTTTTTTTTATAATGGCTCGTGGGCCTTATTTAACTACGGGTGTTTAATAACGCCCACTATTCTAAATAAAATAATCAAAAACTTAATGTAGATACTTGAATAGCCATCATAATTAAATACAATGTGTTCACATTTTAATGTTTCTAAATACGGCTTATGGGCTTTATTGCACTATTGGGGTTTTATAACGCCCGCTATTCTAGAGAGCTAAATTATAGAGATAAATTTGTATTTAAAGATAACATTACACTCTATCTATTCATTAACGCTATATACCAAAATTTAGTTGCTTTTATAGTAAATCACAGCGAATTCAGGCTATCAAGTTACTCATTCAGTTTCTTAGCTTCGATTCTTTCTTGCTTCGTCTTTTAGGTACTGTTTTCTTTAATTCTTTGGTGCACCTTTTTGTCGTAGTTAAATGTGTATTACTTGCAGTTCTTTTAGAAACTTTAGTATAATTTTCAGTCTTTTTGTTATTTGTCTTTGGTTTTTTTTCCGACTTCTTCTGACGACCGAAAAGGTCTTTTGTCACTCTCTGTCCTTTGTAATTTAGAGCTTTTCTACGTGGTGCTGTTTTTGTTAAAGCATAATTGGGCGTAGGAAGCAGTTGTTGAAAAGGTGTCCTTTGATTTTTACCAGACACTAAATTTCTAAGAGGAATGTTGTCTTCTGAGTCCCAGTTTCCATTACCTTCATCATCCGTTGAATAAATGTGAATCCCAGCTGAACCACTTTGCTTTGTCCTATTGTATTGTAATATTGCTTCAATATTAACAAATTCATCATCCGTCTCTGTTTCCGAACTGTGTAATACAGGCCTTGTAGTCTGAATTCCAGAACAACCAGGTTGTGGCGATTTGACTGGAGTCTTATTATTGGCTTCTTCTTGTAGCAAAACCGAATCAGGTTGGAGCAATACTTGATCAGAAGAAACGTTTGGTTGTGGAGATTTGATTGGAGTCCTATTATTGGCTTCTTCTTGTGACACTAAATCAGATTGCAGTATTTCTTGGTCAGGTAAAACATTTCTGGAAATATCCTGACTGATTAGTGCGTGTACTTCTGATGACAATATAAAAACAGAAGGTGAGTCAGCCCTATCTTCACAAACAGTTTCGTCACTGGAAATATCTCTTGTTACAGAAAAATGTGGATGAGAGCTACCTCTAACTTCGCCGTGAAAAATATTACGCGTACCGTCGTCTGACATAGTTAAGTTGGATCTTTCAGCATCATTTTGAGTCAGTTCTTCAGAATTGGAGTGGACGCTTGCCTCATCATCAGACATATTTTCCATTGCTTCGCTTCTGTCTGGATTCGCAATATCTTGCTTCGTCAAAATGGATGGTGCAAATGCATGGTCTGGTAGTATATCTGGATTATACGGGTAAAGACCCGTGGCTCTGAATCCATTCACAATATTTTGATGTGTCATACATTGAGACCATACCTTGGTAAAAATTTTATTAAATCTCTGTTTTGTTAGCTTTCTATCTGTCGCTTTATACAAAAATTTCAATACTTCTTGATCCCAAAAGTGTTCATATGATTTATTTATGGACTTGTCTAAAGGTTGCAGTTCATGGGTGGTATTGCTTGGCAGACAGTAGAGAATGATGTCATGATTTTCAGCCTCTTCCACTATCTCAAAATCCAGATGAGACGATGCTCCATCAAAAATTAAGAGAATTTTCCCTGGAGTCTTGTGTTTTCCCAAATGTTTTATAAAGTCTATGAACAATTGGGTAGTCATGCTGCCTTTTACAGCCATTCTGACTAAGCTTCCTGGGGGTAGATTTTCCTCATATTCAGGCTTACTTTAAAAATTATCATGGGTGGTATGTAATATCCCACTGCATTGGCACACATCGCTATCGTTACATTTTCCGCATGTTCTGGCGCAATCATGTGAAGCCTTTTGACACCTTTTTGAGAAAGTACGACTTGTTGATGGTGAATAGTCAGGCGACACCCTTTTTCGTCCATATTGAAAAGACGTTCTGGATGGTTTTCAATGTCTAGCTCATCGTAAAGCTTTTTGACTTCTTCAAAATGTTGAGACACAATAGGACGATTTAATTTCTGAGCGCGACCGGGGTTCATGAACTGTGCCTTTCTTCTAGAAATTTCTGGATGTCTTTTCAAAAATAATTTTAACCAGTCTTTACCAGCAAGGCCCGACTCAGTATTAAAATTGTGTTTGAGATTATACTTTTCACAGAAAACAAAGGCTTGTCTGCGAATAAGTCTCGGTGTTAGAGGCATCCCTATTGCGGCGAACCTAATTATTCTCGCTACAAGATCGTCTTCTTGCTCTTTAGTCATTATGGCACGTCTACCCAAACGTTTAGAAACATCCCCAGTTCTTAAATGGTTCCTCAATGTACGCCGAGGAATACCATGGCGATCTGCCGCGGCACGTTGAGAAAGCTGCCCGCGCTCTACTGCAGCCATAGCTGCTTTGAGGTTGTCCTCTGTCCATTTTGCACGTTTTGGTGGCATGTGGTTCGCGTCTGTAACAACCGAAGAGTATACTAAAATAGGAGTGTAATAAGGCCCATTATATGTGGTGGGCCTTATTGCCCCCCAGGACAAAAGTAAAAAAATATCGAAATATCAAAAACTATAAATATTAGGCCGACAAAGTAACTAATATCGTTTGCGTTATATTTCAATTAAGAAATACATACAGATGTATAATAGGGCCCTTAGTCAAAACTGCTGGGCCTTATTACTCCGAAGCACAATCTGAATAAAATACAAAAAATCTTGCAAACTACGTATTTTACATTAATAAAGGGACTACAATCATAAATGTTATAGTGTATTTAAGATAATAAACCGTATTTTTTGTAAATACAGGTAAAAACAAACCAAAACTCACGTTTTTTTTCCGGCACAATATTATAATTTAGAACATCACCACCGTTGTGAACCAGAAAACACTCACTACTGGGCGAACGAGCGCGCTAAAGCATGCGACGTTGCCAAACCGTACAAGTTGTGACTCATTCTATGTGTGTGTGACCGACGCGAAATTTGAAAATTATTTTAGCGGGAAATACGAACGATGGGCCTTATTTAACCGTGGGCTTTATTTACCGCCGGTACTTACATATACAACTTCCAACTATCAACGGTTGGACCACGGCCGGTCCCCAGGCATACCACCTCGCCTGGCGGAGGTACCTCCCTTTTCCTCCAAAGAGTGGGAACACACAGTTCCTACATAGTCAACGTTAGGTAATTTTTAATTAACTGCAGTATAGAAAAGCTGCTCTCACAACTAAGTTTGGGTCTGTTGCTGTGTGCGCTCAAGTTTGAACTCTTCTCTGTTAATATCTTAAGGAGTGTGATCTAAGTCCAGTTCATCGACGTCTAATAACTAATAACGTCTGTTGCTAAAAAAAAATGCGGCGCTCGCCCACTGTAACCACTGGAAAAGTTTGACAACCTCTGTCACTGTATATTTCTAGTAAAAGAACCGTCTCAAATATTCTAGAAATAGATAAGGACAGAGAGATGTACGAATGTGTGAGTAACCTCTAGTACTTTCTAGACCGTAACCGCAGCGTATACAGGGTGTAACAAAATTGGTGTAGGAGCCGAAAGGGGGTTATGAGGCAACATAAATGCATTCTAGGAAAAATACAAAAAAAAATCTATCTCATACCGTTACCGAGTAATTGATCGTAAAAGTTCAAGCAAAAAATATCATACTGTATGAAATCATATGTTAAGGGTCAATGATCTAAAGCAATAACATTTCATCTCTTTATGTAATGTTTGCCTAGTACCGATCAGGGCAACAGGACAACTAAAGGAGATGGTAATGGCGGCGCGGGCGGCGGTGGCCGCACGGCGGACGGCGGAAGGAAGCTAACGATTTTGTACCAATTTGTGTACTACATTAGTATGCAATGCACATAGTTTATTAACGTTAAAATACTAGATAGCTAAGTAATAAATAACATAAGGTTCTGTGTCTAAGTAGAACCTTGGTACTTGGACTACACAAATTCGGCTAGTCCGCGAAACAATCAGTAACGCTGCCAGCTCCCAGTAAACACATCTCAACACACAACAACAAATCAATAAACACAGGTACACACTTTGGTTATTTTGTTTTTGTAACACCGTTTTTTGAAAATTCCACTGTATTCGTAATGATCTGGGGATACTCTGTGTCTGGGGTCTGGGTGAAAACGGCCGGCGCGGCGCGGCTGATTGACGCTTAAAACTATAAAAAACCATAAGAAAACCAAAACTAACCCTGGGTTCGGCATTTTTGAGAAAGAGTAACTTTTCAGGTAGGTAAAATCTTGGTAAATACCTACCACACCGTGTAGAAACTACAGATAGGTGGGTACCTAATTTAATAGCTCTGCTTAGAGCTTTTATGTAATCACTAATCACAAGTACAATAAGACGATGCACAAATATCTTAACAATAAACGTATCCTAAAACAGTTAATAACACCACAACCCACAACAACTTATTTCGTCGTTTTGATTTTTAAATGTAAACACAACACTGTCATATCATCCACGCGTGTCGCGCCTAGAAGTCCTAGAACTAGACTGCCCCCTCAGTCGTCTGTCAGAATAGGCTCCTGTTTACTGTGCTCCTGGTCATTCCGAGTTTTCGCGTGAAAGGGACAGACGCTTATTATGTTAGGGCTAGCTGTAGTTGCAGCGCCAATTAGATTTTTGCAGCTCTGTTCTATCCTTGTCTTTTTGCGTTTTATTTCATTTTTTATTCGGTTACAGTTGTGCCGCCAAACGTTTCCGCCATTATTTCGAATATCATCAAAAGACGCCGCCGGCGCCGCGCCGCGACGAAGACGCCGCCTGTGACGCCGCGCAGCTCGGTTCGCATGGGTATTGGGAAAGCATTAGACACTTTCATAATTACTCCATTTGCCAATTTCGAATTACACCGAGCCGCGCCGCGCTACGGACTCGAATCGCTAGGTTACTTACTAACTGTCATCTTTTTTGACTGTTATGGTCTCGCATCCTGGCAATTTTTATGGTTATTCTTATTATTATCAAGAAAATCAAATTTAAAATTATGAAAATTTAAAACCGGCTAAGTGCGAGTCGGACTCGCGAATGAAGGGTTCCGTACCACCGTACAAAATTTAAAATTCCGATAAAAAACCGGCTAACTGCGAGTCGGACTCGCGCATCAAGGATTCCGTATCACTGTAAAAGATTTCAAATTCCACCAAAAAAAAAACACATTTTAGTAGGGGCGTCCACTTAAGTTTTTAATTTTATTTTATTATTTGTTGTTATAACGGCAACAGATACACACTCTGTGAAAATCTCAACTGTGTACCTATTACGGTTCATGAGATACAGTCCGCTGACAGACAGACGGACGGACGGAAGGACGGACAGCAGCTGAATCTTAGTAACAGGTTTTCGTTGATGCCTTGTGAATAGAACTGTTAAATGTGCCACACGATAAAAAGAACCTTTGGATAGGGAACCCTAAAAAATTAAAAACATTTATCTGAAATAACTGGTTTATTAATGGATTATCATATCAATGCGCCTTCCCCGCAGAATATTCTCAAAATGGCGTCCGCCGACATCAATGCAGGTTCTACATCTCCGAACGAAATTTTGTTTGACGTCTTCGAAGACAGTGCTTTCGCGAATTTCGTCGAAAGCGTTAATAATCCGCAAGCGCATTTCTTCTTCATTATCACACGTGTGTTTGAACACAGATTCCTTCACATGACCCCACAGATAAAAATCTAGTGGGGTCAAATCTGGTGACCGAGCTGGCCACGCTACTGGCCCCCCTCGACCAATCCACCGCTCACCAAATTCTGCCGTCAAGTGGCTCCTAACAGAGAGTAAAAAATGCGGTGGGGCACCGTCGTGTTGGAACCACAGACGACTTCGCGACGCCAGGTCTAGCTCGTCTAATTCGTTTTCTAACTCTTCTTGTAGAAACGCCAAATAGTTCGGCCCATTCATTATTGGACACAGAAAATAGGGCCCCACAATCCTATCCCCCAATATTCCTGCCCACACGTTTATTTTCCAACGATGTTGGAAGTGACTTTCTTTTATAGCGTAAGGATTAACAATGGACCACACGTGTTCGTTGTGGCAATTAAAAACGCCAGTCCGCGTGAACGAACATTCGTCAGTGAACATGACGTGCTGCAGGAAATCCAAATCCTCTTCTATTTTATTAAGCGCCCACCTACAAAAGTCAACTCTTGCGCCGTAATCAGCAGGCATGAGTGACTGCACACGCTGATAATGGAAGGGATGCTGGCCATTTTCCTGTAAAATTCTCCAAATTCTCATGTGGTCGGTGCCAATCTGTTGGGCCGCGTTGCGCGTGCTAAGCGTTGGGTCCTCTTCAAACATTTCAAGAACCATGTCTTCGAGGTCATCGACATCAGAAGGCCTTCCGACGTCCGCAGATGGCACTCTATGAAAGCTTCCCGAAGTGTACATGCGTCTATGAAGACGCGCAAAGCAATTCTCCGACGGCAACTCTAACCCCAAAGGCAAGACGAATCTCCTTTCATAGTCTCTCCTAGCACGAGCGTAATGAAAATCATTTTGCGCCAGACACGTGAACATATTAAAATATTCTTGCGTCGAAAAAGAAGTCATGATACTCAGGTAAAGTCAGGAATACGTAAACATAAGATTAAAAGCGGCTAAATCGCGGAACGCAACAACCATACACATAAGCTTAAAACTGAGCGACCGGAAGGATGTAAAGGTATTAGGAAAGCAGCAGATACTATCTTATTTGACAAAAGCCGCCAAACGCTTCCGTCATTATTTTTGACAATTATTATTGTCATACACGCCGTGCCGCTTGATTCGCATGAGTATTAGGAAAGCAGAAGACGCTCGGATAATAATGCTTCAATTTTCCGCCGATCATGCCTCAATCGGAATACACTGCGCCCGCATCGCCGCGCCGGCTCGAATTGCCAGGTGCTGTCTTTTTTCAGGGTTCCGTAATCAAAGGCCAACGGGACCCTATTACTAAGCCTCCGCTGTCTGTCCATCCGTCCGTCCAGAATACACCGCACCCGCGCCGCCGCCGCCGCCGCCGCTCGCCGGCTCGAATTGCTAGGTACTGTCGTCTTTTTAGGGTTCGGTACTCAAAGGCCAACGGACCCTATTACTAAGCCTCCGCTGTCCGTCTTTCCGTCTGTATGTCAGCGGGCTGTATCTCATGAGCCGTAGACAGGGTACGGAACCCTTCATTCGCGAGTCCGACTCGCACTTGGCCGGTTTTTTGGTTGTTTTCGTCTGGCACCCTGGCAATTTTAATGGTTATTGTTCTTATTATCAAGAAAAAATTACGAATAAAAATACCAAAAACACAAAAACGCATTTAAATCGAGAAGGAACCGTTTAGGAGCTACGTTGCCAGAACTACAGACAGACACACAGATACACAAGATGGAAAAGTCGCACGGGTATTAACATTATGCGCTACTTCCTACATAGGTACATAAGTGGAATATCGGCAATCAAAAATGCTTTTACGTATTATTGGCATTGTTTTTTCTATCCACCTAGTAGTATAAAGTTTGAACCTACTTACTTTACTTGCTTTCAGAACGTGTAAGCGGAACGAGATTAAGGTGTAAAGAAACTCCGAAGTACTAGCAGCCCATAACATGCATGAAGTAATCGCGCATCTGCGCGGGCGAGTCACAATAGTCTCGCAGCTCGCTCCTTCTCTCTCTCTCTCTCTCTCTCTCTCTCTCTCTCTCTCTCTCTCTCTCTCTTTCTCTTTGTATGTGTATGTGCGTTTACGTATGGATTCCGTGTGTGAGAGAGTGTGTTCAAAGGTTCAGACGCCGCTTTTCCGCCATTATTACGCTATCAATCTGAAGTTGCAGCGCGTAAAACTATTGCTTCAAGACCATTTCCTTAGTTAGGCCAACCGCACACTACTAGAAATTTCTGATTGAAAAAATACCAAAGCTTGTAGGATACCGTCTGTGTGCTAGTCCTCAAATAATTAACCCTTTGACCGCCAACAGATTTTCGTTTTGGATATGAGATTTTCATACATTTTCGTCGCACGATTTCTCATAGTGTGGCGTGGCGGAAATGGAATTTCAAGTACCTAACTTCCTATTGTTAACAACCCATTCAGTCCCCACTGCAGGGGCACGGGTCTCTTGTCATACCTCGGGGAAGGTTAGACTATACTCCACACACGGGGGCAATGTCCGGATTGCTAAATACCACTAACAGTCAAACCCATCCAGGTTTTGACCGTGTCTGTAGTCAGTTAAACTGCGTGATCAAAAAAACATCAAAATGTCTTTATTATTTATTTACACATTACGGTACATTATTTATTTATTTGTTTTCATTTAAATTGACATAATCTATTAGTTTAATTTATAATTTATTTCACTAACCTAGGCTAAGTTTACTAACCAATTATGGATCTGTGTAATCTGAAAAATTAAATAAATAATAGTAATAATTTATTGCTAGTTGTAGGTAGTGATCAACGCGACCACCCAAGCCGCAGTGAGCCGCGACCACTTCCTAACTGAAGCGCAATACACACAGAGGCGGTCGCGGGCGGTGCGAAATCGTTCCGGGAGCGGTATTTTTTGTAATGTTCGGATTACTATCAAACCCTTCACACCAAAACCGGGCGGGCGCTGCGCCTCTGTGTGTGCTGCGCTTTAGTCCTTATCTACAGTTCTCACTGACTTGACTTCATGATGGTAGTGATCCTTAATCCCTGGGTAACGATATGAAAGAAGAAAAGAAGCGTGGCGGTTAACGGGTTAATAGTGTATCAAAAAAAAAGGACTTAGCTTACGATCAAAATTAACTTAAATTTTAACCGCGTTGGTGGTCCAGTGGCTAGTCTCCTTGTGATCGGGAGGTCACTTCCCAGTGGGGCCGATTTTGAACCGAGTCGGTTCGTTTGAAGATAAAGGTACAGTTCCGAGACGGGCTGCAGACAGCAATCGCACGAATGTCGCGGCCGCCTTCATTCCAAACGCGACTACACTGCGGCAGCACTTTTTAATACGAAATGTATGTAAACGCTCTTCGGTCCGCCACACTACTGGTCCTGCGCATTGCAATCGCTGCGTGCAACGGCCGCACGCTGCTTGCCGCGGCCGCAGGCCGCAGTGTCGCCTCGCTCGGAATCACTTTCATACGCGCACATGCTTGGATCTGCTTCATGAGGCCCTCCCTCAGCCTCGCTCGTGCCCAACAGCAGCCGAAGAAGACCCCGCCATCATTCGCCGGCCCAGCCCCGCCACCACCGGACATCAGGTCCCAGCCGAAATCGCAAATGCCTGTGCCCAAGGCCCCCGCCGTCCTGGCAAAGCCTGGGACCAGCTAGGAGCTACCGACCGCCACATACGCGGCCCGCCTAAAGGCGTCGACACCCGCTGCCACTGCTGCCTCACCGGGCCTCTCGGCCACAGCCACCGTTGCCACCGCGCCCCCCGTCGCCATCACCACCCCCACCGCTGCTGGCACCGCCCAGACAAAGAAGCCCCACTATCCTCCTCTGGTAGTGGAGCAGCTTCCGTACTGGGCGGCCCACTTCAAGAAGCTGGCTGAAGAGCTCGGGCGAGCTCCAAACACACCGGCCCTATGGCAACGGCAACCCCCCAAGACGGTGCCGAGTGCCGCGTAGTACAGAGGTACCCACCAAACTAGAGGAGACCGGCGTAAGCTAGTTCTCCTACTCGCTGCCGACCGAGAGGCCCCTCAAGATGGCCATTCGTGGCGTCCCTTCTTCAACGGAACCCGCAGACATCATCACCGCCTTGGCCGAGCGCGGTTTTGAGGTGACATACGTGAAGAACATCCGGGTGCGAGCAGAACGCCCCGGGCGAGTGTATGTTCTTCGCGCAGTTACGACGGTAACCACAACTGATTTCTGATATCTACGACATCACGGAGCTCCTCCACATGCCGGGCATCATCGTAAAAGCCTGGCGGGGGAAAAAAGGCCCCGCGCAGTGTCATCGATGTCAGCCCTTCCGGCACTCCGCCTGCGTCCGATGCGGTGGCCCCCATGCCGCCCTGGACTACCCACGGCCGCGGGAGGAACCGCTGACGTGTGTCAACTGCGCCGGCCCTCATCCCGCCAACCACACCTTGTGCCCGGTGTTTCGGAAGGTGCTTCGAAACAGAAAAGCCGGGACCGTCGCTCGCATCATCACCGCCGCCCCCGCTTTTGCTCGGCCACCAGCCGTGCAGGAGTCGGCTCCATCAAGTCTGATAGCCCCCGCTAACTTGCCCGCCAGCAGGAGCGGGGCCCCATCAACCACCAAGAAGAAGAGAAAGCCACGCAAGAAGAGGAAAGGGGTGTCCGACACTCCAGCCCCCGTCGCCCCTGCTGTCACCGCTCCGCTGAAATCGAGCGAGACCGTAGCCGCCACTCCGTCCCAAGAAGTGCTCCTGCAAGTCCTGGAACTACTGCAGCAGTTGTTCGGCTCGGCCGCGACTGCTGCGGACCAGGTGCTCGACCAAAAAACCCGCCCATAGTAACGAAAGACGACCTAAGTCTTGAAACGTTTCCCCGTGTCCCTTTGAAGGCATCGAGATGAATACCAACAACCAACGCCTGCCGCCTGCGGTCTACAGCCGATCTCGGAATTGTGACCTTAAGGCATTTTCCGAGCCCGCCTGGCTAGCTACCACCATCTTAGATGAACATAACTCTTGCCGCCAAACATCAATGTTATAGCATTGATATGTGCCGCCATGGAGATAAGACAGCTAGTTCCCGCAGAATTGAGGAATACCGCTGACTTAGAGATGCTTAGCAGGCGAGTCAAGTGCCCCGAGACAACGGTAGCAGTGGAACAGAGCCCAGCCCACTCCACGATCGGGCTCGTAGTTGCCAGCCGTAGAAGAACGCTGGGAGAAACCGTGAGAAAATCACAATCTTCACCTGACATTGCATTTGGAAAAAAATTGACATTGGCATGCACGTGCGTTCCTTCGTGCATCGGAAGCTGATGACCGAACGACTCGGCAAATTCTGGCAGGCTGTGCGGTCTAGCACAAATTGTATTCATGCATGGGACGGAATTGACTGCCTCTAGCTCTGTGGTCTAGTGAGTAGTCCGGTCACTTCACATCAGGAGGTCGTAGATTCAACTCCCAGTGGGTTCCCAACTTTGTACAACTCGCAATGGTTGGTTAGCGGTCAATTGACGGTAGGGAATTAACAGAGTCCGCCTCGCTAGCTATCACCATTTTACCTAAGTCTTGCCGCAAAAACTTCCTTAAAACATGATTTGATCTTTGGTTCATTAATTTTCAATCATGGAAAACTTGTATTACGTTATTGTACTTTTAATTTTAAAAAAAATTGTGTACAAAATTTATTTAATTTTTAGGTGGTTACTTTACTCCGGTGTCGATTCAGTATTTACATTACAGTTTAACTTATTTGACCGGACTAAACTACCTTGAAATGATCACGGGACACTATTGGTCATTTCGACACAGAAAGAAAAATGCAGAATACGTTTTTGTAAAGTCAAATCGTGATTACCGAATACCGAATCGATTCCATTAAAGATCATTAGTGAAGACCGTGTAAGCTGCTGGATAAATGCATTGCGGATTTAAAAAACCGGCCAAGTGCGAGTCGGACTCGCGCACAAAGTGTTCTGTACCATAGTACAAGAATTGAAATTCCGCCAAAAAAACCCGCAGTCTCATTTAATTTTTAATTTATTTTTATTATGTGTTGTTATAGCGGCAACAGAAATACACACTCTGTGAAAATTTCAAGAGTCTTTCTATTACAGTTCATGCGAAACAGCCTTCTCATAGACGGACAGATGGACGAAAGGACAGCGGAGGCTTGGTAATAATAGGGTTCCGTTGCCCTTTGGGTACCGAACCCTAAAAAACCATGCCTACCGACGAGCTCCAATAAAGAATTTTTGAATTTAAAAAAACTATCAGTCTTGTAAATAATATCGTGTGCGACAGGCCTAATTCTGGCTAGCTATTCCTCCCGCGCGGAACCACCGTGCGGTCTGCCTCTCAGACTGCGCGCGCGAGTCGCGCCCGACAGTTGCCGAATGCTTGTCTTTACAGATGGGTGTGCGCGCGTGCGCTGTTGGATTGGCGGATTCCTTTTCTGGAATCGGAAAGTTGCTTGTTTCTTCGTTAGCTTTGCATGTTTACGAATTTTATGACTAACTTGAAACTTTGTGATTTACGTGTGTTCGCCTGATAACTATTATTTTATTAAAGACTCATTGAAAAAAAAAACATTCAACTGGGTGTGGATGTGAAATTGTGAACTGTGTTTTGTGGTACCATTGCATGATTTCGATTTTACGACTCTCGCTCCTAAGCCAAGAAAGTTAGTGACTTTTGTATTTGCGCCTGGTAATTTTGCTAAGGACTGACTGAAACGAGCACGGAACGGGTGTGACTGTGAACTGTGAAGTTTGATCAGTGATCCAGTCTGAGAAAAGCAAACTCTAAATTGCAGTAGGTACGTAAAATGCACCGTAGTATCAGTAGTTCGTTCCGAGGGTATGCTTTGACAGCAATCATCCACTCTGACAATAGGATAGCCTATTGTAAATCCCGTAAAGTGCGCAAAGGAAGGTATGAAACGGTTGCTGTCAGAGTTTGTTTGTACCTTGGAACGCGGCCCCGTGCCAGTATTCTAGGACTAGGACACCATAACTTCAGGAGGTTGTAATTTGACAAATCACAGATGAATGAAACGGGCTATACGATTTTTAAAGGAGTAAAAGGGATGAAATGATACAGAGAGTTCAGTGAACCCAAAAGGTTACCAGCTGTTCTGTTGGCTTATTCACAGTACGTTCACTATTTCTTTCACCTGTTTTTTAGCTATTTGAAGCATTATAAGTACGATAATTTTATTAAAAATCATATCAATGGAATCTTCTTGATTTACCCGACCTCTCAAGCTAAGTTTCATGTAAAAATAAGGGAAAAACATTGACAACTTTGGTGGTCGTTTTCTCGAAAACTGTAGTGAATTGATTTTTTTTATTATTTTTCCTGGAACATATTTATGTTGCCTCATAACCCCCTTTCGGCTCCTACACCAATTTTGTTACACCCTGTATAAATAGCAGCCAGTGAGTCGGGAAATCAGTCTTCCCCCTATTCGTAAGCTCCGCAGTTTACGACCTCCCCGCGAATCCCATACGCGTGATCCGACGCCCCCGGCACGTACTCGAGGATCCCGATGATCCTATCACGCTAGCCGTAGCAGCCATGACCCCCCCGCCCCAACCACAGAGTAACACCACACCGACATACTGCCCTCGCCGGCGAGGGCGGCGTCCCCCCGCTTCTCGCGCCTACCAGCGCTATCGGCACATACCGGGCCGATTCTCTCCGATCCTCCCCGTCCAAGCAACGTCCTAAGCCGAGGTCCGTGCCCACCTGGGCGCCCTTAGGCAGTTGCATCTTTTTGCTTAGGCTGAGTACCCTACGTACTCGCCTTCCCTGTCCGGTGAAGTTGTAAAGGCCCAACGGCCAACAACAAACATGTCCGTTCGAAAAAAAAAAAAAAAAAAAAAACGGGAAATCAGTTCTGTTTGAACTAGCGGTGAAGACACTTCGAAGCGAACTCCAGGCGATAACAGCGGATATCTTCGACGACCTTGGCGACTCTTTTGGACCTTCGAGAGACCTGCGAGTGGATAACCTTTTGACCTGTGCTGGAAGTTGGTGAATAAATCCTCGGAACTGTCATTGGTGTTTGACTCCAAATCTTCGAACCCTCGCACGTAACGACTGGTGTCAGAAGCGGGATTTGGAAATGCCACTGACTCCGAGGGAGGACATCATCGAGGGTGTCCAGACGAGGTCACAGCGAGCAGCAGAGGCCACGCCTACTGCCCATCAGGCCACGCCTAGTGCCCCACAGGCCACGCCAATTCCCCACGGGTCACGGCCACCTACCCTGAAGCTCCAACCATAGGCCACGCCCACCGGACCACACCCACCAGGCCCCGCCTACTGACCAGGAAGCTTCGCCCACCGACCACGAAGCTCCACCGACCGATCATGAAGCTCCGCCCACTGGTCCCGCCCACTGGCCACGCCCACCAGGCTCCTCCCACTTGACACGCCCGCCAGGACACGCCCACCAAACTTCGACTATTGAATTATCGACTATGCTGCTGTTTCTAGAGCGTATGCGGGAGGAACAGAAACAGGATCAAGAGTGTATGCGGGAGGGTCAGGCAGGAGCGTATGCAACAGACGGTTTTGGTGGCTGTAAATAAGGTCCATGGTGCGATAAACGACTTAGTTGAGAGTCGAGTAACGGATTTAGAAAGCAAAAGAACGTTCTGCGACTCGAAAGTGTGGGTGTTACAGCTATGGCAAGTGGAGCCGCCGGCATAACTCAGGCACCCACCGCCGTGAACATAGCCGCCCCATTTCTTGAAACCCGCGTTTTCTAGCTTAAATCGTTAGTTCTTTGTTAGTTCCGATTTGTTCAGGCCAAATTTCGTTTGTTCCGTCACGCGAAATAGCGATTTTTTTAAAATTAATATGGAGGCGGCTATGTTCACGCTAGCCGCCCCATTCCAGCTTTTTTGATTTTTTTTCGCTATAAAGATAGGCATTCGTTAGTTCTGATTTGTTCAGAAGGAAATTCGTTTGTTCTATTAATAGTTTCCGCGAAAAAAAATACCAAAGTGGGGCAACTATCTTCACGTGAACATAGCCCGCCCCAAAGGATTTTTTTTTAAAAAAGTATACCATTCGATAGATATTCGTTAGTTCTGATTTGTTCTGAAGAAATTTTGTTTGTTCTAATAAGCATTTCTGAGAAAACAGCAAAAAACCCTCAGTTCATTTGCCAATTGAAATTAAACTCTATATAAACTCTACACTGGAGATATGGCTCAAAATACTTATCATATGTGTCGACTCCTAAGATTTTGGTCATAGCAACGAATCAATCGTAGTAACAGTTCATGGATCTGAACATAACGTCAAAAATAACTATGTCACTTTGCTTAAGTAAGGATATTGATTCCTCACCAGATTAACAATACATAGGACGAAGTTGTAAAAAAATAATATAGGCTGAGGACAATACCCTAAATTTGTACCCACGCTCGATTTAAATAATTAGCAAAACATTTCATTTGTTCTGGTATTCCATTCTAGTCCAGTGGCGTATTTAGGCTGAAGACGATTTTCAAATACCACACCAAGAGGGGTGCGTTTGCTGTCTAAATTCTATTTGTTCTAGCATTGTGCCCGCTATTGATCCTCATACACATGTAGGACTACCTACTGGCTAACGTCAGGCAAAATTTTTCGTTTGTTCTATGAATATATTCATGTCCAGAATTTTTTTACTGAGACAAACTATTTTCATAGAAATTTTCTTTAAGGTAAGACTGAAGTTCACTTTATGATTTGTTCTAGCCTTGTGCCCGCATTTCAATCTAATAAACATGAAGTATGGTATATTGGATAACTTCAGGCACAATATTTCGTTTGTTCTAGCATTCGTATCGTGTCCAGGGACGTATTTAGGCTGAAGATGATTTTCAAATACCATATCACTAGGGGTAAGTTTGATGTCTAAATTCTATTTGTTCTATTACTGTGCCCGCTATTGATCCCTATACACATGTAGGACTACCTACTGGCTAACTTCAGGCAAAATTTTTCGGATACTATTTAGAACAAATGATAAAGTAAACTACAGTCCTACCTTATAGAAATTTTCTATGAAAATAGTTAGTCACAGTAAAAAAATTCTGGACACGAAAATATTCATAGAAAAAACGAAAAATTTTGCCTGACGTTAGCCAGTAGGTAGTCCTACATGAAAATGAGGATCAATAGCGGGCACAATGCTAGAACAAATAGAACTTAGACATCAAACTTACCCCTACTGATATAGTATTTGAAAATCATCTTCAAGTAGAATACAGAAGTAGTAGTACAAGTAGAATTTAGACATCAAACTTACCCCTACTGATATGGTTTTTTAAATAATCTTCAGCCTAAATACGTCCCTGGACACGAAACGAATGCTAGAACAAACGAAATATTCTGCCTGAAGTTAGCCAATAGACCATACTTCATGTTTATTAGATTGAAATGCGGGCACAAGGCTAGAACAAATCATAAATTTAACTGCAGTCTTATCTTAAAGAAATTTTCTATGAAAATAGTTAGTCACAGTAAAAAAATTCAGGACACGAAAATATTCATAGAAGAAACGAAAAATTTTGCCTGACATTAGCCAGTAGGTAGTTCCACATGTGTATGAGGATCAATAGCGGGCACAATGCTAGAACAAATAGAATTTAGACATCAAACTTACTTAAACTTACTTAAAATGGTATTTGAAAATCATCTTCAGCCTAAATACGTCCCTGGACTCGAAACGAATGCTAGAACAAACGAAATATTCTGGCTTTCGTTAGCCAATAGACCATCCTTCATGGTTATTAGGTTCAAATGCGGGCACAAGGCTAGAACAAATCATAAAGTGAACTGCAGTCTTATCTTAAAGAAATTTTCTATGAAAATAGTTACTCACAGTAAAAAAATTCAGGACACGAAAATATTCATAGAACAAACGAAAAATTTTGCCGGACGTTAGCCAGTAGGTAGTCCTACATGAGTATGAGGATCATTAGCGGCCACAATGCTAGAACAAATATAATTTAGACATCAAACATACCCCTACTGATATGGTATTTGAAAATCATCTTCAGCCTAAATACGTCCCTGGACACGAAACGAATGCTAGAACAAACGAAATATTCTATCTGAAGTTAGCCAATAGACCAAACTTCATGTTTATTAGATTGAAATGCGGGCACGAGGCTAGAACAAATCATAAAGTGAATTGCAGTCTTTTCTTAAAGAAATTTTCTATGAAAATAGTTAGTCACAGTAAAAAAATTCTGGACACGAAAATATTTATAGAACAAACGAAAAATTTTGCCTGACGTTAGCCAGCAGGTAGTCCTACATGTGTATGAGGATCAATAGCGGGCACAATGCTAGAACAAATAGAATTTAGACATCAAACTGTCCCTTACTGATATGGTGTTTGAAAATCATCTTCAGCCTAAATACGTCCCTGGACACGAAACGAATGCTAGAATAAACGAAATATTCTGCCTGAAGTTAGCCAATGGACCATACTTCATGTTTATTAGATTGAAATGCGGGCACAAGGTTAGAACAAATGATAAAGTGAACTACAGTCCTTAAAGAAATTTTCTAGGAAAATAGTTTATCACAGTAAAAAAATTCTGGAACGAAAATATTCATAGAACAAACGAAAAATTTTGCCTGACGTTAGCCAGTAGGTAGTTCTACATGTGTATGAGGATCAATAGCGGGCAAAATGCTAGAACAAATAGAATTTAGACATAAAACTTCCCCTACTGATATGGTATTTGAAAACCATCTTCAGCCTAAATACGTCCCTGGACTCGAAACGAATGCTAGAACAAACGAAATATTCTGCATGAAGTTAGCCAATAGACGATATTTCATGTTTATTAGATTGAAATGCGGGCACAAGGCTAGAACAAATGATAAAGTGAACTACAGTCCTTAAAGAAATTTTGTATGAAAATAGTTTATCACAGTAAAAAAATTCTGGAACGAAAATATTCATAGAACAAACGAAAAATTTTGCCTGACGTTAGCCAGTAGGTAGTTCTACATGTGTATGAGGATCAATAGCGGGCAAAATGCTAGAACAAATAGAATTTAGACATAAAACTTCCCCTACTGATATGGTATTTGAAAACCATCTTCAGCCTAAATACGTCCCTGGACTCGAAACGAATGCTAGAACAAACGAAATATTCTGCATGAAGTTAGCCAATAGACGATATTTCATGTTTATTAGATTGAAATGCGGGCACAAGGCTAGAACAAATCATAAAGTGAACTGCAGTCTTTTCTTAAAGAAATTGTCTATGAAAATAGTTAGTCACAGTAAAAAAATGCTGGACACGAATATATTCATAGAACTAACGAAAAATTTTGCCTAACGTTAGCCAGTAGGTAGTCCTACATGTGTATGAGGATCAATAGCGGGCACAATGCTAAAACAAATAGACTTTAGACATCAAACTTACCCCTACTGATATGGTATTTGAATATCATCTTCAGCCGAAATACGTCCCTGGACACGAAACGAATGCTAGAACAAACGAAATATTCTGGCTTTCGTTAGTCAATAGACCATCTTTCATGGTAATTAGGTTTAAATGCGGGCACAAGGCTAGAACAAATGATAAAGTAAACTACAGTCCTACCTTATAGAAATTTTCTATGAAAATAGTTAGTCACAGTAATAAAATTGTGGACACGAAAATATTCAGAGAACAAACGAAACATTTTGCCTGACGTTAGCCAGTAGGTAGTCCTACATGTGTATGAGGATCAATAGCGGGCACAATGCTAGAACAAATAGAATTTAGACATCAAACTTTCCCCTACTGATATGGTGTTTGAAAATCATCTTCAGCCTAAATACGTCTCTGGACACGAAACGAATGCTAGAACAAACGATTTATTCTGCCTGAAGTTAGCCAATAGACCATACTTCATGTTTATTAGATTGAAATGCGGGCACAAGGCTAGAACAAATGATAAATTTAACTACAGTCCTACCTAATAGAAATTTTCTATGAAAACCGTGTATCTCAGTTAAAAAAATTCTGGTCATGAAATTATTCATATAACAAACGAAATATTTTGCCTGACGTTAGCCAATAGGTAGTTCTACATGTGTTTGAAGATAAATAGCGGGCACAATGCTAGAACAAATAGAATTTAGACAGCAAACGCACCCCTCTTGGTGTGGTATTTGAAAATCGTCTTCAGCCTAAATACGTCCCTGAACACGAAACGAATGCTTGAACAAACGAAATATTCTGTCTGAAGTTAGCCAATAGACCATACTTCATGTTTATTAGATTGAAATGCGGGCACAAGGCTAGAACAAATGATAAATTTAACTACAGTCCTACCTAATAGAAATTTTCTATGAAAACCGTGTATCTCAGTTAAAAAAATTCTGGTCATGAAATTATTCATATAACAAACGAAATATTTTGCCTGACGTTAGCCAATAGGTAGTTCTACATGTGTTTGAAGATAAATAGCGGGCACAATGCTAGAACAAATAGAATTTAGACAGCAAACGCACCCCTCTTGGTGTGGTATTTGAAAATCGTCTTCAGCCTAAATACGCCACTGGACTAGAATGGAATACCAGAACAAATGAAATGTTTTGCTAATTATTTAAATCGAGCGTGGGTACAAATTTAGGGTATTGTCCTCAGCCTATATTATTTTTTTACAACTTCGTCCTATGTATTGTTAATCTGGTGAGGAATCAATATCCTTACTTAAGCAAAGTGACATATTTATTTTTGACGTTATGTTCAGATCCATGAACTGTTACTACGATTGATTCGTTGCTATGACCAAAATCTTAGGAGTCGACACATATGATAAGTATTTTGAGCCATATCTCCAGTGTATAGAGTTTAATTTCAATTGGCAAATGAACTGAGGGTTTTTTGCTGTTTTCTCAGAAATGCTTATTAGAACAAACAAAATTTCTTCAGAACAAATCAGAACTAACGAATATCTATGGAATGGTATATTTTTTTTAAAAAAAATCCTTTGGGGCGGGCTATGGTCACGTGAAGATAGCCGCCCCACTTTGGTATGTTTTTTCGCGGAAACTGTTACTAGAACAAACGAATTTCCTTCTGAACAAATCAGAACTAACAAATGCCTATCGTTATAGCGAAAAAAAATCAAAAAAGCTGGAATGGGGCGGCTAGCGTGAACATAGCCGCCTCCATATTAATTTAAAAAAAATCGCTATTTCGCGTGACGGAACAAACGAAATTTGGCCTGAACAAATCGGAACTAACGAAGAACTAACGATTTAAGCTAGAAAACGCGGGTTTCAAGAAATTGGGCGGCTATGTTCACGGCGGTCAGGCACCCAGAGTAAAGGTACCTCCTTATGATGGTACAACGTCTTGGGCGCGAATCGGCAGCAGTTCCAGACCGTCGCTGCAGCAAATGGTTGGACGGATGACCCACTGGTGATTTACTGGTGTTAAGCACTCTTAACAGCCCTCACCGTTGAGACGCTCTGCGCTGTCAGTCTTGGAGGCACTACCAACCTCTGGCAGTGGCTTCAAAGAATTGATGGAGGCACTTGAGTCTAGATACGGAGAACGCTTCTAGAGTACGTGTTCCGGGCCCAGTTGCGGGACCGAGTTCAGCGCCCGGAAGAAGATTTACAGCAATGAGCGCTGGAGATCGAAAAGCTTGTTCGCAAGGCGTATCCATCAACTGACTCCAAGATGGTGGAGTCGAATATGCTGCAGTCGTTCGTTGATGGAATCCGGGACATGGATACTAGAGCTACAGTGCGGCTGGGACACCATGTTTCACTTAAAGATGCCTTGGCGCATACCCTGGAAGTGGAGGCTGTACGGCATGATACGCGAGTGCAGAAGCTGCGAGAAGTCACGGAGGATGTTAAAGTGGTAAAAGCCCCTATGAAGAAGACGTCTGGCTGGTCCCATATGCTATAGAAGTGGTGAGAGGGGTCACTTAAGCGGACCAGACACTATCAGTAATAATGACAGTATTTTCAAGTAATGACAATATACTGACATTATACTGACAGTGTAGTGGTTGGAATGATGGTCTGACGCATACTAAACGATGGAATGTAAATATACTGATGTAAAAATACTGTCATTATTATTGATAGTGTCTGGTCCGCTTTACAGCTAACTTGTCCAAAAAAGGATGAGATTGCTGAGAAACTCGTCAGGTTACAAGAGCAATTTGATGAACTAAAGAGGCAGACGACATCGTTTTCTGCCAGACTCCATGGAAACGAGTAACATCCAGGACTGAGGGGCGAGTACTGGCTGACGCGGAGGAAGCCCCATCGATAACCATTGCACAGGCATATGAAGGAAACAGTCTTTCAATTTGCGGCATAGTGAACGGGAAACTCTGTAAGATGACTATAGATACAGGAGCCTCCAGGACAATAGTCAAACCAGGTCTGGTGAGAGCTTTGTTGAAACATAAGAACACTAATGTCTGACTTCTTTCCGCCTCCGGTCAGCCAATACCCGTCCTGGTAGAAATGTCAGTCACGATGTTCGTTGGAGAAGCATCATACACTCACAGAGTCATCGTAGCCGAAATCATGGATGACTGCATCTTGGGCCTGGATTTCATGAAGAATATGTGTCGTATTTTTGTGAATAAATGATTTTATCTATCTATCTAAGTTGTCATCCCCGGCCGAACTCAGACTCAAGTGATGGTAAAGCTACCTCCAGCCAACAAGAACAAGTTAAATAGGTGCGTGTTGATTGAAGATACACCAAACAAGACAGCGACTCAAAAACTCCTGACAGCAAGAACTCTTGTTAATGGAACTCACACTGCAATAGTAAGAGTGGTAAATCTTGACGACCACGAGGCGCATTTAAGAAAACGTGATATTGTCGGGAAATGTGATGAAATTGTCTGGATGACGAAATGTCATTCAACACTGGTACGCGTACGTTACAAAAAGAAAGAGGTGGCCATCCGGGATTACAATATTTAATAAAAATCAAAAGTCAATTCAATATTAACACTATTTACACAAAAAAACGGTCACGTAAGGCGGCAGGTAGAGCGGCTGGGACGGCAGCACGAGGGCCCGGGACTACAGGAAGGAACACTCGAAGAAGAGAGGTCCCGGGCTTCCGTTTCAAGAATTTTGATTAATCGAAGTCCGGCGATAGAACAAATCTCCGCCCGCTCTTGTTCAAGAAATATGGAAGAGTGCCCATGTTCATTTTGAATTTTCCATTTTGATATTCTTCGTCATCAGTCCTGGCCACAGTGGATTTTGGGAGCCGAAAAAGTGACATTGTTGAGTTTTTTCCAAAATCTAGTAGAAATATTCATATCTAAGCCACGACGAGAACTCCCGCGTGTCAAATATGTGTAGTTTTTATTTTACAGCAATTTTTAAAATAATTTCCCAAAGGGGAAACAAAAGAGGAAAATCTTAATAGAAACTTAATGGTACTAGCAATTAGGCAATCAATAGCTTATAGTTGAAGATATAAGAAAAACCTATATTTGAAGCCTTGTTTGGTAATTCTATTCAATGTATGTTAAGAATTATTCAACATTTTTCAATTTTTCTTCATCAATTTTTTCTCCGCTGTTCTACCGTTTTGGGATAATTTAAATAAATAAAAATGTAGGCACAATTACATCCTACGTATACAATTTTTTTGGTTTCCCAAACGGGCGGAACAGCAGAGAAAATTTGAGTTTCCCATCTCTTAAAATAGTTTCCCAAAATTTCCACTCCTAGGGTTGTCACTTTTGAAAACTAAAAATTGATTATTGGTTCCTTTGGGAAAATTATTCAGAATCATGAGCAGAAGCTCCAGTTAATACAGTTTCCGCTAATTTTGATAGACCTTAATATTCTACAACTTTTAAAATAAACTCCAAAAATGTTGAATCCTCCATAAATTGTCAGACTGAGCATTTTTGTATTGAACATTAGGTGAGGTTACTCGCTCTGTTTGTTTCTTAACCAGCCTGTATGTCTTGCGGGGGCTGAAGCAGGGTAAAGAGGGAAGCAGGTATTTAAACAAATATCACCTTTGTGTGATAACATAATTTGAACCTTATCAGTAAGGTTCCAATCATGAAGCGCTTTTGAAACAGCTTTAGCTTGATCTTTACCGGAAGAACTATCTAGTTTTGGTACTGCAAGAAGTTGCTCCTTCTCTTCAAAGGAAATAAGGATCGGCAGGCGTTCCTCTTTAGAACTTCTCACATCGAGGCCGGGTAACAATTTTCCATCCCAATGAACTGTAACTACTTCTGGCACGTTATTCTGAAAATCGGATTTTATAGATTCTGCTCTATACTTTCTTATCTGTGTTCGAATACGTTGAATACAAGATTTGTTAATTGGATAGTCGTCGCAACATAGACCTAGTGCTTCTATTACTGCTTGAATTATATAAACGGAATCTCTTATGCTTAGTTGACATCTGTCTAAAGCTGCAACTAACTTAGGTGTGATAAAATCTTTCCTTCCTCTTTTTGTAGTAGTTACCGAACTTTCAGATTGAGATGTGGCGGGCAAAGGTTCCTCCAGGCTTTCTTCAGAGCTGGTAAATTGGCCTTCATGTAGTTCTTGTGATGGTGTTAAGCTGTGTGAAGTAGAAGATGTCAATGAGCTCGCTGAAGTCATTTGCTGGAGCCTCCTTTTCTCCTCTTCTAGTTTTCTCTGCCTTGCCTTTTCTTCCTTCTCAGCTAACTTTTTGTCTACACCTGCCAAGCAACCAAGGCGCCCTGGCTCTCTTTGCTTTTGTAGGAAAATTGTATCTTCTTCAATTTTCATCCTTTTAAGAGCATCAGCGTGAGCGATATCAAATAAATTATCCAAATCCTTTAGAAAATCCTCCTCACGGCGTTTAAAAACATCCTGTGATTTTTTGCGGTTTTTTTGAAGCTCTCGCCAGACTTGATAAAGATCCACAAGCTTCTTCACACAGCTAGGTAGAGCTTTGGTAGGTATTCTAGCCTTTTTCCAGAATATAATACACTCCCGTATTACAAGATTTGCGCTTTCATTGACAGTCAGTTTCACTTCGCGAATATTAAAAAATAGAACTGCGAGAACTTGTCGATTAGACGGCAATTTTGCACCCGTTATTTGGTGATGCACCTCACCAACCAAGAAAATACTCCTGCTACGGCCTTCTTAGCGCTTCTCAGTTCCACTGACATCTTCGAAATATAAAATATTACGTGTTAGTTACGCGACAATCCGAGAGTAAGTGACAAACCGAGCGCGCCCGCGCGGCACTTGCGTAGGGGCTTGTATGAACATGTTCCCGCTCAAGTCGGCACGGGTTGCAGTGCTCCAAATAAGGTAAAAATTTATTTCCGAGTATTTTAGGGTCAAATACACAAAATTAGAGCCTATGCGTTAAAAAATAATAACTTAGAAAAATAAGTGACACTCTACATGAACGCTCTCATAGATTACCATATGTTTTTTTGACCGCCGCGTCTCCATATACGAGGCCTAAGTGCAGTTCATCGACGCCTAATAACACTAGGTAAAAAAAATGCGGCGCTCGCCGCCCCTATCCATGTGCCGCCTGCCGCCCCTATCCATGTGTCGCCCGGAGCCATGGCCCCCCTGACCCCCCCCCCACGCTACGCCACTGCAAGTACAACACCACCTCTCACTAATCCAACACCCATCGTGCACACTATTCACAATTTTCATTACCACGAACACTAAGCCGACGTAATTATTTGGCGTAGTAAAATTAATAAAACACACACAAAACTATTTACAAAAAACGAAATTATCGAAACAAAATACGATCACCGAAAGGGGGACGCGGGGGGACGCGCGATCGCGCGGCAGCATCATGCCTATTACCCGCACGCACGGCTCGCGAGCCGCGACTGTGGAGCGACGGAGGCGCCGCGCCGCTGCCGAGCGCGGAAACATGGCAACGTTGCCTACTGCGCCTGGCCGTAGCAGGGGTGCCCAATTGCGGCGGTACACGGGCCGCAGGCCCAAAGTTGTGCCGCATGTTTTTATTTTTTAATAATTATTAACTTTTTAGATACGATATGTTATTGTTATTTGTACAGCCTTAGGGTTTGCAATCCGCATATCCGGATATCCGTTTTATCCGGATATCCGTCAATTTTACTATCCGGATTATTTGTAACAAATTATCCGAATATCCGGATAATATAAAACTTGTTTAGAATGCGATTACAGAAGCATATTTTTACGCGAATTACGTCTACTAACGCTCGTTCAGGGGTCTTGATAGAAGATACTTTCGAATTTTAGTGAAAATGTTATACTCTTAGCTAAATTCTAGGCCAGCACGATTTAGTGAGGATTGTTATTGACTCGATAAGAAGAAGAAGACTTTTAGTAAAAAAGATTTTTAATTATATGTATAGAGAAACATAATATTGTTTACCTATGAATAAACCACTAATCAGTTCTGTGTATAGCAAGTACAAAATACACCAACGAAAAAAGCGCATAAAGAAAAACGTATCCGTGATTTTCTTCAGTACACAGAAACAACATAGATTAACTCCCAATTTCATCATTCTTTTTATTTATTTCTTTTGAGCGATTGAAATAATTTAAGAAGTTCTTAGGACAGTCATAGGCGACCATAAATAAGTCTCTCCGTCAGAAATGTGGCTACTTGTAAAAGTTGTAATCTCGTAAAGCCCCAAGAGCCAGATTGACCCGAAACTGCACTGTACCGAAGCCGTCTTTCCCGGGCGTCAAATTGTAAGAGGATTAAAGTGGCTCTTAAACAGCTGAAGAACAACAATGCGCCAGCTGATGATGGATCACGGCTGAGCTTTTGAAAGCAGCTAGAAAACCGGTACTAATGGTGATGAGCTTCTTTAATAAAATGCAATGAGAACCTGCTGGCAAACTATAACACCAGCATATTTTTAGAGTCATGTCAACATGAGTAAACGTTACTCTATCAATTCTTGCTATGCATGCAAGAGATGCATCCATCGAGCATTTGGTATGGTTAGGTCAAAGTCGAAGCCACCAGAGCACACAGCTGGTCTCCCATACAATGGACAGAGCAGTTGAAGACTGCGTTGGAAATTCTCCTTAATAAATGTCCCAGGACATCTGTTGCAGTGCGAGAGGAGTGGTGACGTGTTTTTCGACGGGTCACTAAAGCTACGCAATGTTGACGACGAACACTCTGTCAAGAGTGAACTGATCAAGATAGAAGATCTGTTTTTTTATAAGCTGTCTTGGAGAGTCACTGCGAATCCTTTCGCAAGTACGTATGACGATTTCCAACCACCCAAAAAATACGCTCCATGTATGCATACGCTCTAAATCACGAATTGCGATATAAATAAATAAATTGAAATAATTCATTATTTTAATTTTGGACGGTGTTAGAAATAGTATAAGCTGGGTAGCAGTGTGTTTGTTCATTTTAATCAAATTTTTACATAAACACCTTATATAAAAATACATTTAACGAAGAAAACTAGAGCATTTTTAAAATTATCCGAATTATCCGTTTTATCCGGATATTTTAAATTTTAATATTCGTTTTATCCGGATAATAAATTTGAACGGATAATGCAAACCTTAAGTGTGACATCTGACTCGGTGGACCGACGACCTGGTGACGGTTGCGGGAAGCCGCTGAATGCGAGCCGCACAGGACCGGTCGGTGTGGAAATCCTTGGGGAAGGCCTTTGTCCAGCAGTGGACGTCTTTCGGCTGATAGATAGATAGACAGATAGATAGTAAACCACCATAATTCGTATGAGAAATAGTCACATTTTTTGGATTTTCTTATATTACGTTTTTTAAGGAAAATATTTTTTGTTCTACGTGACAAATACTTTGTGCGTGCGAGAAATATTTAAATAATAATATTATGTATAACAATCATTTTTGGGCGCTAGATAATTCATTTTATTTACTTAAGAACAACAGATACTAAAACCGCGCGTTTTATGCTACTCTGCCGAGCATCAAATTATTTTTATTCACTAAGTTTTTATTATGCTATTCTAATGATATTTATATTTTTATAATTCTAGGAAATGTGGCTTTCAGAATTTTTTTTTTCATGCTAATATCTTAGGCCATTAAAAGTTAATCGACGCATATGTTGAAAAAAACCACCCACACTTCACTATCTACTTGTTGGGTCGCTCTTCTTTTGGGGCTTATGTCTCCATAACTATACGTATCAGGGCAAGACAGATATCATTTCGGATATTTCAAGGATGAAAAATTAATTTCTGCAACAAAAGAACACACTTTTCATAGAAAAAAAAGAAAGAAATATAACTTCGGAAAGTTAGAACCGCGCGGACCACGCGTTTTATACCACACTGCCACGCATTGAATTATATTTTTTTCACTAAGTGTTTATGTTATTCTAATAAAATTTATATTTTTATAATCCTAGAAAGTGTGGCTTTTAGAATATATTTTTTTCATGCTAATATCTTGGACCATTAAAAAATAATCGACACATATGCGGAAAAAAGGTAGTCATGTTTTATACGTATTATCAAATATTTCTTTTTTCATATATAGAAAGTCATTTTTTTGTTACAGAAATGAATTCCTCATCCTTGGATCATACGAAAATGATATCTCACTTGCCCTAGTACTCTCACTTGCCCTAGTACCAATAGTTTTGTAGATATAAGCCCACAAATGGAGCGCGGCAGAAACAAACTTTCCCCCCCCTCCCCCTGCCAAACGGGGGATGGCTCCCGATGGCTCCCGGGCTTAATCCACTTAAAACGGCATTGGGAACAACTATGCCAAGTTTGAGCGCCGGATCCAAAATAAAACGGTTCCTTGCACTAAATCCCCGACTATAAGCTCCAGATTAGAATTATAGACCTCATCTGTATTAAACCTTATAATCATTTATCATTCATTCAATAATGTAAACATTAAGTGACGTTTTATAAGGTTTGCAGGGGTAAAATGGGATGTGCGTCAAGAAGAATATTCACACTTTAGAGGGGAAAACGAGAAAATTTACCATTTAGTAATTAATTTATATTTTTTATTAACGATTCATATCTCCTATCAATTTTTCGAATATTTACAGGCGTAAGATTTGTGAAAAATATATGTCTACTCATTATTACAAGGCACTGAAAAGTTATCCATTATTACCCCATCGTACCTTAGGTAAACATCACTTTAGCTTAAAACTTAATATTTCTGTTCTCCCAACTTTTAAAGGTGAAATGGTAATACGATTTTATTTAGCAATCAAACAACTATCGTTTGATATATGAATCATTCATGTAATATGAGTGCATTGCCTATTTTCGGGCTGGGGCACGGCATGGCCGGCCTGGCATTGTCTTTTATACAAAATAATATTTTTATGTAACTTAAGACCGTTTATTTTTGAGACTTTGTGAGTTTTGGGCAAGGATTTTTTTTTCAAAGCAAGCGCTCATTTCTCAGCTTTTAAAAAAATATAAATTTAATGTAAACGGTGTAATGGTTTTTTCATAGAAAATTTCAAAAAAAATCTATAAACACTAATATCTCAGAAACCATAAATTTTTGACCCCTGGTTAACAGGACTTAATTTTTTTGCAAATGACCTCTAGTATAACCCCTTGGAAGGATCACGTCGAATTACCAATCACCCTGTATAATTTAATGGAAGTAAAAAATTTTTGGGGTATTATTATTCTGTTGAACTTTCAAAATTGAAACGACAATTTAATAGGGGTAAGCACCTAATATAAATGTACCAAAAATGTACCTGAATATACTAAAAAAAAACAATTTTACGGCTGATTCTTTAAATAGGAGTAATGTTTTTTTTAATTAATCTTAAATTGAGCCCGCCACAGTTCAAGATCGATTAATGTCTGTCAAATAGTTCTTAAGGCCTCATTTAAAAAATATTTATCTAGCATAATGTTTTTTTTTTTTTTTTTTCAAATATACAAAACGCATGGACGCATTTCAACAAGAAGACACTAACTCCTGGCGTAGACACCTATTTTATTTGAAACTTTATTTTAGTAGTGGGTGGGTTTTTAATATAAAAGTTAAGTCAAAAAAGCTGAGTGTCTAAAATTGATATTTTCAGATTTAGCGACACAGTCCATGTATCAGAGAATGGATTCTAGTTTTGTTGGAATTATATTTGCTGTATTTCTAACTGAACAGTCTACGAAAGCTCCATCAGTAAGTTAATTCTTATCTTAACAATTTCAGTTATTATAATTATTATTGCTTCGGTCTGCAATTCTGCATCATAAAAAGTGAGTTTTTAAGTCAACGAGTTTGTTGATTGCAATAAGTAGGTACTTCATAATCACGTAAGTACATTACTATGTATGGCTCAATTCGCGTGATTCTATAAGTGTAGTAAATTCGCGACGAATTGCTTCGAATAGCCGCCACTATGAATTGAGCCTATATTTGTATGAACATATTATGTACTATGTGCACATTTAATTTAAAGATTCACCATGGATTCCAGAGAAAAGGATATCAAGTTTTAGTAAATATTGTAAAAAAGATTTAAGTATCTAAAATTTGTAAAACCCAAGATGAGAAAGCTATGACCTGTTAACTGGTCCTTTTTTCATGGCATTGGGACTGAGAGATCAAGTTCAGGCCAAAACTTTATCATCTTGGGGTAATCTTAAATTACTTTTCATTTTTTTCACAACACTGATTAAAACTTGATACTCTTCTTTGGAATCAGAGATCTCTCAATCGATATGCGCGACCTATTAACCCAGTGTTTATTTACAAAACACATACAGGTGAGTTATCAGGGGCGGATCTTCCTATAGGCTTTTTGGGCTGCAGCCCAGGGCCCCGGGGATACAAAGGCCCCCAGCCTCAGGCGCTTTCCGAAAGTCACGTCGTTGTCATGCACGTCATATCACCAAACCTTCTATATAAATACCTATAGATAATTCACGAATGTTTTTACGAATAATAAATAATAGCCTACCAGCTTATTTTTTTGCGCTCGCTCCGCTCGCGGCTTTTTGTATGAAAAGGGCCGGAGGTTCTTTTATTGATTGAACGATATACTGGGTGCACATGCGCAAATTCTGGTAAACTGAGATTTTAAACATATTAAAAATTGCCGCGCTCGGTTCGCTCGCGGCTATTTTTTACTACAACAGTAACAGAGAAGTGAAGGGAAAATATTGAAAAAATACGATCTATAATATTTTTTTTTCAGTCTTAATAAAAATTTAATATTTAATTGTCTTATTTTCTCTATATCACCATAGAAAACTGTTTTTTTTTTAAATAGCAATTAGTTGAGTGTGTAATTACTTATTAGGTAGGCCCCTAAGTAGTATTAGCCCAGGGCCCCCACAAACTCACGATCCGCCCCTGAGAGTTATTATCACCCTGACACCAGGCTAGCCTATCGTACCTAAACCTGTGAATGGGACAGGGCAGACTGATGTGCAGTTCTCGGGAATATTCCCGAAAGACAAAGACAGCTCTCTATATTAGACATAGCGCGGTCCTTTAATATTCCGGGAATGGGACATCAGGAAGACTTGTCATAGTAATGTATATGTTATGGACAAAGTGATTAATGAACGCATTATGAATAATGGCAAGCTACAACAGGCAAAGTGATTAAGAGGATATGCGGGCGGCGTTTTCTCCATACAAACGTATTCCCCTGTTTTCTCCCTGGATTATGATTCTAGAGTCATAATTTTTTACCAAACTATAGATTTCTACCACTAGCATGTCCCTATGTTTTGTTTTTTGTGATAAGTTATTTACTAAAGAAATTAAAAACCCTCCAAAATGCTTAAAATTGCCCAGTTAGACCGGCATTTACAGATGTCCAATATACAAATTTGACAAGTATTAAAAAAATAAGAAAAACGTACAGACATAAACTAAATCCTCTTTACCTCGTTTAAAAAAGAATCGTTAAAATCGGTTTAGTTTTGGACGAGAAAACAGGGGAATACGAAACGTCGATTTTGTCTATTTTATTTAGGCATAACCAGTCCCCGCTGCAGTTGTCTCTATCGCTCCGTATTAGGGAAGGTTAGCGGGAGGGGAGGGTCTAACGTGTACATATACACTCAGAGAAGTGATGTATCGTACGTAGTCGATAATTATATCGATTCCCTAGTGCTGTCTGGAGTTATCGATTTTTAACTTTTAAACAGATATATTATGTTTTAGTACATAATATACCTATATATTATGTACTAAAACATAATATATCTGTCCACTAAACATAAGCCGAGTCAAAACAGTAGCGGAGAAACAAGTCCAGTAAACCGAAGCCAGGGTCAAACAAAATATTGGAGTTACACAGCAGAGAAACCGAAAAACTACCACAGTACCGATATCTACCTGCTCGGGATACGCACACAGGCTCAATTCGGTTCACTCACACATCGGTGGCTCAGTCGCTCGGGTGAAGCGCGACAGAAACAGATTTTTAAAATACCTATTCTTCAAAAATCTCGCCGCCCGCATATCCTCTTAATTATTATCTAAACATCATTATTTATCACACTGTCTGGTCATTGCCCTGTGATAGTCGGGCAATTTGTTAAAGTTAAATTTTATTTTAACTGCTTAGAACTAAGTGGATTCTAATTGTAGAACCAAGGGGTTAATAAGTAAAAACTATGAGTCTGATTATTCAAATTGTTCAAAATCAATGTTGGCCCAAAGTTAATCTGTAAGGATTAAAAATTAATGTCTAAAAATCATAATAAAAAATGAATCAGATTAATAATTCATAATCAAATTTAAAATTATTAGGATTACTAATCATAACCATTAATCGTTAATTTGATTAACAAAGGGGTTCAAGCGAGCGATCAACGGGTGCCAAGGGAGGGGTCAAGGGGGATCAAGGGAGGGATTAAGGGGAATCATGGGAGGGATCAAGGTGAGATCAAGGGAGGGATCAAGAGGGGATCAAGGGAGAGATTAAGGTGGATAAGGGTGACCAAGGGGAACTAAGGGAGGGAGCAAGGAAAGGATCAAAGCAGGGATCAAGAGGTGTCAAGAGAGGGATCAAGGGGGATTCAAAGGGAATCAAAGGGGATCTAGGGGGCGATCAATGGGGGAACAGAGGTTTGAAGGGGAATCATGGAGGAGAAAGAGGGTCAAGGTTGTCAACGGGGGTAAGGGAGGTCAACACGCTATTCAATATTTAGACTAGCTTGGGTTGGTTAGGTTGATTTAGGCGCAAGCCGAGCGAGCGAAGCGAGCATTTTGCGGCAGGGGTCGGTGATGCGCCAGAGCCAACGTCGCTTGTTGTCTTAGAATTGTAGTACAAAAGTTGATTTAATGTATAACCCCCCCCCCCTTGGATACTTTGATCCCTCCCTTACCTCATTGATTCCTCTCTTGATCCCTCCCTAACCCCCTGGATCCCTCTCTTGATCTCCCCTTGATCCCTCCCTAACCCCTCTTTGATCCCTCCCTTGATCCCCCTTGTTCCGTCCATTGACCCCTCCGTAACCCCTCCTTGATCCCTTCCTTACTTTTCCATTATTTCTTTTACGTAGAATTGGCAACATTGATGAATGTATTATTTTATAATATGATTTTATAGTAATAAGTCTCTGGTTCCCAAGATACAGGGAATCCTAGTTTGGGGCCAGATGACCGTGTGTGATTTGTCCCAGATATTATTATTATTATAATCAAGTTAATCATTAATGATTAACTCCAGTAATCATGATTAAGATTACGTTTTAATTAATTATATGATAAAAAAATATTGATTAATGCCAACACTCTTTAAAATTAAGTTCATTTGAAGTTTTAAAACCATAGGTCATAGCATCTACATAAGAAAGATTTTATGTTATTTGTGTTTTAAATTTTGATTTTATGTCAATTCATGAATTTTTTATCACTCTGCCCAATAGGTGAAAGACATTATGTATAATGCCCGGGCAATTTAATGATTTCAATAATAATTACATCGCCCTGTCATATTGGGCATTAATCAAAATGCCTGGGCATTATGTATAATGCCCAATTAATCACTTGGTCTATAACATATATAAATTATTACTACTAGACAAACAGTATGTACACTCCTCTTTTTTATAAATATTTAAAAAATATACAGTAACAGACACTTTATTATTATTTATAAAATAATATTATGTAACAAATTTTCAGGTACAAATAATTTGCTTCCAATCTGTCAATGAAGGTTCAAGTCAAAGTAGAAAAGAAATCAAATTGGAAATAACAAATAATAATGACCCATTACTAAAAAATAATTTTGAGGTAAGTACAAAAGCATAGTAAATCAAAAGCTAAGTATACATTTATATTAACAGTAATGTACATACAAAATAAACCATTTAAAATATTCTAAAATAACACTTTTTCACTGCAGATATTTACTCAGTTACCTGCAATACTAAAGGAAGAAGAGGATGAGGCCTACAACATTGAGGTTGGCCAGAATGACACTGATGACATCATTATCAAACAGCACAATGCTGCTGTTAGAACTATAGCTATCGGACATATTGTTGAAAAGGTGCGTTTTTATTTACGTTTAAAGTTATATATTAATACTTTTCTTGTACATGAATAAATAAAGGCAATCGGTATATTAACTTGCACTAATCAGTTTGTTAGCGACCAATGAAACTTCATATTAATTAAATCTAAATCTAATGTATTCTAATAATGACATAATTTTTTTTTGACTTGATTAAATACATTCTATTATTACACAGTTTCGGAGCTAAATTATTTCTTAGCGCCATCTAGTTTTTAATCGACTTGTAACTACCTCGCCTTCTAGTTTAAAGAAAATATTTGGGATACGTTTCTCAGTATGAAGGTCGGCAATCTATTCTGACTAGAATTTTCTTTGATGTTACAGATGTCCAGGCCAATGCTAGAAGCACTAGTGGCTCGAAACACACTCAACAACATTCGTCTTAGAGCCTTGAAGAAGGAACACCTAGATTTGATGTCACGGTTAGAGAGTATGTCCTCCGATATATAATCATTTAAATCCATAAATTAAGTGTTAAGTTAAAAGTTACAGTAAGGTACTATTATAAAAATAAAAATTTTTTTTGCCTTTTTGATATGCTCTAATTTAAATCATTTTTATCAACCATTTCAAAGCCATCAGATGAGTCAATACTTGGAATCCGCTTTCTTTTTGTGTTTTCTGGTTTTGTTACCATAAGATTGGCTACAACACCCGAGAAGTTAACCAGTGCATCAATTGCTGAGCCACTCCAGATGCCCGCAGGGTTTACAACCTCTAAAGTTGATTGCAGATGATCTTTATGTTCTGAAAATTTAATAATAATAAAGCAAAAATACGTAGAAACAAGTAGAATACGTATACTGCAAGCTTCCATTGCATAAAACCTACATAAAGTTGCCGAATCAGACTAAAATGTCGGTACCGTTGAAACTCCTAAGTTTCACAATAATTGCCTGTTTTCTTTTTTTTTATGGCATAGCTGGCAAACGAGCAGACGGATCACCTGATGGTAAGCGATTACCGCCGCCCATAGACACAGTAATTGAAATTGTGACTGAAGGTTGCCTCTGGCTCAACCATGACACAATTCCTCCTGCAAACAGACATGCAACGCCCGTAGTGGAACGTCCGGTCATTGGATCACCTGCATGATCAGCATCAATGAATCCTACGACGATACCTTTCCCGGAATAGGCTTGGTATTTGATTCCAAGGTTCATAGTTCCTTTAAGGTAACGCAGGATACGCTTCACTTTAAGCCAATCCGCCTGTGTTGTGTTCTCCAATTTTCTCGATACTACACCAACGGCATAGGCAATATCAGGGCGAGTTCCGGTCATTAGATACATAAGCGCTCCCACAGCTTCCCTGATTGAAAATTGACTTTCCCTAATTCAACACTCTCTGTCGTAGAAGTTTCCATGTTGCTTCTATCCATTGGTGTCGTTACTGGGTTACAATCAGACATCTGAAACTTTTGTAATACTTTCTTTGCGTAAGAAGTTTGGTTTATGCTGACTGAGTCTTTTTCTTGGACTATTTCAAGACCCAGGTATTATGAAACAGGCTTTGTTGTAATCTTAAGCCTCTTCTTTAAGTCATTCAGAAAACTCTCGGCTAATTCTTGATCCGTAGCAGCGACCAGTCCATCATCAACATACAGGGTGAGCAGGATCTTTTTATCTCCAACTTGTTTTGAATAAAGATAGCAATCCCCATCACACTGTTTGAAGTTGAGGTTAAGAAGACTCTGTTCGAAGCAGGAGTTCCAACAGTGAGGAGCTTGCTTTAAGCCATATAGGCTCCTATTTAGTTTCTTGCGACGGTCACACGTTGAACAATTGGACGGGTTTTAAAGTGCGCGTCTCCATTGTATAATTCCGAATCCGACAAATCAATTCAACGAGCTGGTAAATATGTAAAGTGTGATTGTTGGTAAGAATGTAAATATATAGTGGTATGGTATGTAGTATAGAAGAATGTATAGTGTAGGGATAATATGTAGGGAAATAAAGTGTACCTACCTTACACCTTCATGTAAAAGACATCAACGCGAGCGTCAAACGCTACGCTGAAAGTGTACCCTACAGACCTATATAGACACGAATAGACGCGGGTATGGTCATCCCTGTCTACACAGAGCCATAAGGTGGAGAGGTCCCTACCTTCAAGGTAGCTGAGGCGGCGAGAACTGATATCATCTCTGACGTACACGCACAATCCAGCCCTAGGCACAAAGGACTGTTCCAGTCCATACCCAGGGTAGGAGAGGTAGGATGTGTCCGCTGGAAACAAAATCTGTGTCTCGGTCAAGAAGAGCAAGGCCGGCTTTGCTGACTCAAGGTGGTGGTGAACAGCATTAATGTTTGAGTGTAAGCCCCTGATGTTGCAGAAGACCACATCCAGCGTGGCAGGGGGTGGCCATGGTGTATTTCCCCTCCCTCCCCCCCAGAGTACGACGAGGGGCGGCCTGGGCGTCCAGGCTCAGGCACATTGTGTCCTGAACATGGACGTCCAGAGGGATTCTCCAGCGCTCGCGCAGCTGGTACCCTCCTGGGGTAGCATATTTGGTAACTGCGCTATCATTGAGGGGGGGGGGGAGGTGGGGTTGGGACTCCGGTACCCTCACTCACTCGGCGAAACACAACGCAAGCGTTGCTTCACGCCGGTTTCCTGTGAGGCCGTGGTATCACTCCGGTCGAGCCGGCCCATTCGTGCCGAAGCATGGCTCTCCCACGGTAAAATTGATTGATTGAAATGATTTATCTCATAAGGTTGTTGTATTAACCCCGCCCTCTCGCACGCCTGTCGCTTACACTGCGGCAGCGCAGCGGGCTAGAGGCGGAAAGTTAGCGTTGACGGTACGAAAAATCACAAAACCAACTACATTCGCCGCGCGGTTATTTTCTTATCAGTTCAAAGAGTGTAGTGTGAATGTGCTGCGTGTTACATTGTTTTTAATGATAATGTAATTTATATATCTTTATTATTATAATAACACCCTAGCTAAAGCCTGGAGCGAAACTAAGACACCACTGTAATTCGTCACTGGTTTTACCTGACTACGGTATGGCAACCTATTATGTTACTTAGTGCCTATTGTCGCTACATTGTAGTCTGATTCCTGAACCCTTATAAGGATGTGCAATAGGAGTTTTGTCTATTATTATATTATATCAAATAACTGGTTTAGTAGAATAACTTACCGCTCGGTATATACTCATCTTCACTGGAATCAGAACTATCAATTTCTTTTTCAAGACAAGGAACCTTTTCCATGCTTATATTTGTTATTAGAGAGCTACTATTGTCGGAACTGTCACTTGCATCATCAAGCACTGAATCTACTGGTTTCCAGTAATCTGGAAATTAAAATACTGTATTAAGCCATCAGTAGAAATCTAAACGAGAAATCTGAACAAACAGAGCTTATTGAAATATATTTATGTAACAAAACATTCAAACCCCTACACTCCCAAGTAGCACAAGTAGCATTACAAAAGATCACGTTTGGTATAACTCGGAACTTAAGGAATTAATAAACAGTTAATATGGTTCAACCAAGAACTTAGAGCTGCGCATTACGCTTTGGTCTGTATAATAGCATCATAAAAGTAGCAACGGATACTACTGTTACGGAATCAGAGTTAAAGCAGATGTCAAAAATGCCTTCTTACAGCCTTTATCACATTGGTTGCTTAATAGAATTTTAGTGGTAGTAGAATATGATAATTGCTGTATAAAGACGTAGAATTATACCACTATAATGCTAGCATTTTAAAAGAGTCACTATGAACTACCGTACAGCCAATAGTCTTAGAGTGGTGTACATTTAGAGTGATTTCACGCAAAAAGTTCCACATCGGTTCACCTCGACTCTGTTACTAGCCTCTTTTGCAAAGCTGCATAAAGGTGTTTAATTAATACACGTGAACACCAAACGTATTTTGAGAGCCTCGTCTAACTCAGAAATACAGCATTTGGCTGTGAAATTGTTCACTTTAATTCTTATTTACTGCAATAAGCATAATAGAGAAACTAGAGTGTACTCTTGTATAGCCATGGTAATTTATTCAGGATTAAAAGAGTTCACATAGGTTTCTTAAGAATAAGCCATTTTGTTATAACCTAAACAGTATATCATATTACAATATTATGTTGTTATTTATGTTTTACTAATGATTTACACCTTAAACATACACTTATTATAATATAAAAATATGCAAAGTTTTATACTTTGCATATTTTTTAGTAAATCAGACAAAAATATTTTAACGTGTTAGTTTTTTCAGAATATTTCTAATTAAAAACGAGATATTTTCGAGGCGCGTAAAATTTTTGCTTTAAAACCATATAAACATTCACAGTGAACTTGCAATCCCAAGTGTTTTCACATGCTAATAACATAATAAAAGTGTATTTATACCTAAGTTACCAAAAATTCTCAATTATAACCTTCACCATTAATCACACTCTGGGAAATTATCGGCACCGCTATAATGCTATTTAAAGCAGCTCTGACAAATAAAGTTTTCTAGTGATCGAAGAATAATACAGAACCTAAAGCGTTATTTAAGACTAGCTAGCTGTCACCCAACCCTAGCGCTAAGTCTGTATAACAGGACAATCGTATTCCGTTAAGCAGCTGATAAACAGCCTTGTGAACCATAATAATTCCAATATAATGCTACTATAATGCTTTTAAGTAATTTACAGTATACTTTAAAGTAATAATTTGTGCCCAATTAAGAGTTATATCAGTATTAACAGCGCTGTAAACACCATTATAACACTGTCTTATACAGCTCTTAGTTTCCGTGTACACCAAAAGTGGTCTCTTATAATGCTACTTGTGCTACTTGGGCTGACTGTGGAGAAATATAAATTTCAGCAACTACTCCCGTGGTGCTTGTAAAACTGAAAAATGTTTGCAGTTTTTTCGAAAAAACTAAGTTAGGGAAGCATTTTTCGGGTTTCTTAATAATCTACTTATTTAAAGTTAATGAATTTTTTACCAATTTGAGCCCAATTTTAACTCTCATTCATTCAGTCAATCAAAGATGGTCATATTTTTTTCAAAAAGTATTTTTTTCGTTTGCCTCATTTTCCAAGAAATTAACCGGCTAAACTAATGGTCCTAGAAAAAAGTTGTCTTAAAGGAATTTGTACAAAATTTAATTAGCTCGAATTTGATTCAAAAATGGTCCATAGGCCATTAGACCCTTTTTCTCAGGAACGCGTAGACGTATCAAGTTGAAATTTATATCAAATACTAAGGCCTGCAATCCCTTGAAGCTGTCAAAAAATCAAACTTCTATGCCAACGCAATCAAGAGATACGGCCGTTCATGCCGCATATTTGGACACTCGCATGGGAATCAAAACCTGTAGGGTACTTCCCGTATATCTAGAATCACATATCAATTTTTGATATGTAGTAGGAAATGATTCGACCAATCCGCAGGTGTAGGATTATCCTTCATTTTTTGGATCCTGTATATGTAAAAGAAAATTAACTTTTTATAATGTACCTACTATTTACACAGTCAAGCACAAACGCCGCAGTAATGTAGACCTTCGTCCTTTTGAAAGGGCCGGATCTCATCCAGTCTAGATCAGTGGGAATGGGAGCGGGAGGGAGGATGACGTTGTCTGTAAGTGGAGGTAGATCCTCATATGATGTTGGGTTGTCCAAATCCACGTTCTCCTCACCCAGGAGGATAGAGACGACGCAATTGCAACTTCGCCCTTGGCAAAAGGAGCATAGGATGGGGCACTTGAGCTCTGCCTTTCCGCAAGTGCTAAGCGTCAGGGGCGGATCTACCTATAGGCTTTTTGGGCTGCAGCCCAGGGCCCCGGGGATACTAAGGCCCCCAGCCTCAGGCGCGGTCCGAGAGGGGGGCTAAGGGGTCAAGATGCCTAAAAATGTGCACGTCAAATCATCAAAACTTCTATATAAATATCTAATCTGTCTATAGTGATATAGGGAAGAAAATACTTATTTATACAAGATGTTAAAAAAGTGCGTTTGAGATTTTAAGTGGTTACTCAGAATCAAGTACAGAATACAGGAAAAATAATCAAAAATCCGATCTACAACATTTTTTTCAATTTTCCATACAAATTCTTTATTAACTATTCACATTTAGTATGGAAAACTGAAAAAAATAATTGTAGATCGTATTTTTTCAATATTTTCCCCCCAGTTCCCTGCATTTTAAGGAAGTTTTAGTTTAATTTTACTCCCAAATTATTATATTGTATCCAGTATAATAATTTACAAGGGAGCAGCAGAGGCTACGGTTCTATTTATAAAAAACTGTCCAAGTGCGAGTCGGACTCGCGCACCGAGGGTTCCGTATAAATTTATATTCACAAGCACAACAAAACAATTTTTGGTTTTCGGACTTTTCCCTTTACTTGTGCTATAAGACATTGCTCCCTGCCAAATTTCATGATTCTAGGTATACGGGAAGTACCCTATAGGTTTTGATTCCCATGCGAGTGTCCAAATATGCGGCATAAACGGCCGTATCTCTTGATTGCGTTGGCATAGAAATTTAATGTCTTCATAGCTTCAAGGAATTGCAGACTTGAGTATTTCATATAAATTTCAAACTTGATACGTCTACGCGTTCCTGAGGAAAAGGGTCTTGACAGACAGACAGACAGACGGACGGACAACAAAGTGATCCTATAATCGTTCCTTTTTTCCTTTTGAGGTACGGAACCCTAAAAAGACGCGAGCGAAGTGAGTGAGGCAACTTTTAATATATAAAACCTAAATTTACCAGAATTTTTAAGAAGTTTTTAAATTTTACCCTTCTCCTTAGCATGTCCCTCCATTTGCTCATGTGCATCCAGTAATATCGTTCACACAATAAAGAATCTGTACGGCCCTGTTCATACAAAAAACCGCGAGCGGAGCGAGCGCAAAAAATGTAAGCGTATAGGTTATTATTTATTATTCGTGAAAACATTAATGAATTATTTATAGATATTTATATGCATAGAAGGTTTGGTGATTTGACGTGCACATTTTTAGGCGTCTTGACCGCTTTGACCCCCGTCTCGGACCGCGCGTGAGGCTGGGGCCTTACTATTCCCGGTAGTTAGCCCAGGGCCCCACAAATTCACGATCCGCCCCTGCTTAGCGTTAGCACCCTTTATTGCATTTGCAGACCATTTAAAAAAGTAAGGGATAAACAAACCCCAAAATTAAATACTTAGCATATGACCACGGCTATCCTCTGAACAAGAAAAAACATCCTAAATATTTTTCATTATGAACATTTCAGGTTTTGAAACTAGTAGTCTCAACTATGGCCAATTTATGAGGAGAAGCGCAATCGTTTGCTATCAACAAGTGCTGAAAAAATGGTTTTCATTCATCATACATAACTTGCCACTGTTAGAGTTTAATTTAAGTATTAAATATGCTGTTTTTTGTCAAAATATTTTATGTGAGCAATATTATGCGCTTTTTTTCATGATTTGGTATTCGACGAAATACGGAATAGTGAAAAAGAATACCGAACAGTAGCCGAATATTCGAGGCATCTCTAAAAATAACACCTACATCGAGAACATTTGAGACACTATTTTAATAATGGTGTAAGATGGCTTTTGGTCCCCTACCTCAGAACCTGCAAAATATTTTTGGAGGACCTACCACCAAGGGTAAAAATCATTGGGAATCGACAAAACTCGTAGGACTGGGAGCAAGGTCTCAATGTGTCATGCCCGTCACAATGTGTGCAGATCCCGCTCCTCAGACCGTGCTTAAAACGGTCTACAATAATAATTGACAACGCTGAAGGCTGCGGCCTGGTGTCAGTGACCCCAGCAAGCACTTTTTTCCTGGGGCTCCTAGGATAATCCTACCTATCTCAAATTTTAGAGCATAATTAGAGCAATCATCATGCCAAGGGAAAAATTAGAGCAATCATACTTTTCGAGATACGAGCGCCTAAAGGTGTGCTTGCTGGATGGCAGTCCACTCAGCAAGCACAACTGGTGCACAAAAACTACGAAGACTTGGGAAAAAATTTTGATGCACAGATTTAGAGCATCATAAAGTGAGTCGGACTGCAAAGTTTCATGAATGTCACGTCAATAGTTATCTCGCTAGAACGCAAAACCTGCTTCACGTTCTTTTCACGAATCTTTCTAGCAGTCACATCAGATCTCAGCAATTACAGCATCTTGGTTCAAAATTTTTATGCCAGGATTTAGAGCAACACGAAAAACCTATGCTGAATTATTTTTGAATCCCAAAAATCAATACTTTTTGTGCTACGAGCCAATGTTTTTTCCTTGCTGGGTGGACATAACAAAAGTGACAAAGGTGTATAGCTTTGCAACTAATATGAATACAAGACTGGTTCTTATGCTCAGATTTAGAGCAAAATTACAGCATTCTGCTCAAAAAAAACTAGAATCCCAAACGTTATAGTTACAGCGGTAGACGCTAAAAACTGATTTTTCCCGCCAATTTTTTGAATAATTACGGTGACTCGCGGCAGATTGCGACGTTGCCGCTCTTAATTTTTTTAGTTCAAGCAGTAACTAACTTTGTGCTGTGAGTATAAGGTACATTTCAATTTCAAACTATCGATTGTCACTTACATTGATATAGACTAGACAAAGGACGATTTTATATATTTCTATGGGAATAAATACATGTAAATTATACGATAGCGGAATATCTATAATACGGAACGCTTGTGGTTCATCATTGCGTCTTGCTGGTGGTGGCGGCGGCGGCATCGTTCTGATTTCAGCCATGCTCCAATATTTGTATATAGCAGTACAAAAACAAAACGCAAAACGCCCTTCATCCACACATTCGACCAACACATTAGTCATATTCCGTACTAAATCCTATAAATTCGACTGAATAAAAAGCGGTCAAGTGCGTGTTGGGCCACGCGCAGTGTGGGGTTCCGTGGTACAACTTCATCAAAGTAATCAATGAAAATATGAAGCAGGTACGAAATTTTAGACGTTTTCATGTGTCAGTTCCCTAATAAGATTGTTTGCCTTTTTTAAATTGGATTGAAACAAGGTATACCTAGTGCCGCGTTCAAAACCACTGTACCTACATAAAAGTCAGTTTTTTCAAATAAAAATATTTTTATTTGTATGGTGATTATAGGGCTAGTGGTGAACCCCACTATCAAACACCTGAAATAACTTTACGACTACCATCTAAAGATATTAATTGGCTCGAATGTGTCAGAGTGTCTTGAAAAACGCGAAAACCGTCGAGTTAAATGTCACTAACAGAAAAACTTATCCAGATAATTATCTAACTTTTATTCAGTTAACCTACGTTATCGACGCGAAAAAGCAAGAGTGCAAGTCACACTGAACTGCGGCTGTGGTGACCGATTTTTATTACTATCGGTCTTCATCGTTGCATTGGCCGAATGTGTGGATGTAGGGTAAAACTTATTTGTCATTAGTTTATTGCGTTGGTAACACACAGAATGAAATATAAAAAAAATTATAAGCAACAAAACAAAACAAGAGAAGCTCGGCTTGACTAAAACCCTCGTGTGTATAAAAGTTACAAAAAACTGATTATGGATGTCTGTTTCTAAAATATATATTTTTTAATATCTATATTTTTACTAGTATACAGGTTAAAGAATTGATGACACATTTTCTGATTATGGAGTTGGTTTGGCATGGTACTTTTTTACACACAGTTTAATTATTAGGTAAATAAAAAGATTCTACATATATTTTGCTGCGTAAGACTGATTATTAAACAAAATGTGAAAGCCCTAAATTCGTTTAATTTGTGACACTGATCCCTGAAGTCTAAACAACGATAGCCGACATCAATGAGACCCTTCCTCTTACTTTTAGGCTTTTCAAGAGTAATTTTTTTATTAACACTTAGTGACCTCGTGACATGTCTTTTAAGCTATAAAATATAAAGATATAATATCAGCTGTCAACTAAAACGGCAGTACGTCGTCCGGCTCGATACAATAATACCAATTCCTGTCATATTAAACCCTTACGTATTGTAAGATCACCAACACTTCCATTTATATTTGTCCCGCTTGTTTCTTGTCTATCAGTGTAAATGACAATCGATAGTTTGAAACTCAAATGTACCTTATACTCACAGCACAAAGTCAGTTATTGCTTGAACTAGAAATAAATAAGAGCGGCAACGTCGCAATCTGCCGCGAGTCGCCGTAATTATTCAAAAAATTGGCGGGAAAAATCAGTTTTTAGCGTCTACCGCTGTAACTATAACGTTTGGGATTCTAGTTTTTTTTGAGCAGAATGCTGTAATTTTGCTCTAAATCTGAGCATAAGAACCAGTCTTGTATTCATATTAGTTGCAAAGCTATACACCTTTGTCACTTTTGTTATGTCCACCCAGCAAGGAAAAAACATTGGCTCGTAGCACAAAAAGTATTGATTTTTGGGATTCAAAAATAATTCAGCATAGGTTTTTCGTGTTGCTCTAAATCCTGGCATAAAAATTTTGAACCAAGATGCTGTAATTGCTGAGATCTGATGTGACTGCTAGAAAGATTCGTGAAAAGAACGTGAAGCAGGTTTTGCGCTCTAGCGAGATAACTATTGACGTGACATTCATGAAACTTTGCAGTCCGACTCACTTTATGATGCTCTAAATCTGTGCATCAAAATTTTTTCCCAAGTCTTCGTAGTTTTTGTGCACCAGTTGTGCTTGCTGGGTGGACTGCCATCCAGCAAGCACACCTTTAGGCGCTCGTATCTCGAAAAGTATGATTGCTCTAATTTTTCCCTTGGCATGATGATTGCTCTAATTATGCTCTAAAATTTGAGATAGGTAGAATTATCCTAGGAGCCCCAGGAAAAAAGTGCTTGCTGGGGTCGCTCACACTGCGGCCTGGACGCAAGCGACGGCGACAGCGACAGCGACAGCGACAGCGACGGCGACGGCGACGGCGACGGCGACGGCGACAGCGACAGCGACAACTGTTCACGACGCAAGCGACAAGGTCACTGGGTTTGCGGCGATGTAGTGACGTGACGTGTCGATGTCTGTCTGTCGCGATGTCGATATTTCGATATTTTCATAATTATTCTTACTAATATAATAACACTTAACACTGACTCGGAGGTTTGCGCTCCTGACTATTGATCCGAGAGTCGGATTCAATCCCCACCCAGGGCAAATATTTCTGTTTTTGTAATATTACTACTAACTTGCTAAAGAAAACGTAGATTTAGACAAAACAAAAAGGCGATTTCGGCAACTACTGAAGAATTATGAAGATCAAAGTCGAAATCCGAAAGTTTATATTACAAAAGGATGACTGTGGAAATAGATTATATTCTACATAATCAATATTATAAAAGAAAGTGTACAAATTTTTGTGCCGATAAAACTCTGAAACGAATTCAGATACGTGCGGTAGCCCTTGTCCCCCATCCATGAAGAAGGTTTCCGTTTTTGCGTAAAGGGCGTGCTTTTGAAGATATAAGGGTTGTTTCACCCTTAAGAATTTTCTAGAATAGAACAGTCCAGAACATTTGAAAGTATTTGAGAGCATTCTACAGCAGTCCCGGAACAGCAGGGTGCGGGGGGTGAGCACCGGTCTGCGGGGGGGAAGGTGCGGGGTGTGGTGGGGATGAAACGCGGCGTGCGGGGGGTGAGGCGCGGGTTGCGGGGGAGAGGAGCGGGGTGCGGGGCAGGGTGAGGAGCGGGGTGCGAGGGGAAGACGCGGGGTGCCGGGGGGAGGCGTGGGGTGCAGGGGGAGAGGAGCGGGGTGCGGGGGAGAGGGGTGAGGGGTGCGGGGGTTTGAGACACGGGTTGTGGGTGAGAGGAGCGGGATGCAGGGGCGTGAGGGGTGCGGGCGGAGCGGGGTGCGGGGGGGAGTGGTGAGGGGTGCGGGGTTGAGGCGCGGGTTACGGGGGAGAGGAGCGGGGTGTGGGGGGAGGAAAGTGGTGCGGAGGTGAGGCGGGGGTTGCGGGGGGAGAGGAGAGGCGTGAGCGGAGGCTCGGGGTGCAAGGGAGTGTGAGTCGCGGGGTGCTGAAGGGCGAGGTGCGGGGTGCGGGGGAGGGTGAGTCGGGGGGTGAGGTGAGGGGTAAGGGGCGTAAGGCGCAGAGTGCTGGGGGATATCAACTCCCTGAGCGAAGCCGGGCACTCCAGCTAGTATCAAACTTTATCATTTTATTATCTGAAACTATTTTTTCTTCTCAAACTATCGATAGTTTATACTGATTTATCGATTAAAGAAGAACGTCCCTAAACGCGCGACGTCCTTGAAATGTCGCTATGTCCTACAAATGTATGGAAATGATCAAGTCGCTCGTGTCGCTGTCGCCGTCGCTGCGTCCAGGCCGCAGCCGAGCACATTAAAAAACGACTTCAATTATAACAACTACAATTTTGCAATGGTTTTTTAGTTTATATTGATTTTTTCAAAAAGGACTGAATCAGTTTTGATAAAATTTATATGGCGCCACCTCTGAAGTACCTACCAAACAAAAAAATAATCATCAAAATCAATCCATAACTGGCGGAGTAATCGCGTAACAAACATACAAAAAAAAACAACAACATACAGTCAAATTGAGAATCTCCTCCTTTTTTGAAGTCGGTTAAAAAATGCAATAAAGGGCGCTAAGGGTAAGCACCACAGCCCGGACACTTCATACAAATTTCGCGCCATTTTTACTTCATAGAAATTTGACACTTCATGTCTATTGTCTGTACACGTGTTTATGCATGTGTGAGTGTCTAGGGCTGCCTATTGCCTACATTAAGGCTGCTTGGACATACAGCCTTGTCTTGAGGGATTTGTCTTTGGCAGGATTTTACTTTTTGGATCTGGCTTGGTATATAATAGTTAGTGCTGGATAATTTAGTGGGCAGAAATAATAACAAATACCATTGGAAGAAAATGTTTAAGCAAATTAAAGAAAGATTAACTGAATAATTAAAATTTTAAAAACGGTAAATTCTGATGGAAAAAAAAACAGTTTTTCTGTCCGATTGGTATCAAGGCGATTCTTTCAGAGTTCTGTACCACAAAAAAGTAAAAGGATCACTCGTGGATCTGTCTGTCCGTCCGTCTCGGTCACAGCCAATTTGCTGTGAATCTATCGGATCTATTGAATAAATTGAAACTTAGTACACAATGAATAGATTAACCCAAACATGGATGTGTAACATAAATAAATTCCGAGGGCGGGCGGTTTATCGATCAAAGATTTATGGAAATGAAAGAATTTCATAAACCTTTTAATATGATTTTTTTAACTTATCCATGAACATGAACTAATCAGCTGATACATTTTGGAAAGTCATATTGCAAATGAATATGTCCTTGAGGAAATTATTCTCAGTTTCACCTGCTAGTTACCACTATTAAGGTATTTCGAAATGTAGGTACAAAATAATCTGTTAAATACTCCATAATCGTCACGTATTTTATGCAAAATAAAAAACCGTGTAAATATATTTGATATTGATACCGTTGTCCCTATATTTTTTTGTATATTGATATTGTAATTAATTTATTGAAAAAAAAATGTGTGATAAAATATACATTACAAAAATGGCTAATACATTAAATATTAGCAAAATCTTAAAGTCATTGTTTATAAATAAAGGATTATTTGTTGTTTTGATCAAGTTATGTAATGATTATGAAGATATTTACAGATTGTTTTGAAATGCCAATGTTGATCAGCGCCATCTAGCTGAAAGGCGTCGAAAATTCTCTATCATCTAGTATGTAATATGTCCACGAGGAAATTATTTTCAGTTTCACCTGCGACTTACCACTATTTAGGTATTTCGAAATGTAGGTACAAAATAATCTGTTAAAATCTACATAATCGTCACGTATTTTGTCAAAATAAAAGAAAACCGTGTAAATATATTCCATATTGATACCGTTGTACCTATGTTTTTTTTTTTGTATTTTCAATAAGCCATTGATATTGCAAGTAATTTATTGAAAACAAATGTGTAATAAAATATACATTACAAAAATGGCTAATACATTAAATATTAGCAAAATCTTATAGTTATTGTTTATAAATAAAGGACTGTTTGTTATTTTTATCAAAATATGTGATGATTATGAAGATGTTTACAGATTGTTTTGAAATGCCATTTTATTTATCTAGTTACGCCTTCACTGGTACTGCAGATGTGCTGTTCTTGGAATATTTCCAAAAGACTATAATTATATCGCAGTCTTTTTGACAGACGTGAATATAAAATGAACAACTTTTAGAATATACATTTTAAATGAAGACAAGGCTGTATGTACATAGAAGCCTTTACGTCGTTCCAAGGTTGCACTCTGACAGCAATCGTTTTGTACCTTCTCTTTCACACTTAAGCTATTTATATTATGCTATCCTGTTGTCAAAGTGAACGGTTGTGGTTAGACCGTACTCTCGGAACGCACACCACAAATAAATGTCTTTAGTTAGCCAACCGTGTGCCAACCCTTGACTATTTTTTTTATTTTTTTATGGCAGAGGTGGCAAACGAGCAGACGGATCACCTGATGGTAAGCGATTACCGCCGCCCATAGACACCCGCAACACCAGAGGAGTCACAAGTGCGTTGCTGGCCTTTGATTTGGAGTACGCTCTTTTCTTGAAGGTTTGAATGTCGTATCGGTCCGGAAATACCGCAGGCGACAATTCATTCCACAGTTTGGTTGTGCGAGGCAGAAAGTTTCTAGTGAAACGCACAGTTGTGGACTGCCAACCATCTATGTGATGGGGATGAATATGTTGTCGCGTAGAACGATGGCGGAAAGAGGCGGCAGGGATCAATCCGAACAATTCCTCGGAGCACTCTCCATTGTACATGCTATAGAGAATGCAGAGCGAGGCTACATCTCTACGCAGCTCCAAGGAGTCAAGCCGATCTGAAATATCCTGGCAGTCGACGATTCGAGTTGCTCTCCGTTGAATGCGGTCCAGAGGGAGAAGCTGGTACTGGGGTGCCCCTGCCCAGAGATGAGAACAGTATTCCATATGAGGCCGAACCTGCGCCTTATAAAGTTGCAGGCGATGCGCCGCAGTGAAATACCGTCTCGATCTATTGAGCACACCAAGCTTCTTCGAGGCTAATTTAGCCTTACCCTCTAGATGGCCACGGAACTGGACTTCACTCGATATGTCGACACCAAGAATTCCGATACTAGCTGAGGCATTTAGGGGCGTATCCTCAAAACGAGGTAATACGACAAATGGCATTTTCTTGGCAGTGAACGCGCAAACTTGTGTCTTAGTGGGGTTAAATTGGACCAAATTAAGTCGACCCCATTCTGACACTTTCTTTAAAGAGGCCTCAATTTCCGACACAAGTTTGTTTCGGCTCTCGATGACGTTTTCCCGAGAAATGTTGGCACGGCCGGTATAGAAGGCATCACCTGTGCTGTCATCCGCATTCACATCGGTCACACAGGGGAGGTGAGATCGCCTTCAGAGAGCGGCAGAGTGTCCATACTGTATAAACATCCTTATACTGTGGGTAAGCACATGCGAAAAGGCGGGGGTCAAGTGCTCTATCCTATGCTCCTTTTGCCAAAGGCGAAGCTCCTGGTCGAGGAGAACGACAACACCACACTTACAACGTCGTCCTCCCTCCCACTCCTATCCCCACTGATCTAGACTGGATGAGATCCGGCCCTTTCAAACGGACGAAGGTCTACATTACTGCGGCGTTTGTGCTTGACTGTGTAAATAGTAGATTATAAGAAGTTTTTTTTTTTTTACGTTTATTTGTTAGGTGTATGTTTATTCGAAGCCATAGGCCATTAGACTCTTTTTCTCAGGAACGCGTAGACGTATCAAGTTGAAATTTATATCAAATACTCAGGCCTGCAATCCCTTGAAGCTGTCAAAAAAATCAAACTTCTATGCCAACGCAATCAAGAGATACGGCCGTTTATGCCGCATATTTGGACACTCGCATGGTAATCAAAACCTATAGGGTACTTCCCGTATATCTAGAATCATGAAATTTGGCAGGAAGCAATGTCTTATAGCACATGTGAATGGAATTGTCCGAAAACCAAAAATTTTTAGTTACATCAAAATTTTTTTGTGATGTAATTCTAGGTATACGGGAAGTACCCTATAGGTTTTGATTCCCATGCGAGTGTCCAAATGTGTGGCATAAACGGCCGTATCTCTTGATTGCGTTGGCATACTTGGCATAGATTCAAGGGATTGCAGGCCCGAGAATTTGATATGAGTTCAAGACGTGTGTGAATATGAATTTATACGGAACCCTCGGTACGCGAGTCCAACTCGCACTTGGACGGCTTTTTTTAAATAAAGACATACCAACTTTATTCAGTATACAATGTTATCTCTTTATATCCCATAATCTGATGAATAACATTTTTTTCATATTTGAGGAAACTATGAAGTTTAGATGAATTTTTGAATCAAATTGAAGCTAATATAATTTTCTACAAATTCCTTTAAGACAACTTTTTTCTAGGACCATCAATTTAGCCGGTAAATTTCTTGAAAAATGAGGCAAACGAAAAAAAATACAGTTTTTGGAAAAATATACCCATCGTTGATTGGCTGAATCTCCGCAACTAACAAACCCAGAGTTAAAATTGGGCTCAAATTGTAGAAAATTTAATTAACTTTAAATAAGCACATAATTAAGAAACCCGAAAAACGCTTCCTTAACTTAGTTCTTTCGATAAAACTGATAAAAGTGCCAACATTTTTAAGTTTTCTTTCAGTTCGAGCACCACGGGAGTAGCACAGGGTTTCAGTGTTTCAAACTTAGGAATGAACTACTCTTAGGGGTTAAAATATAAAAAAATCGTAGATACATGCGAGCTTGCGATGTGTGATGTTTATATTGACTGGCCTATTGATCAATTTTGATGCAATACAAATTGCAACACATACATGCGCGTACCTAACATTCTTATCAAACTTGAAGTTACAAACTCACTATGCCCAGAAGTCTCAGTTTGTTGAAGAAGCATGTGCGAATTGAACTGACTCGATGCCTCAGTGGTTAGCGCTTCTGAATACTGATCTGAGGGTTGTGGGTTCGATTTCCACCCAGGGCAAACATTTCTGTGCTGAGCAGATTTGTTTGCTCTGTGTCTTACAAAGTTAGACCCCGCCGCGAATCGAACCCGCGATCTCCTGTGGTGAAGCGAGCAGACTAGCCACTAGACTACGGAGTTAAGGTAGGAGACAGGCGCGGATCCAGGGGGGGGGGGGGGGCAATGGGTGCAATTGCCCCCCCCCCCCCCCCCTGAAGCCTGACCGAAGTACTAAAACTTCTATATAATGCAAATAAATAGAGGCATTTCTTAACTATTCAAAAAAATTCGCGCTCGCTACGCTCGCGACTTGTTATATTAATTGTTAATACCACCGCCCGCTTCATAAATAAGGGTACACATAAAGTTTGCCCCCCCCCCTGAACGAAATCCTGGATCCGCGCCTGGTAGGTGTAACCAATTAGCAGCAGCCCAAATATTTAGTGTCAGTGACCCCAGCAAGCACTTTTTTCCTGGGGCTCCTACGAGAATCCTACCTATCTCAAATTTTAGAGCATAATTACAGCAATCATCATGCCAAGGGAAAAAATTAGAGCAATCATACTTTTCGAGATACGAGCGCCTAAAGGTGTGCTTGCTGGATGGCAGTCCGCCCAGCAAGCACAACTGGTGCACAAAAACTACGAAGACTTGGGAAAAAATTTTGATGCACAGATTTAGAGCATCATAAAGTGAGTCGGACTGCAAAGTTTCATGAATGTCATGTCAATAGTTATCTCGCTAGAACGCAAAACCTGCTTCACGTTCACAAAGAATTTCACGAATCTTTCTAGCAGTCACATCAGATCTCAGCAATTACAGCATCTTGGTTCAAAATTTTTATGCCAGGATTTAGAGCAACACGAAAAACCTATGCTGCATTATTTTTGAATCCCAAAAATCAGTACTTTTTGTGCTACGAGCCAATGTTTTTTCCTTGCTGGGTGGACATAACAAAAGTGACAAAGGTGTATAGCTTTGCAACTAATATGAATACAAGACTGGTTCTTATGCTCAGATTTAGAGCAAAATTACAGCATTCTGCTAAAAAAAACTAGAATCCCAAACGTTATAGTTACAGCGGTAGACGCTAAAAACTGATTTTTCCCGCCAATTTTTTGAATAATTACGGTGACTCGCGGCAGATTGCGACGTTGCCGCTCTTAATTTTTTTAGTTCAAGCAGTAACTAACTTTGTGCTGTGAGTATAAGGTACATTTCAGTTTCAAACTATCGATTGTCACTTACATTGATATAGACTAGAAACAAGGACGATTTTATATATTTCTATGGGAATAAATACATGTAAATCATACGATAGCGGAATACCTATAATACGGAACGCTTGTGGTTCATCATTGCGTTTTGCTGGTGGTGGCGGCGGCGGCATCGTTCCGATTTCAGCCATGCTCCAATATTTGTATATAGCAGTACAAAAACAAAACGCAAAACGCCCTACATCCACACATTCGACCAACACATTAGTCATATTCATATTCCGTACTAAATCCTATAAATTCGACTGAATAAAAAGCGGTCAAGTGCGTGTTGGGCCACGCGCAGTGTAGGGTTCCATGGTACAACTTCATCAAAGTAATCAATGAAAATATGAAGCAGGTACGAAATTTTTGACGTTTTCATGTGCCAGTTCCCTAATAAGATTGTTTGCCTTTTTTAAATTGGATTGAAACAAGGTATACCTAGTGCCGCGTTCAAAACCACTGTACCTACATAAAAGTAAGTTTTTTCAAATAAAAATATTTTTTATTTGTATGGTGATTATAGGGCTAGTGGTGAACCCCACTGTCAGACAACTGAAATAACTTTACGACTACCATCTAAAGATATTAATTGGCACGAATGTGTCAGAGTGTCTTGAAAAACGCGAAAACCGTCGAGTTAAATGTCACTAACAGAAAAACTTATCCAGATAATTATCTAACTTTTATTCAGTTAACCTACGTTATCGACGCGAAAAAGCAAGAGTGCAAGTCACACTGAACTGCGGCTGTGGTGACCGATTTTTATTACTATCGGTCTTCATCGTTGCATTGGCCGAATGTGTGGATGTAGGGTAAAATTTATTTGTCATCAGTTTATTGCGTTGGTAACATACAGAATGAAATATAAAAAAAATTATAAGCAACAAAACAAAACAACAGAAGCTCGGCTTGTGTCCATTACGCCAGCGGAATGTTGTAGCTAAGAAGAATGTGAGTATAATAGGGAATTAGAGCATCATTAGGACTAATTGTGCGCCAGCAGCGGAATTTGTGCGTCTTATAATTTCGGAGATATTCATTAAAAACCGATTCTGCCAGGGTCACGTTCCCCCAGCGGCATGATTTGGAAAAAGACGGTCTAGCTCATAACAAAGTACATGTAGTCCAGTAAATAAAAGATTTGAGGTCGCATTAAAGACACCTGACTAAAATGGTTTGGAAATAAAAGAATTGGTGTTTTACTAAGCATTCGTGGTAATTTTGTGATTGTAAGGGCGTTCAACCCTTAGAAATACCTAAAGACGCCTTTTAACTTGTATACGCCAAACAATAAATGCACTTTTGGGGAAAACTGAGATTTATAACTATAGTTACCTTATAAATATGGTACTTAAGTTGTCTCTAGTTTAAAGCAATAAATTCTTAATATTACGATATTTTTTATATTATTGCGTGAAAAATAATACTTACAAAATGGAGCCTTCGGAGATTTTTATGTTTTTTAAGTCTAATTGTAAGGCTTGAACATGTGTTAAGTTTTCACCTAGGTGACTATTTCAGAACCCAGTTAAAAACGATTTTTTAAAGATTTCTGTAGTACACATTAAAGACACTACAAATATTTTCTTGGCTGTGCCGTAACACTAATATTATCTTTTGGAAATCATCATCGTCCCTTGTACAAACAAAGAAGTTTCTTCTTAAAACGCATTTTAACTAAAATGTATTAGACATTATAATTATATTTCAAACGCCGAGAAGGTGCGTCAGCTGCCACGTACGCATAGCCAGTGTGCGACAGAGACGGAGCTATTGGGTGCGAAAAAGACAAGTGCGCGGATAGCTAGATGGAAAGTGCGAAACGCAAATGTGATAAAATGCACAATATGATAGGTAGGTAGTAGTTATTTAATAATAATTGTGTCATACTCATTGGATTGTGGGCATCCAAACGTGATCATAGTACTACCGTACTACTGATTTACAACATAGATATACCTACTGTAAATTCAATTCAAAAGAAGAAATAATAATAATAATATCTGGGACAAATCACACACGGTCATCTGGCCCCAAACTAGGATTCCCTGTGCTATGGGAACCAGAGACTGATATACATACACAAATACATTTAAACACATACATATATAGATAATAATACACCCAGACTTAGAGCAAACAATTCTGCTTATCACAGAAAAGTTTGCCCTGTGTGGGGATCGAATCCACGACTCTCGGATCAGAGGTCAGGATCGCTAACCACTTAGCCACCGAGTCAGTCGAAACTTTGTCCTATTGATTCGCCGAACATTTAACTCCAAAAATTATACATAATTATTATATTGTCATGACATGAGTGTCATCGCCATTTTTCCATGACTTTCCATGAGCCTGCCAAAGCAACCCCACTTCCAATGCCAGTGGGCCTGTTCTTATGAAGTAAAAGTAGGTAGGTATTTACGCTAAATTTCACGAACTAGATGCGACATATCGTCGTTGCAATTTACCGTAATTTTGGATCAAGAATCAAGACCTCAAACTTGGCATAGTTGTTCCTTAGGTGGTCTTAAGTGGAATAAGCCCGGGAGGCATCGGGAGGCATCACGGTGGCGGCGTTATTATACCGCAATAGCTGTCCACTTTGCTTTCGCTTGCCCTCTTGAAGCTCTCAGTAACTGACACGTTTCGTAACCCAGCATACGAGTCACAAGACCACACCAACATAATTTTCTTCGCTTAAGGTACGCCTCAATTCCGTATACGTTTGCACGGTTAGAACCTTTTTATATCTTATATGGTTGGACCAGTCGATGTTCATGATATCACGGAGGCACTGCATGTGAAATCTATCGAGGCAGCGTATTTCTTTCCTATTAATAGGCATAAAACTTTGTTACGTGCCTTCATTCGGTCTAGGTTGAAAAATTTACCGTCAGTTGTTAGTACGGACTACGGAAGTGCATAAAGATGCCTTTTGGCATGTTATGTGTGTGGCTCATAAAGTATGTTAACAACCCATTACGTCCCCACTGCAGAGGCACGGATCTCTTCCTATAACTCGGGAAGGTTAGGCCATACTCCACACACGGGGGCCAAGTCCGGATTGGTGAAGGTTGTGGGGCTAGTGGCCAACCCCAGTCTCAGAAAATTTCAAGCCGCCTATAAGGACTCCAACGTGGCTTAACGACTGCCATCTAGCGATAGCAGCCAGCACCAACGGCTTAACTTATAAATATCTTATTATGGACATCATATATAAACAATAGTGCAAACGGTGCACTCTTCGATTCCAGTAATCATTGTTTCATTTTAACGAAAGGTTATTGAGTACAAAAACTGGCAGTTCGGGATTAGACTTCGGGGCGTAAACTTGTCTTTACAAAATATATTTTTCTTTCAGTTAATTAAATAGTTTTTTAAAAAGCTTCTCGAACACCACCCCGTAACAGTGCCTTGCGAAGCATGGAAACGGTCGAGATAAATGCCACTAACAGTCATACCCATCCAGGTTATGACCGTGTCTGTAGTCAGTTAACCTTCGTGATCGACGCGACCACGCAAGCCGCACTGAGCCACGACCGCTTCTCATATAAAGTATATTTACTAAAATTAACATACATTTGCTTAAATATATTATTGAACATAGCTTTTGGTCATACCCAATCATGGCAATTTAGTAAATCCTATCCATTGCTTTTATTAAACAAGTCATTTATGGATCAGATTTGTATTCCAAAGTACCGACAGATTATTTGTTTTCGATGTAAATAATATTTTCCTTCACGATTATAAATAATTTAAGCACTTATATTGCATTTCTCAAGTTAAGTGAATTTGTAATTCTTTTTGAGAAATAAATATTTCAAACCGTGTATGGATCTTACAGCTCATAATTTTATTGTTGACATATTTTTTTATAGAAATTAAGTGTTAAAAAAATATGTGCTGAAGTGAGTTTCTTCTGGGCTCAACGTTTCTTCTCACTTCGCAAACATTTCCTGAAACGTTGAGTGTACAAATTCCGCGTGGTAAGGACTTTGTGCTAGATAGAAAAACTATTTTTTACTAGATAAATAACCATTTTTTTTAAATATGTTGTCCACGTTATTCGGATTTTATGAATTTGTTATATTTTTTTTTTGTGAAAGAACTTGAAAGAAGCCTTTATTTAATCAGAAATGAATTAGTCTTCCTTGAATTATCCGAAAATGATATCACACTTGACCTAGTACATAAAGTTATGGACGTATTAGCTCGAAAGAGGAGCGCGACCGAATAAAACTTTCCTTGCCTCTCCTCGCCACTTTTGTGATGCCTCTCGATGCCAATAGTATAAGGAAGACTGTTTTATATGGGGGGATTAGTTAAAAAAGTGTCCAACTGTAAGTAGTAAATAATAGTTCAAAAATCCATCAGAGTGGCGCTAATGTAGACAAGGATTATGAAAATAATAAATGAAAAAATTTTTTTTTCTTATTTTATGTTTTTTTGTTTTAAAGTGCGTTATAACAGCGGATTCTTTCCTTGTTTTCTTCTCTGTTTCTAATAACTTTTCTCGCTTTCTTTAAAATTTACCCTTTTTAGGGTTCCGTAGTCAACGAGGAACCCTTATAGTTCCGCCATGTCCGTCTGTCTGTCCGCGGCTTAGCTCAGAGACTACTAGTACTCCAGAGCTGTAAGTGTACGGATATGCATATTAATCCTTATATACATCCAGCCTCCCGAACAAGCCGGTTTCCGAAAAGGCTTCAGTACCATAGACTACATACATACGCTTCGGCAGATTATACAGAAGACCGAAGAGTATAATCGACCACTAAGCTTGGCGTTTGTGGACTATGAGAAAGCCTTTGATTCGATCGAGACCTGGGCTGTATTGCAATCTCTCCTAACGGTGCCAGATCGATTATCGATACATCGAAGTTTTGAAGTGTTTGTATGAAAATGCCAGAATGTTGGTCCACCTTCAGGATCAGAATTCGAAACCTATCCGGCTGCAGCGTGGGGTGAGATAGGGAGACGTTATATCTCCGAAACTGTCCACCGCTGCACTGGAAGATGTTTTCAAGCTTCTGGACTGGAAAGTACTCGGCATTAACATCAATGGCGAGTACATCACTCACCTTCGATTTGCTGACGATATCGTGATCATGGCTGAGACCTTGGAGGATCTAGACGCAATGCTCAAAGGACTAAGTAGAGTCTCCCAAAAAGTGGGTCTTAAAATGATACATGGATAAGACGAAAATCATGTCAAACATCCGTGTTACACCCACTCCTCTGAAGGTTGGAGACTCTACGCTCGAAGTTGTTGACGAATATACAGGGTGTAACAGAAGTGTGTGACAATACTTCAAGGTTAGCTTTTACCCATCAAACTGAACAACTTTTGTTCTACAACTTTGTTGAAATCGCAAAATTTTTTTTGGACTTTTCATACAAATCGATCAGCTGGCGAAACAAGTTTGTATGAAAAGTCCAAAAAATTTTTTGCGATTTCAACAAAGTTGTAGAACAAAAGTTGTTCAGTTTGATGGGTAAAAGTCAACCTTGAAGTATTGTCACACACTTCTGTTACACCCTGTATATTCGTCAACAACTTCGAGCGTAGAGTCTCCAACCTTCAGAGGAGTGGGTGTAACACGGATGTTTGACATGATTTTCGTCTTTCGTCGTGCAGCCGGATAGGTTTCGAATTCTGATCCTGAAGGTGGACCAACATTCTGGCATTTTCATACAAACACTTCAAAACTTCCTTGGAGGATCTAGACGCAATGCTCAAAGGACTAAGTAGAGTCTCCCAAAAAGTGGGTCTTAAAATGATACATGGATAAGACGAAAATCATGTCAAACATCCGTGTTACACCCACTCCTCTGAAGGTTGGAGACTCTACGCTCGAAGTTGTTGACGAATATACAGGGTGTAACAGAAGTGTGTGACAATACTTCAAGGTTGACTTTTACCCATCAAACTGAACAACTTTTGTTCTACAACTTTGTTGAAATCGCAAAAAATTTTTTGGACTTTTCATACAAACTTGTTTCGCCAGCTGATCGATTTGTATGAAAAGTCCAAAAAAAATTTTGCGATTTCAACAAAGTTGTAGAACAAAAGTTGTTCAGTTTGATGGGTAAAAGCTAACCTTGAAGTATTGTCACACACTTCTGTTACACCCTGTATATTCGTCAACAACTTCGAGCGTAGAGTCTCCAACCTTCAGAGGAGTGGGTGTAACACGGATGTTTGACATGATTTTCGTCTTATCCATGTATCATTTTAAGACCCACTTGTTGGGAGACTCTACTTAGTCCTTTGAGCATTGCGTCTAGATCCTCCAAGGTCTCAGCCATGATCACGATATCGTCAGCAAATCGAAGGTGAGTGATGTACTCGCCATTGATGTTAATGCCGAGTCCTTTCCAGTCCAGAAGCTTCTTACTTCTGTATATACGAGTACCTGGGACAAACAGTCCAGTTAGGTAGGTCCAGCTTTGAGAAAGAGATCAGCCGTCAAATCCAACTTGGCTGGGCAGCGTTCGGGAAACTTCGCAATATCTTCACGTCCAAAATACTGCAGTGTCTCAAGACTAAAGTCCATGACCAGTGTATGTTGCCAGTGATGACATATGGATCCGAGACATGGTCGCTTACTATGGACCTTATAAGAAGGCTTAAAGTCACTCAAAGGGCGATGGAACGTGCTACGCTTGGTGTTTCCCTACGTGATTGAATCAGATATGAGGAGATACGTAGGAGAACTGAAGTTACTAGCTCTTTTTGATTTTTTTTTCTCTCGACTATCCCAGAGTGTGGGGTATCGTTGAATAGGTCTTTCAAAAATATTGTGGGTTTGCGAAACCTATTTTTCGAGTCATGGATTCGTTTTCGAAATATTAAGCTTTAAAGTGCAATTTTTTGTTAAGGTCATGTGATCCCCCCCCCCCCCCCCCGACAGCTAAATGGTTATTTCTAGAAATGTGAAAAAATTCACGGCAGTAGTATATTTAACGAAGTTAAAAGGAAAACTATCACAGCTAAGTAGGCTTTACAAGTTAACGAGTAGTAGTCAGTTTTGTAAGACGGGAGGTTTTCCCCTTGAAGCAGTGTTTGTCGAAGAAACCCTACACTGCGCGTGGTCCGACACGCACTTGACCGCTTTTTATACAATAACACCTCCCTTACTTAACGCGTTTTGACGGACACTTTTGTACACAGAGACAGATCTCCTTACATGTACCCTCCATAGCCAATTTTTTTTCTAGCGATGGAAGCAATTATTTGTTCCAAATGAATTGGTATTCCTTTAATTGTCCGATAATTATCACACTTGCCCCAGTACATATAGTTATGGAGATATAAGCTCGAAAGAAGAGCGCGGCCGAATCAAACTTTCCCCGTTTTCCCTCGCCACCTTTGTGATGCCTCCCGATGCCTCCTGGGCTAACACTCAAGACCACCTAAAGAACAACTATATACCAAGTTTAAATCCTTGATAACACACACAAAACACAATAGGTAGACACGTGACCGCGGATGATGCTAAGTGGAACATCAGGCAACTGCCATCTATATCTTGTGAATAGTAAAAAAACGTGCCACACGAAAAGAAAAGAAAGAGAGAGAGAAACATTGATCCAAAATTAAAAACAGTTCTCATACAAGATGTTGCACGAAATCCCCAGCTATAGCTTAGCTGAATAAAGAACTCGCGGTGTAGCGCGGGCGCCGCGCATGCCGCATTCCCCCGCCCGCGCCCCCCGCTCAGCCCGCTCGCGTATTATAATTGTTTTTAGATTATTACAGAAACTGTGCAACAGATTGACCGGGGATTTTTCTTAGTCTTAGTTTTAAAAAAATATTACTATTAGATTTCATGAAAATATTCGTAGTGTCTTTAATGTGCAAGGGTTAAAATCGAATAAAACTTAATAAAAAAATAAATAACGAAGTCACCTTGGAGATAATTCTCATGGTTATTGACAGTGGTTATGTAACCCCTAAGACAAAATATCACTCACCTTGCAGTATTTCTTTTCAAGTTATAAATTTTTAAATATATTATATTCAATATCTACTCAATGTTTTGATCTCGATCGGGGACGATTATAAATATAAATGAAACGTCTTATAAGAAGCCCTCATGTAAAAAATCACCAGTTTTCTATTTTTTGTTCACATTTAAATTTAATTTTGTTTCTTTAGGGGCTAATTACCGAAAAATTATCAAATACTCATAAGAGATTTTCATGAATTTTCATTTTGCAATTATTTAAGTAACATATTCTAAATTTTCACCCAAAGTGCATTAAATGTAACCTACTCTATACAAAAATTCGTAGATTGACTGGACTAATGACTGAGTAGCTTTCGTCGTGTTATAAATGTGCGCAAATAGCGGAATTTGTGCATCTTACGGTTTTCGAATTATTCAAGATTCCGCTGCAGTAACGTTTTTGGGTTTTCTGTATCTCGAAAACGGCTGATAGAAGTAATTTCAAAAAAAACCACTAGTACACCTTAATTTGTGCGTAATTTGAGCAATGTTAGTTTTTTGAAAATTATGATATTTTTTTAGTAATTAATTTGTTTAGAAAATCAGGAAATTCTGATTTACAAGGAAACGAGTGAAGTTGCAATCGAATAAAGAGCACTCAAATATTCCTCTAGTAGACCCTAACAATATCTGCAATTGTGGATTGTATTATCCAGTCAATTAGTGAGATATACTATTTAATTACGAAATAAAGTTAGCGAAATTTTAAAGATTGAATTTAGTGCTCCCATAAGACTATAAAACATGAAATTTTACATAAAATTAGAGCGTCCTGCTAGCAAGCTTTCCTGTAAGTTTCAGCTTTGAATAACGTTGATTTAAAAAGATTTACCCAAAAGAAGAAAGAACGAACATTTTCCCTATAACCCGACCAAATTAGAATGTATACGAGAAAGCGGCCGCGCCATACAAAAGGATTACCTTCCTAAATTGGTAGCATACAACCAGAACTAATTGGACAATTAAGCAGAAAAAATTTTGATATGATGTTAATATATGTTTTATTATTTGGCGTCGTATTTAAATTAACTAAAATCGGGTAACATCGACAATTTGAACAACAAACTTTTTGATGTATCGGCATAAAACTCAAAATGTTTAAGTAGATGCTTTGCACATGCTTTTAAATCGTCAATTTTTTTTTTCTACCTAGTACCATAGAACAAATACCATACCATAGAATAGCATAGAAGTAATTAGTACTTTATTACCTCTATGTGGTGAGGTATATTTCTCGCAAAGCAGATATAATCAAATCAATGCTTTGTTAATTTCTGATCAAAGTGTTTATCTTATCGCTTTGAACTGAGCTGCGCTCCTCACACAGGTAGCCCCCGGGGCACGGGTACAGGTGATGAGCTCCCCCCGTCGCGCGAGTTCCCGTGTTTTTGAAACCCGTCCAGATGTGCACCCGTTCATGTGGCAGATTTCTGCCATTTGGGCAGATTTGGCTACAAAATTTTAACTCAGGCAGAATAAGCTGACGATTTAAAAAAGTTCTTGGCAGTTTTCAAGGAAATACTTTTTTTAAATAGCAATAGAAAAGTTATATATTTTTTTTATGACTTGCTAACTAGAAAATAATTTTAATTAGGTTCTGAGCTAGCAACTTTTGTGTCATGCAAGGTAGTACGGGAATTTCCCGTTTATTAATTTTTATGTAGGTGAACCATATACATAATTATCCATAATATCAGGGTTCCACGTAGTGTGGCAGATTTTAGCAGATCTCTTCTTTCTTCTCTCAGAACTCTTCATTGTTTCATTCTTCTTTTTAATTTTTATTTTAACCTTCTCGAACTATTAATCAGTATGCTACAAATTAAACACTACTTAATCTTGATTTTTTTTTAATCCTCTGTTGTTAAGCCCTTGGCATCATCTCACCTGAGTAATGATGACGCCGATGATGGAAGCGGGCTTACCAAAGAAACCCCAACGCAATGGGGAACTGGCTATCTTCATACCGGAACACATCCGTGCTGTTAACATTTATGTTTGGCGGCAAGACTTAGATAAGATACTTACTATCTAGAAATCTTATTACAAGTATCTTTTATAATAACTTCGTCCCGGCCGCTATACGAGCACGTAGGTACTAAGAAAACAAGCGTCAATAAAACATTTGCACGCAACTGTACTTACAAAGCTTCCTTCAATATACCTTTCATTTAAGAAGGTTATCCTTTTGTATGGCGCGGCCGCTTTCGCGTATACATTCTAATTTGGTCAGGTTATAGGGAAAATGTTCGTTCTTTCTTCTTTTGGGTAAATCTTTTTAAATCAACGTTATTCAAAGCTGAAACTTACAGGAAAGCTTGCTAGCAGGACGCTCTAATTTTATGTAAAATTTCATGTTTCATAGTCTTATAGAAGCACTGAATTCAATCTTTAAAATTTTGCTAAATTAATTTCGTATTTAAATGGTATATCTCACTAATTGTCTGGATAATACAATCCACAATTGCAGATATTATTAGGGTTTACTAGAGGAATATTTGAGTGCTCTTTATTCGATTGCAACTTCACTCGTTTCCTTGTAAATTAGAATTTCCTGATTTTTCTAAACAAATTAATTACTAAAAAAATATCATAATTTTCAAAAAACTAACTTTGCTCAAATTACGCACAAATTAAGGTGTACTAGTGGTTTTTTTTAAATTTCTTCTATCAGCCGTTTTCGAGATACAGAAAACCCAAAAACGTTACTGCAGCGGAATCTTGAATAATTCGAAAACCGTAAGATGCACAAATTCCGCTATTTGCGCACATTTATAACACGACGAAAGCTACTCAGTCATGTACTTTGTTATGAGCTAGACCGTCTTTTTCCAAATCATGCCGCTGGGGGAACGTGACACTGGCGGAATCGGTTTTTAATGAATATCTCCGAAATTATAAGGCGCACAAATTCCGCTGCTGGCGCACAATTAGTCCTAATGATGCTCTAATTCCCTATTATACTCACATTCTTATTAGCTACAACATTCCGCTGGAGTAATGGACACGCTCGGCTTGACTAAAACCCTCGTGTGTATAAAAGTTACAAAAAACTGATTATGGATGTCTTTTTCTAAAATATATATTTTTTAATATCTATATTTTTACTAGTATACAGGTTAAAGAATTGATGACACATTTACTGATTATGGAGTTGGTTTGGCATGGTACTTTTTTACACACAGTTTAATTATTAGGTAAATAAAAAGATTCTACATATATTTTGCTGCGTAAGACTGATTATTAAACAAAATGTGAAAGCCCTAAATGCGTTTAATTTGTGACACTGATCCCTGAAGTCTAAACAACGATAGCCAACATCAATGAGACCCTTCCTCTTAGGCTTTTCAAGAGTTATTTTTTTATTAACACTTAGTGAGTGAAGCTATAAAATATAAAGATATAATATCAGCTGTCAACTAAAACGGCAGAACGTCATCTGGCTCGATACAATAATACCAATTCCTGTCATATTAAACCCTTACGTATTGTAAGATCACCAACACTTCCATTTATATTTGTCCCGCTTGTTTCTTGTCTATCAGTGTAAATGACAATCGATAGTTTGAAACTCAAATGTACCTTATACTCACAGCACAAAGTCAGTTATTGCTTGAACTAGAAATAAATAAGAGCGGCAACGTCGCAATCTGCCGCGAGTCGCCGTAATTATTCAAAAAATTGGCGGGAAAAATCTGTTTTTAGCGTCTACCGCTGTAACTATAACGTTTGGGATTCTAGTTTTTTTTGAGCAGAATGCTGTAATTTTGCTCTAAATCTGAGCATAAGAACCAGTCTTGTATTCATATTAGTTGCAAAGCTATACACCTTTGTCACTTTTGTTATGTCCACCCAGCAAGGAAAAAACATTGGCTCGTAGCACAAAAAGTACTGATTTTTGGGATTCAAAAATAATGCAGCATAGGTTTTTCGTGTTGCTCTAAATCCTGGCATAAAAATTTTGAACCAAGATGCTGTAATTGCTGAGATCTGATGTAACTGCTAGAAAGATTCGTGAAAAGAACGTGAAGCAGGTTTTGCGTTCTAGCGAGATAACTATTGACATGACATTCATGAAACTTTGCAGTCCGACTCACTTTATGATGCTCTAAACTGTGCATCAAATTTTTTTCCCAAGTCTTCGTAGTTTTTGTGCACCAGTTGTGCTTGCTGGGTGGACTGCCATCCAGCAAGCACACCTTTAATCTAATTTTTTCCCTTGGCATGATGATTGCTGTAATTATGCTCTAAAATTTGAGATAGGTAGGATTCTCGTAGGAGCCCCAGGAAAAAAGTGCTTGCTGGGGTCACTGACACAAATATTTAATCTACTCTGATTCACTGAGAAGTCTCCTTTAAAGTTCTAAATCTGAATAAACCTAAAAATATTTAAAATACATCACAGAAGTACAAAATTTCGAGGTCACTGCACTCGTGCAATATTTTTTTCATACTCAAAATCACACTCGTATTGCCTGTGCCCCAACACCTTTACCACCTTTTACAATATAAATATAACACTGCATAAATACAACTGTTAAAAGCAATTCACCTAAGCTTTGCTTTTCATCTGGCATTTGAAGCTCTGGTTCAACAGACAGCAACTTAATATCCAGCTCAGAAACTTCAGGAATTAGACCCTCCAACTCGCCATCAGATTCTGTAGCAATAACATTAGTCAAATTAATTTGTCTGGTGTTCTGGTTATCTCTCATAAATTATGTCGATGTGAAACTTACCAGCATTTTGCTCTATCTTTTTCAATAACCTTTTCATTACTGGAGCTATTTTATGTACAAAACACAGAAACATTATGGACAAGTACATTAGAAAATATCCACTTATATATTTTCCTACAAGAAATGTTATCGCCAGAAAGAAGTTTCCTAACAAAAATGCCTGAAACAATCAAAATTATTATTAGAAAATTATATAGCTTGCGACCGCTGCACTGTATACCAAGAACCCTTCGGATCGGACATTTTGAGCTAAGCTTAGAGATCGATGCGTTTCGATATTCTAAATATCAGACAAAAACTCCCGAGTGTCAATTATTTCAGGTTTTTGAGAAAAGAAATTCCAAAGTTGGTCGATATGTTCTATTTAGAAAATACAAAAAAATATTTTTTTCCGGAATAAACTATGCGTCCGTGAAGCTATTCACGTCAAATTATAGAGCGTTTAAAACAACATTTAGTCGAAAACGCAAGCGTAACGTGAAAAAATATTTTTTTTCCTTTTAACGGTTTTTTTTTTTTTAAATAATATTTGATGTTAGTAGCATCCAGAAATCTACTCACAATGTAGAGAATTAACTTGTGCATCGTCACAAAAAAACGCAACTGTTAATACCGTGGGATATCGGATATACTCGTTAATATGTTAAGTTGACTGACCGTTTTGACTAGCAATATTTTAATTAAGTTTTTGCTATGAAGATTCAATTAGGCGCAGTAAACAAAATCAAAGTCTTTGATTTTCGAATGCCTGCGTAAAAGAGTGGTGTTTATATGTGAGTTATGTGCATAAACTTGAGTAGGTAATTGTTTTTTCTTCTACGTCCAATTTTATACAGGGAGTAACAAAATTGATGTAGGACTAGGGATTCTACTCATCGTACTAAACAAGTTTTGTTCTATGACCTTACTCAAATCATTAAAAAAATTTTGGACTCCTCATTCACTCTGTTTTGTCATTTTTGTATGGAGATTCCACATTTTTTTTGCGATTTGAGCAAACTCGTAGAACAAAAATTGTTCAGTACGATAAGTAGAATCCGCAGGTAACGGGTCCTATACCAACTTTGTTAACGCCCTGTATACCTACACTTGCTAATCAAAATTATTTTATTATAAATTTTATTGTAGTTTTATTATTTATTTTTTGATTAATTAATTAATTTTTAATTAATGTGTATGTAATTTAATTTATTTAATTTTCTATTTGATTGCTCAATAATGTATTATATTTGATATTGTTTACTGCGCCTAATTTAATCTTCATAGCAAAAACTTAATTAAAATATTGCTAGTCAAAATGTTTAGTCAACTTAACATATTAACGAGTATCTCCGATATCCCACAGTATTAACAGTTGCGTTTTTTTGTGACGATGCACAACTTAATTCTCTACATTGTAAGTAGATTTCTGGATGCTACTAACATCAAATATTATTTTTAAAAAAACCGTTAAAAGGAAAAAAAATATTTTTTCACGTTACGCTTGCGTTTTCGACTAGCGGTACATATCAATAAATGTTGTTTTAAACGCTCTATAATTTGACGTAAATAGCTTCACGGACGCATAGTTTATTCCGGGAAATAATATTTTTTTGTATTTTCTTAATAGAACATATCGACCAACTTTGGTTTTTTTTTTCTCAAAAACTAGAAATAATTGACACTCGGGAGTTTTTGTCTGGTATTTAGAATATCGAAACGCATCGATCTCTAAGCTTAGATCAAAATGTCCGATCCGAAGGGTTCTTGGCATACAGTGCGCTGTAATCTTAAGTCGAATTTTGTATTGAATATCATTACAGTATCTCGACACTAAGTAGTTGTAGAGATTTTTTGGATTTACATTCGTTTTTTTCTCACTAAATTCCTTCGCAACGAAATTGATTGTGCACAACTTTTATCTAAATCCTATACTATTTAAACGAGTTAGGTGCCCCGATGATTTCGAAAACAGCTTGAAACCTTTCGACGAAAATCTAGGATTAGGGGTTAAAAATCACCAGAAATCGATGTATGAGGGAATTATCTTCGAAAACATTCATTTTAGGGAGATTTGAGCGAAATATACATAAAATGTAAACGCCTATGATGCTTATTTTTAAAAATGCGCTCAAGCGCGAAGTAGCATAGCGGTTTCGGTGCGAGCCTTCTTTTATGTAGGTCTGGATTCGAATCCCACGAGACTATTGTTTTTTGTCTTTTTATTTTTTATTTTGTGTGAACTTAAGTAAATATTATGTAAATAAAAAGACTTCAGAGCGATAAAAAAAGATACCTTGCACGCGGGATACGAAAATAGTGTACGTTTTATTCAGCAATTTTACTTATCGCGTACATATGATTTATTCTTTTCTAGGTTCAGGTTCTATCACGTAGTTGCCATAGCTGGTTCAACCTACCTACTTACTTTTTATCAAACGAGACATTTGTAATTTTGAACCAAAATCCACGGGCTCCACGGCTAAACAAAATTATAATTATTAAAAAAAAATAAGAATATTAAGGTTAAACGTCAGTCACCCTATTTCATACAAATTTACCTGGCTATTAACTACACAAATAACCACTATATTTTCGATTTTATCTGTCCAACGTAAACTTTGCAACCTTTTATTTTCTCCAAATGTATATAATTATATTATTTATTTCTGTAATATCATTAAAAACTGCAGTAAAATACCATAAATTTTACGCATGTAGTGGTGTATAATTCAGCACCACCTTTCTGATATTACAGTAACTAGGTACAATCTCAATTGGTCTGTTAAGCTTTGTTTAGCCCAGGATTTCGTATTTAGCGCCATCTTGCATTTTGCTTGAGCATTACCAAAGTAGCAAATTTATTATAAAGACTTTTTAGTCTGAGTAATTAATGCTGGCAAACTTTTTTTATATTCAGAAAAAAAGACGCTGTCAGTCTCACGTCAGGGACATCTGAAAGACGAAAATATTGTTCACCCAACAAGGTCTAGTTGTGAGTTTCAGCTCGATATTTGTGATATACAGGCTGATATTTTTACTTATACAGGATGTAAAAAGATCACTCCTGGAAATTTAAATTATGGGATCCACTTATGAAACTGAACAACTTTTCCGAATGAACCTTAAGAATGCTGAATACTTAAGACAATTTTTGGACACACCATACAAAATTGGTCGGTTATCTTACCATATTATATAAAAACTTCATTTTTATGCGAATTTAGTATGGGTTGGTATGTTAAAGTTTCCGGAAGTTACAGCCTGTATAAGGTGCATTCAAAAATTTTTAGACTCATACCATGCCCCATTTCAAATTTTAACCGCCTCCGCTTGTCCGCTCGCTTCACATCAGGAGGTCGCGGGTTCGATTCCCAGCGGGGTGTAACTTTCTGGATTCGGTTTGGTTGGTGGTAGGGCATTTTCTGAGCCCGCCTGGCATATGCCACCATCTTATCTAAGTCTTGCCGCCAAACATCAACGTTAAGAGCATTGATGTGTTCCGGCATGAAGGTAAGATAACCAGTTCCCCACTGCGTTGGCGAATCTTGGTAAGCCCGCTTTCGTATTCGGCATCATCGTCACTTACCATCAGGTGAGATGATGCCAAGGGCTTACCAATTGAGGGTAAAAAAAAAGATGATAGCTAACCATGCAGGCTCCGAGAATGCTCTACCACCGACCAAACGGAGTCTTACATATTATAGTTAGACTCTGCCGGGAATCGAACCCGCAACCTCCTGATGTGAAGCGAGCGACTAGACAACGGAGGCGGTTTTCCGGGTGTATTATTATTGTCTCGTTTGACAAAAAGTAAGTAGTTACCAGCAACCACGTGATACAACCCGAACCTTAGATATGTAGATTTTCATACACGGAAAGTAAAATCCCGAAAAAAAACATTCACATATCAAGTAAAAAGTCTTACACGTCAATATTTATAGACTCGACTGTAAAAAGTAATGAATTCCCGCCATGTAGCACCAAGTTTCAGGTTATAGAATAATTTATTTCTCACAAAAGGATAAACAGTTATTCACTTACACAATAATTTTTGTCACCAAAATATATTCCTAAACGTAATCGTCTATGTACAAAAACCTCGTTTTATTCAAACTCACTTGTCAAACATGGTTATGATAATGTTTTCCAAAGTATTTTGGCGCTTTTAATGTCTCCACAAGACAGGCATTCCAGGTTTCGAACGCGGTTTTCTTTTCTCTTTAATTAAAGGCTAAAAAATAGTATCACTCCCTATCAGAGCATGAAGTATGGGCACCATTGTTGCTTTTTATGTTCTTGAAATTGTGTCAAAATCGCAGCATGTTAAGGTTTTATTTTAAATTAGTTACCTATACGAAAATTTTATTGCACACCAAAAGAGTACAAATAACAACGAAAACACATAAAATATTTAAACATTGATATGCAAATGCGGTCTTATCGCTATCAAAAATAGCAGGTTCGATTTTTGTAAATTTTAATTTTTTTGTCTGACATGGTACAAAATCAATCCAAAACTGAAGGCTGCGTCCTCGGTTCATCCGAAAACTACACCAAATTCAAGATTATTGCCCAATATAATAGTTAACTGAAGCGCGGCAGATTAAAACGCTCACGCATGCCTTGCGCCGTGCAACGTTCAAAATTTATTTCTGAAGCTTTTTATTTAGTAATTGCAGTTAGTGTTTCTGTCTTTTTATTTTTGATTAGTTTGGTTTTCTACAAAAAAAATTTGTTTATGCCATTAGTGCACATTTTTTAAACTATAGCATCTTGTTGGTTTTATTTTTATTTTATTAGATTTTTTCTCAATAAGAGTAATAGATTGAACAAAAGTAATACAAAAAATGAAAGCTCCATTCTCGGTTTATTCGAAAACGATACCAAGTTCAAGATAATAGGTCAAATAGACCTGCCAGGGGGTGTGGGGTGGCTACCGGGCTAAATCAGCTTCTATTTATGTACCATATACGTGTGCCAAGTGGTTTTATTTAATCATAAAATTTGACCTCGGATACATATAAGCTTACACTATTCAGGTGCCAACAGTGAAGAAAGATTTTTTAAAACAAAATAATTATTTGTGCTATGTTAGGTACCTTGTATTTTTGTATTTTATCCTGTACAGAGAAAATAAATTAATTATGAATTATTATGAATTATAGACTATTCATATCCGCCATTAAAAAAATACCTTGTGTACCCAGAATTCAAATAAAATTAAATGTATTTCAGAACAGAAGTTACAAATGGCACATTTAAAACACATTTTTTATCATCAGTACAACAAAAAAATCGGCCAAGTGCGAGTCGGACTCGCGTACCGAGGGTTCCGTATAAATTCATAATCACACATGTCTTGAACTCTATATTTTTTTTATTTGAGTTGATCGAATGAAAAGTAATTTTGATTTATGACGTATTAAAAAAAACTACTTACTAAAGCTCGTTCAAACCAATTTTCGGTGGAAGTTTGCATGGTAATGTACATCATATATTTTTTCTACTTTTATCATTCTCTTATTTTAGAAGTTAAAGGGGGGAGGGGGACACACACACATTTTACCACTTTGGAAGTGTCTCTCGTGCAAACTATTCAGTTTGGAAAAAAATGATATTAGAAACCTCAATATCATTTTTGAAGACCTATCCATACCATACACGTACATGTTTGATGAAAAAAATTTTTGAGTTTCAGTTCTAAGTATGGGCAACCCCCAAAATTTATTGTTATTTTTTTTTCTATTTTTGTGTGAAAATCTTAATGCGGTTCACAGAATACATCTACTTACCAAGTTTCAACAGTATAGTTCTTATAGTTTCGGAAAAAAGTGGCTGTGACATACGGACGGACAGACAGACAGACAGACAGACATGAAGAATCCATATGGGTTCCGCTTTTTGCTATTTGGCTACGGAACCCTAAATAACTAGATGCTTTATCCTATACTATTAAACGAGTTAAGTGTCCCGACGATTTCGAAAACGGCTTGAAACCTTTTGATGAAAATCTAGGATTAGGGGTTAAAAATCACCATAAATCCAGATCTATGAGGGAATTATCTTCGAAAAGATTCATTTAAGGGAGAATAATAAATAATAACAATATCTGGGACAAATCACACACGGTCATCTGGCCCCAAACTAGGATTCCCTGTATCTTGGGAACCAGAGACTGATATACATACACATATACTTTTAAATACATACATATATAGATATAATACACCCAGACTCAGAGCAAACAATTCTGCTCATCACAGAAAAGATTGCCCTGTGTGGGGATCGAACCCACGACTCTCGGATCAGAGGTCAGGATCGCTAACCACTTAGCCACCGAGTCAGTCCAGAATTCATTTAATGATCGAAATTACATAGAAGGAGAACGCATATGATGCTTAAATTTAACCATCGCTTATAGGTACATTGGTAGACTAGCGGTTTTGGTGCGAGCCACTTACGTTTTGCTGCTTTTAGGACCGGATTCGAATACCACCCATGAGACTTCATAGTTCTTTGTTTTTTATTTTTTTTATTTTGTGTGAACTTATGTAAATATTATGAAAATAAATAAAAAGACTTAAGAGTGATAAAAAAATATATTTTAACCTCTGTATTTTAGAGACAAATAGCGCCATCTTTGGCCATATAAGTTAATTACATACCTGGTAATTGTGCCGCTCTGACCCGTGTTTGAAAATAGGAAATTTTCCACGGTTTTCTCTAAACTCAACCAGATGGCGCTGATAACCTTTGCAATAAGAAAATCTCTAAAAAGTCGCCAAAACTGATTGATATTACTGACTTATAAACGATGAACAACTTTCTAATATTACGTATCATAAAATATTTTTCTATTTTTTTTATCAAAAAAAAAGGATGATTTGCATGTATTTTTTCAATAGAATCAAATTATAAAAAAATATATAGATATTTTCAGAACAAATATTGCTTGTCCTTTCGTCCCTTAGAAGGCCACTACCGACTAAAACAACACCCTGCAAAATGTTTCATAGAAAATATATCTTATATGTACTACTAAACAAGTTATCTTAGTTTATAAAAACTCCGATTGAACGAGCGACGCTCGGTCTCCCAGCTAGTTCAATATAATAAGAAAATTATTAGTAGTAAGTTATATTACAATGAATTATTTTAAAATTATAATACCCATTTAAATTCAGTCACTGGGACGATATTGGGTTGTTAACTAAGTAACTATGATGGTTATCATCCCAGCGAATGTGTTATTGTCAATCAATCTGATGAGACCGTGAGAATGAGTGACTGAATTTAAATGTATATTGGAGTAATTTATTATTCTTTGAATGATTATACTGATAATTATGTTATTTTAAGTAACAAAACATCAACTTTTCTTAATCAGTTTTATCAATTGAAAAACTTTCATCTGTATGGATAAAATAAATTGAAAAAAATAATAAAAAAATGAATCTATTTTTCTCGACAATGAAAACGAATTTCATGCTGCCACTTCACGGATGTAATAAGGGGGCCATTCCCTATGACATATACATAAAAATTATGGCAATCTGTGATTCCTAAGTTTGATACTCTCCTTAGCTTGCGGAGGCACAACCGTGACTCCAAATAGCGTAAGACTTGGCTTACAAAGGCTTGTAAGGCCGTTCCTCCACAAATTTTCGACATCACTTCGTATCTCCTTGCATGATACGTATCTCCTTGCAGGCTATTGCTAGGCAACGTTGTTATTCAATAAATGTTATGTGACTGAACAGATATTTTATGTTTTTAATATTGGCGACGAGGCCAATTCAATGGATTTAAAAAAAATAAAACGTACAAGAAGCTTAGTACAGTTTATTAACGCGCACAGAAAATGTGCTCGACACTCAAGACCCAAGTAAGTATGTAGCCCCACTTGGAGTCACTCGACAAAACAATAAAGAAATTTCACGAAATACAAAACAACATAGAACTAGAAACCGAAGATGAACATCTTGAGGAAGAAACCTTCTACAGATTCGACTCCCTACCTACTGATGTTTGGAAAAGAGTTTAGAACTAAGCTACATGCCATGGTAGTCCCATACCTAGACCGGAGCCACGTAGTCAGAGGACAAGGAGAGGACATTTCTCTCCTGGAGACAAGGTGGCCAGGAGTTACTCCTCTCTTGCCCAGAAGTTTGAATTCGGCACAATAACCCGACGTCTGGGTGGAGTACATTATGAAGTCAGAACCGATGGGGGACTCCTGTGGATCCGTCACCTCGACCAGCTGCTGCTGTCTCCCCTGGTGTCCTGATTCGCGGGGGAGACGTGATACATATCTCCTTGCAGGCCAATGCTATGAATGATTGCTATGCGACATTGTTATTCAATAAATGATTTTTTTCTTTTAAAAAATCTTTTCTTTTATCTTTTCTTGTCTTGTTATTTACATATTTATTTATGTTCATACTAAATAAAAAAAATTAAAAGACAAAAACAATAAAGTCTCATAGGATACGAACCCGGACCTAAAAGCAATAACATAAAAAGGTCCGTACAAAATTTTCCGCTTGCACCTCTGGGTTACGGACTACTTATAGAGGTAAGTCAAAAATAAGCATCATATACGTAAAAAAATTATGTATGTGTGCGTAATTCGAGCCCTTATTCATACAAGATAAACGCAAAACTATAATTGTAAGGGGACAAATATATCGAAATCCTTATTTAATTAACATTATTATGGTTTATTAGCGTACATTGATCTTGTAACTGCTCGCTGTTTTACGTAATATGGTTTAGGGTTATTTATACTATTTTTAAATCGAAAAACCAAGTTATAGTCAGATTAACGCCATCTATCGGATTTTTTCAACCAGGGAGCACTAACGTTTAACCTTAACTGTAATTTACGAAAGGTAGTTTTATCAAACGAGACAATTGTAATTTTGAACCAAAATCCACGGGCTCCACGGCTAAACAAAATTATAATTATTAAAAAAAAAATTATATTAACTGTAATTTATGAAAAGTAGCGCTGTATGTGAAATTTATGGTATTTCACTACATTTTAATGATATTACAGACATAAAATAATAATTTCATACATTTCGAGAAAAGCTTTAACTTTTAGATTGGACAGATGAAATCAAAAATGTTTAGTGTCTATTTGTATAGTTTTGACCCAGGTTTTGTTTGAAATGTAGTGACTGAGCTTTAAGGCGCTAAGTACAGTCAATCTGAGGAGGTTGATGCATGATAAAATAAATCGACCGTTACGCTACTCATTTTAAGTTCAGATCAATGTGGGTACCATCGCAGTGGTTACGTCGAAGCCGGACGCTAAATTCTCGATATTTCGATGTTTTTATTACTTTTCTTGGCTTTCAAATAAGTTAAAAAAAAAACAGTTCAAGTTAAACTGAAGGTATTAAAATTTAAGGTTTTTTGCATGTTGGTTTTAACACAAACGAATGTTTTGTTTCCGAGAGAATTAGCAATTAATGCAAAATACAGGGTTTCAAGAATTTATTTTTTATCAAAGTTTTTGTATTGTTTATGATTCTATTCAAGTCAATTTGTTTTGTAATATTTTGTATTGTTTCAAGTATGTTATATATTTTTTTCATGGTGATAGCTTTAAGTATTATTTCAAGAATTTGAATTGAATATTGCGATTTGACGCTACTTAGCGCCTTAAGTTATAAATGCTCCGATTGAACAAACGAACGTCGGTCTCCCAGCTAGTTTTCATTTAAAGTACCTCGTAATAATCCCCGTAATCCTATTTAAACCTTTAGTTACTCCCTTCCATAGGGGTCGTCCATTAATCACGTGATGTTTTTTAGCAACTTTTTAGACTCCCGGTCCCCCCTGGTGATACGTGGCGAGGTTTTAGACTACCCCCCCCCCCCCCTCCACCCCCCCCCCTACCAAAATCACGTGTATTTTTTTGGTACAAAATATTATCTTTAAATGCAGGTATAAAGTAATTTAAATCTGGAAAATTAAGCACCGTGATAAAAATGTCTAGGCAGACATTAAGGTTGCCGGTTGCTAATGACTGCCTGAAGCCGCTTCGAATATTGGGATGAGTTAAAAACAACGTAACAACAGTCCGACGCTTAGATCTTACTCTAGAAATCGCGCGTTCAACGAAAAAATAAATACACGTGATACTCACTACACCCCCCCTCCCCCCTTGTGATATTTCGTGATTTTTTCCAAACCCCATCCCCTTGAGCCTCACGTGATTAATGGACGACCCCATAGAACTGTCCTTGGTGCCAATTCTCCAATCCGACATCTTTGTAAAATAATCAATCAATATATTAGCCGTATCAGTTTTGAAAGTTCAACAGAATAATCTTACCCCAAAATTTAATTTACTTCCATTAATTTATATATCATTTTGTGGCTACATTCAAGGTCTTTCATGAAATTAGTGATGTCATGTCTCTCATTTAAAAAGTGACCAATTAGGGTTCCATTAAATAATGTATTGGCGTTTTCTTAAGAGGGCAATTTGGGTCCATTTTTTCTGCCAAAAAATAATCGAAATTATCTGAAAATCGTCGAATTATGCGCAATATGTTCAAAGATATATATGGTAACGAAGAACACACTGGGGTAAGTGTAGCCTTCTAAAATGAAAAATAAGTATTTTTTTAATGAAAAAATTGCAGTTTTCAGTGACAAAAAAATCCATTTCCATGGCTTCTACACTACTGGGTTCTCAAAATATTCAGACAAGGCGCATTTAGCAAGCATTATTTTATTGTATTTCTAAATGTCCAATGATACTTTGGAAATAGTTAGTTGTTTTAAAACCTTAATTGTTATATATAAATTTTCTCTTTGAACTTTTTTAACTAATTGGCAATTTCATAGGTAATAGCACCTAATAGTAACTGTTTTGATATTTACGCTGATTCCACATCCAAGCTAAGAAAAATTTTATTGTATTCAAAGTAGATTTTTTTTTATGTTGTTCTTAAAATTTTATTTTTACTGTATTTGAATTTGTACATGCTGTCTTCCTATAAGTGGTTGTACATTTAGCTCTAAGATTAAATACATAAATATACACCAAAGGATAGTTCCATGAGTAAAGAATTTTAAAATTTCCCTAAAATGAATGTTTCCGAAGATAAATCCCTCACAGATTGATTTATGGACCTAAAACCCTAATCTAGATTTTCACAGAAATGGTTAAAGACGTTTTCGAGATCATGAAGTATAAGACAAAAATCTCAACTTCAATTTCGTATGACACAACCACCAGAGACGAAAATTCTCGGCCCCTCCACCAGAGACAAAAAATTTATCTTAGCTGGTGGAAATTCACTTAAAGACTTACTTTTGTGTGATTTATTTCCCGTAAGTGAACATAGTCCGACAACATGTTTTGCGCCTTGTTTTTCACTTTAACAACAGCAGACTTCAACTCAGTGCTCTCATGTGCAACAAGCCTTTTAAGACAACCATGTCTATGTTTATATCTCAACCAAGCTTCAAAGGCGTCAATGCTAATAATTGTTATCAGCATAGCTAGTGTAAATTGTACAAAGTTCACCTGACAATGAATACACACTCTGAAACAACAAATTTTTAAGTTAAACTAAAGGGTTAATAGTAGCCATCTAGACTAGGTTTGTTGAATTGGTCTATTAAAAAAAACTAGAGAAATATGTAACTATAAAAAAAATGTGGGTGTTTTGATATTGGGGACCAGTCCATATTGACTTTTCCCTGTGACACATATAATTGGGTATTCAAAATTTTTAAATGATGTAAATTTCCACCACAGCACCACAGAATTTCACTCCCTCCTAAAACTTGTCATGCTGAAATTAGCAACATTGTTAATTCCTTCTCATATTTCATGTCTGGGGTCAAAGGGTTACATTATGCTTGAAAGAACCTTAGAATAAATAACAATTTCTTCTTACCTAGGTAAGTACAATGACAAAATCAGATATTTTTAAGGTAGGGTACTTACAAAAACGTCAAATTCGATAGAAAAATAAACGACAAAGATAGCCACACATTCTTCCAAATGATCACATCTTCAAGTATACAAAGAAGGGCAGCTAACAATAGAGGAGTCTCGCTTTTCTTAGGCGATATTTTAACTAATTCGCATTTAAGGATTTTTTTCAAAGAAGAAAACATACTTAATATATTTTATTATTATATCACTGGATAAACATGAATTGATTTATTTTGGTTTGCTTCAAAGAGAATATAATCACTACCTACGTTTAGTTTGCTTTTTGTACACAAAGAAAATATTTTTATATTGACATTTTTTTTTTTTTGTTTGGTTCTTTCCTGCTTTTGCAAGGAAAAGGCAAAGGCTTCTCTAGCCATACAGCCTATTCTTACGTAGTTTGCTCTTCTCTAAATATTTTTCTATTTCATTTGAGTTCTCATTTATCAATTTCTGTCGTTTTTAACTTTTTCTCTATTCTTCAACAAAATGATAGCACTTTTGATGAAGATTTCATGGACTTCTTGAGAGCACTCGAAACACAGTCTACACACTTTTATTTCATTATCCTACATATTAGACACTTAAATGGCACTTTATTGAACAATACACTATCAATATTATGCATTAAAAACCACGATATCTATTTTTTCGGATAATAAAACAAAAATGACAAACTCTTGCCGCGAGTTCCCGCCAAAAAGTCCTTTTATATTGACATTTTGATTTGAGTCAAAATTTTTGACTTTTCTTTACTTTTTTTTGGTTTTATTTTACCCCGAGATGGGGAAAGGCAAAGAATCAGAGCCATACAGCCTAGTCTGTTGTAAATATTCTGTCGAATTTAAAGGCCAAAAGCCATTTCTTCCGCATTTCTTCGTCTTTATAGGAAATTCAATTAAGGCCAAAGCCATTTCTTTCGTATTTAAATTTCCTATTCTTCAACAAAATGATAGCACTTTTGACATCGACGTAGAATCAAATGGACGACGGGTCTAGTACATAATTCACGAAAAAAGCGTCCGCAGTTAACCTATAGACACGTAGTTATATGCATAGAAACAACACATTTGAATTTAGATCGTGTGTCATTGCATTACGGTTGTTTTTGTTTGCAACAATTTATCACCATACGAAGCATCGACTGGAACGTACTTCACCTTACGCAGCTTCGAGTGAAGACAGAGAAGTAATGGAGTAGCTTTCACTCATAATGTTTTTTTGTTGGCTATTTTTTACAAGTATTTTTTATTTTTGCAGAATCTTGTTAATTTTTTTTATAACAAACACAGAAACACGCTTAAATATGAATTATACAGGGTGAAAATGATTCGAGCAAACAAAGTGGATTTTTTTCGGAACAAAGTATTCCTCTCGGCACGATTCGACTATAATGTTTTTCCATAGTGCACAACGTATAGGATGTGGGGGAAAGCTAAAATAAATAAAATATTTCATGTAATAAAAACAATAGAACAAAAGTAACAAAATATTTTAATAAGAAACTTTATACTTGAAAGCGACTCTATAAAATTTTTCTTCCAAAGTTGTGATGTTCGATTGTTCGCTCATGGAAATCAAACTAAATGCGTAATTCAAATTAAAATAAACTACTGTGTTTCTTAGCAAAACAATACTTTAAAATGATAAAGCAAGAGTTTACTTACCGGAAATATGATACTCCATCCTGTTTTTTCACTTTACTTGAATAGTTTTTACAACTTTTCACGACGCAGTACGCTCTTTTAGACGCGCAGTCAGCCGGCCGACCAAATTAAGACTGGCGCGAAATTAGACCTCTTTTTGCGTTTTACTACTCTTTTGGTTCAGACACTTTTGAGCGCTGACCCGAAGTGACCCTTGTTCCTACGCCGATGACTTTTGATGAAGATTTCATGGACTTCTTGAGAGCACTCGAAACACAGTCTATACACTTTTATTTCATTATTCTACATATTAGACACTTAAATGGCACAATATTGAACAATACACTATCAATATTATGCATTAAAAACCACGATATCTATTTTTTCGGATAATAAAACAAAAATGAAAAGCTCTTGCCGCGAGTTCCCGCCAAAAAAGTCCCTTTTCTTTCCTTTTTTTTTTTGTTTGGTTCTTTCCTGCTTTTGCAAGGAAAAGGCAAAGGCTTCTCTGGCCATACAGCCTATTCTTACGTAGTTTGCTCTTCTCTAAATATTTTTCTATTTCATTTGAGTTCTCATTTATCAATTTCTGTCGTCTTTACCTTTTTCTCTATTCTTCAACAAAATGATAGCACTTTTGATGAAGATTTCATGGACTTCTTGTGAGCACTCGAAACACAGTCTACACACTTTTATTTCATTATCCTACATATTAGACACTTAAATGGCACTTTATTGAACAATACACTATCAATATTATGCATTAAAAACCACGATATCTATTTTTTCGGATAATAAAACAAAAATGACAAACTCTTGCCGCGAGTTCCCGCCAAAAAGACCCTTTTCTTTCCTTTATATTGTATCACCACATGCCAGTGTTGCCGCCACAGAAAATGAAAAAAGTCCAAAACCACTCGTGAAAAGTTCCGTTTTGACATGGAAAACTTTTTCGCCACAGCGTGCGTGCGTCGCCGTCGCCACAATATTATTCGCAACTAGGTAGGTACTAGATCCCACTATTACCGGCTCAGAGATATTCCAAACTGACATCTGATGGACATAGTCAAGTCGTGGACGGGAGTCCAAGACTGACCACGTAAGGCCACCTTGAGGGGCCTCTCAACCGGCAGCGTGTAGAAGAACCAGTTAATGCCGCTGATCTCGAGGCTGCCAAGGTACTACTGCACAATGCGGTACTTTTGGGGTAGTAGCGGCGGCTGCCGGCGCGGCGACGAGTGTCGTGGTAGCAGCGGAGCGGCGGCCGATAGGCCCGGCACGGTGGCAGCGCCGGCAGGGTCCGGCGCCTTGAACCGGGTCGTATAAGTGGCCCGGACAGGCGACGCGGCGTGGCGGTGGTGGTAGCGAAGCCAGGAGTCAGGGGAGCACAGGAGGAGGCGATCTGGTGGTTGGCATCGGTAGGGCGACCGGAGAAGCCGGCGCGGCTAGTAACGGCGGTTTCCGCTGGCGCAGGCGCAGGTTGCGCTGCTGTAGCGGTTCCGCGGCCGGGGGCGAGAGGGCTGTTCTCCGAGGCATAGCGGGGCGGTCACCGGCGCTCAACGAGCTCGGTCGGCTCTGTCGCCGAGTCACTCCTCATGTATGCGCAAGTACGTCACCATCCAACGGTGCATTCCCTCCGACAAGAAATCAATGTTTCTTAGTCGGGCCGTCATGAGCAAGTCACGCTCATAACGGCTGAGGAGATGCTCCCTTGGCAGGCAGAACTTTCCTGCCGAAGAGAGCCGTTGGCTGGGGCCGAGGGTGGCGGCGAGGGAGTCTCGCGCGTAGCGCAAAAAAGTCCTGATACACAGGGGCTGGGACACTGAGATCTAAAATGGGCGAGCGAAGCGAGCCCGAAGTATATCTCAAAGTAGCGTTCGAACAAGAGTTTTTAGCCACGCCAAACACTGGTCAAGTGATTTTGGAAATTTCGCTTCCTTCAGTGCGAGCTTTATTTATCACTAAAAGTTCCGAAAAGTTCCGATGATCATTAAGTTCCGAAATCGGAACAAAAAGTACGCGCTGGCAACGCTGCACATGTCACTCAGTGTTAGATACAAACACATTGTTAAAACGCTACCCCACGTGACTACACCCCTACTGCCCAAATAGCAGAGATCTACCACAAATCAAAGAGATTTATATACAAGAGCCGCAATCGCCTACAACGCTTCCATGAAAACGTGGAGTAAAGTAACAAAACCTAGGATGTAGCTTTGAAACATGATTTTATGTGAAAGACACTATATTTGTCTCACTCTTACTAAGCGAATCTATACAACTAAACGTCAAATAAGAAAAAGATGGCGATATGTTTTCAAATATTTCAATGACACTTGAATAATGTTGCCAGTAATAGTATCATATTCCCCCACTGAATGAATGAATGAATGATAGATCGATATTTTAGTAACTGTAATGTAACACCGAGTAGATAATATTATCTAATTATTAGCAATAATTTAAAAGCAAAAGTGAATAGGCGTAATGAAGCTTACGAAAGTTTTTAAATTAACAGAAACTTACGAAAATATTTATTCAGCTAATGTAAAAATATCGAAATGGCGTATTCAGTGTTTTATTTTGGAACAGCCGAATTGTTATTGTAATCGGCAATTACTTCAAGCAATAATTGTAATGAATATTATAATTGTTTCGTCACTATAAAATGTACTAGTTACCGTAATGGTTTTACACAATGGCTATTGTAATTTAGATAAAGCTACGTTGGTGGTGGTTCTTTAAAAAAAAATTGTTTTATTCATACAGATCGAAATACTGATGAGCCCATTCTGTATAAAAGATTCAAAAAATACAAATAAGTAAGAATATAAATATAAATATATATATATATATATATATATATATATATATATATATATATATATATATATATATATATCGGAGGACCGACGACCTGGTAAAGGTTGCAGGAAGCCGCTGGATGCGAGCCGCACAGGACCGGTCGGTGTGGAAATCCTTGGGGGAGGCCTTTGTCCAGCAGTGGACGTCTTTCGGCTGATAGATAGATAGATAGATAGATAAGAATATAAAATACAAGAATTTAGTTTTATCAAATATTGTATTTATTGTCACTAGCTTTCGCCCGCGACTTTATTTATTACTATTTTTTCTCCTCACGTGATCTTTGGGAATCCTATTTAAATGATAGTTTATCTTTTAATGTAAAATACAAATATAGGGTAACATTTTATTTATTGTTTCTTGTCTCTCTCTCTCTCTCTCTCTCTCTCTCTTATTGTTTCTTTATACTAGGTGTTAACAATGTGCGTTTAAAATTTTAAGAGGTTACTCAGAATCAAGTACAGAATACAGGAAAAAAAATATTTAAAATTTCACATTTTTTTTTTCAGTTTCTCATACTCAATCTGAATATTGAATTAAGAATTTGTATGAAAAACTAAAAAAAGTAGTATATCGGAATTTGTTTAATTATTTTTTTACTGTATTCTATACTTGATTTTGAATAACACTTCAAAATCAAGCGCGTTTTTTTAACACCCTGTATACAGGACATAACAAAATTGGTGTAGAACCCGTTAACTGGGGATTCTACTCATCGTACTGAACAACTTTTGTTCTACGACTTTGCTCAAATCGCAATAAAATTTTTGGATTGTGCATAAAATTGATCTTCTGTTTTGCCATTTTTGCCACTTTTGTACGGAGAGTCCATATTTTTTTTGGATTTGAGCAAAGTTGTAGAGCAAAAGTTGTTCAGTACGATGAGTAAAATTCCCAGTTAATGGGTCCTACACCAGTTTTGTTACACCCTCTAAGTTTTATGTAAAAAAAATACAGTTACAGTAATTTTACAATTTAAACAGTTATCGATAAACACAAGTAATACGTCCTCATCATTCATTCAAATCCCCCCAAATTAGGGTTTTTCGTATTTTTATTTTTAAGCAACACTGAAAGATGATAAATGGCGACAATTTGTGTTGAGTTTTTATAAAGTTATTTTTATTCAAATCTTAACAAAATACTTATTGACCTGTGAAACGTGATATCAGCGCTCTTGTTATCTCTGGCGGAATGAGATTTACACGATTTTACTACGCAATTCGGCATGTTTTTGTGTAACAAGTAGTTAATACGGAGGACGCGTTGTCGTGACCGTAGCACGATACATACAGACTGAGTAACTAATAAGACTTTTAGCCATATTTGCCGTTGGGGCATGTTTGCCACATAGAATAGTGTTCTGGAGATATGACATTTCACTGCCACAAATGGTCACACTCTGGTTAAGGATAGTTTTCGCTACTTTTGGAACCACCCCGAGGCTAGGTTTGTTGTTGTTTTGGTTAGAAGTCTGGTTGTGACAAATTCAAATTCCAAGTAGCTATTCTAAATACGATTCTGTGTAAATACCTTTCAGTGCTCTTTCTGATGAAAATATAAAGAGAAGATGTCTCCCAATGGTACCTTCGAAAATGTATTTGACGACTACTCTAGAGAAGTTGCCCAAAACGTCCTCAATGTCTCGGAAGATGGGGTTTGTAATTATTTTCACAAGCAGTACTAATAAATTTCCTGACTTCCTGACTGATTTAGAGACGCCGCCATAAACTAAAATGATACATCGATAGAATTTATTTATTGAAGCCTATATAATAATTTTACATAGGTTCTTAAGTTTATTTCATTTTTTTTTATTATTATACTTCATTCCACTGCTGGGCTATTAAACGTTCACAATGAAGTAGAACAAGTTAAAGTTGGGGATATATATTTATATGGAAGTAAAAGCAAAAATACAATAACATTTTGTAAGTAACACTAGAAGTCATCTGAATCAAGTCAATATGACAAACAGCAACACACACAGTCTATCCAGCCAGTGTAGCATACCAAATAGACTTTATGCAAGGTATGCATACTTCACATCCTCGGCAGTTTCAAGAATTTATGCCAATAAATTCTTCAGCTCAGATAAGCCTATCTTCAAGCTCAGCTCTCGCAGTCCAAAGAGTGGCTTAGTCAGCATATCGGCTAGCTGATGTTCAGGGGAAAAATGTGTTACAGCCATCTCTCCATTGGTCACACATACTTTTACGAAGAAATGCTTCAGCTTTATATGTTTAGTACGCTTATGGTATTCATACTCGGGGTTGTGTGCAAGTTTAACTGCTGACTCATTATCAAGATTCAACACCAGTTTTTCTGTTTTGATAAGGTCGTTGAGCAGTCTGTTTAGCCACAGAATTTCCTGTGCTGATTCACTAGCCGCTATTATCTCCGCTTCGGTTGAGGAGATGGCAACAGTTGCTTGTTTTTGACTTCTCCAGTCAATAGTAGCTCCAGAGAATAGGCAAACAGTTCCAGAAGTAGACTTTCCAGTATTCTGATCTCCTGCATGATCAGAGTCACTATAGCAGATCAATTGTCGAGGTGCTTTTTCAGTGAAACTAAGTCCATAATTCTGTGTTCCTTGTAAATTGTAAATTGTAAGGACGGGCTGGTTTCCGCAACCAGGCGACAGGCGCGCCCATTTTGCGTGATGCGGCTGGCCTCATTGCCAGCCCAGCTCCTCCAGGAAGCCCAGTAGCCCCCGCAGGTTGCCGACGACTTCCGGGAGTGTCCTCGGGTCCTTGAGGTGTTTGACCCTGTATTCTGCTACCTCTTTGCATTCCAGAAGAATGTGAGCAGCTGTCTCTTCGGTCTCCATACACGCTCGGCATAGGGGACTGTCGGTGATACCTAGAGTGAACAGGTGTTTGTTTAAGTAACCGTGGCCAGTGATGACTGCTGTCTCCTTCCGGAGCTGGAGCCTCCCCAGGCTCAGGAGTTTTCTAGACAAGCTAGGGTGACCAACCCTAGCTAGCTAGCTAGTCGGCAGTGCTTGTCTAGCCTGTCTACAGATCTCCAGCTCTGTCCAGTACCGATTATGTGCTGACCTTGTTCGTTGGCGCAGAGTGGTTTTTAGCCACCCTGTGGGTAGGGGTATGACCGGTTCTGGTCCCACAGCGATCATGTCCGACCCTCTCCTAGCCAGTTCATCTGCCGCGTCGTTGCCACGGGAGTTGCTGTGTCCCTTAATCCATTGTAGAGTTAAGTTGCTATGGTAACATACCTCTGTCAGTCTTTGGTGACACTCGTAAATTAGCCCTGAAGTGATAACATTACCTTGAAGGACCGACCGACTATCAGATAGAATACGGATTGTGTAATCCTTTACTCCTCTGGCGGTGATTGCATTTGCAGCCAATATGATGCCCATACACTCTGCCTGAAAGACCGTGTTATACGCACCGAGTGGTGTTGTTATTTTTATGTTTAGATCCTCCGAGAAGACGCCACAGCCGGTGCCTGAGCCTGTTTTGGAGCCATCAGTGAAAATCCGAAGGTCCTTCAGGTTCTGGCCTTCGTGAGGGTCTTCGTAGAGTTGTATTTTGTATTTCTTATCAAAGATGTACTGTTTTGGGATCCTGTCGTTGACGGCCGCGAACAGCGGCTCCTCTGCGACAATGCCGTCCAGAAGCTCGACATGAGGGATCCTATCCTTACTGCACAGATGCAGCAGTTTCAAGCGAGTGGCAGCGCTGGCTGCTTCCTGCTGGATGAAGAGATGAAGTGCTGGGACATCCAGCATTGTCTCGAGAGCCGCCGTCGGAGTTGTCCGCATGCAGCCCGCGACGGCCATGCATGCTGTTCTTTGGAACCGTTGGAGTTTACTTACGACGGTTGAGAGTTTGGTGCGTGGCCACCACACTACAGCGCCGTAGGTCACCATTGGGCATATTACCACTGTATAAAGCCACCGCATTATCTTAGGGGTAAGTCCCCACTTCTTACCCACCATCCTGCGGCACTGCCATAGGGCGATAGTTGCCTTATCCAGTTTGTTGTTGAGGTGACTGCTCCAATTCAGCTTGCTGTCAAGTATTACCCCTAAATACTTGACCTCTTGTGAAAGTTGGAGGTCTGTGTTGAACAACTTCGGCAGATTGTAGTTACCTAGGTTCCGTCTGTTTGTGAACTGTACTAGTTCTGTTTTCTTGGGGTTCACGGATAGTTCAAACTCGGTGCACCATCTTTCCACGATGCGTAGTGCTGTCCGAGTTACGTCGCAGACAACGTTTGTAATGTTACCTGATACGAGGATGGCCAGGTCGTCTGCGTATCCCACCGTGAAGTAGTGGTGACTGTTGAGGGTGGATATCAGGTCATTCACCACCATGTTCCATAGTAGCGGTGATAGTACGCCTCCCTGGGGGCATCCCTTCGCGACTATGGCTGTGCTCGCTTCGCTTTTACCTCTGTCGAGTTTGACGATTCGTTGACTTAACATGTTCCCAATCCATTTGACCATGGTCGGGTTCACACTGTGTCTGTTGAGTGCTGCCTCTATGCTGCGGAAGTTTGTCTTGTCGAAGGCTCCTTCAATATCGATGAAGGTGCCCAGACACATAGACTTACTCTGTAGCGCTGCCTCTATTCTGCTCACGACGGCATGAAGGCCTGATTCTGTTGATTTACCTTGACTGTACGCATGTTGATTGCGGTGCAGCGGTATGTCTTTTAGCGCGTTCTCCCTCAGCTCCCTGTCACAAAGCCTCTCCAGCGTCTTAAGAAGGAACGATGTGAGGCTTATGGGCCTGAAGGATTTGGCGTCTGTGTAGTCTCCCTTACCTGGTTTGGGTAAAAATATGACTTTTACTTCCCTCCACTGATGTGGTACGTACCTGTGGGCCAGGCACGCCTTGAGGATGTTGGTCAGGATTGTGACTATAAGGTCTCCCCCCCATTGTAAGAGTGCAGGGAAGATCCCGTCGCATCCAGCTGCTTTGAAGGGTTGGAAGCTGTTCAGCGCCCACTTTACCTTGTCTGCTGAGACGACCTTATCAGCTGTGAGCCAGTCTTCACCGGTTGCACAGGTGGTGTCGTCGTTCCATCTCACCTCTTGCACTATACGGCATTCGGGGAAGTGCGTTTGTAGTAATACACACTCCGCTTCAGCCGGCGAGGAGGTCAGAGTGTTGTCGGGTTTTCTAAGCGATCCCATTTCCCTGTTGGGGTTGCCGGATAGGACTTTTCTAACCCTGTTTGCTTCGGTGCAGGTTTCCACCCCGTCGCAGAACTTGCGCCAGGATGCTGTGCTGCGGTACCGTATTCTTTTTTTGTATTTGGACTTGGCGATTTTATATCTATCCCAGTCCTGGGCATCGCAAATATTCATTGCTCTGTTAAAAAGTCTTCTAACCTTAGTTCTGAGCCTCTCCAGTTCAGGACCCCACCAGCTCACCTGCTTGCTGCCATTAGCCGGTGGATTTGTTAGAGGACATGTTTCTTGGTAGCAGTCTTTTAGGCAGCCTGTTAGGACTCCTACCTGTTGCTCAATTTGACCAGTGCTCTCCAGTCGTATCGGGATACGTAGACCTTGCAGTTGTTGCTCCACCTTATTGCGGTAGGCAGCTCTGTCTGTCTTACGAGGATTCCTATGGGGCGGTAAAGTTACCGTGTTTACCTGAAGGTCGAATCGGATCCACCTGTGGTCCGAGCAGGAGGCCTCCTCGGATACATGCCAGTTGGACACCAGATGCGATATACCCTCTGTTGCCAGTGTGATGTCTATTATGGTCCTAAACCTTCTTGTGATGAAGGTAGGTGCCGACCCCGTGTTCAGAATGTTGAGGTTTGTGGTGAAGAGGAAGTCCGCTAGTGCCTTACCTCTGTTGTTGCAACTCGTCGTTCCCCAGAGGGTGTGGTGTGCGTTGCAATCTGTTGCCACGAGCAGCTCCAAGCCGTTCCCCTCGCAGTAGGTAATCAGCCTCTCCAGGTCTTGCGGTGGTGGGTCCTCGCCCTCGGCCATGTATGCCGATGCGACCACCATCTCTGGTAGGCTGTTACTTGAGGTGTCATTTAGCAGCTTGATAGCGCTGAGGTCCCTAGAACAGAATTCCGTTAAGGGTTGTGCAGTCACGTTTTTTGTGATGTATATGGCAGATCAAGGGCTCTCGGGCCCACTGTGAAAGTAGAGCTTACCTCCCATGTTGGAGAGCCCACATATCCTCCCCTCTCTAACCCACGGCTCCTGGATTAGAGCTACGGCTGTTGGTTGAACCTCCAACTACTTCCGGAGCTGAGCCGTGGCGGTTTGGCTGTGGTTGAGGTTGATCTGGAGCGCGCTACAGAGGAGTGAAGGGGACGCCATCTTGAGATAGCAAACCCTCCTCCTCATCAGACCCTATGGCGAGGTTGTCCATGCCCACGGCGCAGTCGTCCCCGCTTCCAGAGAGATCAACGGTCTCCGGAGAGCTAGGCCGCGTACCCCTAGGGGACCGCCCGGAGTGCACAGGTGTGCTCTCGGGCTGTGCAACCACTTCCATAGGTTCCTGTCTAGCCTCTGTGTTGGTGGTCTGGTCGGCAGATGTTGTTGGTGGTCTCTGCGGGTTAGTTACGTTGAACTTTCCCTTTGGGCCTTGGAATTTCACGTAGATTTTGCCCAGCAAAAATGCTAGGCGACGTCCACGCTCTACCAAGGCCTTCACCACGTCGTCGTCCGGGATACTGACCACAATGAATGTGCCATTCTGTTGTGGATCGACCCTGTGAATGCGCCACCGGTTAATCTGCGCCCAAGGATTTTGGTGGTTCAACGCCCGCCCGACCTCCTTCATGTCGGTCCAGTTCCCAGGTAGCACGATGCCGCCAAGCACTTTGCGGGGCACGTCTGTTTGGCTCTTCACCGTAAGCCTCTCGCCCGATGCAGCGGTGATGTCGTTTACGGCTCTCTTGAGCCATTGGAGAGTGTGCTGGTTGGCGCACCAGAGTTTGAGGACGCCCCCGGTGTGGATGGGTCTCCTATCGAACTCTGGTCCGCCTCCGACCGCGCTCGTAGACGCCTCGCTGAGGAGTCGCCTGTTCAAGGCGTTCTGGACCAGCTCCGCATCCTGCTGTGTCAGATGCCCAGTGTTTGCTGGGAGGACAGCCACGGCAAGGTCTGCAGTCACAGCGCCGGCGTAGCTGGCACGCTGAGGCTTGCTAGGGGAACCCACCCGCAACTGTTTGTGTTCGCCTCTCGGAGAGATAGTCTCGTCGAGGCGAGCCCTTTTGGTCGCGGCCGCGGTCCCCTTGCCGCCCGCCTTGCCAGCTAGCGGTGTCTTGCCCTTGCCCATTGTGGTTGTGGTCACAGGTGGACGCGAGCCAGATGGAGCAGAGCTCCCCGTCCCACGTCCACCCAGCCCGACAACCGTCGTCGTTTAGGTGATGGTGCCTTGCGAAACAGCTGCTGCAGCGGCTGCTGCCAGCTTATTCCGTTCGGCCTTCCTTTTCCTTTGACTCCAACTTTTGTGTTTCGGCTGGTCCGGGTTAGTGGCCCTAGCTGGAGGTGTCGCTTTCTTGTTTTTGCGGCTCTTCCCGGGCACCAAAGTCCAAGCCTCGTCAATGTTCTTCAACATTGCCGCCGTCTCCGGGTCTCCAGTTCCCTCCATGAGGGCCCCCCCGGTCGGCCGCGGATTGCTCTGCGCCCGTGGGTGGGGGAGTCTGGGAGGAAACCGAGTCCCGAGTCGGTAGGCTAGGTGGTACCCGCGGTGGGCCGGTCGGACCCTCAGTGACCACTCTTAGGCTGGCCTGGGTGGTCGCTGCATTCGCTGCGCCCAATACTGCAAGAAAAGAGGAGGTCTGAGTATCCGTTGTCGCTATAGGGGAGGCGGTCTGAGAAGGAGTCCTATGTTTCCCCTTCTTCTTCTTCTTAGCCGCCTTCTTCCCTAGTGGTGGGTTGGTACCGGGCTGCCGGTCCCTAAGCCACTGCGAGATATCTTTGGTTCCCGAAGTTCCCTTCGCTTCCGGGGTAGTCGCAGAGCTCTCTGCGCCTTTCCCCGCAAGTGCGTAGGGGTTCGGGACCCTAGGTGGGAGGTTCGAAGCGGTCGCATGAGGGTCTCGCGCGCCCTGCTTGTCCCCTGTAGTCTTTCCTACATCTTTGGGTTGCCCCTCCGATGTCGGTGAAAGTTGAAAGTGTTGTGAAAGTCTGTGTTCCTTTCAGATAACGGAAAATGCGCTTCAGTAGCATTACATCCGTTTTAGTAGGCGTTTCAAGATTTCGTGAGGCTACACTCACAGCATATGAAATGTCAGGTCTTGTTCCAACTGACAGATATGCTAAAGCTCCCACTGCTTGTCGATATGGGAACTTCATATCTACATCTTCTGTATCATCATCTTCATTTCCCATCACGTTTTGTTTCACAATCGGTATTGGTGAAGCTTTACAATTGGACATGCCAAATTTTTGCTAGACTTTCTTCGTGTATGCCTTTTGACATAATGTTATTGTCTTGTCCTTGCTCACATTTATTTCCATTCCTAAAAAATAGGAAGCAGGTTTGTTTGTTATTTTAAACCTTGTCTGTAATTCCTTTAGGAACTCATCTCCTGCTGCTTTTGTGTTATATGAAACAAGACCATCATCAACGTAAAGGCCGATGAAGACTTTGGATTGTCCTCTTACTCTGAAGTACAGACATGGATCAGCTTCGCTTTGTTGGAATCCAGCTTGTAGTAAAAATTCAGCAATACAACTATTCCAACAGCGTGGCGCTTGTTTCAAACCGTAAAGGCTTCGTTTCAGTCTGCATACACACTGTGCCATCACTGTATCCATCGGGTTGTTGCATGTATAGCTCTTCCTCAACTTTACCATTCAGAAATGCTGTTGACACGTCGAATTGGTGAAGCATCAGGTTTTCTTGAACAGCAATTGCAAGAAGAGCACGTACAGATGCTAAACGAACTACTGGACTAAATGTTTTCTTATAGTCAACTCCGGGTTTTTGAGAGTAGCATTTTATGACGAGTCTAGCCTTGTATCGTTCTACAGATCCATCAGGATTCATTTTCACTTTGTAAACCCATTTGCAGGGTAAGGCCTTTCGTCCCTTAGGCAAGTTAACGAGATCCCAGGTTTCTTTAACGTTAAGAGAAGAAAATTCGCTAAGCATAGCTTCAAGCCATTTTGCGTTATCAGGAGAGTTCATTGCTTCTCTGAAGGTTGCTGGTTCAACAGGCTTATGAAGATTCTCAATTTCTTCAACAGCTGCTAAAATGAAGTCTTCATAACGTTTTGGAGCTGTGATTTTTGATCTATCTCTTAAAGACCTTGATTGAGCGGTTGCGTTTTCTTCAGATGCAGCATTATCAGCTGGTGATTCGTAATCATTATCGCTCTCAATGTTTGGAGGTTCCACAAGTTGTTCGGGCAGTTCTATGCGTTGAACGTTTTGTGTGCTCTCGACTTGATTTTGTTGCAACGCTTGACTGTGTTCGTTGTAGTTGTCTGATTGTTCTTGTGTATCAGCAAATACAACTTCTACGAACTTTTGTGGCTTCTTTTGTGACGAATCTTTAGTTTGTTGAGATTCGAAATCATTAAATAAATTTGAGACTACATCTTTGCTTGATCCATCATCACTGTAGAACATTGTCTTCATAACGCGTATGTCTTTTGATATGAAGATGTTATTCTTGGAGGGAACAAAGATTCTAAATGCTTTTGATGTCTCAGAGTATCCCACGAACAACCATATTAAACGTTCACAATGAAGTAGAACAAGTTAAAGTTGTGGATATATATTTATATGGAAGTAAAAGCAAAAATATAATATCATTTTATAAGTAACACTAGAAGTCATCTGAGTCAAGTCAATATGACAAAAAGCAACACACACAGTCTATCCAGCCAGTGTAGCATACCAAATAGACTTTATGCAAGGTATGCATACTTCACATGGGCAAAGGCCTCCCCCTTCTTTTTCCATGTCTCGCATCTCTGGGCCATGTTATACCAGCATATGCAACTATTTTGCCCCTCCATCTTGTTGTAGGTCTTCCTCTTTTTGTATATCTTGGACATCACGTTGTAGCAAGATTACTCCGTCGGTTGCCTTTGTTTGTTGAGATATTCTTTTTTGAGAGATTTCTTGATCCCCACCCAGTTCCATTTTCCAATTTAAGTATGCTATTTTTATTGAAAATGAAAATATTCGAAGTAGGTAGCAGTGTACACTTTTTGAACGTCATTCTTTTATCTATAGTTCATTCCAATCAAAAAAAAGCAAAAGGTAAACAAACGTAGTATGCAGATGACATTGACATGTGTCAGGTCCATAGTAAGTTTGTTTACGTTTTGCTTTTTTTTTATTGGAATGAACCATACCTAATACGAGATTCCTACTACTCGGAACTCGTATACCCGCCGTTTTGGGAAGTGTTTGCAGAGTGAGAAGAAACAACGGGCCCTAAAGACACTCCCTCCAACAGATTATTTGAAAATGTCTTATATTCCATTACATCTTAATTTTAGGCCAAGAAATGATCTATATAATGTCATGACTGTAAATAAAAATAAAAAGAATAAAAAAAGAAAGGATTCAAAAGATATAAAAGATATTTGTAGCTAATGACTAACAGTTACAAAAACCAATGACAAGAACAGGCCAATTCACACGGACAGCACCCGATCACGAGTATAACGCGAGAGTCAGCCATCACTCCCCTCAACTATATTTGAGGGAAGGGAACGACTCAGCTCCGATACACCACCATCCGCACAAACATTTAAGTGAGCATGCACCGCTCCGGTCAATGGACAAAGAAAAAGGAGAAGGAAAAGTCTTACCGAATCCCTTCAGTTCTTTTACAATATAGTTTGCATCTTTAGTGTCTCACAATATGTTATGTAAATGTTGCTGTGTTGGTTGGAGAAACACGTACCATCCAAGCATTTCTATCATCTAAGTACTCAGATGTCTTATAGTAAGCTTTATTACATAGTGTTTTTTTTACATAACTTTTGGATTTATTTTTTGATAGGTTCACAATATCTTCTAGTATTTTATTGTACACTAGCCGGGAGACCGAGCGTCGCTCGTTCGATCGGAGTTTTTATAAACTTAGATAACTTGTTTAGGTAGTAGGACATACAAGATATATTTTCTATAAAACATTTTGCGGGGTGTTGTTTTAGTCGGTAGTGGCCTTCTAAGGGACGAAAGGACAAGCAATATTTTTTCTGAAATAACTATATAATAAACTATATAATATAATATTTTTACAATATGAACTATATGTATAATATTTTTTTTATAATTTGATTCTATTGAAAAAAATACATGCAAATTATCCTTTTTTTTTTATAAAAAAGCAGAAAAGTATTCAATGATACTACGTAATATTAGAAAGTTGTTCATCATTTCTTATGATTTTGGTCAGTAATATCAATCAGTTTTGGCGATTTTTTTAGAGATTTTCTTATTGCAAATGTTATCAGTGCCAACTTAGAGAAGCCGTGGAAAATTCCCTATTGTCAAACACGGGGCAGGGCGGCATAATCATCAGGTATGTAATTCACTTATATGGCAAAAGATGGCGCTATTTGTCTCTAAAATACAAAAAGGTTAAAATATTTTTTTTATCACTCTTAAGTCTTTTTATTTATTTACATAATATTACCATAAGTTCACACAAAATAAAAATACAAAAAAACTATAAAGTCTCATGGGTGTGGTTCGAATCCGGATCTAAAAGCAGCAAAAGGTAAGTGCCTCGCATCGGAACCGCTAGTCTACCAAAGTACTTTTATGGAGTCGTTAAAATAAGCATCATATGCGTTCTTATTTTATGTAATTTCGCTCATATCTCCCTTAAATGAATTTTTCGAAAATAATTCCCTTATAGATCGATTTCTGGTAATTTTTAACCCCTAATCCTAGATTTTCGTCAAAAGGTTTCGAACCGTTTTCGAAATCGTCGGGACACTTAACTCGTTTAATAGTATAGGATTTGTTGTCCCACAAATGACTTACTAACCTTTCTCAGCCTATTAGATACAAGCTGAAGCTTACTGTTATTCCTGAGATTACGAGAATGTCTATCAGAATTCAGTGTAAAGAGATTTAAGTTTTTTCGCACGTACATTATATTTTCATAAATGTACTGACACGGAAACGTTAAAATATTGATTTCTTAAAATTTTTCTCGAAGTGAATCTCGAGATATCGCATTCCGTAAATCGCGCGAACAGCCCTTTTTTGTAGTACAAAAATAGTATTTATATCAGCTGCATGCCCCCATAAAAGTACACCATAAGACATAATACTGTGCAAGTAGCTGAAATATACTAGTCTCGCTGTTTCTATATCTGTTATAAGCCAAATTTTTTTAACAGCATAGGCAGCCGAACTAAGCCTGCCTGCTAAAGTTTCTATGTGAGGACCCCATTGAAGTTTTGAATCTACGGTTATACCCAAGAGAACTATTTTTGGTATGAATTCTAATACACTACTAGCTAATGACACGTTTTGAGTTACGTTTTTAACATTTCGGTAAGGTAAAATTTATACATTTAGTTTTTTTTGCATTCAAGACTAGATTGTTCACGGTGAACCAATTGTGTACTTTACAAAGAGTGTCGTTTACTTCGTTAATCATGTCAGTTTGTCTGTCAATTTTAGAAACTAGACATGTATCATCGCAAACAACACAATTTTTGACAGTGATTCAACCATGAAAGATAGGTTGTTGATGTAAACCAAAAACAGGAATGGTCCCAAAATGGATCCTTGAGGCACGCCCATTTTAACGCGTGAGCCCGACAAATTCGTACCATTTATTTGTACCCTTTGGATTCTATTAGCTAATTATGACTCTAACAAATTCAAGGCCTTGTTTTTAACCCCGTAATGTTCTAGCTTTAAAAGTTTTATGTTCTACGAAATCAAATGCCTTGGACAAGTCGCAGAAGACTCCTATAGCATTTTGAGATTTTTCGAAAGCATTGTATATATTTCTCATCAGTTCGACTCCTGCGTCGGTTGTCGAACGCCCTTTAGTGAAGCCAAACTGTAAATTATGAAGCACTTTATTAATATTGAAGGGACTTAACATTTGAATGAGAATAATTTTTTCAAAGATTTACTAAGAACTGGCAGTACCGAAACAGGTCTGTAATTACTAGGATTACTTTTTGCTCCGGATTTTAATAAGGGAACAACTGTACTAAATTTCATAAGATCCGGGAATACACCATTGTCTATGCATATATTAATAATTGACCACGCTGAATACGTTAAAAACAACCGACTTCAATCGCAACAACTCCAATTTTGCTATGTTTTTGTTGATTTTCTCAAAAACCGCTGAATCGATTTCGATAAAATTTATATGGGACCACCTGTGAAGTATACCCTTTTAAACAAAAAAAGAATTTACATAAAAAAAAATTTAAAAAAAAAAGATTCCGACGAATTGAGAACCTCCTCCTTTTTTTTGAAGTCGGTTAAAAAGAGAAGCAAGATAAGGGGCTATAAGCGGACCAGACACTATCAGTAATAATGACAGTGTTTTTACATCAGTATACTGACATTCCATCGTTTAGTATGCGTCAGACCATCATTCCAACCACTACACTGTCAGTATAATATCAGTATATTGTCATTACTTCAAAAACTGTCATTATTACTGATAGTGTCTGGTCCGCTATAGTATCAATAACAAATTTTAACAAATTAACAGACATGCCCCATAAATCCTCTGTGTTTTTAGGGTTCCGTAGCCAAATGGCAAAAAACGGAACCCTTATGGATTCGTCATGTCTGTCTGTCTGTCCGTATGTCACAGCCACTTTTTTTCCGAAACTATAAGAACTATACTGTTGAAACTTGGTAAGTAGATGTATTTTGTGAACCGCATTAAGATTTTCACACAAAAATAGAAAAAAAAACAATAAATTTTGGGGGCTCCCCATACTTAGAACTGAAACTCAAAAAAATTTCTTTCATCAAACCCATACGTGTGGGGTATCTATGGATAGGTCTTCAAAAATGATATTGAGGTTTCTAATATCATTTTCTTCTAAACTGAATAGTTTGCGCGAGAGACACTTCCAAAGTTGTAAAATGTGTGTGTTATTTTAGAAGTTACGGGGGCCCCGTAACTTCTAAAATAAGAGAATGATAAAACTAAAAAAAAATATATGATGTACATTACCATGCAAACTTCCACCGAAAATTGGTTAAACGATATCTAGTAAGTAGTTTTTTTTTAATACGTCATAAATTGTAAACCGCAATTTACCTTTCATTCAAGTTACAACGGACTACAAAAACTTTTATATTATGTTACTTGCTGCTACGGAACCCTTCATGGGCGAGTCCGACTCGCACTTGGCCGCTTTTTTAGTTTAAGTGACTTAAAGGTTTTAACAACTGTAAGAGGGTTAATTGTTCTAAATTGAAATAATTCTTTACACTGATCTACATTTTCAGTCAATAAACGGTGGGCGACTACAGGCGATGAGTCAAGGCTTTCCGTTGTTTTGATAGAAGTGTTTATAAAAAAAGTTTCAAATTCTTCTGTTATATCCGGAATTTTAGGCCGTGGCCTGGACGCAAGCGACGGCGACGACGGCGACGGCGACAGCGACAGTGACAGCGATGACTGTTCACGACGCAAGCGACAAGGTCGCTCGGTTTGCGGCGACGTAGTGACGTGACTGAGTGATGAATTATGAAGATCAAAGTCGAAATCCGAAAGTTTATATTACAAAAGGATGACTGTTGACATTTACGATTGATTGTATTCTCCATAATCAATATTATAAAAGAAAGTGTACAAATGTTTGTGCCGATAAAACTCTGAAATGAGTCCCGGTACTATCAAGGCAGTTATATGGTGCGGTAGCCCTCTATCCCCATCCATGAAGAAGGTTTCCGTTTTTGCCTAAAGGGCTTGCTTTTGAAGATATAAGGGTTGAAATTTCACCCTTAAGAAATTTCTAGAATAGAACATTCGAGAGTATTTGAGAGCAGTCCACAGCAGACCCGGCACAGCGGGGTGCGGGGGGGGGTGAGGAGCGGGCTGCGGGGGAGAAGGTGCGGGGTGTGGCGTAATGATGATCGGGGTGCGGGGAGTGTGGTGCGGGTTGCGGTGGGAGAGGAGCGGGGTGGGGGAGGCGCGGTGTGCGGGGGGAGGCTTGGTGTTGGAGGCACGGGTTGCGGGGGGGAAGCGCGGGGTGTGAGGCGCAGGTTGCGGGGGGAGAGGAGCGGGGTGGGGGGAGGCGCAGGGTGCGGGTGGGAGAGCAGCGGGGTGCGGGGAAGGTGAATCGCGGGGTGCGGGGGGAGCAGCTGGGTGCAGGGGGTGAGGCGCGGGTTGCGGGGGGAGGGTGAGCATCCCCTTCTAGTAAAAATATCATTTTGAAATTTTGCGTGTATAATGCTATAGGTATGTGTAACAAATTGAGGGGGTGGGCCGGCCTCTAGGTAAAAAAAATGTTCTCCATACAAACGTGGACCACCCTAGTATAGACCCCCCTTTTTTGGCCTACTTCAGAGTGGCTGACTGCGGCTCGTACCAGGGTGGGGGGTGCCAACCCTAGAGGGGCATCATCATTTGAGGGGTCTCTTGCGGTTGCCTAAGGTTTCAATCGTAAGCCTTATGAGATAATAATGACCCCCTCAAAATCGGGGTTCTGTACTCAAAACTTGAAAGGGTTCTACCAGGCTAGGGAATGGCAACCTATTAAAATCCGACGTTACTTAGTGCATATTATCGTTACATTATAATCTGATTCTTTAGTCTTATGAGGTAAGGTTTTCTGCAGTGGGAGCTCGGACTAGTAGTCAATTTTGTAAGAGGGGAGGTTTTCCCTTTGAAGCAGTGTCTGTCGAAGTACTACGGAACCCTACAATGCGCGTGGCCAGACACGGACTTGACCATTTTTATTTCTATTTTCAGTTGTGTGAAAAATTCCATCAAAAACTTCAAAGTTTTAAAGAAACAAAGTTGCAGCACTTGATTACAAATATGCGTGATGATATTTTCTATGATGGAACTGTGTACACCGGATCAGCTGGATTAGCATTATATTATGTTTTAACATCGATTGAAAAAAATGGGAGCCATGATATACTGAAGGTTTGTTTTTAGCGGTAAAGGTAGAGGTTTCAGAGATTGTCCCTTGTCGTGTGCAAAGTGCAATGTACACTATGATACCAATGTCATCAGAAATGTTTACATAGATTCCAAAACTAACATAGTTTATTATATTGTTTCATTGGGTTTTTATTTTTAAGTTTATCGTATCGTATTATGCGATGGCTAGGAAGATATCTAATAAGACATGTTTTATATATTTTGCAGACTGCATTAGAATACATAAACCTTGACAACCTGAAAGGCCGCAAAATTAGTTTTCTTTGTGGAGATGCTGGTCCCCTAGCACTGGCTACAGTCATATCCCATAAGCTTGGCTCTAGAAGACCAGAAAAGTTACTAGATCACAAAGTACTAGCTCAAAGGTATTTTTATCGAAACTAAGTGTGTCATTGTCCCCCACTCAAAATATAACTATTTTGCTATCAGAATTTTCATACTTAAAAAAACTCATTTTCAATTCAAAAGCAATGGACAACAAAGAGCTGGGCTGGGCACAGACGCCCCATTTCGTGTTTTTGAGACAACTCTGTTAACTTCTTTTAAACCATTTTAATTTCAGACTTATAACCCTGGGTTTATTATTACTATCAGAATTGTTTTATACATTGAAAATAGTCATTTTCAATTCAAAAGCACTGGACAAAGAGCTGGGAACTACGGGAATAGACGCCCCATTTCGTGTTTTTGGAACACTGTTAACTTCTTTTAAACCATTTTAATTTCAGGGTTAGGATGATTATTAAATGATTCCCCAGATGAGTTATTATTTTGCTATCAGAATTGTTATATTTAAAATATTTATTTTCAATTCAAAAGCAATAAAATATGAGCTGGGAACAACGGGAATAGACGCCCCCATTTCGTGTTTTTGGGACACTGTTAACTTCTTTTAAACCATTTTAATTTCAGGCTTATAACTCTGGGTTCATTATTAAATGATTCTCCAGATGAACTACTGTATGGAAAATCAGGATATCTTTATGCATTGCTTTTTGTCAACAAATATGTTTCTGGCAAAGACCTTATTCCTGCAAACCATATTGAAAAAGTAAGTGTATTACTAGGTTCTTCTTTTTTAAAAGGTTTAATAATGGAGCAGTTCTGAAACTAGATATTTTTTCCTGCCTCCAGGTTATAAATTCCATCTTGAAGTCAGGAAAGCAATTTTCAACATTAATGAAATCAGAAAGTCCACTTCTTTGGCAATGGCATGATAAAGTATACCTTGGCGCAGCGCATGGAATTGCAGGCATTTTATACATGCTGTTACAGGTGCGTATTCAACGTATTGTTATAAGTAATGATTTCGGGCGATACAGAGTGCGTTACCCCAGCCAGAAAATGTCGAATATCGTCATTCGAGTGTAATAGATAATTAGTTGTCCAGCTTCTGTAATTGTTGCGCATATTTTTGAATTTGTTCTGCTGATAGTTTTTTAGTTATTTGACAAAAACATATCTGGTTGCGGTAACGTTACCCCAGCCAGACTATTTTTGATTTTTTGGGTATATTGAAATAAAAATTAGCTAAATAATTATTATTCTACACGAAATAAATGTTGCGACTTAATTTGTACTGATACGTTATACGGTTGCGAAGTTATTCAAATTCCGGCTGGAGTAACGTTTGCAGGTTTGCTGGATCTCTGAAATGGTTAAGCGCACATTTATAATTTTTCGTATACCACTTCTTATGAATTCGTTCTAATTTGTTCATCAATAAGAAGCAACAATAATGTACCGTGTAAAAGTTATATAAATAAATAGAATTTTCCTTTAAAAGGTCCTAGCACGACGAATAAGAGCTCTCAAGACTCACTCAAAACGTTATAACTTATAAATTTCAGCGTTCTACCACAAAATAAACACAGAAGAGCCGCTCATGTATGTACCGGCATATAGGTACCTACTGCTGAGCTCGCTCAAGCGTTATCACAACATTCACATTTTTTTTAATCAAAATCACTTAGACTGAACTCGTCGAGATAACATAGACATTGATAGGCACAGACACAGTGTTTTTTTTTGCCCAAAAAAAGTGACATCTTCTTTTTTTCGTTCATTCAATTTGGCTTTTCATAACAAATGCAAGAGTAAAACTCCCAGGAATCCATTTTGTGTAGTTTATTTTTAAAAAATCACAAAGTTTTGGTGACCTTGATGTTAAAAATACGGAAATTAATTCATAGAAAAATAACTATTCACAATTTAGTATTATTTGTTTATCGGGTATATAAAGATAGTCTAGGCGCATATTATCCTCTTTTTATTAAATCAAAAATGTTGGGAATTTCCTCAAAAAAAAAATCTAAATTTTAAATTTTATTTTTTTATATTGTTTTAGGTCGAAGTAGAGGTTCTGCCTAGGACAGATATATTCACCATATTTATATGTATCTCCCACAAAATTACCACATTCTACTTCGGCGGAGGTTTGGTAAAATATATTTTTATGTACTAAAGTCAAAATTTTGGATTTAAGGTTGACACAATAAGGTCATTTCCCTTTACCTTTTTTTATATAAAATCAAGTGTATTTGAAAGGTTTTAATTTGAAACATACTTGGATGTAGTAAACTAAGGAACTGAACAACTTTTGCGCATCAACATTGCCGAAATTGCAAAAAAAAATTGGTCTTACAGACTTGCCAATTAACTGATTAAATAGGTATGAAACGCCCGAACATTTTTGTTATTTCGGCAAAGTACTAAAACAAAAGTAGTGCAATTTCATGAGTAGAAATCCACCTTATTTATTTTCAACCGACTTCAAAAAAAGGAGGAGGTTCTCAATTCGTCGGAATCTTTTTTTTTTTTATGTATGTTCACCGATTACTCGAAGACGAAAATTCTTTTTTTGTTTGAAAGGGTTATACTTCACAGGTGGTCCCATATAAATTTTATCGAAATCGATTCAGCGGTTTTTGAGAAAATCAACAATAACATACCAAAATTGGAGTTATTGCGATTGAAGTCGGTTGTTTTTAACGTATTCAGCGTGGTCAATTATGTTATATCTAAGTAGTGAATCAAGAATTTGTATGGGAAACTGAAAAAAAAATATGGATCGGATTATTTCAATATATTTGCTGTATTCTATCGCTATCTTTTCTTACTTTGTGATTCTATACTTTATTCTAACTAACCTCTCAAAAATTCAAAAGTACTTCTTAGCACAAAGTGTTCAAAATTTCAAGTGTGAAATTAATTTCTGACAAGCTTCTAATTACGATAAAGTCTTCAACAAACTTATATTATACTCAATTAAAAAAATGGATTTCCGATACAAATTGACTTGCTGATTAATAGGAAGTACAAAATATGTTATCCCAGTTGATGATGAACTTACGTACGTTAACAGTCAGTCTGTTCAGTTATGCTTGATGACTTTTTATTTGGTGAAATAAAACGGAAAATTGCAGATGGTTCTTATGAAACTGAACAACTTGTTCCAACAAAACAAACAAGGGCAGAAATAAAACAGTTTTACTTCTCACACCAACTGTCAACAACTCAAAGAAAGTAAACGATTGACAAATATTTGTCAGTGATAAAAAGTCACTTTGTATAATAGAAACAGATTTAACAGACACAAATAAAGGTGAAGCAAGCATTTGATTAATCTTTCAAAAAATAATCATCATCAGCCGAAAGACGTCCACCGAGTCAAAAAATAATACTCACGATATAAATAGAAAGGTCAAATTAGTGACAACCCTAAGAGATATTTTTTAAAATCATTTTTTCTAAACTTCCGCCGAAGTAGAGTGTAATAATTTTGTGGGTGATACATATAAGTATTAGGTATATATCTGTCCTAGGCAGAACCTCTACTTCGGCCTAGAAAAATAAAAATAAATAAATTTAAAAAATCAGAAAATATGTTTTTTTGAGGAAATGACCAACATTTTTAATAAACTAAACTAGTATGCGTCTAAAATATCTTTATATATCCGTAAAATAATTAATACTTAGTTGTGAACAGTTTTTTTCCTATGAATTAATTTCCGTATTTTTACCATGAAGGTCACCAAAACTTTGTGATTTTTTAAAAATAAACTAAACAAATTTGATTCCTGGGAGTTTTACTCTTGCGTTTGTTATAAAAAGCTTAACTGAATAAACAAAAAAAAAAGATGTCACTTTTTTGGGGCAAAAAAAACACTGTGAGACAGTCACTAAAGAGAGAAATCAACCAAGAAATACCTAGGTACGGTACGAGGAGAAGTTCTAAGTCTTATTCTTATCATAAGTATTATCATTAGCCAAATGACGTTCACTTTGCGTCCACCATCCTTCCATATTTTAGGTACAAGTACCTAATTCTGCTAAAGTAAGTAGGTACGTAACCATTAAAAACCTAATCAAAATATTTAAGTGCGTGCGACATCAAAGATCGCCCTCACCGCCGCCGCCACATCGCCGCGCCGCGGGTCACGCGCGACTCCTCAGGGTGATCATATTAAAACCGGCGAATCTGCCAGACACCGGTAAAAAATCTACCTAACTCGACTCCAGAAAATGTCAAAATATTATTATATTTATTATTATTATTGCCTTGATTACATGCGGAAGGGAAATAATAAATAAAATACATATACGTATTCAAAGGAATTTATTTATCCAACCTAAAATATTTCGAAGATTTTTCAAAGATTTCGAAAAACCTCGATCAGTTAATGAGAAAAAAACCTTACTACTGTTTTATTATTATTCATAATAGCTGGTGTGCCCCGGCTCCGCTCAGGGAGTTGGTATGAGATCGTGTGGTAGATATTATAGTATTTATTTACTATACGAACTTTCAGATAATTGAGCTATAATTAATAACAAATTGAACTCGTCGAAATGCCGTTATTTCATCCAACTTTACAAAACTGCGTACAGATATATTTATCTCGGAAACTAAATGCCGACCACTGGACCCTTTTTGCTTGGACGCCCACAACTATGTTCATATCAGTCCGTATCTGCGCAGCGTGTCCTGTTGACATGACTCATAGGCCTCCTCCAACTCCTTCCACACTGTTCTTTCTCTGGATATCCTCAGTGTTCCCGCAACATTCTGATATCGTCGGACCATCTTTGAGGCAATTCAAAAGATAGTCATAATGTTAATTATATTTAAAATATAAGAGTTCCCTCGAAATCTGGCAAATTCTGCCACTTTTTTAAATCGTTACATTATTCTGCCAGAGTTAAAATGTAATAGCCAAATCTGCTAAATAGCAGAAATCTGCCACAAATGGTCACACTGTTCAGACGCGCGAATATTGCGGAGTTCATGGACATATCCGAATGTTACATTTTTTGACCGAAGTCTTTACGATTGATTATGGAATCTCAGTATGTTTTTAAATGAGGAACGAAATGAAAATATCTTGTTTACCTATATTTAACTATGTAAGCAGTATGTGAGAGGGCGCCGTATTTTAAAGTTAATATTTTAAATTCGTTTAACAGATATATTTAGCAGATAGTTTTGAAATCAGTTCCGTTCATACTGGACAATATTCATTAGATATATAAAGTCTACTGCTCATAAATTGGAGAATCGAACCCACGACACTGGGATCACTAATCAGGAGCGCTAACAACTGACGTATCGATTCAGTTAAGTCATTACACTGAATAACTTTTTCCTAGAAAATCGGAAAATCGTGCGAAATCCCGTTATTTCGAGATCTCGGTATACCGAGATTAAGTGCCGTACCAGAGCTTGATATGTATACATAGATAAATGTGTTCAAGTAATTAATATCAAAAAATACTGAATTGCACAGCAAAACTATTTCGCCATGTAACAAAAACGTGTGGTGATACTTCAAGGTAGGCTGCTACTCATCAAACGGGTTATTACTATTTGTCCCCACGAGCCTGTCCCCGAATGGGGCCAACTTTTTTTCCACAACTTTGTTGAAATGGCAAAAAAAGGATTTTCATACAAACTTATAACAAGCTGATCGATTTGACTTGCCATAGTCCAAAAACTTTTTGCGATTTCTATATATTCGTAAAGCAAAAGTTGTTCAGTTTTATGAGTAGAAACACAATTTGAATCATCACCTTTTTGTTACATCTGTAGATGAAAAAATAGTTTATTTGCTGTGCAATCCAGTATTTTTTAACCGACTTCAAAAGAGAAGGAGGTTCTCAATTCGACTGTATGTTTTTTTTATGTTTGTTACGCGATTACTCCGCCAATTATGAATCCATTTTGATGATTCTTTTTTTTGGTAGGTAATACTTCAGAGGTGTTCCCATAAACATTTTATCTAAATTGATTCAGCGGTTTTTGAAAAAAATCATCAAAAACAAAAAAAATAGCAAAATTGTAGGTGTTACGATTGAAGTCGGGTTTTTAACGTGTTCAGCGTTGTTGATTATTTGATATGCGAATCATCGTTTATTATTGTGTATGTATTTCAACATATCTATCTATGTACGTATATCAGTCTCTGGTACGAAATCCAATTTCGGTACACCGACATCTCGAAATACTGGACTCTGGCACGATATTTCGATTTTCTAGGAGAAAGTTATTCAGTTTGATGACATGACTGACTAAATACGTCAGTGGTTAGCGCTCTTGACTACTGATCCGATGGTCGTGGGTTCGATTTGGATGGAACCAGGGCAAACATGTATGTGATGAACAGATTCGTTTGATATATCTGGGTGTATATTGTATCATTATAATCGAGGCGCTGAGAGCAAGAGTGGTGTAAGCCACATTTTTTGAACATCTTCCCTTTGTTCAATTTTTAGCAGTTTATATGATTTTCTAGGAGAAAGTTATTCAGTTTGATGACATGACTGACTAAATACGTCAGTGGTTAGCGCTCTTGACTACTGATCCGATGGTCGTGGGTTCGATTTGGATGGAACCAGGGCAAACATGTATGTGATGAACAGATTCTTTTGATATATCTGGGTGTATATTGTATCATTATAATCGAGGCGCTGAGAGCAAGAGTGGTGTAAGCCACATTTTTTGAACATCTTCCCTTTGTTCAATTTTTAGCAGTTTATATGATACCTACTTAAATCATAACGAAAATGCCCTATGGATAAACGAATATTTGTCTTAAAAAATCATAATTAATGAAATAAAATGATCTGCAAAGTTACCATATCTCCATTAAGCAAGAATGGGGTACCACTCTTGCTCTCAGTGCCTCAATTATGTAGGGTGTAACAGAAAGGTGTGACAATACTTCAAGGTTGGCTTTTACCCATCAAACTGAACAACTTTTGTTCTACAACTTTGTTGAAATCGCAAAAAAATTTTTTGGACTTTTCATACAAACTTGGTTCGCCAGTTGATCGATTTGTATGAAAAGTCCAAGAAAATTTTTGCGATTTATTTATTTATTTTTATTTATTTATTTATTTAATTATGGAAAATTAACAGCTTTGATACATCACAGAGAATCATTGTACAAATCACATTAAAGAAAAGCCTTTATAGATTTTCACGAAAAAACGAATACATAGCAAAATCAGACAGTTACACATATAAAGAAAAGCCTTTATAGGTTTTTTTAAAAAACGTATACATAGCAAAATCAGACAGTTACACATATAATGTAATGTGATATAAATTAAAGATTAAAGATTAAATTAAATTTAGAAATTAAATAAGAATGAAAAATAATCAATAATTGTTACACATTCCATGCCTTACTGCGATGAACATAAATAATAAATAATTTGTAAAAAATGCAATTGTATAAACTAAATGTAAGTTTTGTGTGTGTGTGTGTGTGTGTGTGTGTGTGTGTGTGTGTGTGTGTGTGTGTGTGTGTGTGTATGTGTGTGTGCGTGTGTTTATGTGTGTATTTGTGTGTGTGCGTGCATGCGTGTGTGTTGATGTATGTGCGAGTACGCCACTATTACCATTATTCACTTTGATTGTATCAGAAATTGAACTAAATCACATCTGAACGACATTTTAGTTTTTGAAGAGATCAAGATCACCAAATTTATTGTTAAAAGTTCGTGTCAATCTTGTTGTTACACAATTTCTGGCATAGTTCGTCCGATGTGTAGGTACGTGCAGTAAAGCTGTCTGACGCGTACGCTTTGTAGGAGTTTTAAAGCTTATTCCAGCAAGAAGTGAAGGACAGTCTACTCTTGAATTTACTATATCATAAAGAAAAAGCATATCCAGCATGTTACGTCGTGCAGACAAACTCAACAATTTATGGTATTCACAGCTTTCAAAATAATCTCTGTTGTAATCTCTGTTTTGTTTTGTTCTACAACTCTGTTGAACAAAGTTGTGGAACAAAAGTTGTTCAGTTTGATGGGTAAAAACCAACCTTGAAGTATTATTACACCTTTCTATTACACTCTGTATATGTATGGGAATGTATCTATCTATGTATGTATACTGCTCAAAAGAAAATAAAGGAACTGAATTTACTATTTATTTATTAGTTAGAGCTTAAATTTTGGGACATAAAGTAAAAGATTTTATTGTTACGGTTTTAGCGTGTATTGAACGTGATACCAAAAATGACATTGACAGCTATAATAAGAACACTACATAGATGGCGCTGCAGGCATATGGCTGCGTTCCAATTCATCATCCTCTCCTGAACGCAGACCCATGGCTGTGGTGCAGAAGTCATGTTTTCCTCGGTAGAGCCCCTTGGTCAAAACATCAGCAAGCATTGCATCGGTGCCCTTGAACTGGACATCTATATCGCCATTGGTGATTTTCTCCCGGATGAAATGATATTTCACGTCGATATGTTTGCTCCGAGCATGATATATATCACTCTCTGAAAGTCTAATAGTGCTTTGATTATCACAAAAGACAATTAAAGGCTGAAATGTCTTCTTAGGGCATAGTTCATCATCCAACTGTTTTAGCCACAAAGCTTCTTGTATGGCTGAAGTGAGAGACATATATTCAGCCTCAGTTGAAGATAGAGCAACAGTTAATTGCCTCTTTGAGCTCCAACTTATAGCAGCACCCTGAAACATAAAGACATTACCCGAACAGGATTTTCTGTCTTCAACATTTGATGCCCAATCTGCATCACAATAGCCCATAATATTTTCCATATTTTTCCTGAAAGTCAGTTTTATATCTATGGTTCCCTTCAAATATCTGATAACTCTTTTAAGTGCAATCCAGTGATCTTTGGTAGGTTGGTTATTAAAACGACTCAAAGTATTGACTGCATATGTGATTTCTGGTCGAGTACCCTGTGACAAATATAGCAAGCATCCCACTGCTTCATGATAGGGTATGCCTTTTAAAATATCTTTGTCATTTTTTGCTGGAATTAATTTTACACTGGTATCACATGGTGTATTCACAGGTTTGCAATCTGACATTCCAAATCTTTCCAAAATTTTCTTTATAAACAATGACTGGTCCAATGATATTTATTCTCCATTTCTAGATATTTTTAAGCCAATGCAATGTCGTGCTTCTCCAATATCCTTCATTGAAAACAAACTTGTTAGTTGATTCTTTACAAAACTCATAGTTTTATCACAAAGATAAAAGCAAAGCAGGTCATCGACATAAACTGCTATGAAAAACATTTCATTCGGCAAATAATAAATACATGGATCCACTTTACAACGTATCAATCCAATATCCAAAAGTGCTTTATTCAATTTTTTGTTCCACTGCCTGCTGGCTTGCTTGAGACCATAAATTGATTTTTTCAAGCGACGTACTTTATTACTTTCCTTTTCGTACAATGGTGGCTGGACCATATAAATTTCTTCCTCAATCTATCTATCAGCCGAAAGACGTCCACTGCTGGACAAAGGCCTCCCCCAAGGATTTCCACACCGACCGGTCCTGTGCGGCTCGCATCCAGCGGCTTCCTGCAACCTTTACCAGGTCGTCGGTCCACCGAGTCGGGGGCCTGCCCACACTGCGCCTTCCGGTGCGCGGTCGCCATTCGAGAACTTTACTGCCCCAACGGCCATCTGTTCTACGAGCTATGTGCCCTGCCCACTGCCACTTAAGTCTAGCGATTCTGAGAGCTATGTCGGTAACTTTAGTTCTCCTACGTATCTCCTCATTTCTGATTCGATCACGTAGGGAAACACCAAGCATAGCACGCTCCATCGCCCTTTGGGTGACTTTGAGCCTTCTTATAAGGCCCATAGTAAGCGACCATGTCTCGGATCCATATGTCATCACTGGCAACACACACTGGTCAAAGACTTTAGTCTTGAGGGACTGCGGTATTTTGGACGTAAAGATATTGCGAAGCTTCCCGAACGCTGCCCAGCCGAGTTGGATTCGACGATTGATCTCTTTCTCGAAGTTGGACCTACCTAACTGGACTGTTTGTCCCAGGTATACATATTCGTCAACAACTTCGAGTGTAGAGTCTCCAACCTTCAGAGGAGTGGGTGTAACACGGACGTTTGACATGATTTTCGTCTTATCCATGTTCATTTTAAGACCCACTTGTTGGGAGACTCTACTAAGTCCTTCGAGCATTGCGCCTAGGTCTTCCAAGGTCTCAGCCATGATCACGATATCGTCAGCAAATCGAAGGTGAGTGATGTACTCGCCATTGATGTTAATGCCGAGTCCTCTCCAGTCCAGAAGCTTGAAAACGTCTTCCAGTGCAGCGGTGAACAGTTTCGGAGATATAACGTCTCCCTGTCTCACCCCACGCTGCAGCCGGATAGGTTTCGAATTCTGATCCTGGAGGTGGACCGACATGGTGGCGTTTTCATACAAGCACTTCAACACTTCGATGTATCGATAATCAATTTGGCACCGTTGGAGAGACTGCAACACAGCCCAGGTCTCGATCGAATCAAAGGCTTTCTCATAGTCCACAAACGCCAAGCATAGTGGCCGATTATACTCTTCGGTCTTCTGTATAATCTGCCGCAGCGTATGTATGTGGTCTATGGTACTGAAGCCTTTTCGGAAACCGGCTTGTTCGGGAGGCTGGAAGTCGTCAAACCTGCGTGCGAGACGATTCGTAATGACTCTCGAAAACAGCTTGTAGACATGGCTCAGGAGTGAGATGGGTCTGTAATTCTTCAGCAGAGACTTATCACCCTTCTTGAAGAAGAGCACCACCACACTCCTGTGCCATGCTGTAGGCGTTCGTCCCTCGAGCATGACGGAATTAAATAGCTTCTGAAGAGCTATAAGTACAGGTTCTCCACCTGCTTTCAGAAGCTCAGCCGTAATTCCATCATCACCCGGTGCCTTGTTGTTCTTAAGCTGTTTGAGAGCCATTCTAATCTCGCACAGGCTGACGTCTGGGATATCTTCGGTATAGTGTCGGGACAATCTGGCTCTCGGGTCTTCAGCCAGATTGCTGACAGGTAAGCGTGTAGTCATGTATAATTGTCCGTAGAATTTCTCAACCTCTTCCAACAGCTCGGGCTTGGACGACACGACTCTGCCATCCTCGGTCTTCAGCTTTGTCAGTTGGCTTTGACCAGCAGACAGATCTCTTGCGAATACTTTTGACCCTTTATTGCGCTCGATAGCCTCTTTAATACGGTTGGTATTAAATTGGCGTATATCACGGGTCAAGGACTTGGAGATCTGTCTGTTTAGTCGCCGATACTGACAAGCATCTTCAGAGGATTTCAGAATCAGGCTTCGTCTTTCCTCCATGAGCTTGCTGGTGAGGTCCGAGATACGAGATGTTCTTTTTAAACGGCCGGTTTTGAAGGCCTTATTCCCAGCCGTTTGGACAATTTCCATGAACCTGTCGTTATAATTGTCCACATTTTCGCATTCTCCTAGGCATTCGAAGCGGTTGTGCAACTCGAGTTGAAAGCTTTCGGGGTTTTGGAGTTGGATAGGCGCTGGTCGGAGCGTGGACTTCATCAGTCGACATCTTTCTAGCTTTGTTTTTAGATTCAATGTGCCTCTTACCATTCGGTGATCGCTTCCTGTCTTCAGCGAGTTGATCACAGAGACATCATTGAATATTTGCCTTTTTGTCGACAAGATGAAGTCAATCTCATTTTTTACTACGCCACTGGGATGCAGCCATGTCCACTTGCGCTGTTTTGGCTTTTTGAAGAAGGAGTTCATCATGAAGAGGCCCTCCTTCTCCATAAAGCCAGCCAGCAGCTGACCCCGCGCATTCCTCTCTCCGTATCCAAATTTCCCCACTCTCAGCTCGTTGTCCCTTCGTTTGCCTAGTTTCGCGTTGAAGTCCCCCATCACAACGGTGAAATGGGTCCTGGAGCTATGTATGGCTCTGGCTTCCTCAATATCTCCTTGTAAAAATGCAGTTATGGCATCCATTTGATTTATTTTTAAATTGTATTTTGCAGTCAGACCAACTAAATATCTCAGTGATGTATAGCGGATTACTGGTGAAAAAACTTCTTGATAATCAATATCTTTCCTTTGTTTATATCCTTTTACCACAAGTCTTGCTTTGTATCTAGTGACAGACCCATTTTCATCTGTTTTTGTTTTATATACCCATTTACAAGGTAAGGCAATTTTTCCTTCTGGCAAGTCGGTTAATACCCATGTGTTATTTTTCCAATGCAATGTCGTGCTTCTCCAATATCCTTCATTGAAAACAAACTTGTTAGTTGATTCTTTACAAAACTCATAGTTTTATCACAAAGATAAAAGCAAAGCAGGTCATCGACATAAACTGCTATGAAAAACATTTCATTCGGCAAATAATAAATACATGGATCCACTTTACAACGTATCAATCCAATATCCAAAAGTGCTTTATTCAATTTTTTGTTCCACTGCCTGCTGGCTTGCTTGAGACCATAAATTGATTTTTTCAAGCGACGTACTTTATTACTTTCCTTTTCGTACAATGGTGGCTGGACCATGTAAATTTCTTCCTCAATATCTCCTTGTAAAAATGCAGTTATGGCATCCATTTGATTTATTTTTAAATTGTATTTTGCAGTCAGACCAACTAAATATCTTGTAGGGACACCTACATATTTTTAATTATTCAACTACCTGCAAATATGTGATTTTGTGTTCTCGTAGTTTAATACTTCACCAAGTGTGATACTCAAATATTATATATTAGTCAGGCAGGCAAAACCAATAAATGTTCAAAAAGTTCAAAATCTTGGATACTGTACCACGGTACAATTAGAACGAAGAAATCTCTTTTATTTCACCTCTCCACCGATCGCTTATGATCTATATTGGATCAACACACACATCCAATAACTGGTGACCCCGAAGCTGAATACAAACAGCGCACCTTCAGCCAACCGGCAGACCAAGTCTGATCGAAGTCATGTCTGAAGAGACGAAGACCAATGTCGCCGCTCCATCTCCGGTAGCGGGCCATACTGATGCCGTCTCCATACACTCGCGTCTTTTACCGTTCTGGCGCGAACTACCCAGCATATGGTTCATACAATTTGAATCTGTGATTGACCCACTGAAGACATCGGATGACCAAAAATTCAGATACCTACTTCAACAGTTGCAGTCGCAAGATCTTCGACATATCACTGACATTCTCCGATCACCACCGAGTTCGAACAAATATGAAACAGTCAAACAACGTCTCATATCTGTCTATGAGCAATCATCTGTCCAGAACTTTCAACGTCTAGTCAGTGGTCTTGAGCTTGGTGACCAGAAACCGTCCCAGCTCCTGCGACAGATGCGTGATCTAGGCGCTGACATGATCACTGAAGAAGGTCTCAAAGTAGAATGGTTAAAACAAATGCCTTCTAACGTTCGAGCCGTTTTAGCTGTAAACTCCGAATCGTCACTAGACACCCTTTCTACTATGGCTGACAAAATGCTCGAGTTTACGCCTACCACACATCTTGCACCCGTTACGATGTCTCAGCACTCATCTGAAGACAGTGCAATCAGTATCCTAACCAAGCAGATGGCAGAACTCACTTACAAGATCGAAGAATTAGACAGAAGACATCGCTCACGCTCTCACACCCGTTCACAGAGCTACCGCCGAGCAAGTTCACATTCTCGTTCACGATCAAATCATAACTATCATAACAGACACAATCAGAACCGCCAATTCAAATCACCTGACAACGGGATATGCTACTACCACAACAAATTCGGCAAAAACGCAAATCGTTGCAAAACGCCTTGTAACTGGAAGCCGTCGGAAAACTAGATACTACACCGGTTACGGCGGGTATCGGTGTTAGTATGGGAAACCGCCTTTGTGTCATTGACAGGCTAACCGAAGAAAGGTACCTGATAGACACTGGCGCTGAAATTTCAGTACTGGCTGCTCGAGGAAAAAGAACACTCGACAATTCAAATGGCTACAAACTTTACGCCGCTAATAGCACGCCTATTAACACATATGGAGAAAAGTCAACAGTACTCAACCTTGGACTACGACGCAGTTTTAGATGGTCATTCGTCATTGCTGATGTCAAGATGTCCATCTTAGGAGCCGATTTTCTCAACCACTACAAATTGTTAGTTGACGTTCACAACAAGAAGCTGATCGACCGTACAACAAGCCTCTCCGTAAACACACTCTCAGTCACAACTGACCAGCAGTCGCTTTACACTCTAGCTAAGGAACATCCTTACTATGATATACTGAAAGACTTCCCAAATGTACTTAGACCCTTGTCATTTAAGGAGCCATCCAAACACAACGTTGTTCACCACATTGAAACCACAGGTCAGCCACTATTTTCGAGAGCAAGACCTCTAGCGCCTGACAAATATAAAGCTGCTAAAGAAGAGTTTAGCAAACTAGTGGAACTGGGAATCTGTCAACCTTCTAAGAGCCCATGGGCAAATCCACTCCATATCGTGAAGAAAAAAGACGGTAGCATGAGAATATGTGGAGACTATCGACGCCTCAATTCGGTAACACTACCAGACAGATACCCCATACCTCGCATTCAAGACTTCACTTACAAGCTTCATGGAATGAGGGTATTTTCAAAACTCGACTTGAAAAGTGCATACTACTGGATACCTGTAGAAAATCCAGAGAAAACAGCGATTATAACCCCATTCGGACTATTCGAATTCCGCTGCATGCACTTTGGCCTAAGAAACGCTAGTCAAACTTTCCAGCGTTTCATGCACGAAGTTTTAAGAGATATCGAAGGATGTTTTTCTTATGTTGATGACATTCTTTTGTTCTCGAAAGATGAAGAATCCCACAAACAAGTACTCAAGCAGGTACTAGAACGCTTAAACAAGTACGGCTTAGCTGTAAACATCAGCAAATGCGAGTTTTCCCAAACTGATATAGAATTCCTCGGTTACAAAGTGACCTCTGAAGGCATATCTCCAACTAAAGAGCGCATAGAAATCATCTCAAACTACAAAAAGCCTGAAAACATACAAGAGCTTCGTCGCTTTTTAGGAATGCTCAACTTCTACAGAGATTGTTTGCCACATCAAGCACAGTTACAGAACGAACTGAACAAATATCTTCACAACACTAAAAAGAATGACAAAACAGTCATCTCATGGACTTCAGAAGCAGAAAAAGCATTTGAAAATTGCCGCCAAAGCATTTTACAAGCAACTACTCTGTCTCACCCGATGCTCAGTGCAACGCTCTGTATAATGACTGACGCTTCAGATCATAGCGTTGGTGGAGTTTTACATCAGAAGGTTAAAAACAAATTGATGCCACTGGCATTCTTTTCAAAAGCAATGAGCGAAACACAAAGACGTTACAGTACGTATGATCGCGAATTATTAGCGATATACTTATCTGTCAAACATTTCAGACGACTTATTGAGGGTAATGACAACGTCATTGTATATACTGATCATAAACCCTTAACTCATGCCTTAACCAAGGTACCAAGTGACAGCGACACCTTTCGTCGTGAGCGACAGCTCAGCTTCATCAGTCAGTTTTGCACAAAAATCGAGTATCTACAAGGCCAGAAAAACGCCGTAGCTGATTGGCTCTCCAGAATAGAAGAAATCAATTGCCCAACTACAATTGACTTCCAACAACTAGGAAATCACCAAAATGAAGACAGAGAATTGAAACAATTAAGAAGCAAACCAAATTTGAAGTTCGGTCAAATCACACTACCTGATATCTCTATACCAATAACATGCGAGATGTCTACCCGCAATCCTCGACCATATTTACCAAAAACATATCGTTACGCAGTATTCAAGGCTCAACACGATATTTGTCATGCGGGTACTCGAACAACAAGAAAACAAATCGCTTCAAAATACTTTTGGCCATGTATGAACAAAGATGTGGGAACATGGACCAAGAATTGCATCGCATGTCAAAAAGCAAAAGTACATCGACATACAATACCACCTGCAGGAACCTTTCCAGACTCAACTCGATTCGAACATATTCACATCGATATAATTGGCCCATTACCAATTTCTAACGGTTACCGATACTGTGTCACAATAGTCGATCGTTTCACAAAATGGCCTGAAGCAGTTCCTGTATGCGAAATCAGTGCAGAAACAGTAGCAAGAGCTCTTTACGAAAGCTGGATAGTACGTTTCGGATGCCCAATACGTATAACTACCGATCAAGGCAGACAGTTTGAATCAAACTTGTTTAACTGCCTACTTAAAAAGTTTGGTATACAAAGAATACGAACAACTGCATATCACCCACAATCAAACGGAAAAGTAGAACGTTTTCACCGAACACTTAAAGCAGCTTTAATGGCCAGAGACTCAAAACACAGCTGGTCTGAAGAATTACCGACAGTACTTTTTGGTCTCCGAACAACACTTCGCAAAGAAAACAACCTGAGTCCTTGTTTATTAACATATGGAACACAGTTACGCATACCTTCCGATTTTTTTGTACCTACAAAGTCTAAAATCGAAGATGCTGATTTCGTAAAAAATCTTGCAAACACAATGAGCTCTCTAATACCCACACAAAGGAAAGACTCAGAAAAGGAAATTTTCATAAACAAAGATTTGAAAACATGCACACACGTATTCGTGCGAACAGATCTTGTCAGAAAACCCCTCACTCCTCCGTACGAAGGACCGTATGAAGTTCTTCAGAAGTCAGAAAAATTCTACCAAGTTCAACTACCAAACCGAACAGCATTCATATCTCTGGATAGATTGAAACCAGCCTACATACTTAACGAAGATGATATCGCAACTACTAATATCTCAAACAAAGATAATAATATCACAACAAAATCTGGCAGAGTTAGTAAACGAACAGTTCGATATCAAGGTGAGACTTGAGGATACCAAACACAAAAAAAAAATGAGGGTAGATAGAAAAAAACGAAAAAAAATCGACGTGACGTGCCTGGGAATCTGATATTTTTTGCAAACAAACTACCTACCTCATGCATTAATGCAATCGCAAGCATCATGCCAAGCACCCGTTACAACCATCAAGCAATCGTGCAACCTCCACCTCATCATCCAACTAACTACATGCAAGAATAACACGACTGCTTATCCATGCACAAGTCGTATTTGGGAAAATTAAAACAACAAGGGATCAAATTTATTTACACAATGAAAACAACTGAAAATCAACTTTATTTGCGCAGTCGAACTGATCGTTTAGAAACTGAAGAATAGACGACAATAGTCGTTAGAAACCAGTGATCGACGAATCGTCGCATAGAAACTAGTAAGGCACGGCGATAGAAACTTCCAATCCATATCTTCAGTCTTCACTACACGAAGTATGCCTCGAGTCGAGATCAACCGGCCTCCTCGATGCCTCCGCTTCTGATGCGATGACGTCCTCGGTGAAACAGAACGCGATCCCGCACGCAGCGCCGTATTTATGCAACGACCGGCCGGCCCGATGACGCGCAATGCACACTGCACCGCGCGCCGCCCGCGGCTGCCGCTTACCGCTCCTTCCCCGCTGCTGCCTCCGCGCCGACACACACTGCGTCGAGCACTTACAGCGCGTTGCGACTATGCTGCGTACAACTATTTACTAGCGCATCGCGCGTTGAACTCTTTTATACTGTTGTAATCATTTTTTAACTATGTTCATTTCTTAGTTGTAAAACCTTATGATATTTTAAGTTGTTCATTAGAGGGGGGAGTACTGTAGGGACACCTACATATTTTTAATTATTCAACTACCTGCAAATATGTGATTTTGTGTTCTCGTAGTTTAATACTTCACCAAGTGTGATACTCAAATATTATATATTAGTCAGGCAGGCAAAACCAATAAATGTTCAAAAAGTTCAAAATCTTGGATACTGTACCACGGTACAATTAGAACGAAGAAATCTCTTTTATTTCACCTCTCCACCGATCGCTTATGATCTATATTGGATCAACACACACATCCAATAATCTCAGTGATGTATAGCGGATTACTGGTGAAAAAACTTCTTGATAATCAATATCTTTCCTTTGTTTATATCCTTTTACCACAAGTCTTGCTTTGTATCTAGTGACAGACCCATTTTCATCTGTTTTTGTTTTATATACCCATTTACGGCTGAGCTTCTGAAAGCAGGTGGAGAACCGGTACTTATAGCTCTTCAGAAGCTATTTAATTCCGTCATGCTCGAGGGACGAACGCCTACAGCATGGCACAGGAGTGTGGTGGTGCTCTTCTTCAAGAAGGGTGATAAGTCTCTGCTGAAGAATTACAGACCCATCTCACTCCTGAGCCATGTCTACAAGCTGTTTTCGAGAGTCATTACGAATCGTCTCGCACGCAGGTTTGACGACTTCCAGCCTCCCGAACAAGCCGGTTTCCGAAAAGGCTTCAGTACCATAGACCACATACATACGCTGCGGCAGATAATACAGAAGACCGAAGAGTATAATCGGCCACTATGCTTGGCGTTTGTGGACTATGAGAAAGCCTTTGATTCGATCGAGACCTGGGCTGTGTTGCAGTCTCTCCAACGGTGCCAAATTGATTATCGATACATCGAAGTGTTGAAGTGCTTGTATGAAAACGCCACCATGTCGGTCCACCTCCAGGATCAGAATTCGAAACCTATCCGGCTGCAGCGTGGGGTGAGACAGGGAGACGTTATATCTCCGAAACTGTTCACCGCTGCACTGGAAGACGTTTTCAAGCTTCTGGACTGGAGAGGACTCGGCATTAACATCAATGGCGAGTACATCACTCACCTTCGATTTGCTGACGATATCGTGATCATGGCTGAGACCTTGGAAGACCTAGGCGCAATGCTCGAAGGACTTAGTAGAGTCTCCCAACAAGTGGGTCTTAAAATGAACATGTATAAGACGAAAATCATGTCAAACGTCCGTGTTACACCCACTCCTCTGAAGGTTGGAGACTCTACACTCGAAGTTGTTGACGAATATGTATACCTGGGACAAACAGTCCAGTTAGGTAGGTCCAACTTCGAGAAAGAGATCAATCGTCGAATCCAACTCGGCTGGGCAGCGTTCGGGAAGCTTCGCAATATCTTTACGTCCAAAATACCGCAGTCCCTCAAGACTAAAGTCTTTGACCAGTGTGTGTTGCCAGTGATGACATATGGATCCGAGACATGGTCGCTTACCATGGGCCTTATAAGAAGGCTCAAAGTCACCCAAAGGGCGATGGAGCGTGCTATGCTTGGTGTTTCCCTACGTGATCGAATCAGAAATGAGGAGATACGTAGGAGAACTAAAGTTACCGACATAGCTCTCAGAATCGCTAGACTTAAGTGGCAGTGGGCAGGGCACATAGCTCGTAGAACAGATGGCCGTTGGGGCAGTAAAGTTCTCGAATGGCGACCGCGCACCGGAAGGCGCAGTGTGGGCAGGCCCCCGACTCGGTGGACCGACGACCTGGTAAAGGTTGCAGGAAGCCGCTGGATGCGAGCCGCACAGGACCGGTCGGTGTGGAAATCCTTGGGGGAGGCCTTTGTCCAGCAGTGGACGTCTTTCGGCTGATAGATAGATAGATAGATACCCATTTACAAGGTAAGGCAATTTTTCCTTCTGGCAAGTCGGTTAATACCCATGTGTTATTTTTCTGCAGTGATTCATATTCACTTTCTGTTGCCTTTCCATTGTTGAGCTAAATCACTATTCAATGCTTCTTCTGTGTTCTGTGGTTCACTGTCTAACACACTCATAGCGCTTTCATTAGAAAAACACGCCATAGACACTGGTTCTGATTCTTGATTTCTCTGTCTTCGAGTTTTTACTATTGTTTCTAGAATCTCAATCGTTTGATTAGGCAAATATTCAGAATCATCAACGTCTACAAATGTGTCACTCGAACTATTTGAGGGCGACAAGGGCTCTAACTCATTTTCTGTTACTATAACATTCAATGGTGAACAAGGTGAATCAAGGTTATCAGTAAATAAGACTTTTGTCTTTTTTGGTGTATTACTGTTATTTTCTATGTTATGAGAGCTGGGGATGTTGTTTATTTCTTTATTTAATTGTATGTATGTTTTATCAGCCTTGAGTACATTTTCTGATTCATTTATATTAATTTTAGTTTGTTTTACGGTATTCTCAAGAAAAACAACATCTCTACTCATTACACCACGTCTTGTTTTGGGATCTATGAATCTATAACCTTTTGTTGTATTACTATAGCCAACAAAAATTAACTCACGTGATTTTGAATCCCATTTATGCCTTTTTTCTTTTGGTATATGTACCATAGCTTTGCAACCAAAGATTTTCATATGACTGATATCAGGTTTTAATCCGGTCCATCGTTCATACGAAGTGACTCCTGACAGCGCACGACTCGGAGAGCGATTTATTATGTATGCTGCAGTTGTTACTGCTTCAGCCCAGTACTCCTTCTGTAAACATGAATTTAAAATCATACATTTAGCTCTTTCTACTAGTGTGCGATTCATGCGTTCAGCAAGTCCATTTTGTTCAGGTGTATAGGGGTTACTAGTTTGATGGATAATACCTGAATCTTTAAGAAATTTACTGAAATTGTAGTTAACATATTCTTTTCCATTGTCGGACCGAAGAATTTTAATCTTTTTGTTAAATTCATTTTCTACTTGATTTTTAAATTCTTTAAATTTATCCAAAGCTTCATTTTTACCACTTAAAATATACACATATACTTTTCTGGAAAAATCATCAGTAAATGTCAGAAAATACCTGGCACCTCCGATTGATTTTGTCTCCATCGGACCACAAATGTCAGTGTGGATGAGCTCTAGCAATTCATTAGCACGGGAGCCCTCATGTTTAAAAGGTTGCCTCGTTTGTTTTCCTTCCAGACACGAAGTACAAATTATATCTTCCTTCTGTGATATCAATTTTATTCCTTCAGCACACCCTTGCAGTTTGTACAGTCGCGTGCAACTAAAAGTATACAGCCTTATAGTGCAAGTACTACTAGATGGCACGGCTACCCTGTATACTTTTAGGTGCACGGGACTGTACAAGTCATTAAAATTAATGTGCCCCATTCTTTGATGCCATACATAATTGCTGTCACAGGACATTGTAGACAAAGCTTGGCTGTAGTTTGTATTCAGCTTATATGTACCATTCATGCAATTAGCGGTTGCAACTGTCAATCCTTGTTTATTTTTTATACAACAGCCTTCATCACAAAATTTCTTTGAAGCACTATCAATAATTTTACTGACTGAGAGTAAATTGGTTGCTAATTCAGGTACATACAATACATTTTTTTACCTGTATTTTGTTGAGGGAGCCATCAATATCTTTAACAGTGATCGTCACATTACCACATGATTCCACCTTGAGCACCTTATCGTCTGCAATCCGTATGTATTCCTCATGTGGGGAAGTTTCTTCTGACAACCATTCCCGATGCTTTGTCATATGCACTGAAGCACCAGAATCAATGTACCAATTGTATGCATCTGACTGAAATTGTATTTGTTGAAATTGTAATTGAAATTGTAGTGTATCATTTACTGAAACTGCTGAAAAAGCTGCCACATAACCAGTTTTAGTATTGCTATAATCAGAGTTTGATTTTTTAATCCTGCAGAACTTACTTAAATTACCATATTTATTACAGTTAAAACACCTTGGACCCTTCGGTTTGCCTTTACTTTCAGCCTTTTTAAATTTTGAAACGTATAATGCTGAAGATTCAGAAGGTTTTATATTTACATCCTGTAAAATTTTAGTTTTTACAATATCTGCAGAAATTGTTATGCCAGAACTCTCTAAGGCCATAAGCATAGTTTTGTATGACTCCGGTAGCCCAGCCAACAATAATGTCCCTAGCCATCATTGCGGACCCACCGTACCCCTGGCCATACCCCTGGTGGTACGGTGGGTCTTTTAAAGTTAAACGATACCACTGACTAATAGTGATGTCAAACGTCTACAGTAGATGTAAATGAAAACTCAAGACTATTTCTTACTGCATTATCTATAGTTTATTTTTTTAAGTACGCAACTTTTCTAAGCCGTAACCTATTGTGATATCTTTATTTATAATTTGTAACTGTACGTTTGTAATGAAATCATCATTAATAATTTGATCCTTTCTTCTTTTTTTTGGAACCATCTCCAGTGTATGAATATCAACATCAACAACAACCTTGAAATTTATGTTCCGGAGCTTATGAGCCGTTGACATAATCTTATTTATATAATCCTCAACGCTATTACTATTTTCCAAAGTAGTAGTTATGAGAGTTTTGAGTAAACCGACTTTTCTAGTAAGGCCAGAGTCACTAAAAGCTTTTTCTAAATTTTGCCATACCTGTGCCGCCGTTGTGCATTCCTCAATATGCACATAATTAATGGGGTCCACTAGCAAAATGATTTTGCTTTTTGCCTTCTTTTCCTTCTTCTGAATCACATCCTTAGGGTCCACAGTACCTTCAACATATTCCCATAGTTCTTCATGCTCTAAGTACGTTCGGACAGCAAATTTCCATGTTGTGTAATTCTCGCGCCCGACATACGCGGATATCACACTGAGGCGGAATTCGGACGGGAGCGCGGAGCGACGAAATTTGCATGCGGCAGCGATCCGCTCCACAGGACGGTTTCCGTCGGAATTTCGTCGAAAGCTGCAGTGCACGACGAAGGCGCGGATTCCGCGCCACCGCCGGGCGGTTTCCGTCCGAATTTCGTCCGAAGTTGCGGTGCACGACGATTTTCGTCATACGTTTATCTAATATTCGAACGTGTATGTATGTAACAAGGGTTGTTTTTGTTTGTAAAAAGCTCAGAACAAAAATAGGTATAGAAACTGAATTCCATACAATACTCCTTCCAAAAAGCAGGGTAGTACTTTATCCTATATATACGTATACATCTTTGTCAACAGAGGTCAACCTTGAATGGTAAGTCGCGGTGATTTCATATAACTATGTTTTCCGTACAGTCTAACTTGACCTATGCGTATGCAAAACCACAGCGTAAAGATTCAATCACGGAAAAACAGCAAGCAAACTCAGTAAATCGAAGCAACAAAATGTATGTTATAGAATAACGAAACGGGTTTGATTAATAAATATATTAATTTCTTAATATTTCTTTGCAAATTATCAGTATTATAAACGCAAATTGCCCGTTTTTTCATGTTAAACAACTTTCCCGTAGCAGGAGTACACACGTCACCACGTCACAGCGTTTTGATTAGAACAGAGTTGATAGTGAAGTCGCTTCTACTTCATTTTTTAACGAAAATATTTTTTACTACAGCAAACATTCTTAGAAAAACATCGAAGTGAACTATATCTTCACTAGCTGGAGGGCCCGGCTTCGCTCAGGGAGTTGATGTAAGATCGTCTGGTAGTTGGAACAAAAGATTAAAAAAAAACCTTAGAGGTTTTTTTTTATTGAATCCTTAGTCTAACAATTCACATATCTGGTTCATTAACAATATTTTTCGTTTTCAGGGTATATTATTATTTTGGAATTCCCTACCTCTTCCCCCGCACCCCGAGCCTCACCCCCTCCCGCTCCCCGAGCATTTATTTAATAACACAAGTTACAAGTCATAACATAATATAAATATAACATCATAAACCTACTTAGGATTATTATTTCATTATTACATTATTTCGTTACAAATAATAATTAATAACATTATTGAGTAAATCACATATTATAACATTTATTATGCGATAGTAGGTACCACACACTCTGTCAGTCTCTGGTTCTCATAGTACAAAAAAAAAAGTAGAGACGACTCTATTTGTTGTCCTACCGACCTTGTTCTGAAGCAGTAGTTCTGTTTCGTTTTTGCGCGGATCGCGCGCGAATCGCGCCTCCGGACGGAGAAGCGGCGTCAGTGTGTAGTACCCAGCGAATCTTACCGCGTCGCCATCCGGGAGCGCGGATCCGTCGTGCGAATCGCGCCTCCGGGCGGAGAAGCGGTGCCAGTGTGTGGTACCCCGCGGTTTTTGTATACAAATCAACATTTTACAGTACAAAGTTTAAATCCGCTCCACCGCAATTCGCCGCGGTGAGCGGATCAGTGTGTTTTCCGCCTTATTTGTCTATACTGAATGAATTTGATCCATTTGGCGACATTTTTGTCGAAAATTATCAGAGTATCACATAAACTCACAATTCCCTTCGTGAGATGCGGTGTGATTCTTATAACCTCGACACGGAGTCGGCTATGTGTTTCCAATCAACAAATTATTTTTCAATCACTGTTTATTTTCCTGAAAAACGTACTGAACCACGCTCTGCTACCGTAAAGGAACTGAATTTACTATTTATTTATTAGTTAGAGCTTAAACTTTGGGACATAAAGTAAAAGATTTTATTGTTACGATTTTAGCGTGTATTGAACGTGATACCAAAAATGACATTGACAGCTATAATAAGAACACTACATAGATGGCGCTGCAGGCATATGGCTGCGTTCCAATTCATCAGAAAATAAGGGTCAGCAGGTTTTTTTACGTTTTAATATAATATCTACGTTTTAATGAAGTTTACAATTTTAGCTAATAAGTGTTTCAAATAATGTTCAGTATACCGGTTCAGTCTAACAATGATGGTCTAATGATATAACAAAAAACCTGCTAGCCCTTATTTTCTTTTGAGTAGTACATAAATATAATCAGTCTCCGGCTCGATTTCCCATACACTCTGTATAGATTAGGTAAGATTTCCGGTGCTGTGTAGTTGTTCACATTCCTCAAGAGGTAGAAAAATGCATTATCCAAATAAAAATTGTATTTTTATTTTAACTTGTTAAATTGTACAAAATCAAATAAGCTTACAAACTACTTACTGAAAAGTACTTTCTCCTATTACGGCACTGTCTAAATACACGGTTATTGTATTTGAGACTATTATTATTATTTGGGGGTAAAGGGGTATAGGACCAAAGGAGGGCCCTATTGGATCACTGCGACCTGGGTAGATCTATTGTGATCACTGCCCCTGTTATAGTATATCCACAAGGCCACTAGTTCTAATGAACTGTAGGATGCACTTGGGATCGAGTTCCCTAATGACCTCTGGAGTTACCATCGGTCCACCTAGAGATCGGCTTCTGGCTTGGACAAGTGCCTCGCACTCGCAGAGTATATGAAGAGGAGTTTCCTCTTCCTCGAGGCAGAATCGGCACTCGTCCGTATCTGCAAGCTTCATTTGATAGAGATGTTTGTTAAGCCTGCAGTGGCCAGTAAGAGTTCTGACTAGAATCCTAAGTCCAGGCCTAAGAAGTCGTAGTGCTCTAGACGTGTATTCCCGCGAAAAACCAGATATGAGCGCTTTCGAATGCTTTTGGCCTGAGGCACTAGCCCAGAGTGTTCTACTCTGTTCCTTAGCCCATTCCTGCAGCATTCTTCTTCCGGTGCAACGAGGCACTCCCACTATTGGTTCGGGGCCAATAGTTGGTGCCTCCGCTCCGTTTCTAGCTAGCTCATCTGCTATTTCGTTCCCCTTGATGCCACTGTGTCCAGGCACCCAACATAAGGTGACTTTGTTGTGTCTTCCTAGCTGATTTAGTGCGTTGGCGCACTCAAGGGTAAGTTTTGAATCAATCTCATGTGATTTCAGTGCCATAAGGGCTGCCTGACTATCCGAGCATATGATTATGTTTCTATTTTGATAGGACCTCAGAGGGTTTTCTTGCACGCATCTTATTATTGCGTACATCTCTGCCTGAAATACCGTCGCATGCGAGCCTAGACTGTATGACTGCTTCGTCTCCGAGTCTCCTCCGCATACTCCAGCACCGGCAAAACCCTCTTTTTTGGAACCATCTGTGAACCAGATGAGGTCACCAGATTTGAGAGTTTCGGGAACCGCGCAGATCCACTCATGCCTACGCGGTACGTGAATCGTGTACAGTTTGTTGAAACTGTACTCCTTTAAGAGGACATGGGATGGCATGGCCAGTGCTGGGTTTACAATGAGTGCATCAAAGAGATCCCTCATTACCACTGATTGCCAGACTGTCCTGCCACCGTCCATAGCACGAAGCATGGCCATCCTGGCCTCCTTCTGTACATGGATGTGCAGCGGTTCGAAGTTTAAAATAGCCTCTAGTGCTGCAGTGGGAGTTGATGAGATAGAGTTTGTAGCCATTCGACAAGGAATTCTTTGTAGGCTGTTAAGTGCAGCGATGCATGTCGATTGTCGGGTCTTACTGTGCCACGCTGCACATCCGTAGACAACCATCGGCCGCACTATGGATGTGTAGGCCCACAGCACCGATTTGGGCTGCAGCCCCCACCGGAATCCCACCAGCCGACAGCATACACCTAGCGCTATCTTAGCCTTCCTTACGACATGGTCAATTTGTTTATTCCAGGTAAGTTTGTCATCAAGAATTACTCCTAAGTACTTAACTTCCCGTGAAAACGGTATAGTCCTACCAAAAAGAGTGGGAGGCGTTAAGCCCTCCATTTTCCTTTTTCTGGTGAAGGGGACTATAATTGTTTTCCCTGCATTTACTGAGAGCTGGAATCCGTTACACCACCGTTCTATCCTGAAAAGGGCCTGTTGCAGTTGTTCTGAAATTGCAGAGGGACACCCCCCCACTATTGACACAACCAGATCATCTGCATAGCCCTGTGTGTCCAGGTTTGATCCGTTGAGCTCTTCAATCAGACAGTCAACCACAAGGGACCATTCTAGAGGAGACAAGACTCCGCCCTGCGGGCAACCTCGTGTTAGTCTCACTTCCAGAGTATCTCCAAGTATGGTTCATTCCAATCAAAAAAAAGCAAAACGTAAACAAACTTACTATGGAACTGACACATGTCAATGTCATCTGCATACTACGTTTGCTTACCTTTTGCTTTTTTTTGATTGGAATGAACTATAGTGTGTAATACTCAGGCTGCGCTTTATGCAGCCACGCAGCGCTTTACGTAGCGACACAGCGCTTGATATTATAATATTTGCTGGCTCGTTGTTTTGTCTACAACTCGCCGCATCCGCCTCGCCTGATGGATTACGAGGAACGATTAAGAGGCCCGGCCCGATAGTTGCCGTCCGCGCTCTGATCTGAACACACAACTAGTGACTTAGGTTATTTTTAGAAATAGACTTCATGAAATACAGTAAAAGTCTTAAACAAGTGATAACTTTCTCTTCGCACCCCTTTTCACCCCTTACATCTCGGCTGGTCTTCTGTGTGTCAGCGAGAGCTTCTTCGATCTCTGTAGTCGACTCGACTAACACATCCAAACTAGTCACGTTCTTCCGCTGCAATCTTTTTCTTATTCGTTTGTGTAGCAGGCCGTAAATGATGTCCAGTTTGACCCTCTCTTCGAGCTCATACGTTAGCTGGACGAGTGACGCACGAAGACGGCCGCACCAGCGTACTACGTGCTATCAGTTCACGTGACCGTTCGTCAGCAAGCACGCCGCCGCCGCCCCAGTCGGTTAGCGCGCAACGCGCACTTAGCGGACACGCGCTGCCGTCGTCGGGCGCGCCGCACGCTGTAGCATCACCGCTGCCGCCGCCGCTGGCATCGCGCGACTCTTGCGACTCCCAGTCTCATAATAATGCACCAGTGGTAAAATCGTCCAAAACAGGTAAACTTTTCTGTGTGTACTGCCGTCGTAATGGCCATACACGTGATGAGTGTTCGAAAGCTAAAAACAAAAGTGACTCGCCGTTGGTGTGTTACGGTTGTGGTAATAAAAGTGTTATTAGAGCTGATTGCGAGAAGTGCAACTCCAAAGACTCATTCTTTTCGTTGGACTTTACCAATAAGGACACTAATATTAATATCTTGTCGAAAAGTGGCTTACCTACTATGTCACTATCTGATTTATCGTGTAAGAATGATTCTATCACGTCTCTGTGCACCGCGGGTAGCGACTATGCAACCGGACGTCCTCTCCTTAATATCGAGATTTCGGGACACCGGGGTACCGCATTAGTAGACACCGCGGCTAAGCGTAGTGTTGCCGGCTCCAGCCTTTACGCTCTACTTAAAAAGCTTAAATATAATTTCAGAAGTTGTCAAATGACAATCAAACTCGCAGATGGGATGGGCAAAGATACTGATGTGAAACTTGCGGACGTAAATATAAATCTGGAAGGTGTTAGTATACCTATCACGTTTATAATTTTTCCCGACGCGATTAATAATGACACATTGCTAGGAGTAGATTTTTGCGTAAGGCTCGGGTTGTTTTAGATCTCTCTAGGAACTGCTGGTTCACAGCTGACAGACCAGGGGTCATTCACCCTTGAGGTGTGAAGTTATCCCCAACATAATTGGTTGCGCTTCCGCAGACATCCTGAGGTCCAACGAAGGTGCAATGTTGTCGCCGTCAGAACGAACCAGTCTCGCAGATCTGATACAGGAATACGACGATATTTTCCGACAAGGGGGAGGAGAACCTACTTCGTTCGCCGAGCATGCCATCGATACAGGTAACCACCCTCCTATAGCCGTGCCGCCGTACAGACTGACACCGGCCAAGAAAGCTGTTATGAAGGAGCAGCTTGACAAGATGCTGAGTGAAGGTGTAATTGAGGAGTGTGAGTCTGCATGGGCAGCCCCAGCTCTTCTTGTGCCGAAAAAAGATGGCACATTTAGATTTTGCGTTGACTACCGCAAATTAAACGCAGTCACAAAGAGTGACTCATACCCGTTGCCCGTCATAGATGATTTGCTGCAGTACGAGTATACAGGTAAGAGTTGTTTTATGAGTACGATTGATCTTCAGTCAGGGTACTGGCAGGTCAAGGTCCGTGAGGAAGATCAGGACAAGACATCTTTCATCACACTTTTTGGCGTTCATCGATTCAAGCGCAACCGCCTCCGTAGCCCAGTGGCTAGTCCACTCGCTTCACATTAAGAGGTCGCGGGTTCGATTCCCGGCGGGGTCCAACTTTGTAGGACTCGGTTTGGTTGGTGGTAGGGCATTTTCTGAGCCCGCCTGGCTAGCTACCACCATCTTATCTAAGACTTGCCGCCAAACATCAATGTTAACAGCATTACCAAGGCTTACCAATTGAAAGTAAAAAAAAAAAAAAAAAATGCCATTCGGACTCCGAAACGCGCCAGCCACCTTTCAGCGGCTTATCGATCGTTTTCGCTCGGGGACTGCGCTCAAAGATGTTACTATCTTAGGATTCGATTCGAACAGCACCTGCAGGACCTTCGCGCCGTCTTTGACCGCCTGAGGGTTTTCTGCCTTCGTGCCAATCGGGACAAATGCGTGTTCACTAGAGAACGTGTGAAGTACCTTGGTCACGTGATCACTCCTCAAGGAGTCGCTCCAGATCCAGACAAGGTAAGTGCTATCACACAAATGAAGGAACCTACCTCTCTGAAACACCTGCAGACCTTCTTGCAGACATGCTCCTGGTTTAGGAAGTTTAGATTCTCGCAAGTTGCTCAGCCTTTGACGCATCTCACGAAGAAAGATCAGCCGTGGAAGTGGGGTGAATCTCAGGCGCAGGTGTTCCAAGAATTGAAAAGGTTACTTACCACAGTTCCAATACTCACCCAGCCGGATTACAGCCTGCCGTTCGTTCTTAGAACCGATGCGAGCAACTACGCTTTAGGTGCAGTTCTACTCCAGGGGGAGACCCACCGGGATGAACGTCCCGTAGAATACGCCAGCCGACTGCTGACGGCTGCGGAACGGAACTACTCGACCACGGAAAGAGAAGCTCTCGCCGTCGTCTGGGCTGTTGAGAAGTTCCAAGGCTACATCGATGGTCATCAGGTTAGAGTCTCCAGCGACCACCAGCCCCTGAAGTGGTTGCTTACCCTGAAGTCACCCACCGGAAGACTTGTTCGTTGGGCTATGAAACTACAGCAGTTTGATCTGAAGTTGGACTACACTCCTGGCAAAGCTAACGTCATTGCTGACACGCTCAGTCGTCCACCTTGCGATGAACAAGTTCGTGACACCTGTGGGTTATGCACCGTCATCGTGGACATTCCCCAATGGGACTTGGCAACATTACGTGCAAAACAGTTAGCTGATCCGGAGGTAAGTAAGATAGTGAAAGAGCTGGAGGGTAAAGAAGAAGTCGGAGTGAAAACATGGACAGATAGAGGATACTACATGAGTAGAGGTATTCTTTACCGCTATGCAGATGCTGAGTCAGAAGATCCGCAACTCGTAGTGCCTGAAAGTTTAAAGAAAAAGGTAATGACTGAGTGTCATGACTCGTCAACCTCATCCAGACACCAGTTCCAGCGCAGCGCTTTGAGTTCTAAGCTGTGGATCTTTTTGGACCGCTGCCAAAAGTTCCACACGGTGAGCGATGGATCTTAATCGTAGAAGATACAGCAAGTAAGTGGATTGAAATATTCGCTCTTATAGATGCCACTGCTGAAGCTTGCGCTAAGGTACTGATCGAGGAGGTTTTTCTTCGTTTTGGTCTGCCACGACGGTTGGTCTCTGATAATGGTGTTCAGTTTGATCTGAAGTTGGACTACACTCCTGGCAAAGCTAACGTCATTGCTGACACGCTCAGTCGTCCACCTTGCGATGAACAAGTTCGTGACACCTGTGGGTTATGCACCGTCATCGTGGACATTCCCCAATGGGACTTGGCAACATTACGTGCAAAACAGTTAGCTGATCCGGAGGTAAGTAAGATAGTGAAAGAGCTGGAGGGTAAAGAAGAAGTCGGAGTGAAAACATGGACAGATAGAGGATACTACATGAGTAGAGGTATTCTTTACCGCTATGCAGATGCTGAGTCAGAAGATCCGCAACTCGTAGTGCCTGAAAGTTTAAAGAAAAAGGTAATGACTGAGTGTCATGACTCGTCAACCTCATCCAGACACCAGTTCCAGCGCAGCGCTTTGAGTTCTAAGCTGTGGATCTTTTTGGACCGCTGCCAAAAGTTCCACACGGTGAGCGATGGATCTTAATCGTAGAAGATACAGCAAGTAAGTGGATTGAAATATTCGCTCTTATAGATGCCACTGCTGAAGCTTGCGCTAAGGTACTGATCGAGGAGGTTTTTCTTCGTTTTGGTCTGCCACGACGGTTGGTCTCTGATAATGGTGTTCAGTTTGTTGCTGACGTCATGCAGCATGCCATGTTTGTTCTGGGAATCAAACAAAACTTGATACCCAGAGGCCAATCCGGTGGAGAGGAAGAATCGGGACCTTAAGACCCAACTCGCCATCTTAGTCGAAGCAGAACATAGACAATGGCCTGAGGTACTGCCATTTATCAGATTTGCAATGAACACCTCCTTTACTAAAAGTACAGGTCAAACTCCCGCGTTCCTAACGTTTGCTAGGGAGTTGCGCTCGCCCATCACAGTACAGAGTGATCTTCGTGCTATCATTGAGGCAAATTAGCTGATACATTGAGTGAAGCTAAAGAAAAGATCGAGCATCAACAGGACATGAGGAAGACAACAAAAGAGGAAGGTAGCAGAAGAGTTTGTCAACGGTGACCTCGTCTTGCTCAAGAGTCATGTGTTGAGCAATGCCGCTAAAGGGATCTAAGCTGGCTCTTAAAAGGGATGGACCCTATTGCGTGACTAAGAAGGTAAGCCCAACGACATACCTACTCGCAAGGTGCGATGCCTCCAACGAGAATATTGATAAGTATCATGCCGTGGACTTGCGACGCTACCATGCTCGAGATCAGGAAGATAATCATGTTGTTGAGCCAGTAGTACCTAAAAGACGTCGAGGACGTCCTCGCAAAATAATTTCTTAGTTCCTTAATTTCATGTTTGTGGAACTTATCTCTATAATTTCATTGCTGTCATTATTATTTTTTCTTATTGTGACAGATTTATTGTTTCTTATTGTGATTTTCTCTTGAGTTTTGTGTTTGACCTATTATGAGGACATTATTTAGGTCAAAAGGGGGAGCCTGTAATACTCAGGCTGCGCTTTATGCAGCCACGCAGCGCTTTACGTAGCGACACAGCGCTTGATATTATAATATTTGCCGGCTCGTTGTTTTGTCTACAACTCGCCGCATCCGCCTCGCCTGATGGATTACGAGGAACGATTAAGAGGCCCGGCCCGATAGCCGCCGGCCGCGCTCTGATCTGAACACACAACTAGTGACTTAGGCTATTTTTAGAAATAGACTTCATCAAATACAGTAAAAGTCTTAAACAAGTGATAACTTTCTCTTCACACCCCTTTTCATCCCATACAAGTGTTGTTTTGACTGTCCGATTAGTCAACATTGACTTAACCCAGTTAATTGTAGTCAAGTCAATGTTCCGCATCTTCATACATTTCAGTATAACGTCAGTTGAGGTGTTATCAAAAGCTCCCTCAATGTCTAGAAAGGCGCAGAGGGCAATTTGCTTTTGATCTAGTGCTCTAGAGAGAGCTATCGGTAAGCTCCATCAGGGCCGTTTCCGTCGACCTGCCTTTCTGATATGCGTGTTGTTTCGCATGCAGAGGTCGCTCCAATAGGTAAGATTCCCTAATGTGCACGTTAATGACCTTCTCCATTGTTTTTAGTAGAAAAGAAGTGAGACTTATAGGTCGGTAGGACTGTGATTTCTCACGATCTCCGGCCTTAGGGATATACGCTACTCTAACCATAGTCCACTTGTGGGGTATATGGCCCCAGGCAAAACTGGCTCTGAATATTTTCGTCACCACCGGAAGGACGGTATCAATGCCCTGTTGCAATAGGGCTGGGAAAATTCCGTCCTCCCCACCGGTTTTAAAGGGCTTGAAGCTATCTATAGCCCATCTAACCCGGTCGGGTCTGAATACAACCGAGGCCTTCCTCCAGTCCTCAGTCTTCGGTCTAGCGTTAAACTGAGCCGTGCTGACTGAGGTGAGCCTCGCGTTGACCACGTCCGACCCTGGAAAGTGCACTTCTGCCAGCTACGCTGCTACCAAGTCATCTGTGCACATACAAGGAATTGGTAACAAATTTAAGTTTTTCTTAAAAATTATACAAGCACTGGGTCTTACTCCGTCGGAACTGAACAGCAGCCTACCTGCTGAGTTGAGACCCTAAACCGTGTTCCCTTTGTGGATCCACGGTTCTTGTATGAGAGCCATGTCAAGTTTCTCTTCTGCGAAGGTTTGGCACAGGATGGTGCTCGCCGCTTTTGCGTGGTGTAGGTTAACTTGTATGACTTTAAACATTTTAGGAGTAAGTATGTGCTATACTCTTCAATAAAACCACGTAAATTAATTAATTACGAGTTTATTATTTCTGAGCACGTACATACAGTATCAAACGTCACACAGGAAGATAACTGTGTTGCCAGTAACTTATAACTAAATAATACCAATGTATGACACTCTCCCCGCCCCAAATAAGTAAGTACAAGTATAAGGTTCACATTGTTACATAACAAAACTAACTATTTAATATTACCTATACACACAATTCTTACTCTATTGCAGTCTGGATTCACATATGTTGTAATACAACATTTTTAAATCTAAATTAAAACAACAATATAAGGACACTCATGTTCTATGGTAGTCCTCATACTTATGCAACTAAACTATGTAATTGATTAGCGTGTCTCTTCCATATAAAATTATCAACTTTAACTTCAAAAGTAGTTCCTGGTACTAATATTTTAACAATACATCCCTTAGACCATTTTTTTCCCCTTCTAAAGTCTTTAACCATCACCTCATCACCCTCCTCCAACAGTGCAACTCTACTTCCTTTAGTATTACTTAATTGTTTCTCTTGTGACTCTACTAAATGCTGATAAATTGGTGCTGGTCTCAATAGTGCCAACCGGCTTCTCAACTCCCTACCCATCATAAGACGGGCTGGTGTGACACCAGTAGTCTTGTGTGTAGTGGTTCTGTAATCAAACAAAAATATGCTTAATGCATAAGTAAGTGATTTACCACTCTCAATAATTTTTGTCATGTGTGTTTTAAAAGTTTCGACAAATCTTTCTGCAGCACCATTAGTGGCAGGATAGTGAGGTGAAGTAAAACTATGCTTAACACCAGTTATTTTACAAAAATTTTGGAATTCCAAACTGGTAAAGGATGTACCGTTATCGGTTACTAAATGCACTGGAAATCCAAAGCGTATATACAATTCTGTAAATTTAGTTATAGTTTGCGTTGAACCAATATTAGTCATTAAAAATGCTTCAGGCCATTTAGAATAACTATCTACAATAACCAGATACATTTTCCCTTGAAGTGGCCCCAAAAAATCTGCATGAATTCTATACCATGAACCTGGTGGTATAGGCCAACACTTTGGTACCACTTTAGAGGGATTATGACGATTTGTCAAACACAAATCACATGTCTTTGAAATTTGTTCTATAGCCTCATTTAATTTTGGCCACCAAAAATATGCTTTCGCCATTTCTATCATTCTAGAACTGCCAAAATGTGTTAAATGTAATTCCCTAAGGACAGAATCTCTCAATTTAGATGGTATCACAATTCTGTGACCCCACATCACAATAACTATCTACAATAACCAGATACATTTTCCCTTGAAATGGCCCCAAAAAATCTGCATGAATTCTATACCATGAACCTGGTGGTATAGGCCAACACTTTGGTACCACTTTAGAGGGATTATGACGATTTGTCAAACACAAATCACATGTCTTTGAAATTTGTTCTATAGCCTCATTTAATTTTGGCCACCAAAAATATGCTTTCGCCATTTCTATCATTCTAGAACTGCCAAAATGTGTTAAATGTAATTCCCTAAGGACAGAATCTCTCAATTTAGATGGTATCACAATTCTGTGACCCCACATCACACAATCACGATCTAAACTTATTTCATGTCTTCTTAGAAAATATGGTTTTACATTTTCATCTGAAATATCTGTGGGCCACCCATCGCGACAATACATTAACACTTTTGATAATGTTACATCTTTTAGAGTTTCTGTTTGTATTTGTTTCCAACTCAGTGATTCAAACTCAGCTTCATTAAGATAGTTTATCATAATAGATTCAGTTGCTTCTTGTGTTAAACCGCAATTTATCAATGTATTGTCATCGATAGGTGAACGTGACAAATAATCTGCTGGATTTTTATCTGTACCAATGTGTTTTATTGTATATTTGAATGCTGACAAAAATATCGCATAATGTTGAAGGCGTTTTGCAGCCATCTTTGGTATAGCTTTATGTGGACCAAATATTCTTACTAATGCAGCATTGTCTGTTTCTAATTCAAACGACCTCCCATAAGTATAATTATAAAACTGCGTCACCCCGAATATTATTGCTAAGGCCTCCTTATCTAAAGCTGTATATTTTTGTTTCGTTGTAGTCAATCTTTTGCTTGCAAATGCAATTGGTCTAACAACTCCATCAAGCCCTCTATTTGAAATAATTGCACCAAGTCCATGCATGGATGCATCGCAAGTTAATATTAACGAAAGATCAGGGTTATAATGTGTTAAACTTTTTGCATTTGCTAACTGTTTTTTTACTAAGTTAAATGCTTTTTGACAATCATCATTCCACATAAATTTCCCTTTTTTTGTACATTCATAAAGTGGATTCAATACATTCGCTAAATCTTTTAAGAATCGCCCATAATAATTTATTTAACCAAAAATGATTTGAGCATTGTTAAGTTTTCAGGTGGAGGTAATTTTAAAATTGGGTCTATATTTTCTTTTATTATTTGAACTCCTTCTTTGTCAATTTTATATCCAAAAACCTCAATACTTTTTCTAAAAAATTTACATTTTTCTACCTTTAATTTAAGCTGACATTCTTGTAATCTGGACAGTACTATTTCTAGAGTGTTTTTCATTTCTGCGTAAGTATTACCACACATGTAAATGTTGTCTATGAAAACAACAACATTAGGAATGTCTGCCAGCTTTTGTGACATTAGTCTTTGAAAGGACCCCGGCCCTGTGCTAACACCGTACGGAAGATATTTGTATTTAAATGTGCCAGTAATATTTGTATTTAAATAACTGTCAGTTTCTGTGATGCTTCATCTAATGGTGCCTGTAAGTAAGCTTCCTTTAAATCGAACTCACAATAATATTCAGCATTTTTTAATTTATTTAATATGTCCTCTATATGAGGTAAAGGATACCGATCAATTTCTAAATATTGATTCAAAGTAACTTTGTAGTCACCACACAAACGGACAGACCCATCTGGTTTCAGTACCGGTACTACCGGAGTTCCCCACTCACAATACTTTACAGGTTCAATACGCTTGTTGTCTAGCAATCTTTTTATTTCATCATTTACTTTTTGTTTTAATGCGAATGGAACCTGTCTAGCTGGTATATATATATATATATTTTTTTTATTAATTACGAGTTTATTATTTCTGAGCACGTACATACAGTATCAAACGTCACACAGGAAGATAACTGTGTTGCCAGTTACTTATAACTAAATAATACCAATGTATGACAGTATCGAAGGAAAATTGGGAATTGGAAAAGGATGGGATGGGTTGGACAAAAGGGACTGTTTAGTGTAAGTGTTGTGTGTGTTGTGTCTGTTTCGGTGTGTTACTGTTAAGTGTGCGGGGGAGGAGGTTGGTTGTTCAGGGGGTTGCGCGCCGCCTTCTTGCTCGAGTGCTCGCTAGCTATGGAGGGGAGCTGCACTGGCCGTCCCCTCGCGAGCCCTCTCGCACCATTATTCCCGGGCCTCCCCCTGGTGGCCCCCGCGCTATCTTTTTACCCCCTCGCGTACTCGGCCCGGTGGCCTGTCCAGCTTGGACCCTAGGTGCAGCCATGCTCCCAGTCCTTCCCCTGTTGTGATGACTCGCTGAGCCGGCCCTGGGGGCACCGCTCGGAATCATCACTTGCCTGGATGGTCTGGCAACGGGGTTGGTGGGTACGGGTTGCCTACTCGGCTCAGCCTGCACACTAGTGGAAGCCGCGGTTCCGATGGGATCCCGTGCTTGCGTAGTGGCGGGAGGAGTCCTGTTGTCCTGGACCTCAGTGGCTGGTCTTGTGCCCTTCACCCGAATGTGAACGACCCCAGTCCCTATAGTTTCCGATGTCAGGTGTACCTCACAGTTGTTTTCCTGGAGGATGTCCAACGCGGTCTGGTCAAAGGAGAAAGTGACCGTTTGCCCCCTTTCCTCCTTCTTGACATTGAGCACTCTCCAGTATAAACAACCGAGGCTGCGATTCTGCCTGTGTAGCCGGTAAAGGAGAACCTTAGGCTCTAAGCTCTCGTTCGGGATCTAGGCGACGCCCGTGTAAGGCTTGGGGAGGTCGGCCTCGTCCACAAGTCTTAGCTGGGCACCTTCCCACGGCTTTAGGTCCGATACGCGACTAGCAAGCCAGTCGCGGGTATCCTTATTGTAGCACGTGAGAAGTATCCACCCCGCCTTGAGTGAACTGCGCGTGATACGCGGCTCTATCTCCTCTTCCGGGGAGGGCGGAGTCAATCGCATTGCCGATCACCCTCATCACCAGTCTATGGTCGTCTTCTCCCATCGGTCTTTCGGCAGTGATGCCGACCCGAACCGACCCAGCTACCTCGGTATAGGTGGGCCCTGAGGGCCCGCGCTTTGCCGCCTTGCTCGGTCGTTCCTTGGGAGAGACTTCCTCGGACCTGGGACTTTTTGTAGCAACTGCAGTCCTAGTTTGGAGTTCCGTAGCCTTGGCTTGGACCTCCGGTAAGTCCTGCAGTTGGTCGAAAGGCTTAGCACACAGGGCAGCCGCATCTTCGACGCTTTTGCTCTGCTGCCGCCACCAGTTAAATCGTCTCTTGGCAGCTCCAGTAAGAGGCCTCTTAGCTCTCTTACTCAGCTTCGTCGTGTCGACTCCAAGTCCGTAAGGCCCTTGTCGTCGGTGGGTTTTTGGGTATGGGCTTGTGTTAGAGTTGTTATAAATAATGTCTCGAAATATATTTACATTTATTATTTCTTTTGTAAAATCCTAAATAATAATAATTTATATCTAAGTAATAGTTGTTGTACTATTTAACCTATGGTTATTTTAAAATCCGAATTAATTATTATTATTGTTTAAATATTATAATCATAATTCATAAAATATTATTTTGATATTTAAGAGCCTGTGTTGTTTTGTTATGAAAAATAAAGTGCAAAACAACACCTGTTCTGACTTCACATCGCTCACCAATCACGCCACCCCTCGGCTGAGTGGTGGGGGTAGTGTCTGCTTGCTAGGACTGATTCATTTTTGAGGGACAGTCTGTAAATTGACTTGGAAGAAGCAACACAGAATAAAAGTGCAAAGTTAAAAGAATCGTTTTATTAGAAAACAACTCCTGTTACGTGATATCAGAAGCGGGATCCAACCAAATCAATGGATCGACTTCTTAGAACACCTACGGGTTCTAATGAGCGTCGGTCTCGTGCGAGAGAGAAACGCACTGATGAACGCCGCAGCCGAAGTCGCAGCCGCAGCAGATGTAGCCGAGGGAGACCAAGCCGGGCATCTAGAAGCCCTAGCCTAGTTATCAGTCTGAATAAAGGACAAAAACAACGAAAGCCACGTAGTCCGTCTCCATTACGTGCTTTGTCTCGACGTGAAAATTCACCCCAACCTGCTCCATGTTTATTGCGACAAAGCCGCTCACCAACACGAGCAACATCACGACGTAAGCGTTCACCAACACGAGATTCTTTACGACGCAGTCGTAGTCCGTCACGCGCTCCGTTTCGACTGAGTGCATCCCGTCAGCCAAACATCTCGCCTGCGACTCATCGTGAAAGGTCACAGCGCCAGCAACACAGCGCCACACGCGTTCAACCAGTTTCTTCCCGAGGGCGAAGCCGTTCAAGACATGAGCAAGAGTTTTCGGGCCAGCATCATACACAGGATCACACACGTATGTCAAATCTATTTTGTAATTTAGATGCTAATGATACTTTTAAACAATTTATAAATCTAATGAGTAATTTTATGAAGCCAGAATTTTCTCAAAAATTGCAATTTGATAAAAACATGATCCCAGAATTTGACCCCTCTGTCAAAAATCATAGGATTGATAGTTGGATTTCCAAGGTTAATGAATGTGCTCAAATATATGGATGGACTGATCGACAAACATCTCATTTCGCTTTGCCTCGTTTAGTTGGTCACGCTAAAAAATGGTACGAAGGTTTACAAACTATAAATCGAACATGGACAGAGTGGCAAGATTGTCTTAAACGCGCTTTTCCTTTTGAAACAAATTACTTAATTTAGATAATTATTATTACGAAAAAATGATACTTCTAAATTCTTGTGACATAACAGGTAAAAAGGCCGTTGATTGCATTATTCATGGCATAGACGATAGAATCAGAGCCAGCGCTTCGTCGGCTCGATTTTCTCAACCTGAAGATTTATTAGGGTTTTTAAAAGATATGAGTAGAGAGAAAGGTGATTTTAGATCATTTAAGTCAAAACAGGGGTATCAATCAGATAAAACCGACATTACTTGCTCTCTCTGTAAAAAGGCAGGTCATCATTTTAAGCAGTGTAGAGCAAACATTTGTTTTAATTGCAAACAAACTGGGCATAGGGTCTCACAGTGCACTCAGCCAGTTATAAAATGTGAAACATGTCAAAAACTAGGACATAAAACACAAGACTGTTACAAAAATAAAACTAATAATACTAAAATCTCAAATGATAAACGCGTTATGATTGCTGATAGCTCTAATCAGTTAGCTCACTCGAAATTTTATAAATCCATAAAAATTAATGACAATTGCAATAAATTAATGTCGTTTATCGATTTTGGGAGTGATTGTTCACTTATCAGAAAAGATGTAACTGAAAAATATAATTTGGTAGTTGAACATTCCAGTTTACCGATCATTAAAGGTATAGGTGAGTCATGTTTAAGTCCTATAGGAAAAACAACATTAACAATAGGAATAGGTGATGTTAGTGCTTCTATTGTTGCCTATGTCGTTCAATCTAGTCAACTGCACGTTCCTATTTTAATAATTTTAATAGGTCAAAATTTTACAGAACTTCCTAATATTTTAGTAATAAAAACTAACAATACACTTGAGATACTAAACCGAGAAATATCGCCAGAATTGCCTAATTTGGACCAAGAAAATTCATGTACAGTTAAATTATATATCTGTGATGATTTCATTCTTAATAAATCGAGCAGTATATCTTGTTATACTGCAAATGAAAATAAAAACTGTATTATTTTTATACCGGGTAGCTATCGAAATTTAAATAATCAAGAATATTGGATTCAAGAGGGTATCTATCAAGTAAATAATGGTAAAATTTCAGTTCAAATAGTTACTCCATCAACTTTTACATTTAAAAAGGACGCCCTTCTGGTTCGTGCTAAGCAAATAACTGTAGATCAAGAAAACAATACAAGTCAGCAATGTTTTCGAATTCAGTCTGAATACAGGCCTATAGAGAAATCAGAGATAAAAATTAACACCGAATTATCTTCTCTCGAACAAAAAAAGGTGTATGATTTAATTGAAAAATACCGGGAAGCTTTCGCTCAAGATCTTTCCGAACTAGGATGACTCACCCCCCCCCGCACCCCGCGCCCCCCCCCCCCGCACCCCGCGCCTCCCCCTGCACCCTGCGCCTCCCCCCGCACCCCCCACACCTCTCCTCACCGTCCCCCGCACCCCGCTCCTCTCCCCCGCAACCCGCGCCTCAACCCCGCACCTCAACCCCGCACCCCCCACCACTCCTCCCCCCGCACCTCTCACCCCCCCCTCACCCCACACCCCGCTCCTCTCCCCCGCAATCCGTCTCTCAACCCCGCAGGATTTTTGTATAGAAAAGTGTGAGTCTAACAACAATTAAACATGAAACTAAGGATTTATTGAAACGTAGGGGAAGGCGTAGGGGTAAGGTGCGGCGAGAGTGGGTGCGACTGGGGGAAGGGGTGAGGGGTTGCAGCGCGGGGGGAGGAAGTTGCGTGGCGCGATTGTTGCGAAGCGGGGGGGAGGGAGTTGCGGGGTGCGGGAGGGAGAGGATATGCGGCGCGCGGGGTGGCGTTACGGGGCACAGGGTGGATGTTGCTGGGCACGAGAGGGTGTTTTGGGGAAGAGGGGTGCGACGCGCGGGGTGTGTTGCAGGGCACGGGGGAGAGGGGGTTGCGTGGCGCGGGGTTGGGAGTGCGGGGCGGGGGAGGGGGGTTTGAGTCGCGGGGGGGAGGACCGTCCGGTAGTCCGGAACGCTGCCGCATGCGAATTTCGTCGCTCCAGACTCCCGCCCGATTTCCGCAGCAGTGTGTGATATCCGTCTCAGAAAGAAAACCGCAAAATGTACGGAAACTCCATATACTTTGCCACCTTCTTTCTTATGAGGGCAGAATGTTATAGTAGTTACAGTTGTACCAAAGAGATATGTAGGAATTAGTACCAAATTGAAATGAAATTTACCAAGAATTATATTTAAACTTTTAATTAATTTCAAAGTGGACTCCTTGCAACTTTCCTTTTTGGTGATATAAACCAAAAACCAAGAAGTGTTTTAATTAAACTTGCAACTTTTCTTTTTATAAACTATGAATTACTCAATCAAATTATTCATTCTATCGCAATCCCCTCTCATAAGCGATTTTAGCATTCGAAATTTTAGGCGGAAAACACACTGCTCCGCTCACCGCGGCGAATTGCGGTGGAGCGGATTTAAACTTTGTACTGTAAAATGTTGATTTGTATACAAAAACCGCGGGGTACCACACACTGGCACCGCTTCTCCGCCCGGAGGCGCGATTCGCACGACGGATCCGCGCTCCCGGATGGCGACGCGGTAAGATTCGCTGGGTACCACACACTGACGCCGCTTCTCCGTCCGGAGGCGCGATTCGCGCGCGATCCGCGCAAAAACGAAACAGAACTATGGTTTCAGAACAAGGTCGGTAGGACAACAAATAGAGTCGTCTCTACTTGTTTTTTGTACTATGGGAACCAGAGACTGACAGAGTGTGTGGTACCTACTATCGCATAATATATGTTATATATAATATGTGATTTACTCAATAATGTTATTAATTATTATTTGTAACGAAATAATGTAATAATGAAATAATAATCCTAAGTAGGTTTATGATGTTATATTTATATTATGTTATATACACTGACTTGTAACTTGTGTTATTAAATAAATGCTTGGGGAGCGGGAGGGGGTGAAGCTCGGGTGCGGGGGATGAGGTAGGGAATTCTAAAATAATTATATACCCTGAAAACGAAAAATATTGTTAATGAACCAGATATGTGAATTGTTAGACTAAGGATTCAATAAAAAAAACCTCTTAGATTATTTTTTTTATCTTTTGTTCCAACTACCAGACGATCTTACATCAACTCCCTGAGCGAAGCCGGGCCCTCCAGCTAGTGAAGATATAGTTCACTTCGATGTTTTTCTAAGAATATTTGCGGTAGTAAAAAATATTTTCGTTAAAAAATGAAGTAGAAGCGACTTCACTATCAACTCTGTTCTAATCAAAACGCTGTGACGTGAATGCCACAGAACACAAAGATAACAGTAAGTAAAGTACTCCTGCTACGCGAAAGTTGTTTAACATGAAAAAACGGGCAATTTGCGTTTATAATACTGATAATTTGCAAAGAAATATTAAGAAATTAATATATTTATTAATCAAACCCGTTTCGTTATTCTATAACATACATTTTGTTGCTTCGATTTACTGAGTTTGCTTGCTGTTTTTCCGTGATTGAATCTTTACGCTGTGGTTTTGCATACGCATAGGTCAAGTTAGACTGGACGGAAAACATAGTTATATGAAACCATCGCGACTTACCATTCAAGGTTGACCTCTGTTGACAAAGATGTATACGTATATACAGGATAAAGTACTACCCTGCTTTTTGGAAGGAGTATTGTATGGAATTCAGTTTCTATACCTATTCTTGTTCTGACCTTGTTACAAACAAAAACAACCCTTGTTACATACATACACGTTCGAATATTAGATAAACGTATGACGAAAATCGTCGTGCACCGCAACTTCGGACGAAATTCGGACGGAAACCGCCCGGCGGTGGCGCGGAATCCGCGCCTTCGTCGTGCACTGCAGCTTTCGACGAAATTCCGACGGAAACCGTCCTGTGGAGCGGATCGCTGTCGCATGCGAATTTCGTCGCACCGCGCTCCCGTCCGAATTCCGCCTCAGTGTGATATACGCGTTAAATTCGACAACTCCAATCGCTTCCAAATTTAAAATCGAGTTTGCGAGAGGTTAGCGAGAGCTTACGGAATAGCACCCCTGGTTGTCTCCTGGTCACCACTGTGCGAACGGTATACACAGGCGTAGACTATTTTGTCTACACCGGTGTCGACCATTACCCAGATCGTAGAAAGAGAGGAGTCCTCAAGGTTACGGAGACGCCGGCAGCAGATCTTGTCGCTGACATAGACACAGACACCGGCGCGCGCCGTAGGCTGCGGCCTGGACGCAAGCGACGGCGACAGCGACGGCGACAATTGTTCACGACGCAAGCGACAAGGTCACTGGGTTTGCGGCGATGTAGTGACGTGACTCTGTCGATGTCTGTCTGTCGCGATGTGGATATTTCGATATTTTCATAATTATTCTTACTAATATAATAACACTTAACACTGACTCAGAGGTTTGCGCTCTGACTATTGATCCGAGAGTCGTGGGTTCGATCCCCACCCAGGGCAAATATTTCTGTTTTTTTAATATTACTACTAACTTGCTAAAGAAGACGTAGATTTAGACAAAACAAAAAGGCGATTTCTGAACTACTGAAGAATTATGAAGATCAAAGTTGAAATCCGAAAGTTTATATTACAAAAGGATGACTGTGGAAATAGATTATATTCTACATAATCAATATTATAAAAGAAAGTGTACAAATGTTTGTGCCGATAAAACTCTGAAACGAATCCAGATACGATCAAGGGAGCTATATGGTGCGGTAGCCCTTGTTCCCCATCCATGAAGAAGGTTTCTGTTTTTGCCTAAAGGGCGTGCTTTTGAAGATATAAGGGTTGAAATTTCACCCTTTAGAATTTTCTAGAAAAGAACAGTCCAGAACATTCGAGAGTATTTGAGAGCACAGGAGAGACAGGTTCCGGGGGAGAAGGAGCGGGGTGCGGGTTGAGCGGGGTGCGGGGTGAGCGGGGAGCGGGTTGCGGGGGGAGGAGTGGTGGGGTTGCGGGGTTGAGGCGTGGGTTGCGGGGGAGAGGAGCGGGGTGCGGTGAGGAGAGGGTGCGGGGGGAGGCGCGGGGTGCGGGGGGAGGCGCATGGTGCAGGGGAAGCGCGGTGTGCGAGGGGAGGAGTGTGGTGCGGAGGTGAGGCGCGGGTTGCGGGGGGAGAGGAGAGGGGTGAGGGGAGGCTCGGGGTGCGGGAGGGGGAGGAGCAGGGTGCAAGGGAGGGTGAGTCGCGGGGTGCGGAAGGGCGAGGTGCGGGGTGCGGGGGAGGGTGAGTCGGGGTGAGGCGCAGGGTGCGGGGGGATATCAACTCCCTGAGCGAAGCCGGGCACTCCAGCTATTATCAATTTTTATCATTTTATTATCTGAAACTATTTTTTCTTCTCAAACTATCGATAGTTTAAACTGGTTTATCGATTAAAGAAGAACGTCCCTAAACGCGCGAAATGATCAAGTCGCTCGTGTCGCTGTCTCCGTCGCTGTCGCTGTCGCTGTCGCCGTCGCTTGCGTCCAGGCCGCAGCCTTAAAGTTGTGCTCCAGGGTGTATCCCGGGTACTGCATGTAGGACGCGTCCGCCGGGCGTCTGATTTGCGTCTCCGTAGGTGGCTAATCTACTAGTTGGGCCCCCAACTTCCTACGGTCGGCCAGCGTTGCACCGTGCTTCGGATCCCGCTACCCTCCAAGACTAGCCGCCAAGTGTAGCGACACTCTGACACCGACTCGGCATACTGGATCAGCACTACTATACAGACCCGCCATCCTTAATGGCTTCCCTAGACACCATACCGGAACACGTCCAAGGACGCTTGGCGGTAAGACTTTGCCTAGAGGGTGGTGACAAGCCGCGGCCGAAGCCTACCACCTAAAGAAAACGCCAGAGCCTCGTTTGTTGTTCAGCAGGGTGTACCGCGTGCAGGTGAGGTTGGCTTGGGTTTATTTTGTCGTGGTTAAACCCCTTACACCCCAAAATTTCCTGTTTTAGCTTTCTTTTACGAGGAGTATCATTGGTTAGATACGTTGGGGTTTGGGATGGTAAATTTGATTGACAGATTGATTCATACATTGTACAACTCTCGGTGGTTTGAATAGTAATTTGAGTTCCTTTATCTTCATACTTTAAATCTGGTAGCAAAAGTTTTAGAATATAATTTTTCTTCAATGTTTTACGATTCTGTGATGATAAGATGGAACCGGAATCAAACAAGAAACCAAAATAACTTTTTGGTTTCTTGTTTTTAAGGTCCTCGCGTTGAATTAAATGCAGCCAAATACCTATGACGCCTGAAAATAATGACACTATTTTTAAATGACTTTTACATAATGACAGTTACCTTCTAAAATTCAAATTCAACATTTCGAAAAAACTCACAGGTACTCTACAGTATACAGAGTGACTGATAAGACAACGGACCATTAAGTGGTGAAGTGTGGCTTAAAGAAGAATGTGTTAAATAACCAAATTATAAATTTTTAAAATATAATAACTGTATATATAAACTTTTTGGGCAATGTTGTATTCGACGGGGAACGTCATAATCTCGGATTCCGCGAGATCTCGATATTTGCGGGATCCCGCATTTATACATATGTGTATGCATCATGGTGAGCTGTGTTGTAAAAGCCTATATGTGACGTAAATATGTTGGAAGATGATTTAATAGTATATTTATTGACAAAAAATATATGTCTTTATAACGTTTATACATATATTTATTACAAAATAAAAAAATGTGCAAAATAATACTCAGCCGTCGTTTGATACCTCATATCGAACCTCTGGATATATATAAATAATTACTGCATTTTTTATTAATAGATTTAGTTTAGAAACTGAGTCTAGCGTGAGTTTTAATTCTTCTTGCAGTGACAGAACTCGCTCCGTTTTGTTACACGAAAGGATGTACTTATTTATGCTTTTTCTCTAATCCCGCTAATCCCGCACGCGTAATGTCATTCCTTGCGGAATCGAAAATGTGCGGGATCCCGGTATTTCGAGATCTCGGTATACCGAAATGCGATTTCAAACCCTCCAAGTATTATTTTCGCAACAAAAAAGTATCTTATATCTTTCGCCAATTTGAAGAAGGACACAGTCTACTTTTCGTCGCGAAAATAGATTTCGGAGGGTTTGAAATAGGGGATGAAAGTTTGTATGAAAAACCAAACCAAATATTTCTCAAGTTAGGGATATAAATATCATATCTATACTGTAAATATGCAATAACAGTCACGGTTGTAATGAAAAATACGAAATATGCAAATATTAAGCGGCCCAGACACTGTGAATAATATTGTCAATATTTTTCATCAATATGTCATAATTACTATGAATAATCACATAATTACTATCATAATTACTACCAATCCATCTCTTGTGATCATTACTACAGCCTGTTCTTCATTCCAATGACTACACAGTCAGTAATATTGATATTGATGAAAAATATTGTGAATATTAATTATTCTCACAGAAAGCTTTTATTCAACATTAATAAACTTAAAAAAACCGCAGATTTATTCATTGGCTAATATTTGCAAGTAGAGATGGTAAGTGAATGCTAATATTATGCATGTATTATATACATATAAACCTTCCTCTTGAATGACTCTATCTATTAAAAAAACAGCATCAAAATCCGTTGCGTAGTTTTAAAGATCTAAGCATACATAGGGACAGACAGACAGCGGGCAGCGACTTTGTTTTATACTATGTAGTGATATACTGTCATCACTTGAAAACATTGTCAGTATTATTGAAAGTGTCTGGTCCGCTTAACAATTAGATACATAAAGAAAAAGAATTAAAATCATAGAATGTTTATTATAGCTCGGGGTAGGAGTTTATTTTTCGCTCAAACTATAAATGTACGCATCTGTGTCTTATTTGTGAGATTATTATACTACACTGAATTAAATTTCATCATAACTTATTAATTACTTACAGTATACTTATAAAAAATCACAAACATTTGAAGGCAGCTTTAAGCTATAAAATAACGTTTTGAGTGAGTCTTGAGAGCTCTTATTCGTCGTGCTACGATCTTTTAAAGGAAAATTCTATTTATTTATATAACTTTTAAACGGTACATTGTTGTTGTTTTTTTATTGATGAACAGATTAGAACTAATTCATAAGAAGTGGTATACGAAAAATTATAAATGTGCGCTTAACCATTTTAGAGACCCAGCAAACCTGCAAACGTTACTCCAGCCGGAATTTGAATAACTTCGCAACCGTAAAACGTATCAGTACAAATTAAGTCGCAACATTTACTTCGTCTAGACTACTAATTATTTAGCTAATTTTTATTTCAATATACCCAAAAAATCAAAAATAGTCTGGCTGGGGTAACGTTACCGCAGCCAGATATGTTTTTGTCAAATAACTAAAAAACTATCAGCAAAACAAATTCAAAAATATGCGGAACAATTACAGAAGCTGGACAACTAATTATCTATTACACTCGAATGACGATATTCGACATTTTCTGGCTGGGGTAACGCACTCGGCGATACATTGAGTCCAAGGCTAAAGTAGCTGCAATGAAGCTAGGTGTAAGGTCCTATGCCGGAGGAGTGTAGTGAAACCACCGAGTGCGGGATAGATACTGCTTTATTGATAGGTATTGAATGATTAATATAAACTTAGCCTATGCGTACACCTCATCTCCCACGGAAGGAGAAGAAAAAAAACATGTATTTTTTTTTATATAAAGAATAAACACAAGTCTTAAATGATATAGGTAAGTATATAGGTTACAGAGCAAATTGATTACATAATACAATGTAGATAATAGGTTTGTTTATATAGTGGGGAATTTAGTGCAATGCCTAGTATGGGAACCGTTTTATTTTGGATCCGGCGCTCAAACTTGGCATAGTTATTCCCTAGGTCGTTTTGAGTAAATTAAGCCCGGGAGCCACTGAGAGCCATCCCCGTTTGGTAGGGGGAGGGGGGGAAAGTTTGTTTCTGCCGCGCTCCATTTGAGGGCTTATATCTGCAAAACCATTGGTACTAGGGCAAGTGAGATATCATTTTCGTATGATTCAAGGATAAGGAATTCATTTCTGTAACAAAAAAATAACTTTCTATTTATAAAAAAAGAAATATTTGATAAAACGTATAAAACATGACTACCTTTTTGCCGCATATATGTCGATTAATTTTTATTCGTCTTTGATATTAGCATGAAAAAAATATATTCTGAAAGGCACACTTCTAAGAATTATAAAAATATAAATTTCATTAGAATAGCATAATAAATACTTAGTGAAAAAAAATATAATTTGATGCTCGGCAGAGTAGCATAAAACGCGCGGTTTTAGAATCTGTTGTTCGTAAGTAAATAAAATGAATCATCTAACGCCCAAATGACTGTTAAGTAACATAGTATAAACAGGTACATTATATTATTATTTTAATATTTCTCGCACGCGCAAAATATTTGTCACGTAAAACAAAAAATATTTTTCCTTATAAAAACGTATTTGATAAAATCCGCAAAACGTGACTAACTATTTCTCATACGAATTATGGTGGTTTACTATCTAACTTCCATTGTATTATGGTGGTTTACTATGTAACTTGCGTGGTCACGTTGATCAACCAGGTTAACTGACTTCAGAAATGGTCATACATAACCATAATGAGTTTGGCTCTTATTGGCGCATTAATTTCGTAACCGTTTCCGTGCTTCGCAAGCCACGTCAAATTATTTTCATGACAACTGATGAAGCTTCGACCAGCGCCTATAAAACTCCAAAACCCCGAAAGCATTCAGATCGAGTTGCACAATCGCTTCGAATGCCTAGGAGAATGTGAAAATGTGGACGAATACAACGACAGGTTTGTGCAAATTGTCCAAACGGCTGGGAAGAAGGCCTTCAAAACAAGACGTTAAAAAAACATATCGGATCTCGGACCTCACCAGCAAGCTCATGGAGGAAAAACGGAGCCTGATTCTGAAATCCTCTGAAGATGCTTGTCAATATCGGCGACTAAACAGACAGATCTCCAAGTCCTTGACGCCAATTTAATACCAATTGTATTAAAGAGGCTATCGAGCGCAATAAAAGGTCAAAAGTATTGGCAAGGGATCTGTCTACTGGTCAAAGTCAACTGACAAAGCTGAAGACCGAGGATGGCAGGTGGTGGTGGAGGTGTCGTCCAAGCCCAAGCTGTTGGAAGAGGTTGAGAGGTCTACGGACAATTATACACGACTACATGCTTACCTGTCAGTAATCTGGCTGAAGATCCGAGAGTCGGATTGACCTGACACTATTCCGAAGATATCCCAGACGTCAGCCTATGCGAGATTAGAATGGCTCTCAAGCAGCCTAAGAAAAACAAGGCACCCGGTGATGACAGAATTGCGGCTGAGCTTCTGAAAACAGGTACACAGGGCATAGAAGTGTGGTGGTGCTCTTCTTCAAGAAGGGTGATAAGACTCTTCTGAAGAATTACAGACCCACCTCACTCCTGAGCCATGTCTACAAGCCATGTCAAGAATCATTACGAATCGTCTCGCAGGTTTGACGACTTCCAACCTTCCGAACAAGCTGGTTTCCGAAAAGGCTTCTGTACCATAGACCACATACATACGCTGCGGCAGATTATACAGAAGACCGAAGAGTATAATGGCGTTTGTGGACTATGAGAAAGCTTTTGTTTCGATCGAGACCTGGGTTGTGTTACAGTCTCTCCAACAGTGCCAAATTAACTATCGATACACATCGAAGTGTTGAAGTGTTTGTGTGAAAACGCCACCATGTCGGTCCACCTCCAGCATCAGAATTTGAAACCTATCCGGCTGCAGCGTGGGATGAGACAGGGAGACGTTATATCTCCGAAACTGTTCACCGCTGCATTGGAAGACGTTTTTAAGCTTCGGGACTGGAGAGGACTCAGCATCAACATCAATGGCGAATACATCACTCACTTTCGATTTGCTGACGAAATCGTGATCATGTCTGAGACCTTAGTGGACCTAGGCGCAATGCTCGATGGACTCAGTAGAGTCCCCAACAAGTGGGTCTTAAAATGAACATGGATAAGACGAAAATCATGTCAAACGTCCGTGTTACACCCACTCCTCTGAAGGTTGGAGACTATACTCTCGAAGTTGTCGAAGAATATGTATACCTGGGACAAGCAGTCCGGTTCGGTAGGTCCAACTTCGAGAAAGAGATCAATCGTCGAATCCAACTTGGCTGGGCAGCGTTCGGAAAGCTCCGCAATATCTTCACGTCCAAAATATCGCAGTGTCTCAAGACTAAAGTCTTTGACCAGTGTGTGTTGCCAGTGATGAGACGACATATGGATCCGATACATGGTCGCTTACTATAGACCTCATAAGAAGGCTCAAGGTTACCCAAAGGGCGATGGAGCGTGCTGTGCTTGGTATTTCCCTACGTGATCGAATCAGAAATGAGGAGATACGTAGGAGCACTAAAGTTACCGACATAGCTCTCAGAATCGCTACACTTAAGTGGCAGTGGGCAGGGCAAATAGCTCGTAGAACAGATGGCCGTTGGGGCAGTAAAGTTTTCGAGTGGCGACCGCGCACCGAAAGACGCAGTGTGGGCAGACCTCCGACTCCGTGGACCGACGACCTGGTGCGGTTGCGGGAAGCTGCTGGATGCGAACCGCACAGGACCGGTCGGTGTGGAAATCCTTGGGGGAGGCCTTTTTCCAGCAGTGGACGTCTTTCGGCTGATAGATAGTAAACCACCATAATTCGTATGAAAAATACAATAGTAACATTTTTCGAATTTTCTCATATATGATTTTTTAAGGAAAATATTTTTTGTTCTACGTGATAAATATTTTGTGCGTGCGAGAAATATTTAAATAATAATATATGTACCTATTTTTATTATGTTACTTAACAGTCATTTTTGGGCGCTAGATGATTCATTTTATTTACTTACTTACAAACGAATGCTACTCTTATATACATACTCTGAAAGTTTTATGCTACTCTGCTGAGCATCAATTTTTTTTTTCACTAAATATTCATTATGCTATTCTAATGAAATTTATATTTTTATAATTCTAGGAAATGTGGCTTTCAGAATATATTTTTTTCATGCTAATATCCTAGACTATTAAAAATTAATCGACACGTATGTGAAAAAAAACCACACACACTTCATTATCTACTTGTTGGATCGCGCTTCTTTTGGGGCTTATATCTCTATAATTTTATGTTCTAGGGCAAGTCCGACATCATTTTCGGATATTTCAAGGATGACAAATTCATTTCTGCAACAAAAAAAAATACTTATCATAGAAAAAAAAGAAATACAACTCCTGTAATTTAGAACCACGCGGACCGCGCGTTTTATGCCACGGTGCCACGCATTGAATTTTATTTTTTTCACGAAGTATTTATCATGCTATTCTAATAAAATTTATATTTTTATAATCCTTGGTAATGTGGCTTTCAGAATATATTTTTTTCATGCTAATATTTTAGACCATTAAAAATTAATCGACACATATGCGGAAAAAAGGTAGTCATGTTTTATACGTTTTATCAAATATCTCTTTTTTTATATATGGAAAGTTATTTTTTTTGTTACAGAAATGAATTCCTTATCCTTGAATCATACGAAAATGATATCTTACTTGCCCTAGTACCAATATTTTTGGAGATATAAGCCCTCAAATGGAGCGCGGCAGAAACAAACTTTCCCCCCCTCCCCCTACCAAACGGGGGATGGCTCCCGATGGCTCCCGGGCTTAATCCACTCAGAATGACCTAGGAAATAACTATGCCAAGTTTGAGCGCCGGATCCAAAATAAAACGGTTCATCGCACTAAATCCCCGACTAATATTGTAAATATTAGACACTAGTGTTAGGTGAATAAAATTATTAGTCATTACTATTAAGTATTATACCTAAGTACTTATTACGACTTATACAGTTTTGTACGATTTTTGTGTACAATTTCTTCTTTGTTATTTTTTAAAATTTTAACATTACAATTTAAGTCTTCTAAGACTAAATAAGGACCTAAGTATATTGGTTCCATTTTATTTCATGACGGATTTCTTACAAGTAAATAGTCACCTTTCTTATAACTACAAGATTTTACATTTTTGTCATATATTTCTTTCCTCTTTATTTTACTTTGTTGTAAATTTTGCTGAGCATCTCTCTGAGCTACTTGGAGTCTATACTTTAATTCCAATGGGTAACTGTCATATGAGTACAAAGGATCTACTCGATTTCCATTCAAGTTGTTAGGAAGCATGCAAGACTTACCAAAAACTAATTCATGCGGTGTACACCTAGTTTCGCAGTGTACGGTGTTATTATAAGCGAAACACCAGTATGGTATCCAGTTACTTCATGAACTTGTTTGATTCTCGCAATTTATTCGTAGATACGCACCCATGGTCTTATGTGAGTTTTCGAGGGCTCCAATGCTTTCGTGGTGGTGTGCTGTGGATGTTAGCTGTTTAATTTTGAGAAGTTGACATACCTCTTTCATGGTGCTGGAGATGAACTCAAAGCCTCGATCTGTTCCTATTTCACGAGGGATCCCATATCGTAAAATAAAGAAATCTACGAATGCTCGCGCTACTGTGATCGCGTCCTTAGAACGTAGCGGATAAACCTCTATGAACTTTGTTAGTTCACATTGTAATGTGAGAATATACACGTAACCATGCTCATCTTTAGGAAGCGGACCTACTATATCGAGATATATCTTTTCGAATGCATAATTAGATGTAATCGTTATCACCATTGGTTGCTTTACATTAACTGAATATTTTTGTTTTTGACATTGTAAGCATTTTGTTACAAAGTCTACTATATCCTTTTGCATACTAGGCCAGAAATAGATTTTTTTTATGTTATTAGTCATCCGTCTAATGCCCGCGTGGCCACTAGTGGGCAGTAGGTGGAAGTCGTTCAAAATGACCCGTCTGTCATCAACATTATTTATTCTTTGTACATTCCGTAATACACAAATGCGTGGTCCGGACCACTCTTTACATTTATTTATTTCATTTATTAATCCTGCCAAGAAATCTTCATTATTTTCATTTCGTACTATACACAATTCTTCTATATTTAATCTTTTACATAAATATGTTAAATCTCTCACCAACTCGTCTCGCGAAATCGGCGATCGAGATGAAACATTAAAATAGATGTTTGACTTATTTTTCACATAAACAAAATATTTTGACATGGCAGTTATTAAACCTTCCCTTTTGATATTATTTAATGTCCTATTATTTACTATAGAGAGTTCAATCAAATATCTCGGTTTTTTAATAATCTCCACAACTCTTGGGTGATCAGGCCTCGAGTTCAGGGGAATATTATCGACCGAAGAACTTGTATTGTCCTCTGTCTGATTACACTCTCGCATTCTTCTAGCTTGCGCTCTGGTTACAACATTCATGACGTGTTCATTCAAACATTTTACCTCTTCTAAAGTTATGATGCGTGATAACGCGTCAGCTGCTGAGTTTTTACTACCTTTTAAGTATTCTACAGTAAAGTTATATTCTTCTAATTGTAGTCTAAATTTTAATAACCTAGTAGAGGGATCTCGCATACTGAATAAATATACTAATGGTCTATGATCTGTTTGTATCCTAAACTTTTTGCCATACAGATAAGGTCGAAAATATTTTACGCTCCATACTATTGCTAAAAGCTCTTTTTCAATGACCGGATAGTTCCTTTCAGCCTTATTTAGACTTCGACTTGCATACGCTACAGGGTGTCCATCTTTGTTACATAGTACAGATCCTATTGCCAATCCGGATGCGTCGGTTTGTAGTATGAATTCATTGCTTTCAGTTAAATCGGGATACTGAAGAACTGGAGGGGAAATGAGTGCCTTTTTCAAAATTTGAAATGAATTTTCACATTCTTTTGTCCATATAAATTCAATATTTTTACATAATAACCTGTTTAAGGGGTATGCTTTTTCAGCGATTTTTTTAATAAAACGGTAGTAATTGGCAAACGCTACAAAGCGCTGCACCTCGTTGGTGTTTTGGGGCCTGGGGTAATTTTCTAATACTTTGACTTTTTCTGGATCTGGGAGAATTCCTGCTTTTGAGACAACATGACCTAAATAGAGAATTTCCTTTTGGAGAAACTGGCACTTGGCTGGGTTAAGCTTTAAATTAACTTTTCGTAATCTACTGAGTATGTCCATTAAATTTTGATTATGGCTAGCCAAATTTCGACCAAATACTACCAAATCGTCTTGTTACACTAGGCGTTTCTCGTAATTCAGACCGGACATGGCTACGGTCATCATCCGAGAGAAAGCATTCGGACTAGTTTTAAGACCCATAGGCAGTCTAGTCATTTGGTATTGATTTTTACTAGTTGTAAATGCTGTGTAGGGTCTACTATCTTTGCTCAAATTGACCTGATAAAAACCTTGGTAAAGGTCATAGTGGGGAATTTAGTGCAACGCTTAGTATGGGAACTGTTTTATTTTGGATCCGGCGCTCAAAGTTGGCATAGTTGTTCCCTAAGCCGTTCTGAGTAGATTAAGCCCGGGAGCCACCGAGAGCCATCCTCCGTTTGGTAGGAGGAGGGGGGGAAAGTTTGTTTCTGCCGCGCTCCATTTGAGGGCTTATATCTCCAAAACTATTGGTACTAGGGCAAGTGAGATATCATTTTCGTATGATTTAAGGATAAGGAATTTATTTCTGTAACAAAAAAAATAACTTTCCATATATAAAAAAAGAAATATTTGATAAAACGCATAAAACATGACTACCTTTTTTCCGCATATGTGTCGATTAATTTTTATTCGTCTTTGATATTAGCATGAAAAAAATATATTCTGAAAGTCACACTTCTTAGAATTATAAAAATATAAATTTCATTAGAATAGCGTAATAAATACTTAGTGAAAAAAAATATAATTTGATGCTCGGCAGAGTAGCATAAAACGGGCGGTTTTAGTATCTGTTGTTCGTAAGTAAATAAAATTAATCATCAAACGCCCAAATGACTGTTAAGTAACAAAGTATAAACAGGTACATTATATTATTATTTTAATATTTCTCGCACGCGCAAAATATTTGTCACGTAAAACAAAAAATATTTTTTCCTTATAAAAACGTATTTGAGAAAATCCGCAAAACGTGACTAACTATTTCTCATACGAATTATGGTGGTTTACTATCTAACTTCCGTTGTATTATGGTGGTTTACTATGTAACTTGCGTGGTCACGTTGATCACCCAGGTTAACTGACTTCAGAAATGGTCATACATAACCATAATGAGTTTGACTCTTATTGGCGCATTAATCTCGTAACCGTTTCCGTGCTTCGCAAGCCACGTCAAATTATTTTCATGACAACTGATGAAGCTTCGACCAGCGCCTATACAACTCCAAAACCCTGAAAGCATTCAGATCGAGTTGCACAATCGCTTCGAACGCCTAGTAGAATGTGAAAATGTGGACGAATACAACGACAGGTTTGTGGAAATTGTCCAAACGGCTGGGAATAAGACCTTCAAAACAAGACGTTAAAAAAGACATATCGGATCGCGGACCTCACCAGCAAGCTCATGGAAGAAAAACGGAGCCTGATTCTGAAATCCTCTGAAGATGCTTGTCAATATCGGCGACTAAACAGATAGATCTCCAAGTCCTTGACGCCAATTTAATACCAATCGTATTAAAGAGGCTATTGAGCGCAATAAAAGGTCAAAAGTATTGACAAGGGATCTGTCTGCTGGTCAAAGTCAACTGACAAAGCTGAAGACCGAGGATGGCAGAGTCGTGTCGTCCAAGCCCAAGCTGTTGGAAGAGGTTGAGAGGTCTACGGACAATTATACACGACTACATGCTTACCTGTCAGTAATCTGGCTGAAGATCCGAGAGCCGGATTGACCTGACACTATTCCGAAGATATCCCAGACGTCAGCCTATGCGAGATTAGAATGGCTCTCAAGCAGCTTAAGAACAACAAGGCACCCGGTGATGACGGAATTGCGGCTGAGCTTCTGAAAACAGGTACACAGGGCACAGAAGTGTGGTGGTGCTCTTCTTCAAGAAGGGTGATAAGACTCTTCTGAAGAATTACAGACCCACCTCACTCCTGAGCCATGTCTACAAGCCATGTCGAGAAGCATTACGAATCGTCTCGCACGCAGATTTGGCGACTTCCAACCTCCCGAACAAGCTGGTTTCCGATAAGGCTTCTGTACCATAGACCACATACATACGCTGCGGCAGATTATATAGAAGACCGAAGAGTATAATGGCGTTTGTGGACTATGAGAAAGCTTTTGTTTCGATTGAGACCTGGGCTGTGTTACAGTCTCTCCAACAGTGTCAAATTAACTATCGATACACATCGAAGTGTTGAAGTGTTTGTATAAAAACGCCACCATGTCGGTCTACCTCCAGGATCAGAATTCGAAACCTATCCGGCTGTATCGTCGGGTGAGACAGGGAGACGTTTTATCTCCGAAACTGTTCACCGCTGCACTGGAAGACGTTTTCAAGCTTCGGGACTGGAGTGGACTCAGCATCAACATCAATGGCGAATACATCACTCACCTTTGATTTGCTGACGAAATCGTGATCATGTGTGACCTTGGAGGACCTAGGCGCAATGCTCGATGGACTCAGTAGAGTCTCTCAACAAGTGGGTCTTAAAATGAACATGGATAAGACGAAAATCATGTCAAACGTCCGTGTTACACCCACTCCTCTGAAGGTTGGAGACTCTACTCTCGAAGTTGTTGAAGAATATGTATACCTGGGACAAGCAGTCCGATTAGGTAGGTCCAACTTCGAGAAAGAGATCAATCGTCGAATCCAACTTGGCTGGGCAGCGTTCGGAAAGCTCCGCAATATCTTCACGTCCAAAATACCGCAGTGTCTCAAGACTAAAGTCTTTGACCAGTGTGTGTTGCCAGTGATGAGAGACATATGGATCCGATACATGGTCGCTTACTATAGACCTCATAAGAAGGCTCGAGGTCACCCAAAGGGCGATGGAGCGTGTTATGCTTGGTATTTCCCTACGTGATCGAATCAGAAATGAGGAGATACGTAGGAGAACTTAAGTTACCGACATAGCTCTTAGAATCGCTAGACTTAAGTGGCAGTGGGTAGGGCAAATAGCTCGTAGAACAGATGGCCGTTGGGGCAGTAAAGTTTTCGAGTGGCGATGGCGACCGCGCACCGGAAGACGCAGTGTGGGCAGGCCTCCGACTCCGTGGACCGACGTCCTGGTGCGGTTGCGGGAAGCTGCTGGATGCGAACCGCACAGGACCGGTCGGTGTGGAAATCCTTGGGGGAGGCCTTTTTCCAGCAGTGGAGGTCTGTCGGCTGATAGATAGTAAACCACCATAATTTGTATGAAAAATACAATACTCACATTTTTCGAATTTTCTCATATATGATTTTTTAAGGAAAATATTGTTTGTTCTACGTGATAAATATTTTGATAAATATTTTAATTATAATAATAGTATGTACCTATTTTTATTATGTTACTTAACAGTCATTTTTGGGCGCTAGATGATTCATTTTATTTACTTACTTACAAACGAACAACAGATACTAAAACCGCGTTATGCTACTCTGCCGACCATCAAATTATTTTTTTTCACTAAGTATTCATTATGCTATTCTAATGAAATTTTTATACTTCTAGGAAATGTGGCTTTCAGAATATATTTTTTTCATGCTAATATCCTAGACCATTAAAAATTAATCGACACGTATGTGGAAAAAAACCACCCACACTTCATTATCTACTTGTTGGATTGCGCTTCTTTTGGGGCTTATATCTCCAAAATTTTATGTTCTAGGGCAAGTCCGATATCATTTTCGGATATTTTAAGGATGATAAATTCATTTCTACAACAAAAACAAATACTTTCATAGAAAAAAAAAAGAAATATAACTCCTGTAATTTAGAACCGCGTGGACCGCGCGTTTTATGCCACGCTGCCACGCATTGAATTTTATTTTTTTCACGAAGTATTTATCATGCTATTCTAATAAAACTTATATTTTTATAATTCTTGGTAATGTGGCTTTCAGAATATATTTTTTTCATGCTAATATCTTAGACCATTAAAAATTAATCGACACATATGCTGAAAAAAGGTAGTCATGTTTTATACGTTTTATCAAATATTTCTTTTTTTATATATTGAAAGTTATTTTTTTTGTTACAGAAATGACTTGCTTATCCTTGAATCATACGAAAATGATATCTCACTTGCCCTAGTACCAATAGTTTTGGAGATATAAGCCCTCAAATGGAGCGCGGCAGAAACAAACTTTCCCCCCCTCTCCCTACCAAACGGAGGATGGCTCCCGATGGCTCCCGGGCTTATTCCACTCAGAATGACCTAGGAAACAACTATGCCAAGTTTGAGCGCCGGATCCAAAATAAAACGGTTCATCGCACTAAATCCCCGACTATCAAGATGTGAGAAGTAAAGACTTCCAGACAAGGAATCCAAAATATCAGCTATATTAGGAAGTGGGAATTTATCATCCTGAACCATATTATTAAATTTTCTGTAGCCACTTTTTTTCACCAGATGAATCCATTTTCTTTGGTACTAGTAACAAAGGACTCGACCATGAACTTCTACTTTCTTCAATTATTCCATCATCTAACATACGTTGAATTTGTTTATCAATTTCTGTTTTTTGAGAATGTGGCAATCGGTATGATTTTACATAAAGCGGTATAGTATTTGGCTTTAACTTGATTGATTGCTCACATAATGAAGTGGTAGTTAATTTATCGCCAGGTAAATAAAAAACGTCCGGAAATTTTGCACATATGTTCAATCATATGTTCATATTTTCAATCGACTTTTGTTCTTCTTCGTTCAACCCCTTGAAGTCTAATAATGAAAATGAAGTTTTAACCCTTTCGGAATTCATGGATGGTTTGTTAAATTGACAGATATAGTAGTCATTTAATTTTGTAGTTTTGACGTTAAAATAACTCAAATTTACGTCTACTTCCCTAGTATTCAAAATTCTAATTGGCATTTTCCCATTTTCGGGTCTCGATATCATGTTTGCTACAAATACTCCATCGCAAAGTTCTTGTGAATTAATTACGCTATCTTCGGTATTATTTGTATTAACGAAATGAATAGATTCACTTCGGGCTGAAACTGTAATAATATATGTAGATGCATTTTGTGATAGATAATCAAATGTCAATTTAACAGACTGGCCTCTCGACGTTATTAAATCCAAAGTGTTGAACTCAAAATTTAATACGGCTCTGTTTTTTTTTAGAAAATCTTGTCCTAGAATACCATCAGTTTTACACGGTAACGTTTTGAAAACAAAAAACTTATGCATAAATTTGTCCCCGTTATGGTTTAACTTTAGGTAAACATAACCCTCAGAAGTGACATCTCCACCTATTCCTTTTACGTGTATCTTATCTTTATGGAATGGAATTTGTAAACTTTCCAAACAGTCATACTTTATGGCTGAGATAGAGGCGCCAGTGCCACTGATGCCTACGATATCCTACACTCAACGTGACTCTGTTTAAGCTGTTACATGCACATATAAAGTTAGGATCGAAAAAAATGTGCCAAACTGTCCTTATATAGATCGGATGTGTCACAATCATCACGTTGAGACACGTCGTGATTGACATTTTGGGTGTCAGTTTCGGGTGTCAAGACATTGATGTTACGATGAGTGGAAAATTTTTTACCACCCCGGTTACGATAACCATAGTATCTACCTCTGGATACGTTTCCCCGATTGCTATACATCTTATTTGAAAATTGGGGCTGTGGGGCAGGGGTATACGCTTCTGAAAATGTTGTTGTCTACCTCTGAAGAAGTTGTTGTAACCTCGTTGTCCTCTGCCATAGACATATCTTGGTGTACTGGACCTAGCCTGGTAACCACGTTGTGGTCGCTGGTACATACCCAATACCTCAGCTGAACCTGATGGAGAAGAGATTTCTTCATCTTGGGCGGCCTGAATAGCATCTTTAAGGGCCTTGAAGTCACGTGCCGCTATTATAGTACTTAATCGGCGATTTCGCAGACCGTCGGCGAAACGTTTGACGGCAATTTTTTCGTTAATCGGCTTTAATACATTATATTTACTAGTGTCGCCGTCGGCCTGTGAAATAGTTAAATCTACAAAAAGTTCAGTAATTTCCTTACCAAAATCAGCAACACTTCTCTCGCCTTGCCTTGCCTGCTGCAACTTGGTGTGCACCGCGGTGGCTGCCTTTTGGGGTAGCAGGTTTTTTCGCATGTCCCTTAGTAACTCATCGACAGTCCCATAGCTCGTAGCCAATCGCAATTTGGCAGTTTGTGATAATCTGCTTTTTAACACAAATAAAATTAGCTTTTGTTTACATTCTAAACTTGTTAAGTTGGAACTATAGTAGTCTACTTTCAATCAATTGTTTAGTGTTATCATCACTATCAGTCATAACTGGCAGCAAACTAAGCGCTGTTTTTAAATCAAAAGTTTCCATCTTGACAATTTTTTCTTCAACAGTTTTTTCTGTATTTTTTGACATTCCTGAAGATTCAAAACATAAACTTACAACCTCGCTATATAAGCTAGAAAACTTTTCACAAATTTCCTCACAGTTAAATATCTCGTCCTGCTTCCATTGCCCTTTTATTATTTGGTTACTAATATGTTCTATCAAAGCATAAAAATACGTTGAAATAGTTTTAGCTTCATTCAATTTTTGAACTAATATTGGACCTTTACGTCTACTTTGACCTATCTTAATTAAATATGTTCTGATTTCCTTTAACTTTCTATAATAAATGCCTAAAGCATCTGCCTTAACATAGCATACCTATTACGTATCTTATACAATAAGATTTATTGATTATCTGCTTGCTACTTTACTTATGTTACTCATACAAAAAAAAAGTTAACATTTTGGTGAAATTTTCAATAATTTGTCTATTATAGAAATAATATTAGTTATATTGAGTACATGATTTCTTATAAAATAATAGATTCTAAAAATAGAATGCTACATTATAAAGACAATGTTTACATTACCATACGTCCCAAATATGGCACTGATTCATAGACCGCACTATAGCACTGCACTGAATGACCTTTGCACTGCACAAGTTTGTCTAATCACTTTCATAGAACTGGATACAGTTTTTTTTTTAACGGAGAAAGAGAAAAGAAAATTGTTCATTAGTTTCAGGACGCAGGTTTTCTCTCCCTTTCACACAATATCTGGATACATATTGGACTGCGTTGCTGGACCATTTGGTGGCGCTTGTGAAGCCTGCAGTTGACGACGGAAGATCGACCTCCTCAGCATTCTCTGGTTTATCTCAGTCGTTATCCATTCAGCGTGACATCGTCTATAGGCTCGATAAGCAACATATACAACTCCCAAAATTATCACCAACAGGATTACCGAGAGAATATTGGTCGTCGACAGATGAAAACGGAACTCCTGTACGGTGGCATCATTAGAACCACCAACCGCATTTTGCACAACTATCTTCTCTTCTTTGGACTGTTGCTTGCCCATTCTGTACACTTTCAAGGAGCGATACCGACACGTCTTTCACTAGCAAAAGATGCAACTCTACTTTATTACACATCGTGACAAATTATAAAACGTTGCACCCATATATGGTCCGTTACCGTCTCATATTCACTAGTGCGCGGATTTGTATGGCAGGGTCGCCATGTAAGGTCCTATGCCGGAGGAGTGTAGTGAAACCACCGAGTGCTGGATAGATACTGCTTTATTGATAGGTATTGAATGATTAATATAAACTTAGCCTATGCGTACACCTCATAGGTATTCTGTCTAAGGTGAGACGGTACTTCTCACATGGACAGCTTCTCACATTATATCAAGCACAAGTCACACCTATGGGATGGCTCTGCCCGCTACCAGCTTAAAGCCTTGGATGCTATCGACTGACGCGCAAAGAGACTAATAAGAGCTTGTTTTAAATAAGCTCCAAAGCCTTGATCATCGCCGCAAAATCGCCTCTTTATCGGTTTTTCCTACGCAGTTCGCATAATAAATAAGGAAGCATATCGTTTCGTGCGAATAGGTGGAATGTCAACTACAAAGGGATGAAACGCCTCCCTGCGCCTAGTTGACCGAAGGTGGAATGGAACTGGGGGAAGGAGGTCATGAATTTCTTGAGCACACTCCGAAATGAATTCGATTGACATTCCACCTATTCGCACGAAGCGATATGCTTCTTCATTTATTATGCGAACTGCGTAGGAGTGGAACTCCTTACCTGCGTCCGTTGTTCCCGATTCCTATAATTTGGGGGTCTTCAAGGCAAGAGTGAATAGTCGTCATTTTCCATCAGGTAAGATGTAGTCAAACGCACTCAAATTCTTATGTCCGCTATCCACGTCATACACGTAAACATCAAATTGGATCTCTCGATTCAGATCACACTACAGATATAGCACAGTGGATATAGGTACTCTTCCTACTCTACGTTTGAAAATTAATCAAAATTGTAATACTTACAACAAAAAAGTAAACATGCAATAATAAAAGTCGGGGATGTCTTATCGATCGATTTCTTCTAGACGATAAATACGTAAGCACTGTTTCAGGCTCGAGTCTACATCAACATAGTAGAGATACGCAGTTTTATTAAGCCAACGTTGGACTGGTTGTTGAACCACCGATATCCGAGTGGCAACTTTCCTTCATCGCTGGGCAGCAGTTCCGGAGACAGGCTGGTGCAGTGGTGCCATGGTGCGCCTGGATTTGTGCCTCTTTGCCTTTTGGCACATCAGGTACCTACAATCCACCTTAGAGTGTTACCAATTACATTAAATGTTTACAGTTTTATTTAACTTCGATAAAGAATAAGGAAATATTGACTGATTATTTCACAGATATTCGAAGATGATAAATATTTGAAAATTGCACAACAGTGCGGCGAATTAATATGGCAACGAGGACTCAGCGCCAAGGGTTACAGCTTATGCCACGGCGTCAGCGGCAACGCCTACGCCTTCCTTCAGCTTTATCAAGCCACTAAGGTAAGATCGGAGGATAGGTAACACCCTAGTATTATAGGTTAAGTATTATAGCAAAAAAGTTAATTTAAATGTTGGTTTTCATTCAAAAAACCAACAGGCCTACCAATTATCCTAATCTTATAGGTGTGCTGTGCGGTCACAAATAACTTGGAAAGATAAATACATCATTATCATCATCATCAGCCGAAGGACATCCACTGCTGGACAAAGGCCTCCCCCAAGGATTTCCACATCGACCGGTCCTGCGCTGCCCGCATCCAGCGGCTTCCCGCAACCTTTACCAGGTCATCGGTCCACCGAGTGTGAGGCCTGCCTACACTGCGTTTTCCGGTGCGCGGTCGCTACTCGAGAACTTTACTGTCCCAACGGCCATCTGTTCCACGAGCTATGTGCCCTGCCCACTGCCACTTCAGTTTAGCGATTCTGTGAGCTATGTCGGTGACTCTGGTCACAAAGTATACATAACAGAGTGTCCGCTCAATACAAACCACTAAAATCCTAAACATATAATAATAATATCCGGGACAAATCACACATACTCATCTGACCCCAAACTAGGATTCTCTGTATCTTGGGAAACAGAGACTGATATACATACATTTATACATTTTAAATACATACATATACAGGTGTAACAGAAAGGTGTGATAATACTTCAAGGTGGGCTTTTACCCATCAAACTTAACAACTTTTGTTCTACAACTTTGTTGAAATCGCAAAGAAATTTTCGGACTTTTCATACAAACTTGGTTCGCCAGCTGGTCGATTTGTATGAAAAGTCCAAAAAAAATTTTGCGATTTGAACAAAGTTGTAGAACAAAAGTTGTTCTGTTTGATGGGTAAAAGCCCACCTTGAAGTATTATTTCACCTTTCTGTTACATCCTGTATAGATATTATACACCCAGACTCAGAGCAAACAATTCTGCTCATCACAGAAAAGTTTGCCCTGTGTGGGGATCGAACCCACGAGTCTCGGATCAGAGGTCAGGATCGCTAACCACTTAGCCACCGAGTCACTCATATACATGCTTATAGACGTATACGGTCGTTCTAGGCAAGGTCACGATAGCACAGTCAGGGTTGTCACGCGCGCGGAAGCGACAGGACGGGATTTGTTACGAATCACTATGACATCGGATAAAAAAATATATTTTAGAAACTGCTGTGTATTCGGCTGTCTAGACTGTAATAGAAATAGTATATCTTTTTTTCGTTGCCAGCTAACGTGGACAGGGAAGGAATAAACAATGAACCAACTAAATACTCGAAACAATAGCATGTGGACTCTTTTTAAAAAAAGTATATTACTAATTCCAAGAGCGAACGATTTTACATCATACAATTATTAATCAGACGTCATTTGATTCGTTCTTCCATTAAAATATATTCTTTTTAGTTTCAACTTTTGTTGGCACTTAGATGGAGAAGCAGATCAAGACTTTTCGATTCTAAATTTAAAAAAAATGATATTTTTTAAGGTTTTTTCTAAGATTATGATGATTTTTCGTCCAAATATTTATCTACCTAACACCAATAACTTTATTTCTTGGATTTAATATGTTTCTGATTCATGATAAGAACTTTGAGTTTGACTTAATTATCTGCTGTTTAAGCTAAGATCTTTAAATATTACTTACTTGATATGAAAGATTCGTATATTTAAATTAAATTTTATAATTATTTAAAGAAAATGTTATTTTATACAGAGTGTTCATTGGGTCACAGACTTCCGATCTAGGGATTAAATTATTCAAAAAAACTGAAGAACTTCGCAAAAAATACTTTTAACACAAACTTTGAAGACTAGCAAAACTAGTTGTGTTAAATTCTTCAGTTTTTTGAATAATTTAATCCCTAGATAACCAAAATGACCAAATGAACACCCTGTATAAAATAACATTTTCTTTAAATAATTATAAACTATAAAATTTGTGTGTTGATTGTTGTGCAGAGTGTTGATTTTCGCAAGAAGAAGAAGTTGTTGTATTTTTTGAGTAATATCACTCCTAAATAGGAAGTCTGTAACAAAATCAACACTCTGTCTTAAAGTATACAATTATTTTAAGTTTAACATTCTAATTTTACAACAATTATCGTGTTTATATGATCAGCACTTTCAAATTGGCAAATACAGAATCTTTCACTTATATTTTTTCTAGGACTCGATAATTTTAGTTAGTACAAGTAGTAAAAGTACTTAAAAACGTTCCAATTTTTTATTTATTTATCGAAAATATAAAACTTATACCTATAAATATAACAAAGTAATACAATTACATTACATTAATTATATTAATGAAAGTATACAATTCAAAGACTACCAAATCCACAGCCAGCAGTAAGCTTAAAATTAAAAAGATAAAATGTTGTTCCGCCAACTGAGCTAAGTGACATAGGCAACTGGTTACAATAATTACATAGAGATACCAACTTTGCTTCATCACTAATTTCGACGTGATATGTTATAAAATGGTTATTATAGCCACAGATTCGTAACTTGTAGCATGAAAATAAATTTTGAACTTTTAGAAAGCTGGTTTCTCTACTCATTTTTTCAACCTTAATATTGTCTTACATTGTGCTATTGAGAATTGTAACAGAACAAGACGATATTAAGGTAAGCAGAAGACGCTCGGATAATAATGCTTAAATTTGCCGCCGATCATGCCTCAATCAGAATACACTGCGCCCGCATCGCTGCGCCGCCGCGCCGCGCCGGCTCGAATTGCAAGGTGCTGTCATTTTTTCAGGGTTCCGTAATCAAGGCCAACGGGACCCTATTACTAAGCCTCCGCTGTCCGTCTATCCGTATGTCTGTCAGCAGGCTGTATCTCATGAGCCGTAGACAGTTGAAATTTTACGATGGTACGGAACCCTTCATGCGCGAGTCCGACTCGCACTTGGCCGGATTGTTTTTGATTGTTTTCGTCTGGCACCCTGGCAATTTTAACGGTTATTCTTCTTATTATCAAGAAAAAAATACGAATAAAAATACGAAAAACACAAAAACCCTGATTGAGGCATGATCGGCGGCAAAGGAGACGTTTCACGGGACTATGGAGCTTGGACCTGGTCTGTGTACTAAACATCATAAATAAGTCATTAGAAACATAGTCTTTTCTTATTGTACGTTTCCTTCGATTTACCTTCGTTGCGAGGTTCATCTAGTTTCTCAGATTTAACAATCGCAACACATAAATCACCCAACATGGCGAAGCGAGCGCAATTTTGAGCATTTTACGTTCAGAAACTAGATTTTGTACATACAATAGGGAATTTTCCACGGGTTTCTCTAAACTCAACTAGATGGCGCTGATCAACATTGGAAAAAAGAAAATCTCTTAAAAATAGTAAAAACTGACTGATATAACCGACTAATATCCTAATAATGATGAATAGCTTTCGAAGATTTCTTTTCATTGAATATTTTTTTGCATTTTGATCCAAAAAATACTTTTTATAATTTTTGATGCACAAAGCTTATCAGTATTGTTTTTGTATTTCTTAAAAGAATTCTAACATGATACTGACTTATAAATTGCATTTTAATCATAAGAATGTATTAGAATCAATTTATTTTTAGTTCGGAAGAAGAAATTACATATAACAGAGAAACCAGAACGCACCCAGGTTATCCATACTTGACCAAGTTGGAAATTTATCGTTTCTGTTAATTCAATTAATAAGAATCTATGTTCAGGTGGTTTTTTATATGTTTTTAACAATACTAAATCTATTTTGCTACCGTAAATTCCACGCTGTTTTTAAAAATATTTTGCCAAAGATTAGAAGCGCCATCTATTGAGACACTTATGAACGGTGTGACATCTGTCATCTGAAAACTCCCTATTGAAATTATTAATTTAGTTGTCCGACAAGTAACTTGAAAACCAGCTGTTATGCCTGTAAAAGCGGCAAGGCATATCCGCAGATTTTCAAAATCGTACACCAATGTCAGAAGTCAGAACAGAAGGGTGTTCAGTCAATCAGAGTCAGAGAAAGCATCTGAGGAATATGTGGACGAAGCCGTAATTTCTGAACGTGACCTACTATTGCAAGCTTCAGTGTTATCATTTATATTGTAAAAAGTGCTGACAAAACATTATGTTTGAACCACGCAACCCTGCTTCTAATATTTTTTTCATTATTTTTCCTAGAAAGCCTATATTTTTCTATATTTTTCGTACTACGTATATGTCCAGGCACAAAATGAAACGTGTCCTTTAAGCATTATTATCCGAGCGAGCGTCTTCTGCTTTCCTAATACTCATGCGAACGAAGTGGCGCGGCGGGCGTGTTATGACAATAATAATTGTCAAAAATAATGACGGAATCGTTTGGCGGCTTTTGTTAAATAAGATAGTATCTGCTGCTTTCCTAATACCTTCACATCCTTCCGGTCGCTCAGTTTCTTGTAAGAAGCTTATGTGTATGGTTGTTGCGTTCTGCGATCTAGCCGCTTTTAATCTTAGTATGTTTACGTATTCCTGACTTCACCTGAGTATCATGACTTCTTTTTCGACGCAAGAAGATTTTAATATGTTCACGTGTTCACAAGAATATTTTAATATCATTCTCGGAGCCTGCCTGGTTAGCTATCATCTTTTTTTTACCCTCAATTGGTAAGCCCTTGGCATCATCTCACCTGATGGTAAGTGACGATGATGCCGAATATGGAAGCGAGCTTACCAAGATTCCCCAACGCAGTGGGGAACTGGCTATCTTATCTTCATGCCGGAACACATCAATGCTGTTAACGTTGATGTTTGGCGGCAAGACTTAGATAAAATGGTGGCATATGCCAGGCGGGCTCAGAAAACGTCCTACCACCAACCAAACCGAATCCACAAAGTTACACCCCGCCGGGAATCGAACCCGCGACCTCCTGATGTGAAGCGAGCGGACAAGCCACCATGCTACGGAGGCGGTTAAAATTTTAAATGGGGCATGGTATTAGAGGAGTCTAATAATTTTTGAATGCACCTTATACAGCAGTGGTTCGCAACCTTTTCTTGACCAGGGACCACTTTGATTTCTTTGTTGTTAGCAGGGACCACATGTACAAAAAAAACGGAATCAATTCGAAAATAAACCTTAATCAAGAACTCAATATTAACATGCATAAACAGTATTATTTTAATTGAAAAAATATCATTTTCGTAGAAATGAATTAAATAAGTTTTGAATCAGTGTGATTTTTGACCTCGTATCTTCTTTACAAGTTCAGCAATCTCCTAAGATTACCGAACTTGTAAAGAAGATACGAGATTTGAGAAATAACATTAGCCAATCTTCACGCAAATCATCACATAGGCGGTTATCACATTGCACTGGAAACCGCTCCGGTGTGCGGCGCTGCGATTTTTATTTTACCCGCTTACTTTCAATCGACACCTGGCCTTGTTTTTAATTGCCAACAAAGCAGAAAACCCTTGTTCGCATAAATAAGTAGTAGTGAGAAAGCCAAGGACAGCGCAAGGCGATTTCTCGAATTTTGGTTTAAGGAATTGCTTTTTTACACCAAAACTTCAATTCTAATGCGTCCTTAGAGTTTCTATATTTTTTTTATTTTATTCAATGAGTTCTTCGTGGATTTCTTCTGTTACTTCACCAGCATCCGCGCTAAAAGAGTTGAGAATCAGTTTTTGATAAACTTTAGCTTGTGTTTCGGTTTATTGTAGGAAGTAACTATTGAATTCATCAATCAACATTTATAGATGTTTTCTTGTATGTTTACCCTACTCGCGTGATACTTTTTGTCCTCCAAAAGTTTTTTTAATATCGTGAAAGCAGAATATTTGTTTTAAATCGTTTGCGGACCATATTTTGGCTCCTGCGGACCACTGGTGGTCCGCGGACCACTGGTTGGGAACCACTGTTATACAGGGTGTAACTTCCGGAAACTTTAACAGGCTGTGTTCTATTTATGAAACTGTAAAGCTTATCTTAAGGAACCCATACAAAATTCGCATAAAAATGAAGTTTTCATATATGGTCAGCTAACCGGCCAATTTTGTATGGCCTCACTTTTATAATTCCAAATAAAAGTGAGGCATAATAAAGTTTTTTACGCGCTTGCATCCTCAGGATATTAGAAGAGTTTAAAAAGGGAGTGACATGCGTACGCGGGGGGATCTTAAAACAAAATCGAGCACAGGCGTTTTGTACCCTTTTTATAAGACGTTGTGAGTTTTGAAACAAACAAGGACCATTGACCAAGGACCAAGGACCAAACAACTCCCTTTTATTAAATCCGGTAAAATCTAAATTCTTGGTACTAGGAACCAAAAATCAAGTTGATACTATAATTCGATCTAAGCCCATTGTTCAAATTCACGACCAAGAAATCGACTTAGTTCATGAAGCTCGCAACCTTGGAGTGCATTTTGATAGCTACCTGCGTTTTGAAAAGCACACAATCGATCTGGTCCGTAATGAAGAATACCACCAATTTTTGTTTTTTATCTTAAAATATACTCTATTAAAAATAAAAAAATATGGTGAAAAAAATTTTTTGATACGTTTGATAGTTTCCGAGATACTGAATTATTTAGGTAGGCAAGTGACGCGGGGTCACCGTACGCTGCTGTGACGTCATTCCACAACGGTCGCTCAGTGCACCGCTCCCTACCTGTATGTATGAAGTTTGCGTTGAAAATTTTAAAAATGACGAATCCACAAACTAGAAAATCGTGCTCGTGTCAAAGTGCTTAAATACAACTACCAATATACACGAAAAGTTATTTTTTACTATTATATTTTTGAACCTTAAAGTCGAAAGAAATGGATGAGAAAGTATGATCCACCCAGACCCAAAGCCAAAAGTTGTGTCTATCACTTTCTTCTTATCTTATAACTTTTGCATAAACAGTAACGTCGTCGCCGTAGCTATTTCTAGCCAATCTAAAATAAAATAAATATGCGTTAACCTATACACATATAAAAATTAAAACTGGACAAGTGCGAGTCTGACTCTTGCGCAGAGGGCTTTGTCCATACCTACAAACAAACAATATTTTAAATTTTATCAACTTATTTTAAGATTTATAGAAACTTCTTAGACATTTTCCTGTAATTTATAAGCAAAGATCTATTTTCTGAATAATTTGTTTAAGTTTTATGCCCAGTTTTCGGAAATAAGGAGTGAGGGGCATGGTAAAGGTGATGGTGTCAAAAACATTTATGTCATCAACTGTAATATAATGACATAATGACGATACTGAAGCGGTCATAACTCAGCGCCGCTTACGTGGTCGCGTCGATCACGCAGGTTAACTGACTACAGACACAGTCACAACTTGGATGGGCTTAAATATCAACTATCACTAGATGGCAGTCGTCAAGCTATGTCGGAGGCGTAATAGGCAGCTTGGATGGACTGCTAGTCAAGTCCATCCAAGTTGTGACCGTATTTGTAGTCAGTTAACCTGCGTGTTCGACGCGACCACGTATGCAGCGCTGAGCCATGACCGCTTCAGTGTCGTTATTGTGTCATTATATTACAGTTGATGACATAAGTGATTTTGATACCATCACCTTTACCATGCCCCTCACTCCTTATTTCCGAAAACTGAGCATAAAACTTAAACAAATTATTCAGAATGGATATGGACAAAGCCCTCTGCGCAAGAGTCAGACTCGCACGTGTCCAGTTTTAATTTTTATATGTGTATAGGTTAACGCATATTTATTTTATTTTAGATTGGCTAGAAATAGCTACGGCGACGACGTTACTGTTTATGCAAAAGTTATAAGATAAGAAGAAAGTGATAGACACAACTTTTGGCTTTGGGTCTGGGTGGATCATACTTTCTCATCCATTTCTTTCGACTTTAAGGTTCAAAAATATAATAGTAAAAAATAACTTTTCGTGTATATTGGTAGTTGTATTTAAGCACTTTGACACGAGCACGATTTTCTAGTTTGTGGATTCGTCATTTTTAAAATTTTCAACGCAAACTTCATACATACAGGTAGGGAGCGGTGCACTGAGCGACCGTTGTGGAATGACGTCACAGCAGCGTACGGTGACCCCGCGTCACTTGCCTACCTAAATTATTCAGTATCTCGGAAACTATCAAACGTATCAAAAAATTTTTTTCACCATATTTTTTTATTTTTAATAGAGTATATTTTAAGATAAAAAACAAAAATTGGTGGTATTCTTCATTACGGACCAGATCGATTGTGTGCTTTTCAAAACGCAGGTAGCTATCAAAATGCACTCCAAGGTTGCGAGCTTCATGAACTAAGTCGATTTCTTGGTCGTGAATTTGAACAATGGGCTTAGATCGAATTATAGTATCAACTTGATTTTTGGTTCCTAGTACCATGAATTTAGATTTTACCGGATTTAATAAAAGGGAGTTGTTTAGAGACCATTTATATACCTTATCAAGATCACTGTTTATACCATCGATAACAGTACTGATATCCTTCAAATCAACAGCAGTGTAGATCTGAAGATCATCCGCGTATAGGTGGAACTGACAATTCCGTAAGCATTTGGTATTATCTGCGCTATAAATAATAAAAAGCAGCGGGCCTAATATAGACCCTTGTGGGACACTTCTTTCAACAGAAGAAGTGACTTTAAAAGTTTACCATCAGATTTTTGAATAACGACTTGTTGCTTACGATAGCCGAGGTAGCCGTTAAACCATGTTATGGGGCTGTGATCAAAGGGTAATAGGCCAGTTTAGACAACAACAATGAAATATTAATAGCGTCAAAAGCGCGAGAGAAATCTAGGAGAACCAATAAGTTACCTAATCCCTTATCAGAAGACGAAAGCAGATTATCAACAACGTCGAGGAGAGCAGTTGCAGTACTACATTTTTTCCTAAATCCTGATTGATGTTCCGGTAAAACGTTGTTATTTTCGCAGTACTTGATAACTTGATCATACACGACCTTCTCCTAAATCTTCGACAGGTAAGGTAAAATACTTATTGGTCGGAGATCCTTGACATTAGTAGTTTCCGTTTTTTTGGGTATTGGCTTAACTACTCCAATCTTCCACAAGTTTGGGAAGACAGATTCCGCTATAGATCTGTTTATGATGGCAGTTATTACACTGAGCGTTTGCGGGAGAGTCAACAGTATTATATCCATCGTTATACCATCGTATCCTTTAGCATTCGATTTCATTCCTAATATTACTTTGGCCACAACATTCTGATGGACAGGCTCTAACCTAAAAGTACTATAATTGTGCCTACTGAATTCAAAATATGTCAGGTGCGATAGAGGAAGGGTGGTATCACCAGGAACATCAAGAAAATATTTATTTACGATATCAGGATCATTAAAAACTCTGGTAGACAAGAAGAACCCTTAAAGTCTAGGAGTACTGTAGACATTAAATTATTCCACAAACGTATCTATATTAATTATCTATATTAATTATTATGTTAATTATTATATTACTATGTTATGTATACATGGCTTATCAACCTCACGAAGACAAAGAGAGGTAGTGCTTCCTAAGTTTGTTTTTAAAGGAGATTATGTTAATTATCTATATTAATATTTTGATCAAAATATGCAACTTTTTCCGCGTGTATACTAGAATTGACGAGATGTTTCAACGTTTTGTACTGCTGTTTGTCACTGTCTTGCTTGGATTTGCGGTATTTACTATGAGCTTGATCTCGAAGGTCCATCATTTCACGAATATTACTGGTAAACCACGGGAGCTGTTTATCGCGAACCAAAACCGATTTTACGGGAGCCATTTTATCGAACAAGTCTAGAATAATGTCATTAAACGCAGCCATGTCATTTACAGTGGACATTGCAACAATACCATCCCAATCGACTGCATCCATCTCTTTATCAAAAATATGTCGGTCAATATCTTTAAGCGGTCTGTAATATATAATCCTAGGTGGAATTTTAGGTTTTTTGATTTTAAACTCGACTACAATAAAAGCATGACCACCAAGTTCAGGGGTAGAGATTAAATTTGTATGATCAACGGTAGCATCGGTTATCACAAGGTCTATAAGAGTAGAACTGTGATCGGTAAAATGGGTCGGTTGAGTTATGCAATTCTGAAGGTTAGTACAATAGAGAAACTCTTCCAATCGCGAAGTTTTCCAATCTTTACAAAGTAAATTTATATTGAAATCTCTCAAAATTACTGTATATTCATAATTACCAAACGACGATAGAGAATCTGTGAGAGAGTCTAGAAATACAATACATCCACATTAACCCACGAAGGCCGATAGGCGGTCCCTACAAGCAATTTGTTTGAGTTAATGTGTAAAGATAACCACATCTATTCTACTTCTTTGTGTGTAGTGGGATGTCGACAAATTCTTGCATTAATACCACGCTTGATGTAAAACCCGACCCCACCACCCTCCGACTTGCGTAGACCGCTTGCGACAGATGGACGGAAGGACAGCGGAGAGGCTTGGTAATAATAGGGTTCCGTTGACCTTTGGGTACCGAACCCTAAAAAAATTGATGAATAATTGACACAAGTAGTGACATTTTCATGAAAAATACAAGAAATATACGTAAAAGTGATAAGTAGTTACTAATATATGGAGAAAATATTACAATTTTGATATTTCGATTACATCTTATGTAAACTGAAGTATTTGAAAAGAAATCGACTACCATTAGCAGTATTGTAATTATAGGTAATATTATTCCACAATGAAACCAAAGAAAAACACAGAACAATAATCGCATAAAAACATTTTTAATTTTGACTTTTGTTTCTTGTTTGATCTGTCAGAACTGCGTTCCATTCCGGAGCATTGTCTTTGTCACGAAATAAACATTTTTATTAGTTTCAAATACAAACAATTATAATTAAATATACAGGGTGTAAAAAGACCTCTCCCGGAAACTTCACGGGATTTATGTACGTCCCATATGAAGTTTAATTACCATTTTCTTTTTTTTTAAAAAACCTTTTTTTAGACATATTGTGATCATTTTTAAGCACGCAATGTACATGCAACAATTCATTGGCGCAAGCGTGTGTGTTAACGTGGTTGAGCCCGCTCCCTGCCGCTCCGGTCGGTTCGCTTGTCGTAGGTACCTACTAAGCTAGGCAACATTGCGTCCTTTCGCCCCCACCGCGCCCCGCCCCGCGCATTTTCATGCGGTTTGTTTATGTGATCAGCTGTTGCACTTCGCAAGTTAGTAAATAAGGCAATGTGAGCTTATCCAAAAATCCAGACCCAGCTCCCGACACCATTGCTACAAGATAAGAACAATCATTTTCATTTGGAGTGTACCCTTAGGGACCCTAAGGGTACACTCCAGGGCCAGGGACTCCGCCCCTCTATCGCATATCCATCTTTAGAATAGGGTCATCATGACTAAATCCCTAGTGCCCCTAAGTCTACTCTTAGTGGAGTTTTGGATTTTGGTTGCAGTTTTTCAAAAACGGTACATCTTACATAAAAATGTCATATGAGCAAAATTGTTTTCCTTGGTAGCCCCTACATGATACAACAGCAAAAAGGCGGGGTTGCGAACAAAAGTCCTGAGTCCAAAAAAATAAATAAAAAAGTATTGTTTATTTTTGCATTACAAGGCATACAATAGCACCCCTAAGGTTATACTCCAACATCAGCCTCCCCGCCCCTAAGAATAACCTCTGACCTCATTGCCACTGCTCAAAGTTGTCGCTTTGGGCAGGAATTTTACTTATGCTTTTTAAGTCCTACCTAAACACTTTCAAGAAAGTAAATAAAACCTAGCGAGTCATTCACACAGATCTTCAACCGTACATAAGCTACGCCTGAGAGAGATAAAAGCTTTTGTAACAATCTATTGGGGTGCCTACAAAGTTGTTAGTAAAACCTTACCTGGTAGACTTTGTGGACTCTGTAGTGTTATTCATCCGCAAGTACAACACCACCTCACACTAATCCAACATCCACCATGCACACAATTCACAATTTCCATTACCACGAACACTTAACCCACGTAATTATTTGGCATAGTAAAAATAAAACACACAAACTGTTTACGATTTAATACCAATCGTATTAAAGAGGCTATCGAGCGCAATAAAGGGTCAAAAGTATTCGCAAGGGATCTGTCTGCTGGTCAAAGCCAACTGACAAAGCTGAAGACCGAGGATGGCAGAGTCGTGTCGTCCAAGCCCGAGCTGTTGGAAGAGGTTGAGAAGTTCTACGGACAATTATACACGACTAAACGCTTACCTGTCAGCAATCTGGCTGAAGACCCGAGAGCCGGATTGACCCAACACTATACCGAAGATATCCCAGAGGTCAGCCTGTGCGAGATTAGACTGGCTCTCAAACGGCGCTCTCGGCACCGGGTGATGATGGAATTACGGCTGAGCTTCTGAAAGCAGGTGGAGAACCGGTACTTATAGCTCTTCAGAAGCTATTCAATTCCGTCATGCTCGAGGGACGAAAGCCTACAGCATGGCACAGGAGTGTGGTGGTGCTCTTCTTCAAGAAAGGTGATAAGACTCTGCTGAAGAATTACAGACCCATCTCACTCCTGAGGAAATGTCTACAAGCTGTTTTCGAGAGTCATTACGAATCGTCTCGCACGCAGGTTTGACGACTTCCAGCCTCCCGAATAAGCCGGTTTCCGAAAAGGCTTCAGTACCATAGACCACATATATACGCTGCGGCAGATTATACAGAAGACCGAAGAGTATAATCGGCCACTATGCTTGGCGTTTGTAGACTATGAGAAAGCCTTTGATTCGATCGAGACCTGGGCTGTGTTGCAGTCTCTCCAACGGTGCCAAATTGATTATCGATACGTTTGAGCGTTGATGCCGGCTTTTATCACTAGATGGTAGTTGTTTAGCCGTGTCAGAGGCCTTATGGGCGGTTTGGAAACTTCTGACACTGGGGCTGGCCACTAGCCCACGACCTCTACCAGTTTCGACCTGGACCATTCTTTGAAGTATAGCCTAACCATGCCTTCCCGTGCTACGAGACGGAGCCCGTGCTTCTGTAGTGTACATGATATACATTGTTAAAGTGAAAAACCTACAATTTAAGGATTAGTTGCTTCTTTATCCTTTCAAATTACTGCAAAAATATCATTGAGTTTATTTGTTCCACTGAATGCAAAAATAACATATACCTAGTTTATTTATTCAAATTACTGCAAAAAAACTTTAGAAGTAGATATACGAAACCGCACTTCACGCCGCCCGCGCCGCACCGAGGTCAACGCACTTTACTGGCTACATCGCCAAACGTCGTCGCCCGCACCGCCGACGCACCGCATCCCGCTGCTCAGTCGCTACTAGTTTACCATTAGATCAGACAAAGAAGAGAATTAATTGGAATTATTGTATAATATGTCAGTATAAAAAAGGCGAGGATTTAAATGAAGCTTCAAAAAAATTTTTCAGTCGTTTTAAAGAACCATTAGCTACACGTAAAAGTATCAAGACATATCAACACAGCATTTGTTCAACCTATTTGAAGGTAAGTAAAGTTCACTTCTCTTTCGTTCATTTCGCAATACCCCTGGAAAGCACATCCCGTCGCTTACAAAATTTACACTTGTTACAACTTTGTTACAGATGATGAAGTTCAAAACAAAACGAAATGGCACAGGAATTGTTATGCTTAAGTAAGATAATTTAGTTATGCTTTCCTAAATGTCAACCTGACCCTACCTCTAATCTGGAGATGGGCGTAATCATCTGCGACACAGTTTTTACTAATGTAGCTGTTTACGAACTAAAATTTTGTGTGATAAACTTTGTTGGTTCAATAAATAATCTTAAATCTTAATCTTAAAATTTAAGGATTAGTTGCTTCTTTATCCTTTCAAATTACTGCAAAAATATTATTAAGTTTATTTGTTCCACTGAATGCAAAAATAACATATACCTAGTTTATTTATTCAAATTACTGCAAAAAAACTTTAGAAGTAGGTATACGAAACCGCACTTCACGCCGCCCGCGCCGCACCGAGGTCAACGCACTTTACTGGCTACATCGCCACACGTCGTCGCCCGCACCGCCGACGCACCGCATCTCGCCGCTCAGTCGCTTACAAGTGATGATACTGTTTATTTATTTATTTATTTGTTTATTATAGTTTGATTGATCAAAGTAATACGATGGATTTAAGTAGTGATACTAGTTTACCATTAGCATATATGGGTGAAGATAAGCGATTCTGTGAGCTATGTTGGTTACTTTAGTTCTACGTATCTCCAAATTTCTGATTCGATCAACACCAAGCACAGGGACGTATTCTCCATAGGGTCATTCGGGCGAATGCCCGGGGCGGCCCGAACCCATGGGGCGGCCCGCCCAGTTCTCCAACAACTCAATTTTTTTCATTACCTGACTGTGAAAAATTGTAGGTAATGTAGAATTTACATGGGCGCGGGAGTTTCGATGAGTACTGTTTATCGTACTTAAACCTAGCTAGCTGGACTATTTGTCCCAGGTATACATATTCGTCAACTACTTCGAGTGTAAAGTCGTCAACAAAGGAGTAGATATTTTACATATTTTTCGCCTTGTCCCTGTTCATTTTGAGACCCACTTGTTGGGAGGCTCTAGTCCGTCGGGCATTGAATTGTGCCTAGGTTCTCTAAGGTCTCAGCCATGATCACGATATCATCAGCGAATCGAAGATGAGTAATGTACACGGCGTTGATATTAATGCAGAGTCCTCTCCAGTCCAGAAGCTTGAAAACGTCTTCCAGGGCAGCGGTGATGAATTTCGGAGATATAATATGTAACGTCTCCCTGTCTCACCCCACGCTGCACCCAGTTTCGAATTCTGATCCTGGAGGCGGACCGACATAGTGGCGTTTTCATACAGGCACTCCGATACTTCGATATATCGATAGTCTTGGAGAGAGTGTAACCATTTGTCTCTGGTGTAACCACACTGCTGTGCCATGCTGTAGGCGTTCGTCCCTCGAGCATGATGGAATTAAACAGCATCTGAAGAGCTATAAGTACCGGTTCTCGCCCTGCTTTTTGAAGCTCAGTCGTAATTTTATCATCACCCGGTGCCTTGTTGTTCTTAAGCTTTTTGAGAGCCAATCTAATCTCGCACAGCCTGACGTTTGGGATGTATTCTGTATGTGTCGGGTCAATCTGGCTCTCGGGTCTTCAGCTAGATTGCGGACAGGTAAGCGTGTGGTAGTGTGTAAGTGTCCGTAGAATTTCTCGACCTCTTCTAACAGCTCAGGGTTGTAGGACACGATTCTGTCATCTACAGCCTTCAGCATTGTCAGTTGGCTTTGACAGTTTGATTCAGAGGATTTCATAATCAGGCTCCATCTTTCCTCTATGAGCTTGCTGGTGTGATCCGAGATGTTCTTTTTGAACGGTTGATTTTGAAAGCCTTATTTATTCCCAGCCGTTTGGACAATTTCCTCGAACCTGTCGTAGTAATCGTCCACATTTTCGCAGTCCCCTAGCCATTTGAAACTGTTTCGCAACTCGAGCTGAAAGTTATCGGAGTTTTGGAGCTGGATAAGCGCTGGTCGAAGCGTGAGCTTCATAAATCAACATCTTTCCAGCTTGATTTTTAGATTCAATGTGCCTCTTACCATTCGGTGATCGTTTCTTTTCTTCATAGAGTTGATCACAGCTCATTTTCAATGTTGAAAAGAATAAAAATTTATATGCGCTCTCGCATGAATGAGAAACGACTCAATTATTTAGCAATCCTCAACATTGAGGCTGATTTAACGAACGCACTTGATTTTGATGACTTTTTAGAACAAATGTCGCATCGTCGCTCATCGTAATTAGCTAATAAATTCGTTTAACTATTTATCACTATATTTAATTCTGTTTTACTGTTATTTCCTTTGGTTGTGGAGGGTGAGGGGCGGTCGGATCGTATTCGCCCAGGGCGTGAAAATCTAAAATACGTCCCTGACCAAGCATAGCACATTCCATTACCTTTAAGTGGCATTGACCCTGCATTCAACCATCTTAAGACTATTACTGAAGCGAACGATATGTGGATTGTATGAAATGAAATAAATAATGGGTTTAAATTTGATTAATTGAATTGAATGTATCTACTAACATAATTTTTAAGTTTTACTAACAGCCACTATGACTCTGTCGAAATAAAGTTTTATTATTATTATTATACGGGTATCTTTATTTATCTCCTTCGAAGGGTAGGGGCTTTACATCCAGACACGCGGGCCTTAGCCAAACGTGAAAGGATCTGCATTTAAGATAGAGCTGGAAGTGAGGAACTTCCTGGTAATCCGGCAAGTGTTAAGCACGGTGGCTTTCTGTAGCAGGTGAATGACATGGTTCGGAATTATTATTATTATTAAAACGTATTTACAACTCAAGCTCTACAAGACAACTAGATATAAAAACATAACGGTCAAAAACACTGACAATACTAAAAAGGTAAAACACAAAAAAATATATACACCAAACAAAAAGAGTCTCCAACAATTACTATACCTACCTACATTCGTTCATTCGGCGCGATCCATACACCTGGGTATCAATCGCGACCCATGAATGTATAAGTTGAATAAGGTAATACCTGAAGAAGAGCTGATTGTGTAAATTTTGTAAGCGACGGGATGTGCTTTCCAGGGGTATTGCGAAATGAACGAAAGAGAAGTGAACTTTACTAACCTTCAAATAGGTTGAACAAATGCTGTGTTGATATGTCTTGATACTTTTTACGTGTAGCTAATGATTCTTTAAAACGACTGAAACATTTTTTTGAAGCTTCATTTAAATCCTCGCCTTTTTTATACTGACATATTATACAATAATTCCAATTAATTCTCTTCTTTGTCCGATCTAATGGTAAACTAGTAGCGATTGAGCGGCAAACCCATCCTGATTATGACCGCGAATGTGGTCAGTTAACCTGCGTGATCGACGCGACCACGCAATTCGCATTAAACCAGAAGGTTTTTAGTAGCTTTTAAATGATACCACAGACATAGGTAGTATAGTTATAGCTACTCGTAAACAAAGCTTGCCGATTTCGTATTTTGTTTTTATGACTTGCGTCTTGTTATTGGCTCTTGGTTCAAAAATACTTATTGTATAACTTTGACATGTATATTTTTGAATTCCTTAGGAACCGCTCTACAAAAAAGATAATAACCAAATTTTAGATAAACCCCTTACTTTTCGACTTATATTAAGAATTAACACAGTCTTATCGAAAAAAGTCAGTTTTTTCAATATAGCTCCATAAATTAAATATTTACGACAGTAAGTGTATGCATGTTATTTGTAGGTCTTTTCAATAGCTTTCAAATGTTACCACACACATAGGATAAAACTTAGTGGTTTTCGAGAAACCATTGAAAAACCAAACCGTTCAGCCGCCATCTTGATTACGTCATAGATACTCACTCCACCACTTTAGAAAGCGACAACAAGTGGTTTGACAATCAGTAGACCACGCTGATTCCAACGGTACCAGTTGTCGCTATATTACTGCTCGGTCCTACGAACTTCGTAAATAAAGCACTCGACGAATCGGCCTCTCTACTAAAACTCTATCAATTCAATGTTTAAATCCAATAATGGGATTTGGATATTGTAGGAAATGGAGCGCAGTCGGGTAAAAAACATAACCCTCCTTCTGGTCCAGTCGGATAAAATACGTAATCCTCCTTTTGGCCCAGTCGGGTAAAAACCATAACCCTCCTGGCCCAGTTGGGTAAAAAACATAACTCTCCTTCTGGCGCAGTCGGGTAATGACATAAATAGTTGCACCCAAAATCGTTATTTGAACAAAAGCTATTACGTAATAGTTACAAAAACGGAACGCGGAACGCGGAACGCGAATCGCGGCGCTACTCTACCTTGGCCTCCCCGGGCCCCGCTGTAGCAGCCTCACCCCCGTTGTCGCGTCGCAGGAAATTCGCAGAATTCCGCGACAGAGCGACGCACAGTGTGAGATTTGACCTTAGTTGCGGACACCCTAGTTTTATGTGTTTTTTGAAAACTTATATTTACACAAAACTCCTGTTAAAACTCCCATTGCTGTATCTGTCATAGTTTTAGAGAAACACATTATCTCCTTTCTTTTTATTGGTTTTTCAATAAATATTTCATGGTGTGATAGTGAGTATACCATATAAACCTTCAAATCCATAAAAACTTAAAATATTTCGCTGTTCTAGGCAAAAAGTTACTTTTTCTATGATATCATTATAATTTTTTTTCTCGTAATTTTCTACATGGTCGCATTTTTTTTCTGAACGTATATGTTAATTACATTATTAGCTACTATCATTAAAAAAAAAACAGATGCGACAGACACACGATAACGGAAATACTGAATTTCAAAATTTTAACTTAGAGTTGCCACTCACAAGCGCCTACCAGTTTGCGACATGCAATATTTTTAAACAAACTTTGTATATCATATGACCTGTAGGCATTTGAATCTTGTGGAAAACAAGTTTCAGTTGGCCGCGTAATCCACTGGTACTATTTCTAAAGCATTACTACCTACTATAAAGCCATTGTAGAAGAAGGCAGTAATAATTAGTGATCGTTATCTGAACATGGATATGCCTCAGAATCCCGCAAAGAATTAAATTTATTTATTTAATTAAAGTATTTTTTTTATAAGGAACTATTTTAGGAATTCATATTTTAAATTTTTCAGCTTTATGCACATATTGTATGGGTCCTAAAGCCATACCTTTCCCTCGCGGGTGAGGTAAGGACTAAGTAAGTGGTAAATGGTAGTAGTAGCTATTAGCAGTTAGGCGAATATAGGCTGAAAATAATTGGAGTCTTAATAAAATAATTTGACACTGCAAATATTTTTGGGTAACAGAAATAAAATGATCAATTATAATAAAATAAAAAGCGGTCAAGTGCGTTTCGGGCCACGGGCAGTGTAGGGTTCCGTAGTACTTCGAGGTACACTGCTTCAAGGCACAAAGTACGTCTATTTTGAGTTCAAGCGGTAAAACTTCCCGTCTTACAAAATTGACTAATACTGTGATAGTTTTCCTTTTAACTTCGTTATATATACTACTGCCCTGAATTTTTTCACATTTCTAGAAACAACCGTTTAGCTGGCAGAGGCGGGGGGGACATGACTAACAAAAAAAATCCACTTTAAAGCTTAATATTTCGAAAACGGATCCTTGAATCGAAAAATGGTTGTTCAAACCTATCCAACGACACCCCACACCATGGGATAGTCGAGAAAAAAACCCACCTCACGTGTAGCGGAGGTACTCTGAAAAAAATTGTTTTTTAAGATTTTATTTACCACTTTGTCGGCGTGATCAATATACATATCCGTGCCAAATTACAGCTCTCTAATACTAAAAGCCTCTGAGCTGAGCCGCGGACAGACAGATAGACAGACAGACGGACATGGCGAAACTACATATCAGGGTTCCTTGTAGACTACGGAACCCTAAAAATGGCGAAGTAACATCTGAAATTGCAAGTCTTACACGTTTTTGCTTGTTATTTTTTGATAAATCTCGACCTCCGAATATTTTTTTGCAAACATTGCAAATATCTCGGAAACGGTAAAAGATATCGAAAATCTAACAGAAATTTTTAAAAGCTTAACTTAAAGCATGTAATACATGAGGGGCATATTGACTATGAAAAAAATGGTGGATCTTATTTTTTTTTCGATTTCCCATACAAATTCTTGATTCACTTTACGGATTTAGTACGGGAAAGTAAAATTTAAATTAAAAAATAAATAGCATTGTGATACACAATCCAAAATAACCCTGTATATAAAAAAATATATATATTTAGCTCGCTCCAAGACAAGGGTTCGTTTTCGTTAAATCTTGAACTCCGATTATTTTTTAGCATAAATTGCAAATATCTCGGAAACGGTAAAAGATATCGAAAATCTGACAGAAATTTTGAAAAGCTTAATTAAAAGCATGTAATACATGAGGCACATATTGACTATGAAAAAATTGGCGAATCTTAATATTTATTCAGTTTCCCATACAAATTCTTGATTTACTTTACGGATTTAGTACGGGAAACTAAAATTTAAATTCAAAAAATAGCGTTATGGTACGTGATGATGTTTACAAAGCGGCTAACCCGTCTGTAAAAGACTAATTCTGCAATTTGGCTACGTTATGTGCATATAAAAAAATCTTTCAATTTACGCAGCTCGCTCTAAGACAAGGGTTTTTTTTTGTTAAATCTCGACCTATATTATTTTTTTAGCGAACATTACAAATATCTCAGAAACGGTAAAAGGAATGGAATATCTGACAAAAATTAACCAAAAGCATGTAATACATGAGACGCATATTGACTAAGAAGAAAATGGCCAATCTCTTTTTTTTTCAGTTTCCCGTACAAATTCTTGATTCGCTATTCAGATTTAGTATGGGAAACTAAAAAAGGGTAGATCAGATTTAAAAAAATGTAAAAACAGTAACAATCTGTTTAATAAATGTTTATTTTTATAATAAAGAAAAAGTTCGACCCACACAAAAAAAAATCTGCTGTAAAGCTCAGGGCCATTTTGAGTGAATTCAATTTCATTTATAAGGTTTAAAAATAATTTCCAAGAAATGTTTATTGTTGTTTCTGGAATAACATAAAAAGGGCAACTTTGAATATAAACAACTATGGAGTTCCATAGTATATGGATGTAATAGACAGTGAGAGTTTTATTTCATGCTTAGAATACCAAGTCCTATTGACTGGCAGTGAGAAGTAAAATGTCTGGTTTGACGGTCATTTTACACACTGTGGATACACTGTGGTACTAGGGTTATAAGGGGTTGATACAAAAGATCCCTTTGGGTTGAAGTGTCGCTGTTTAGGCAGCCCCCAATCAACAAGATAAGATCCAACAAAATAGTTTTATTGTTGTGTCAACCCTATTTCCATAGAAATCTAAAAAAAACATAGAAACTCTATATCTCCAACATCGCGCAAGCTAGGTATATAGATTTTTGTTACGAAGTAATAGGAACATTACTTTAATGTATTTTTGTTAAAAAAAATGCGACAATAATATGGTTAATTTTATATATATTTTTTTTTCAAAATATTCAAATTATTTTTTTTCTCTCGTTCTTCTGCAGTTAGGCTCTTGTAATTTTCAAACTTAAAGCAATTTAAACTGGTAAATAGTTAAAAAAAAAATACAAAGGTAAAATTCACTTTTTCTCGGGAAAAATGAGTAAGTTTATAGAGTAAGTAAGAGTAAGAGAATGAGAAAGTTTTTCATGAAAATTAATGACTTAAGTAAAAAAATATATATCTCCAAAATTAATTGAAATTTTTAAATATTTGTTGGTTTTTAGGGTTCCGTAGCCAAATGGCAAAAAACGGAACCCTTATGGATTCGTCATGTCTTTCTGTCTGTCTGTCTGTCTGTCTGTCTGTCCGTATGTCACAGCCACTTTTTTTCCGAAACTATAAGAACTATACTGTTGAAACTTGGTTAGTAGATGTATTTTGTGAACCGCATTAAGATTTTCACACAAAAATAGAAAAAAAACAATAAATTTTGGGAGCTCCCCATACTTAGAACTGAAACTCAAAAAATTTTTTTTTCATCAAACCTATACGTGTGGGGTATCTATGGATAGGTCTTCAGAAATGATATTGAGGTTTCTAATATCATTTTCTTCTAAACTGAATAGTTTGCGCGAGAGACACTTCCAAAGTTGTAAAATGTGTGTCCCCCCCCCCGTAACTTCTAAAATAAGAGAATGATAAAACTAAAAAAAATATATGATGTACATTACCATGCAAACTTCCACCGAAAATTGGTTTGAACGATATCTAGTAAGTAGTTTTTTTTAATACGTTATAAATCGTAAACCGCAATTTACCTTTCATTCAAGTTACAACGAACTACAAAAACTTTTATATTATGTTACTTGCTGCTACGGAACCCTTCATGGGCGAGTCCGACTCGCACTTGGCCGCTTTTTATGGTTTAGGATAACTAAACCTTCTCAAATCGAACATAAAACGAGGGTGTCCGCAACCAAGGTCAAATCTCACACTGTGCGACGCGACGTGAAGCGGCGACAGCGGGGACTGGGGCCCGGGGGGCAAGCGCGGCGTCGCAGGATATTCGCAGCTACACAGGGGGGGTGAAGCCGCCACATCGGGGCCAGGGGGGGCTGTAGCTGCGATTTATCGTGGCAGTGTGTAAAAGCGACAGCGTCCCAGTACAAAATGTACTGAAAGTAATTATTCGCGCCACAAAAATCGCGTCTGTTTGGGGGAGGCTTTAGCTTTAGGTCATAAGTGTGTTAATTAGGACACCTTGGTCGAATTTTTTTTGATAACTTGTTAGGAAGTACCTGTCGTCATTAAATAAAACCTTCGAAATCAGGTACAGATAGGTAACCTAGGTAGGAATTAGGTATTTAGTTTTTTCATGTAAAGTCTATTTCTACTTTAGTTTCTAAGCTATCCCTTATTAAAATATGTCGTTTGGGTGTTTTATTAGTAGATACTATATAATCCGATTGGAAAAACCCGGAAAACCCCCGGGCAATCGAAGTTTGCGCAAAGAATGATGGCGAGATGCCATGTATTTTGGGACCCAGTGTTTTCATCAACGTTCTTTATTGATACATGGTATTTCTGGAATATTGAATTACAAATAACAAAAAAGTAAATTGTGTGTTTATTGCACAAGTTGGGAGAACTTTGAAATAGCGATGTTTGAAACTGACCATTTAACATTTTTTAGGTTATACCTGGAAGACCGAGCTTAACCTATTGACCTCTACACTACTCTTTGACAAATAGTGCCCCCACCGTCAACGTTGGCTCCAGCCAACAAAAACATATGAAAATCTCAAATCTTAACCATGGCTGACTGTATCATTATTAACTTATTATTATACTTTAAAAATCCCTCAAAACAAAGACAGCTTCTTAAGTCTGGCAACACTGATTCCTGAGCCGCGTTCCGAGCAGAGTAGAGAGAGTAGGTGATCTGCTCGCCGGTAGTAGACTATAATACTTATGTATATGGTGTTGTTGACCAAACACGCAGGGTTGTGCCTCACTGTAGAAGTGTATGTACTTACCTATTCCGGGTGATACAAAATGACCGACAAAGTTTCAACTGTGGCTTCTAATCATGAATTTAGAGAAATTTCCCTAAAAAACACCTATAAATACCAAAAAATCACTTCCCATACAAAATTCGATAATCAGCTTACCAATTTTTATGAGATGGCAATTTTTTTTTTGGGATTTGACTATGAGCTTATTATCGGGCAAGGTTTTAGGAGTAGAATACCTGCATAAAGTGCTACTTTATTAGTGCCCAATATTTTAGCGAGATTCAAAATCAGAAGTAAAAGTGCTTACTAAAATATCGGCTACTAATAATGTTAGTACCTTATACCTATTAATAATTATGTAATTTCATTTAAAAAAAACTGACTGACTCAATGGCTAGCGCTCTGTTGATCCGAGGGTCGTAGGTTCGATTCCCACCTTGGCACACATGTGTTTGCCCTGTGTCTGGGTGTATTTTAATGATATAATATTTACGTTGGTATTTAAAACGCATTAGTGTATATATGTATGTATGTTTATATAAAAAAATTGCCTGGAATAAAATAGTATTTTATTTTATTCATACAATAATTATCGACCAAAAGTGAAACCCACTATATTATGTTTTTATAACTATTTAAAATTGAATCACATAGGTACATCATAGGTATCAAGGAGAACTACGAAGCCGTGTATTTATTAGTAACTTACTAAACGCTCTTAGATCAGTGATCTCTGAGAATAACTATCGTCACAGAATACCCAATAGTACAAGTACTATAGTAAACTACGACAGACCGAGTAATAGAATATTTTTACCGTGTAACGTATTTCATACGATTTCTTATAGATAACATATAAATAGGTACGGTAAAATATAACAAGCGAGAAATCGTGTCGTCGCGACGTCGTTGGTGCGGCCGACGGCGTCGCAGCGGACAGCGTGCGGTACGGCCGGCAGATACTCATGTGACTAAGCTGAGCGGCGGCGGCGCGGCGTTGCAGCAGATCTCGGTCGGCACACGGCGCATGCGCGGCGCGGCCCGCGGCCGTCTGCGTGATTCTAGATGCGTCATGTAGACCGGGAGCTTACTGCATTTTATCAGTCACACACATCATTGCGTATTTGTATTGTATTTTGTATGGTACTAACCATTATAATAATTAACTGATTGTTAAACAGCAGATACATACAAATACATAAAGATATAGGTCATTTCAATCAAATGGTACCAAAATAAACTTAGTAGGCAACTGAAGTTGACATGTGTCAGTTCCATAGTAAGTTTGATTTTTACCTTTTGCTTTTTCTTGATTGGAACAAGGTATATCAAGGCTATTTAGTAGTCGGGTCTAACGTGACAACTTTTGTTGTAACACTTTTTAAATAAATGATACAAAAATTGACTTGTAGGTCAAATCAGAAAAAAGAAACGTGGTAGGTAACCCAAAAATAGCAAATCCGAGAATAATGAGCGGTACCACCGCACGAAGGAAAGGAACGACAGGCTTAGAAAAAGTTTGTGAAAATAATCAGAATAAGAGCGGTTCAATTAAAAGGAGCTAGTATTTAAATTATATTATTATTATTGCGCAGTGGCGATTTGATAGCAATAAAAAAATCTTAAGTTCAGACTGTATTTATATTAAATGAAAAATTAAAGCCCCCTGGCTCTTGGTCTATAATCATTGTAAAATTACCTCGATAAAGCCCATCAATTAAAGTTTAAACACAGTGATAAATTGATAATAGTGATCAATAATATACAGGTGACTGCCACATACCCAAATGCTAACCTCTTAACTGGTGATTTTACTTATGAACTGAACAACTTTTGTTCTAGAACTTTGCTTAAATTGCATAATCTTTTTTGTTTCTTATTATGAACTACGCTCAATAAGCTGATCGATTTGTATGAAAAGCATAGAAAAAAATGTGATTTGTCCAAAGTTATATAGAACAAGTTTTTCAGTTTCAAGAGTGGAATCACCAGTTAAGAGATGTGCAGGTATTACTAATCACTTGTAGGTATAATGTAAATGTTCCTCCGTGAGTTACCAAAGAATGGAATAAGTGGCTTTAATATTTTGTTTTTTCAATATCATATCAGTCGGTATCTTGAATAACGACAATTCTGGATTTGAATTCCAGAAACACAACAATATTTTCGCTTTGTAGATGCAGTCATTTTTTTTACACGCGATGGCGTCGATGTCGTGTCGTGTCAAGAGACGGCAAGTGACTAACACGTCACGTCACTCAGCCGCGGTGCAGCCCCAACAGTTTCACCTCGGTCACCTCGGCATTTTCTGCTTTTGTGTGCGTAGACGGCGGTGCCTACTGGCGCGCACACATACAAGCCGCGCGATGTACCATTGTATGAAGATAACCTACTATTTATACTATGTTCCGAGAGTGTGCCCACTGAGCTGACAGCAACCGTTCTGTATCTTCTCTTTCACACTTACGCGATTTATATTATGCTATCCTGTTGTCAGAGTGAACGGTGGCTATCATGGTCTGTTGTCTGCTGTACCGTTGCGTTTTTTTGGTACATTGCTGCGTTTTTGTTTGAATTAGTGTGGAATCAAGGCTTTTTTAAACTATTGATTCCCTGCTTCTGCTGGAGTATTTTTTTATTTATTTACATACTTATATATTTAAATATATAATGGAAATAATTTCGTAACTGAATGGGTCGTCTTTGATTTTTTTTATTTGGTGGGTCCCAGTTCGCCATACTTCTTTCCCCGCTTCCCGTACAAGCCGTGTAGCTTTATATCAAGGGGGCGGGAGGCGGGCGGGGCCATATAAATATGCGCAAACAGAAAATCGCTCGCCAGAATGAGATAACAGCCTGGCGAGCGGAAGTATGATACGAAATATGTTAAGAATAGGGTTTACTATAAGTTGGTTTTTGTTACGAAAATGTCGATATATTATTTTATTATTATGTTTTATGAATAAATGCATTTCCGGGGGTGAGGGGCTAATCGAGCGAGTTCGCCTATAAAAGGAAAATAAAATACACGGATCGCTGGTCAGCAAATTTTTATATAAATACGAGGTGGTTGGTCAGCGATCCGTTCAGTCATTCGATAAGCACCGTAGAAACTACTTCGGAGAGGAAAAATAAGAAAAGGCAAGAAAAGCTCGCTTGGTTGGCTCTCTCCCTCCCCCGGCTGTGGAAAATCACCACCTGGATTTCATTCCTTCACCTTGTTCGACTACTGTAACGAGGTGCCGCCCATAGATCTCTTTCTGGAAGTTGGACCTACCTAGCTGGACTGTTTATCCCAGGTATACATATTCGTCAACAACTTCGAGTGTAGAGTCTCCAACCTTCCTCCAAAGAGGAATGGGTGTGGCACGGACATTTGACATGATTTTCGTCTGGTCCATGTTCATTTTAAGACCAACTTGTTGGGAGGCTCTACTGAGTCCATCGACAGAGATGTGACATTTTAAAAATAACAGTATTTGAAATGCAAAATACAAAATACCTATTTCCATTTTGTATTTAAATATTTTATTTGAAATACATTTAGGACATATTTTGTATTTGCGAAATACAAAATACTTTACATTAATGTGATGAAAAATGGCACTTTTTTCTCACTATGGCAACACTGAATTGATAGATAGATAGATAAGTCGTTTATTTGTTACTACAAACACACATATCAAGTATTACATCAGTACATACAATAAAATAAATATAAACAATACTTAAAAATATGTGTGTGTTGCAGTAGTACAAAAGGGCCGTGACTCAGTGTGTGTGAATTGAACTGCTTTCTTTATCGTTTTTGCTCGAAAACATTCGGAATAGCTAGGCAGTTTTCGACTTTGCTCTGAGCAGACAGAGCAGCTAAGCCGAAAACGACATTAGGTTGCCAAATGCGTTGAACCAAACGAACTAGTGCTTTGCGCCGGAGATAAATTTCAACTCCGGTTTTTTCGAGCAGGTTTTATGAAAAACCGGAGAATCTCCGGAGAAATGTCGATAATTTGTTTTATTTTATTAGTTATGCAAATAAAAACTTAAATAATCGAAAAATGTTTATTTAACTTCTATACTTAATAACCTAAAACCTATACTCTTAAATTTTTAATCAAGCATTCATTGATTTTGGTTGAGAAAGCATATCATTTGACCAATCATTAAATAAATACCCTACAGTAAAGGAGTTAGTCTTGAAATATAATACCTGCTAGCTCTGCGCCGGTAGAAAGGCTATTTTCTTATGGTGGCATGATTATGAGACCACACAGGAGAAAGATGAGCGACAGTGTATTTGAGCAAAATATTTTATTAAAATCTGTTAAGTAAATTTAATTCAAGTAAGTTATCAAAGTAAATTTACCAGCCTGTTAGCTGGCTAAAATAAATAAACTTTTTAAGAAAATAAAGATAGTTTGAAACTAAAAGTATTTTATTTTAATAAAGCATTTTGTGAATGCGTATTTTGCATTTAGTATTTTAAATATAAAATGAAAAACTATTTTGTATTTGAAATAACAAAATACAAAAAGTATTTGTATTTTGCATTTAAATACACTTTATAACCTATTTTGCACATCTCTGTCCATCGAGCATTGTGCCTAGGTCTTCCAAGGTCTCAGCCATGACCACGATATCGTCAGCGTGGGTAATGTACTTGATGTTAATGCAGAGTCCTCTCCAGTTCAGAAGCTTAAAAACGTCTTCTAGGGTAGCAGTGAACAGTTTCGGAGATATGACGTCTCCCTGTCTCACCCCACCCCATCCCTGATCCTGGAGGCGGACCGACATGGTGGCGTTGTCATACACACATTTCAGCACTTCGATATATCGACCGTCGATTTGGCACCTCTGGAGAGACTGTAGCACAGCCCAGGTGTCAATCTGGTCGCTTTCTCATAGTCCACAAAAGGCAAGTCCACATCGCCGCACAGTGGCCGATTATACTCTTCGGTCTTCTGTATAATCTGCCGGAGCGTATGTATTACGGATGCGGCAAGCCTGCCTAGCTATAGGTAGTTTAAAATAAATATCATAAGAAAAACCACTATCACATTTTTACACAGATTTCACATATATTTTTTATCGACAGCTTTAACATAAAAAGAAAAACAAAATAGATTTAAAAAGAGTTCCCAACATCTTCCGGGCGCAGAGCTGCGTACGCGCAGCACAAAAATATAACATAAAACACACGAATAAAAGTAATATAATTCAAAATTTTAACCTATCTGGTATCTTAACATGCCGACCAGAACGTGTGATTTGAGTATGACGTGCATTGCTCAGGTCTAATATCATTACTGGACAACTCTAAAGGGTATAAACTCTGAAAAGCTCTTAATTTTTCCCCTGTAGTAGTCTTAACTCGAGCTACTCTCGCGACGCCGCCGTCAACACCCTGGCAGATATCCATAACTATACCTAGAGGCCACTCTACACGCTTCTTATCGGTTTTGATAAGGACTACATCCCCCGATTGTATGGCCATCTCACGCCTTTTGTTGGACTCTTGCCATCGATAAGACCGATGTCTATGTTTGAACTGTCGGTTTTAGAAAGTTGTAAAAAAGAAGCTGGCGTCAGAGGTACGAAATTTTCCGTGCTATCTGCAATGTATGTGAGAGGACGAGCGTTTACAATAGCCTCTACTTCGGTTAGTACAGTGACCATCTCTTGAAAACCGAGAGCGGCTCAACCTAACACGCGTCGAAGAACTTCCTTTACCACTCTCACCATTCGTTCCCAAAACCCTCCCCACCAAGGAGCGGCGGGCGGGATGAAGCGCCATGAAACGCTGTTAGCTTTGCATTCTATTTCGTTCCAGTCGAGATTATTTAAAACACTATACGCACCGCGAAAATTCGTTCCATTGTCGCTATACATTACATCTACCTTTCCTCTCCTAGCCAAAAATCTCATAAAAGCGACTAAAAACTCCTCCGTTGATAAGGAAAGGCATAGTTCTAAATGTATGGCGCGATAAACGGCACATGTAAACAAAGCAATCCAACATTTATCCCCACCTCGCAATATCAGTGGGCCAGCGAAATCTACACCCGTGATTTGAAACAGTTTGCCGCACTGTATACGATCAACTGGCAGTGGAGGAAAAGGGCCACAAAATGACTTAGCATTTAAACGCCTGCACACTATAATTTTTTTTACTATACGTTTGGCAAGTTTTCGGGCACCTAAAATCCAAAAAGACTCTCGCAGTTTAGCTAATAAGGTCTGAGAACCAGCATGGAGATATTCTTTATGCTTTCGCAGTACTAAACGTTCAACAATAGCCTCACAGACATGCACCCCGCTCCCCCCCCTATAGACTAGCAATAGAGGGCATCGGCCGCTCGCCGCAAGGTGGGCAGATGGCGAAGTTAAATTGAAATGTCATTTTTGTTCAATTTTCGTCTTTCAGTCTATTTCTGTCAATGGTCGAGGTAACATCGGACAAAATGTGTGTAAATTTATCGTAAAAATGCCAAGTTGCATCGTTGTCTGATGCGGAAACCGCACTGGACATCTCAATAAAACAAATGTGTGGGGTTTCATACCAGAAGTAAGCCATATATTGACTAATTTTTATTTAAATAACTTCGTTGCAAAACATATGGTAGTGATGTAACACTTCATCGACTTTTCAATAGATATAGCAAAAAGTTTAGCAACAAAAAATATCCGACTGCATATTTACATAGTTTTATCCAAAGTAGACATGAAATGTATTTGACTTATTTTTTCTTCTAATTAGTTTCAGTTTCCAAAGGAACCCAAATAAAAATTAAACAAAATTAAGACTATGGAGCAGACACGACAGCTGGAAAATTTTCTCCTTACATTTCCGCCCAGCTTGGCTATAGATATGTTTTGGAAACTATGATTCGGTTTGATTTTTATTTTTAAAATATATATTTTTTGTTTTAATATGTATTTTTATTGTATTATATTTGTGAATTTGTATCAGTATTGTTTATGTATTAAGATTTAACAAGGAACAATATGCTTAATTTATTTTGTTACCTTCATTTTAAAAATTATCGTAAGAATTTTCGATATTTGTGATCATTTTTATTACCTCCATCACTAGATCTTTCAGTCGCATTTTCAGTTTTGTCATTTTCAAATACTCTATTGCTATTCGGCGATTTAAATCCTTAGACAGTTTACATCTTGCGGTGATTGGTCGTAATTCAAACATATGGCATTCTTAGATTCAAAAATTCGAACAGTTATGAAGCTTCCCCCTCCCGCACCTCAGATTTTCCCCTCAACTTGGTCCACGCGGTTTCATATTGAAACTGACGTATTAGCGTTCTATAGAGGAGCGGAGCGACGATATAAAACTTCTTTGAATAGCCCCATCTCCGGGTAGCAAAATCGGGGTTATAAAATTGCTCGTATCTTCACTCAGTGTCAAACGCGTTTTTACCAAAAGCAAATCATCGTCACTCTTACACATCTCCAGTCGTAACCTCTCGCGCACGTCTTTCTCATTTAAATTCTCACACAGTAGCAGCCTAAATAGACGACGCTCTGCGACTCTATATTCATCTGCCGACAAATCCCCTCGGTGTCGTGCAGTTTTACTACGACAGTTATTAATAAAACGGAAGCACCAACCAACCAACCATTCTAACAATTTTATTATAATTTCCAAAATACTCTAGCTGTGCTGAAAAGGCATCTTGCTTGCGTACAGATACTGAATGAGTACCTAGCTCTTCCTCTAAAACAAACGAAGGCTCATCCTTTGAATTCGGCCAGTCTGACTCATATAACCACGCAGGGCCTTTCCACCATTCACTCTCGGCTAGCGCTTTTGAGTTACAACCACGTGAGGGTAAATCGGCGGGATTTAACTCGCCTGATATATGACGCCAGTTATCAATGTTTGTCCGCCGAACAATCTCTTGAACCCTATTCTGTACAAATACACTCAAACCTGTTTGTTTTTTTAACCATGCCAAGACAATACTAGAGTCTGTCCAATAATATTCCTCACAGGACATCTTTAGACTTTCTTTAACTTCCGCAGCTAATCTGGACGCCATAAGTGCTGCTAAAAGCTCTATCCTTGGAATAGTCACCCGCTTTGTCGGTGCAACTCTAGATTTACCTAACACCAAACGAACAGACACTTCACCTTTATACTCTGACCGTAAAAATATGCAGCAAGCGTATGCAGTCTGACTACCATCACAAAAAATATGAAGACTATTCTCACTTTCACTTATGTCAAACGGGCTAAGTCTTCTAGGAATAGTGCATAAATTCAGACTATCCAGTTGCTGTATCCAGTCCATAAAAGATTTATTTAATTCATTCGGCAAAGGTTCATCCCAATCTACATTTAGTAACCAACATTTCTGAATCATGATTTTAGGCAGAATAGTGGCAGGGCAAAGAAAACCCTTGCTTTGAGCAATTGATAAAACGTACCTCTTCGATATTTTTTTATCAGATTTAGGAGGTAATTTGCACTTCAATTCATCGTTACGTGGATCCCAACAAAGACCTAAAACTGATGTTGAAACCACATCATTGTCTACCATGTTCGGCCCAGTGACCCAAGATCTTAGTTCAAACTTCCCATCCCACATAATCGTCTTTGCTTTCTCTATAAAATCTCGCATCTCCTCTTCATTCTAACACTCAATACACAATTATCTACGTAAAACGAGGTTCATAAAGAAGCAGCAATCTCACAATCATACTTTTGTAAATGATATAGGATAGTAGCAGATAGAAGATAGGGACTGGTAGTCACGCCAAAAACAACGCGCCTATGTCGATACGTTTTCAAAACTCTTGGACTTTCATCAATATCACGCCACCAGAGAAACTTTAAATAATTACGGTCCTCGGAGTGCAACGAAATTTGCAGAAAAGCCTTTTTAATATCTGCCGTGACTCCTATTTGATGTTTTCTAAACTGAATTAACAAGCGTGGGATCAACTCAATTAAATTTACTCCCTTTTCTAAACATGAGTTTAATGAAAACCCATTTTTGTCCACCGCAGAAGCATCGAACACAGGTCTAATCTTCGTAGTCGCGCTGGAGTCTTTAATGACCGCGTGATGCGCCATATAATGACCAGTTTCCTTATCATCATCAACTTCCTCTTCTATTATTCCACAGTCTTGCCATTCCCGAAAAACTGCATTATAGTCATCAATAATACCTATACGTGTTAACCTAGACGAAGTCGACTTCAGACGCTGCAATGCTAAACCGTAATTTGGCTCTATGTTCTTCGATTTCCAAGGTAGCCTGACTTCGTACCTACCTTCAGCATCTACACTAATAGTGCTATTAAAAAACTCGTTTATCTCTGACTCTATCACTTTCTGACCTTTAACTTCAGCGTCATCTCTAATTCCTAGCGTCTCTAACCTCCAGAAGTTCTCAACATTTTCAACGCCAAACGAAGCATGCAGAGTGTTTACGCCATCCCCTGAGCAATACACGCCAACCGCGGGGCCTAGCACGGTCCATCCAAGCTTGGTCTCCATGGCCAGGAGGCTGTCGTCAACACGTTCTAATCGGCCGGTCAGCAGAGTACCTAAAACATCAGAACCAATTAGCAACCCAACGTCAGTTTGATCGTCAATACAATCAGTTAAACATATGCCTTTCTGTCTAAGTTCGTCTACGATACTTCCATTTCGAAGCTTAGGCAGATATCCACAGAGTACTGGCTGCTCCAATGCTTTCAACTCGCAGCTAAACTTTTTGTCTAAGCTTGAAATATTAAGATTGAACATCTTATATTCGCGTTTCTTAGTTACAGACCCTCCAAACAAGTTTTGACTGAAAGATTGCTCGCCAATAGGATCCAGCTTCAATCTCTTTATGACGTCAGTCTTAACAAACGTTCTCTGTGCTCCCGAATCTAACAAAGCTCTAACTGGAATAACTTGCCCTCCATTACAAATGTTTAATTTCAACGCTTGCAGTAAAACGGTTCTTTTCTCCTCAGTTTGGCCTGATACCGTCTGCTTATTCATTGATTCGGTAGGTTCGTTTCTAGAGACAGAGGCTTCAGTCTGAGGTAAATCGCCGCACATTAATGTGTAGTGTCTTCTACTACAAACAACGCATCTTGGATATTTTCGACATTTTCGAGCGATATGACCTATCTTTAGACAAATCAAGCAGGCACGATTTTTCTTCAAAAACTTTTTTCGCTCCTCTAAACTCATTTTCATATCCATCGAGCATTCGGAACTAACATGAAAACCTTTTTCGCACCAGATACAAATCTCTTTATTGTCATCGCTCTTCTTTTCGATCTTTTTTAACAGAAGTTGTCAAACATGACGCAGTAGGTAAATTTTGACAACTTGTTTCATTTGAATTCAAACGAGCCACACGAATTCTTTCCTCAGACTCAACTTCCAATCTTACAAATTCCAATAGCTGAGAAAGTGGCATATCTTTCTTTTCTGTATGAAAACACGATCTATTCCAGGCTCTCAAAACGTCATCTCGAAGAGCTGACTCCACTAGAGGACACAAAAAGAAGCATATTTATCTTGGGCGAGCCCGAGCGACTCCAAAGCCAATATTTGTGTCATTAGTCGGTCATATAAGGTTCTAGTCGCATTCGACAGAAACATTTCAGTTGAGACATTTCTCGACACATTTTTAGATACAACTAATTGCAACAGCTCTCGCACATAATAATCTATGATTAGCTCATCTCTAGCAAACCGCTGTTGTAACTGGCCCATAGCTTTTGTGTAGTTATCACCGCATGGCGGGAAGCTCTCAACTAACTCTCTCGCTGGAGAGCCTCTTTCCATGGCTTGTAATAAGAAATGCATTTTATCGTCGTCATTCAGTTCCCCATCTTCGTGTATCTTACGAAACTGCGACCAAAAACCAATCCAATGTTTATTTGGCCATCAAAAGTCGGCAGTTCAAATCTCGGCAACTTTAAAAACCGACGCGCTAACTTCTTGGACACACCGCCTTCTGATTCACCCGCACCCTTAACAGTCTCAACATCTGAACCTTTTTGCGAAGATTGAGATCGGGTGGAGTTCAAAAACGGCAACGCCTTTTCTCGTAACATAAACCACCTTTCGGTATAAACTTCAGCACTATCTAAATCCTGCTCCATTGCAGCCTCGTCGCGCTCTTCCAAATCTAACCATAAGGTCATAATTTTATTATTTACAACCTCCAACTCATTGTTATGCTTGGAAAGTGTATTATACAAGGCAGCAATACTTATATTGTCTTTGCGCTCTATTGCTTGTTGAAGTTTATCCGCACATAGGGTAAAAGATCGGCGTAATATTTTCCGCTCAACTTTTGCACGATCCATGGTTCGTTTTATAGAATACTCCTTACGGTCGCCAAATATTACGGATGCGGCAAGCCTGCGTAGCTATTACATCGGGAGCCAGCAAGGTGTATGGGCCTGAACATATAAGAACGCTGGAAGCAATCTATCTCGAAAGAACTTTTTGTTTTCAATCGTTTGGCTCGAGTCTTACAGTCCAGATCGGTCACTGAAGTTTTTTATGATTTCAGAAAAACTTAAAAAAGTCGTATTTGGGCCTAAACATATAAGACTCAAAATGAAATTTGGATATGAAAGTAAGTACATTGGACAACCCCATAACATTTTTTTTTCGCTGAAATAGGTCACCGTCCCAAATCAGACAGGGGTCAGAAATCGTAAAAAATCGGTTTTGGAACTAAACATATAAGATGTCTGCAACCAATGTAAATCGATAAAACACACTTCACCTTATACAAAAAGTTCAGTCTTACAACGCGAATCGGTTCCAAAATCTGACTACTTTTATAGCTTAGGTTTTTTCGCTGACGATGGGCGATAACTCAATAACCATTAAGGTTAGAGGTATACTTACTTCGACAAAAATTAAGTGCATAAAATTTCCAACAAAAAAGGTTATATTAATTTTTATTGTGGGATTAATAGATAATGAGCAAATTGTAAAACTGTTTCTCATAAACATCGTTTTCGTCTATTTCTCCATAACCTTTAAGATTACAGGTATAGTTACTACGGTAAAAATAAAGTACATAAAATTTGCAACATAAAAGGTCATATTCATTTTCACTGTATAATTAATAGAAAAAGAGTAAATTGAAAAAATATTTTTTTATATTTGAAATTTTCATCTATTTGTTGATAAATTAAAGATTAGAGGTATCGCGGCTTTAAAAGAAACAAAGTTTATAATATTTTCAACAAAAAAGGTTCTTTTCATTTTTATTATGGGATTAATAGATAAAGAGTAAATTGTAAAATTGTTTCTCATTAATAAAGTTTTTGCCCATTTCTCCATAACTTTTAAGATTAGAGGCATAGCATGAATGTGGTAATAATAAAGTGCATAAAATTTCAACACAAAAAGGTCAAAGCAAACATTACAGAAGAGATGTCCGTGCAATATCACGGTCTCTTTTTCGAAGAGTCTTCGAAAATTTTTGTGCTCGTTTAGAAGAATGTCGAAATCGAGATGACGGTCATTTAGATGAGATTATTTAATAAAACCCGTCATATTAAATTTAAAAGTAAACTAATTCAGTTGGCACCTGTAGTTTAATTATTAGTCATACTTTTCTTCTTCAACAGATTTTTCTTTGTTTTGTTTAGAAATTTATTTTAAGTTACAGGTCTTTTTCAAATTATTATATTAAAATCGACACTATGTAAGTAATTATGAAAAATCATTTATCATTAGGCCCCAGGAATGTGAATAACTTACTTTTCTAAAATAGCACTTAAAAATTATGACAATACTATTAACAAAATTTATTAGATAAAATCAAAAACAAACAAAATCAACATTTCAATAACATTTTACTATAAACCATGTCATCATCATCATTAGCTGAAGGACCTCCAATGCTGGACAAAGGCCTCCCCAAGGATTTCCACATCGACCAGTCCTGCGCTGCCCGCATCCAGCGGCTTCCCGCAACCTTTACCAGGTCATCGGTCCACCGTGTGGGAGGCCTGCCTACACTGCGTTTTCCGGTGCGCGGTCGCCACTCGAGAACTTTACTGCCCCAACGGCCATCTGTTCTACGATCTATGTGCCCCACCCACTGCCACTTCAGTTTAGAGAGTCTGTGAGCTATGTCGGTGACTTTGGTTCTCCTACGTATCTCCTCATTTAGAATAGAATAGAAAAACTTTATTCGTAGGCACATTGTAAACAACACCATTACAAAGGAAACTTATACATACACTATTTTAATTTTATTTCTGATTCGATCACGTAGGGAAACTCCAAGCATGGCACGTTCCATCGCCTTTTGGGTGACCTTGAGCCTTCTTATGAGGCCCATAGTAAGCGACCATGTTTCGGTTCCATATGTCATCATTGGCAACACACACTGGTCAAAGACCTTAGTCTTGAGACACTGCGGTATTTTGGACGCGAAGATATTGCGGAGCTTCCCGAACGCTGCCCAGCCAAATTGGATTCGATGATTGATCTCTTTCTCGAAGTTGGACCTACATAGCTGGACTGTTTGTCCCAGGTATACATATTTGTCAACAACTTCAAGTTTAGAGTCTCCAACCTTCAGAGGAATGGGTGTGACACGCACATTTGGCATGATTTTCGTCTTGTCCATGTTCATTTTAAGACCCACTTGTTCGGAGGCTCTACTGAGTCCATCGAGCATTGTGCTTAGGTCTTCCAGGGTCTCATCCATGACCACGATATCGTCAGCGAATCGAAGGTGAGAGATGTACTCGCCGTTGATGTTAATGCCGAGTCCTCTACAGTCCAGAGGCTTGAAAACGTCTTCCAGGGCAGCGGTGAACAGTTTCGGAGATATAACGTCTCCCTGTCTCACCCCACGCTGCAACCGGATAGGTTTCGAATTCTGATCCTGGAGGTGGACCGACATGGTGGCGTTGTCATACAAACACTTTAGCACTTCGATATATCGATAGTCAATTTGGCATCGTTGGAGAGACTGTAGCACAGCCCAGGTCTCAACCGAATCAAAGGCTTTCTCATAGTCCACAAACGCCAAGCACAGTGGCCGATTATACTCTCGGTCTTCTATATAATCTGCCGGAGCGTATGTATGTGATCTATGGCACTGAAGCCTTTTCGGAAACCGGCTTGTTCGGGAAGCAGGAAGTCATCAAACCTGCGTGCGAGACGATTTGTAATGACTCTCGAAAACAGCGATAAACCATGCAAACACTAACAATTTTAACTTCAAGACTTACACATATGTAAGTACATAATTTTCTATACTTAAAAATTCAAGGTACAAAAAAGTAAGTTATTCACATTCCTGGAGACTAATAATAAATATGAAATGGTGATGTAAATATGTTTTTTCATTATAAGTAAGTGTTTAATATTATGAATGTGAAAGTATGGATGTTTGTTTGTTTGTTCCACTTTCACGCTGAAAATAATGAATGGATTTGGATGAAATTTGGTAGGTAGGTAGATGAAGCACTCGGCTAACACGTAGGATACTTTTAATCCCAGAATCCTCGAAGGCTCACGGAGAAGTGCCTAAAAATGGCGCTGCCTTAACATTTTATCTCCCTGGACCCAATTCTGAAGTTTACGCAGACGAAGTCGCGGGCGGAAGCTAGATATTATTTGACAGGACTACACTAAATTTAAGCGTCCTTTCCCTGTCTTTTCGATATAGAAGGAAAAAGACAGAACACTTAAACAAGGTTTAATCTTGTCAGATAAGTTTAATCATGAAAACCGAATCGACACCAATATGTCTCTTCCATAGTAGTGTTAAGTTCTGATAAATCCTACAACAGTATGTCTTTACAATTGCAATTTCAAAAAAACCGTGGTTATTTTTTTTTTGTTTAGGTTACCCTTGGTTTTTTTGGAGCTCCTTCATTTGATCTTTTAATTATTTGATTCGATTTTTTAAAGAGATCATGGTAGGTAGAGGATCATTGTTTCATTTTTTTTATGTTTGACTTTAAAACATCAGTAGTATTCGAAACATGGTGCCAAAAAATATTTTGCGTTCGTAGAATTACGGGAACAAATTTAGGAACTGATCGCATGGTTTATTTTTTAACTTGTAAATGTTTATTAAAAAAAATACGGGTGCTTGATTTAGAAAGCTCAAAGATTGCATAAATTAATTCGACCCTCATACAACGATCACTTAGAACAATTTGTTCCACAGGAGCATTGTTTTCCGATATGGTCAAATCGCCCAGACGATCAAGTGCTCTTCATGTTTAAAAAAATCACACCCGGAACGAAATTTGTACATGTACTTCTTTATGCCTGAATAAGAAGGTAAAGTCTCCCCGTACACATAGCAATATTAACTGTTCTTAAATTATGTTGACTTTCCCCTTATTTTGATAAAACAACTCGACTGCACGATATTCGATTTATGATACGGCTGACCTATTAGAGTTTTACTTGTACAGTAAATAAAAAAAAACTTACTGATCTCGTTGATTGCATCAGTGAATATTATCCGACTTACACTATCCAGAAATATAGCTTAAATCATCGCTATACAACTCTAAATATGTCAGGCTGGGAACTTTTGGCGCTGTCTACATAAATGTAGAAAACAATATTTAATTGTCTACATTTAGAAATTTAAGTTCTATGCTTTAATATTTGTATACTTCACAGGGTATTGATAAAATATTAATATTGAGTATACGTATAAAAGTATAAAATGCTGGTATTGATGAAAATAACAATGTTACTCACTTTTTTGTTGTACCTTAAGATTATTCTATAAAAACAGTTTGATTACATACAACTTAGTTTTTCAATTAACTTTTATCTATTAATCCTACAGAAAAAATGCAACAGTTTTGTTACATATTATTATTTTATGTATTAATTTTTTTCTTATGTCACAATGCCTCAAATTTTTAATTTATCAACAAATAGATTAAAATTTGTAAAATAAAAAAGTGTTTTCAATTTACTTTTTATCTATTAATTATACAGTGAAAATGAATATAACCTTTTTTGTTGAAAATTTTATGCACTTTGTTTTTACCGTAGTAGCTATGCCTCTAATCTCAAAGGTTATGGAGAAATGGGCAAAAACTTTATTTATGAGAAACAATTTTACAATTTACTCTTTATCAATTAATCCCACAATAAAAATGAATAGAACCTTTTTTATTAAAAATTTAATAAACTTTATTTCTTCAAAGCCGCAATACCTCTAATCTTTAATTTATCAAAAAATAGATGAAAATTTCAAATACAAACATTATTTTTTCAATTTACTCTTTTTCTATTAATTATACAGTGAAAATGAATATGACCTTTTATGTTGCAAATTTTATGTACTTTATTTTTACCGTAGTAACTATACCTGTAATCTTAAAGGTTATGGAGAAATAGACGAAAATGATGTTTATGAGAAACAGTTTTACAATTTGCTCATTATCTATTAATCCCACAATAAAAATGAATAAAACCTTTTTGTTGAAAATTTTATGCACTTAATTTTTGCCGAAGTAAGTATACCTCTAACCTTAATGGTTATCGAGTTATCGCCCATCGTCAGCGAAAAAACCTAAGCTATAAAAGTAGTCAGATTTTGGAACTGTGACCGATTCGCGTTGTAAGACTAAATTTTTTGTATAAGGTGAAGTGGTTTTTATCGATTTATATTGGTTGCAGACATCTTATATGTTTAGTTCCAAAACCGAATTTTTAACGATTTCTGACCCCTGTCTGATTTGGGACGGTGTCTTGGGGTTGTCATTCGGCGAGGTAAACACACAGTTCAGTTCTTGATTATAGATATAATAGATAAAGACATAATTTAATTATAAACGACAGAACACTCTAAAATGATAGTAAAACACAGCACATGTTTGTTCTCGTAAGGTTAGCAGTGGACTAGCTGGTCTCTCGATATATACTAAGTCAAATATATTCTTTTGGAACACCATTCAAAATGAGACCAGCCAGTATTGTTTTGAGCTGTCGTGATTGCAAACTCTTTCACACCCCTTCAATCACGGCAACTCTACAAGTTAAAACACCCTGTATTCTAATAAAATTTTCAAATCAAAATATCCAGGAAGCTCATCATATTAAAATTTTCAAGTTAAAATATCAAATAAAAGACTCATCATATCTCGACAGCTCTATCACGTGATCAACAAAAGTGATCATTAAGTTAAAGAAACAAAAAAAAAATTAAATTAATCATCCAAGTCCCTCTCTGGACAAAGGAAAATTATAAACCACCTAAGTCCCTCTCTGGACATAATCTTACAACCACACACCCCTTAAACAACGACAGTAAGCTATAATAGAAGAAAATTTAAATTTAGAATAAACTCCAAAATATCTTTACCCTACTCCTATACTATACTAATATCTAACTACTCATATAAAACAAGATTTAAGTTTTAAGTGTTAAAGTCCACAAAGTACATCACTCGTTGAAATACATCACCAAAAATTGTCTATCTCAACTCGCTACTCTCATCTCTCCTATTCAAAATCATGTTGCGTAGTTTGCTAAATCTTGGTCCTGGTAAAGTTTTGGTTAAAATGTCTGCAATTTGGAAGTCTGTAGGACAAAACTTTATATTAATTGAGTTTTCTTCAACTTTCTCTTTCAAATAAAAGTATCTGACATCTATGTGTTTAGATCTTCGATTGGTGACTCCCTTTTTCACAAGCCACATAGCAGACTGATTATCCATGCATAAATCAATTTTAGGAGATTCCCCAGTGATTTCACAAATTAACTCCTTAAGATAAATAATCTCTCTACAACACTCAGCTGCTGCTATGTACTCTGCCTCTGTACTAGACAAGGCAATAATCGGTTGTTTCTTAGAGCTCCAACTAATAGGTGCACCTCCCAGGTATATTATGAAACCTGAGGTACTCCTTCGGGTATCTGGGTCACCTGCGAAATCTGAATAGAATAGAATAGAATATCTTTATTTGCCAGAATGTACGTAGGTATACAGATCTTAAATATTATAATATAAATAGTTTCAGTACAGTCAACCTATAAGGCATGCAAAAATTTGTCTGCATCACAATATGTATCTAAATTTAAAGTACCAAATTTTCCGAACTCTAAGACAAAATTTGCTGTATGTTTTAAGTACCTTAAAATAGTTTTAAATTTTGATGATCCATAACATTTGGATCCGATTGTTGTCGACTACAGTATCCAACATGAAACGCAATGTCTGGCCTAGATTTAACTGCCACATACATAAGTGATCCAACTATTTTTCTATACTCATTCGACACATCTTCCTTTCCCCCCTCTGAATGAGTATCAACAACAATATTAGGTGTCGGACACCCCTTCATGCTTAGCATATTAAATCTCTCCAGCATCTTGTTTATGTAAGATTCTTGGTTAAGTCTGATAGAATCTTCTCCAACTGTAATGTCAAACCCTACATAATTAGTAATTTTGTCGCAAACTCTCATTTGAAATTCCTTTCTAATGTCTTCTATAGTCTTATCTAAAATAGCATAGTCACTTCCTAAAAGAAGTCCATCGTCAACATAAATAGCTAATATAATGTCTCCAGAAGTAAAAATGCATTGGTCTAATTTTAACTGTTTAAAACCTAACTTTTTCAAATAATCTGTAAATCTAATATTCCACATTAGAGGAGCTTGTTTTAGGCCATATAAGCTTTTCTTCAATTTACAGACTTTCCCTTCTAAGCCTGAATATCCTTTTGGAATCAATCCTTTCAGATTGCCATATAAAAACGCTGTTTTGATATCAAATTGTCTCATTTTTAATTTCCTAAACGCAGCCAAAGCTAGTAGAATTCTGATACTTGTACTGTTTACAACTGGACTGTATGTTTCATCATAGTCCACCTTGTACTTTTGCTCAAAACCTCGTGCAACGAGTCTCGCTTTGTATCTACCATCACTTTTCTTAGCAAACACCCATTTGCTAGTAATGACTTTTCTATCACCAGCTTCCTTTTGATCTACAATTTCCCATGTTCCGTTCTCTTCTAAAGAATTATTTTCTTCTTCAATTGCTTTCAACCATTTCTCTTTTTCACTAGAAACAATAACTTCTTCAAATGTTAAATTACATTCTTCTCGCTGAACATCAATTAGATCCATTATATAATCTTCAAATCTCTCTGGTAACCTTCTTGCACGTCTAGGTCGTTCTACTCTCTCATTTTCCTGCTCAACAGTTTCTTCAGTTTGTTCTATATTTTGGACGATTCTCTCAACGTTACTCTTTGATTGTTCTTCAATATTTCCTTCATTGTTTTCGATAATTACAGTTTCCTCAATTATTTCTCTAGAGTCTTCAAAAATATCTTCTTGGTTTTCAACAATTATGTCTCTTGAATCTTCAAAGACATCTTCTTCTCTATCTATTGTTTCCACAGTTAAGTTTTCTTCAACGGAGTCCACCCCTTCAACTAAAACTTCACTTTGTTTTTCCGCATTTTCAATAGATTCTTTGTTATCAATCTTATCTTCGTTAAAATTTTCGAACATTTTAATCATTTGACGTACTCCTTGTCGTTCACATTGTCTATAATTGCTCATTTCTTCTTCATTAGTAGTCAATCTATTCTTATTTGCCTTATGATTATCAAATTTCTTATTATTTTTCAATTCCTCATCTATTGTTCTGTCATTGGTTCTGTCTTCTCTTGTTTTGCTATTCAGTTTACTGTCTTCAAACGTTTTATTTTTCGCTATTTTACTTCGATCATCTAGAATGTCTTCAAAAATATTAGATATTTCTTCTTTTTCCTCGCCAAAAGCTTCTTGAAGTGCCCCTTTTGATTCATCGAATACTACATCCCGTGAGTAAAAACATCTTCTTAGAATTGGATCCCAAATTTTGTAACCGACATTGATATATCCTACTAGAACTCCCTTTTTACATCTCGATTCTAGTTTTCCAAGGTGTCGCTTATCCCTCCAATATGCCACTGCACCAAAAGTCTTCAAGTGAGCTAAATTCGGCTTCTTCTTGTACCAAAGTTCGGCTGGTGTGCACTCATGTGCTTTCGTATAACAGCGATTAGTTATATAATTTGCTGTAAACAACGCTTCACCCCACAAATCTAAAGGTATTTGTGAATCAAAAAGTAAAGCTCTCGTTCTTTCCATTAACGTTCTGTTTAGCCTTTCAGCTTTTCCATTTAATTGCGGCGTATATGGAGTGCTATAGTCTAGAATAATGCCCTTATTTCTACAGAAAACAGAAAACTTGTTATTAGTATACTCAGTCCCGTTGTCACATCTGATTTTCTTAACTGTCATGTCAAAATGATTCTCAGCCAAATTTATGTAATCAATTAGTCGGTCAGTTGTTTCGGATTTGCTAGCTAATAGGTAAATGTAGTGTTGTTTCATACATCCCGTTATCTGTTTTTCTGCCGATGAGCAAAGTTTTCCCAGATTTGGATTTAACTAGTGCATATTTCCCAAAGAATTCTACCCTTCCTCCATTTTCTGTTATTATGTTGACAGAAATCAGATTTTTGCATAGATTTGGAACATATAAGACTCGTTGGAATAGTATATTGTTGGTTAGGAGATCACCAATGAGTTCTCCTTTAATTACATTTTCATTTGCACAGGAAATCTCAATATTTATCGGTTTAGTCTTTCTTAGAACATTACTGATGTTATTCATATGACTAGTTGCTCCGCTGTCAATTAAAGCTGGTACCATAATTTCCCTAGTTATTACCTCATTTGTCGTGTAATGAGCCCTCGGTCTTGGTTTATTTCTAAAATAGCACTTCTCCTCTAGATGTCCCGGTTTTTTACAAATTCTGCATACACCTCTAGAATCCCTCCAATTTCTTACTGGATGAGCGTGTCGTCTACACTGTGTGCAAGGAATGGTCAGAGTGTAATTCTTTCTCTGCAGTATTTTGCAATGTGTCCTATCTTTCCACACCTGAAACATTCTCTTTGTGTTGTTTTAAACGCATTATCCATCAAGGGTTGTTGTTGACTGGTGCCACTGGAACTAGCAGTTTCTCTTAGTAAACGTGCTGTTAAGTTGTCTAGAGTCCTTTCTTGCAGACTTGTCGATTCCCATGCTGCCTTGAAGTATCTGAGGTTATCCGGTAAACAGGATAAAATTTTTGTAGTTATCTGTATTTCCGGTATTCTTTCTCCCAGATTTTCTAATTTCTGTATTATATTCTTTAATTCACTGATGCTTAATCCAAGGTTTTCGTTAAATTTAAAGTTGTAGAATTCTTCAAACAATTTGCATTTATTCAGGTCTTTATTGCAGTTGAACAGCTTGTCTAACTTGTCTAGCATTTCTAGATGTGACTTACAGTTAATAATATGTGAGCTTAATTCCTGATTTACGCTACTTATAATGATGTATCTTGCTTTAGCGTCTTTTGAGGTCGAGTTTGTGCCATCACTAGAAGCTGGCTCTGCAGAATGATCCAAGCCATTGGCTGTTAAAAACATTTCCAATAAAATCTTCCATCTCGAATAGTCATCGCCAAATCTTAGCATTTTCGGTTTAAGTGAATCCATTTTTGTTATATATTTTCGACTTTCTTTTCAAAATATTCAGTAAACAATCCAAACATCCTTTTGATTTCTATATTTTCTATATATTTTTTTTCATTATTATTTCTATCCGAACTGTCATTCAAAAATTCCTTTGTTTTTGTTCTCACTTTCAAAAAGTTTCTTGACAGGTTGTCAGTTATGTAATGTCAACATATTATTTACTCACTATTTATTACTCCATTTCTATTATTTCTATTTACGTATTTTATTTTATAATTTTCCAATTTATTTTGTTAACATGTTGCGGGCCGCCCATAACCTCTTGGGGTTGTCATTCGGCGAGGTAAATACACAGTTCAGTTCTTGATTATAGATATAATAGATAAAGACATAATTTAATTATAAACGACAGAACACTCTAAAATGATAGTAAAACACAGCACATGTTTGTTCTCGTAAGGTTAGCAGTGGACTAGCTGGTCTCTCGATATATACTGAGTCAAATATATTCTTTTGGAACACCATTCAAAATGAGACCAGCCAGTATTGTTTTGAGCTGTCGTGATTGCAAACTCTTTCACGGTGACCAATTTCAGCGAAAAAAAAATGTTATGGGGTTGTCCAATGTACTTACTTTCATATCCAAATTTCATTTTGAGTCTTATATGTTTAGCCCCAAATACGACTTTTTTAAGTTTTTCTGAACGTCATAAAAAATTTCAGTGACCGATCTGGACTGTAAGACTCGAGCCAAACGATTGAAAACAAAAAGTTCTTTCGAGATAGACTGCTTCCAGCGTTCTTATATGTTCAGGCCCATATACCTTGCTGGCTCCAGTACTATATAGGTAGTTTAAAATAAATATCATAAGAAAAACCACCATCACATTTTTACACAGACTTCACATATATTTTTTATCGACAGCTTTGACATAAAAAGAAAAACAAAATAGATTTAAAAAGAGTTCCCAACAGTATGTATGAGGTCTATGGTACTGACGCCTTTTCGGAAACCGGCTTGTTCGGGAGACTGGAAGTCGTCAAACCTGCGTGCGATACGATTAGTAATGACTCTTGAAAACAGCTTGTAGACATGACTCAGAAGTGAGATGGGTCTGACAGGTAAGCTTGTGGTAGTGTATAATTGTCCGTAGAACTTCTCAACCTCTTCCAGCAGCTCAGGCTTAGACGACACGACTCTGCCATCCTCAGTCTTCAGCTTTGTCAGTTGGATTTGACCAACGGACAGATCTCTTGCGATATACTTTTGAGCCTTTATTGCGCCCGATAGCCTCTTTAATACTAACTGTATTGAATTGACGTATATCGCGTGTTAAGGACTTGGAGATCTGTAAGAAAGTTAAATACAGTTCATGTGTAATGTAAACAAAATAGATGAGGATCCCTGAACCGGGGCTTATGCTCATCGTACTGAACAACCTATTTTGTTACGCCTTGTGTATGTCGTGGTCAGATCATCATGGGCGTAGCTGATGGAAATCCCTAGCTACGCCAATGCAGATCATGGAACGACTGGCCATATCGTCGAGGACAAAACAGAGTCAACGGATTTATACAGTATTCCAACCTAGATTTTTTTCGGAGCTTTTCCAAGGATATGGTGATCTGGCCACGACACATACATCATTTGAATTATATCAAAATTACCCAGAGCTTAATTCAACTATCTATTGTAAATCATAACTTATTTTATACGTATCTATTTGTTCTTTCACCGTTCTAGATCTAGACCAGTGAACGAGGCCATTGAAATTGAAGTTTCTTTAAAGAAAGTCTCAGAATGGGGTCGACTTAATTTGGTCCAAATTAACCCCACCAAGACACAGATTTGCGCGTTCACTGCCAAGAAAATGCCATTTGTTGTATCACCTCGTTTAGAGGACACTCGCCTAAATGCCTCAACTAGTATCGGAATCCTTGGTGTCGACATATCGAGTGAATTCCATTTCCGTGGTCTGCCAACTAGAGGGTAAGGCTAAATTAGCCTCGAAGAAGCTTGGTGTGCTCAAAAGATCGAGACAGTATTTCGCTGCGGCCCATCGCCTGCAACTTTATAAGGCACAGATTCGGCCTCATATGGAATACTGTTCTCATCTCTGGGCAGGGGCACCCTAGTACCAGCTTCGCCCCCTGGACCCCATTCAACGGAGAGCAACTCGAATCGTCGGCTGCCATGATATTTCAGATCGGCTTGACTCCTTGGCGCTGCGTAGAGATGTCTCGCTCTGCATTCTCTATCGCATGTACGTAGACTGCTCTATAAGTCGTGCAAAGTAAGAAATCTAAGAAGTTTATACCAGTTTGATTGAGTGGGTTTACTACTGGCAAAACCTACAAGTTTATACATGCACACAGCGTATTCCTGTACTCAGTACTTTCGATGCAGTGTTCGTGAAAAGTTGTAAAAAATGGCTTGCCTGAGTTACCGTGACTCAGAGTGATATTTTATTACAACTTCAAGCGTGGATTGTCATATCAAGAGTACCACTTCCTTGTCTACTGTTTTTCGTTGTAAAAATTAGTTTCATAATTGTAGTTTTCATTGAGAAGACAACGAAAGGTCAAGTCGAGTAGTAACGAGTAGGACTCAAGAAAAATTAATGCAGTAACAAACGTTATCATAGTTGATCGGCGAATCATATACAGACAAATCCAAGAAACTCTAGGCATTAGTACATCAACCAACATTAAATTCAATATTGCATGAAGATTTGAAGGTAAAAATATAATTTCTTTGCGCATCCCTCACGTGATTTTGAACTTCACCCTGATATAAAAAGTCAGTTAAATGGGTACAAGTTCACAACTGAGGAGGAATTATTGCGTGTTTAGGATGTCGCCTGTGCTTCCGTCAGAAAAAATAAAAGGGAGGTGATGTTTAGTGGCTAGTTTATGTATATGCAAAAGTGTACAAATTCTGATGAAATATATTTTTAAAAATGTTAATAAATACTTTTGTTTTGCAAGAATTATGGAGCAGCCAACGTACTATGGGGAGTGCTCCGAGGAATTGTTCGGATTGATCCCTGCCGCCTCTTTTCGCCATCGTTCTACGCGATAAAATTTTCATCCCCATCACTTAGACGGTTGGCAGTCCACAACTGTGCGTTTCACTAGAAACTTTCTGCCTCGCACAACCAAACGTGTGAGCGACCCCAGCAAGCACTTTTTTCCTGGGGCTCCTAGGATAATCCTACCTATCTCAAATTTAAGAGCATAATTAGAGCAATCATCATGCCAAGGGAAAAAATTAGAGCAATCATCCTTTTCGAGATACGAGCGCCTAAAGGTGTGCTTGCTGGATGGCCCAGCAAGCACAACTGGTGCACAAAAACTACGAAGACTTGGGAAACAATTTTGATGCACAGATTTAGAGCATCATAAAGTGAGTCGGACTGCAAAGTTTCATGAATGTCATGTCCAGGGTTCGGAAACCGGTTTTTTGAAATAACCGGTTTCGGTCATTGACCCCGATATCGAAATAATTGTGGTTAAGGTTTCGTTCAGGTTTTGGTTACCGGTATATATAACCGGTTTAACCAGAACCGATATTTTTTCGATCGAACGGAATTAACCGGTTAATTTGAAGAATATGCGTATGCGTATTGTAGGTATGTTTGCCGCGTGCGATCAGTTGAAAGCGTGCGAGAAAGTGAGCAGAAAACTCGGGCAGTGGCACCCGCGCGACGCGCCTGAACTTGACTTAAGTTTGGTTTTAATTTTAACCGGTTAATTTCGTTCTTATTTCGGTTACAAAACCGCTCCCTGATTAACCGATATTTTATTCAAATTTACCGGTTAAGCTGGAAACCGGGTTTAACCTGAACGGAATCGTTAACCGAAATTCGAACGAAATTAACCGGTATTTGTTAACCGGTTCCGAACCTTGGTCATGTCAATAGTTATCTCGCTAGAACGCAAAACCTGCTTCACGTTCTTTTCACGAATCTTTCTAGCAGTCACATCAGATCTCAGCAATTACAGCATCTTGGTTCAAAATTTTTATGCCAGGATTTAGAGCAACACGAAAAACCTATGCTCAATTATTTTTAAATCCCAAAAATCAGTACTTTTTGTGCTACGAGCCAATGTTTTTTCCTTGCTGGGTGGACATAACAAAAGTGACAAAGCTGTATAGCTTTGCAACTAATATGAATACAAGACTGGTTCTTATGCTCAGATTTAGAGCAAAATTAGAGCATTCTGCCCAAAAAAAACTAGAACCCAAACTTTATAGTTACAGCGGTAGACGCTAAAAACTGATTTTTCCCGCCTATTTTTTGAATAATTACGGCGACTCGCGGCAGATTGCGACGTTGCCGCTCTTATTTATTTCTAGTTCAAGCTTTCTAGTTCACTTTGTGCTGTGAGTATAAGGTACATTTGAGTTTCAAACTATCAATTGTCATTTACACTGATAGACAAGAAACAAGCGGGACAAATATAAATGGAAGTGTTGGTGATCTTACAATACGTAAGGGTTTAATATGACAGGAATTGGTATTATTGTATCGAGCCGGACGACGTACTGCCGTTTTAGTTGACAGCTGATATTATATCTTTATATTTTATAGCTTAAAAGACGTTTCACGAGGTCACTGAGTGTTAATAAAAAAATAACTCTTACTGTTAAAAAAAAATAAAGCCTAAAAGTAAGAGGAAGGGTCTCATTGATGTCGGCTATCGTTGTTTAGACTTCAGGGATCAGTGTCACAAACTAAACGCATTTAGGGCTTTCACATTTTGTTTAATAATCAGTCTTACGCATCAAAATATATGTAGAATCTTTTTATTTACCTAATAATTAAACTGTGTGTAAAAAAGTACCATGCCAAACCAACTCCATAATCAGTAAATGTGTCATCGATTCTTTAACCTTTATACTATGTAGTAAAAATATAGATATTAAAAAATATATATTTTAGAAACAGACATCCATAATCAGTTTTTTGTAACTTTTATACACACGAGGGTTTTAGTCAAGCCGAGCTTCTCTTGTTTTGTTTTGTTGCTTATAATTTTTTTTATATTTCATTCTGTGTGTTACCAACGCAATAAACTAATGAATGACAAATAAATTTTACCCTACATCCACACATTCGGCCAATGCAACGATGAAGACCGATAGTAATAAAAATCGGTCACCACAGCCGCAGTTCAGTGTGACTTGCACTCTTGCTTATTCGCGTCGATAACGTAGGTTAACTGAATAAAAGTTAGATAATTATCTAGATAAGTTTTTCTGTTAGTGACATTTAACTCGACGGTTTTCGCGTTTTTCAAGACACTCTGACACATTCGTGCCAATTAATATCTTTAGATGGTAGTCGTAAAGTTATTTCAGGTGTCTGACAGTGGGGTTCACCACTAAGCCCTATAATCACCATACAAATAAAAATATTTTTATTTGAAATAAACTGACTTTTATGTAGGTACAGTGGTCTTGAACGCGGCACTAGGTATACCTTGTTTCAATCCAATTTAAAAAAGGCAAACAATCTTATTAGGGAACTGACACATGAAAACGTCAAAAATTTCGTACTTGCTTCATATTTTCATTGATTACTTTGATGAAGTTGTACCACGGAACCCTACACTGCGCGTGGCCCAACACGCACTTGACCGCTTTTTATTCTGTCGAATTTATAGGATTTAGTACGGAATATGAATATGACTAATGTGTTGGTCGAATGTGTGGATTTAGGGCGTTTTGCGTTTTGTTTTTGTACTGCTATATACAAATATTGGAGCATGGCTGAAATCGGAACGATGCCGCCGCCGCCACCACCAGCAAGACGCAATGATGAACCACAAGCGTTCCGTATTATAGGTATTCCGTTATCGTATGATTTACATGTATTTATTCCCATATAAATATATAAAATCGTCCTTGTTTCTAGTCTATATCAATGTAAGTGACAATCAATAGTTTGTTCTTCTCGCTCGGCTAACACTTCCCGAAACGTTGAGTATACAAGTTCCGCGTGGTAGGAACTTTGTACTAGGTAGAAAAAAAGACGATTTAAAAGTATGCGTACAGCATCTACTTAAATAAAAAATATTTTGACTTTGACTTTGAAACTGAAATGTACCTTATACTCACAGCACAAAGTCAGTTACTGCTTGAACTAAAAAAATTAAGAGCGGCAACGTCGCAATCAGCCGCGAGTCACCGTAATTATTCAAAAAATTGGCGGGAAAAATCAGTTTTTAGCGTCTACCGCTGTAACTATAACGTTTGGGATTCTAGTTTTTTTTGAGCAGAATGCTCTATATTTGCTCTAAATCTGAGCATAAGAACCAGTCTTGTATTCATATTAGTTGCAAAGCTATACACCTTTGTCATTTTTGTTATGTCCACCCAGCAAGGAAAAAACATTGGCTCGTAGCACAAAAAGTACTGATTTTTGGGATTCAAAAATAATTGAGCATAGGTTTTTCGTGTTGCTCTAAATCCTGGCATAAAAATTTTGAACCAAGATGCTGTAATTGCTGAGATCTGATGTGACTGCTAGAAAGATTCGTGAAAAGAACGTGAAGCAGGTTTTGCGTTCTAGCGAGATAACTTGACATGACATTCATGAAACTTTGCAGTCCGGCTCACTTTATGATGCTCTAAATCTGTGCATCAAAATTTTTTCCCAAGTCTTCGTAGTTTTTGTGCACCAGTTGTGCTTGCTGGGTGGACTGCCATCCAGCAAGCACACCTTTAGGCGCTCGTATCTCGAAAAGTATGATTGCTCTAATTTTTTCCCTTGGCATGATGATTGCTCTAATTATGCTCGAAAATTTGAGATAGGTAGGATTCTCGTAGGAGCCCCAGGAAAAAAGTGCTTGCTGGGGTCACTGACACCAACCAAACTGTGGAATGGAATAAATTGTCGCCTGCGGTATTTCCGGAACGATACGACATCCAAACCTTCAAGAGAAGAGCGTACTCCCATATCAAAGGCCGGCAACGCACATGTGACTCCTCTGGTGCTGCCGGTGTCTATGGGCGGCGGTAATCGCTTACCATCAGGTGATCCGCCTGCTCGTTTGCCGCCTATCACATTTTAAAAAAATGATGCTATAAAGTTTATATAGATCGCAAGAACAAGGTTACCTCGTGTTGTTGCAGAAGGCGGTGCACCTGTACCGCGCGTGCTGCTTCACGGAGTGGGCGGCGCTGGCACGGCCGGGCACGGAGCTGCGGCGCCCCGACCGGCCCGCCTCGCTGTTCGAGGGGCTGCTGGGCCGCGTCTATCTCGCTGAGGATATCACGCAGCCGATGGGGGCGCGCTTTCCCGCCATGTGCTTGTGAATTACGATTATGACATTGACACCTACAGTGTTAAGGGCGCTACTAGAAGTCGTCTAACATACAAACTTATAATTCATATGATTTGGAACATTTAGAGACCGATTGTAATGAAGCTTTTTGCAGTGCAGGTAAGTAAAACGCAAAAAAAATTTTGATTTGATTTTTCGATAAATATTGTCGGTATTTAATTATAGTGATTTTGTTTTTTTTTCAGTAATTTTAAAATACTTTTTTTATCGTAAAATTATATCTGCTTTTATCGAAAAAGTAAATGTTAGTACCTAGTAGATCTATTTATTAGAGATGCGCCGAGTACTCGTTTATTAATCGGTACTCGGCGTACTCGGCGCTTTTATTAATACTCGTACTCGGCCGAATAACTCGGTTCAAGTGACGAGTACTCGGTTCAAATAAAGTAATATAGTTTGAGAGATAATATAATGAAAACAGGCCTGTTTGTTAAATAAAATAATGATCATTTACTAAAGAAAACAGAGGGAACTATAATTTTTGTAGAAAACAGTAATTTAAAATTGAATTATTATTATTTAGAATGAATAACAAACAATCTGTGACCATTCAGAAATTTCAGAATACTGTAAAGGATATACATATGTATTACTTCGACAATTAAGCTATTAATATTTGAAATTAAAGGTAAGCTAAGCTGCAGGATTAAAGAATCTCTAACAGCCTGTTCTTTGTTACTTTCGAGTGACTGAGGAGCGAGCGGCAGCGAGTGACAAATGAGTAAGGGAGTATTGTCATGGCAAAAAAATCTAACTTAAGATTTTAACGGGGATCGATTGTCTTGCACTAATAGAGCCCAAAAAACTACTTAGAATACAAAATGTCTGTGTAGTTGTGTGTGTTCATCCGGTACTCTAGCGCGAATACCACTGGATGAATTTGGATAAAATTTGGGTTAGTGCAATATTTTGCTAATATTTTTTGCCAACCGTTTTTTAATGTCTTCATAGACATTACCGGCTCGCATTTAGTAAAAATAGTATTATATATCGTGTGTCACACGTTGAAGTCTTTTTTATGAGCAGCGAAAATAAACGAAATGGATACTAGAGAAAGACATCAACGAGACCTACATTAAATTTTTTTTATTAAATAAAATTATGTTTTTTGTCTGCGTAATAATAATTTGGGATAGGCCACCAAACTGCGGTAGTGGCTATTCCAAACGAAAAAGCTTCGTTCGACTAGCTATAGGCGAAAAATCTATACTTATAGTCTGATATTTTATCTCTGATATTGAGTCACGTGTGTTAAACGTTTTATCAGAAACATAAACAAATTATCAATGAGGATACTAAACCGAGTAATTCGGCCGAGTACTCGGTTTGGCAAATTTGAGACCGAGTAATACTCGGTACTCGGTTACTCGGTAAAACTTATACTCGGCGCATCTCTACTATTTAGTAATTTTTAAGACATTTATTTTTAAGTCTGTATGGGAGAAAACTTATTGTGTGACTCAGCATTAAACTTCTTTAAAGGGCCTTTTAGAGACAAAACAATAAAAAATATATATGTAAAATATAACTTTTATTTACTTATTCATATTTATGTATTCAGTGTTTTCTTAAAGCTATGTACTTACTTCATTCAAAGCATGTAGCTAATATCACTCTGGTATACTACATTATTCTGTGTTTCCTTACAAATTTGAATGTTCATTGTTCAGATGTCATTAATACTAATATAAACATGTTATTGATAGAGTTTAATAAGAATATGAAGAAAAATAAATATAATTATCCATGGACAAAATGTACGTAATGGATTCCATAATCAACTCTTTGTTTTCATTCTTAGAGTTTAGTCCCTAGTATAGTTTCCTGTAACCTAAATATTTGGAAGTCCTGTTCATGTTTTATGTTACGCATTGTGGTCCATCTGCATAAGATTTGGGCACACAGACTTATTGTTATTTTCCGAAAAGTCGTAACTGACTACAATATTTATTTAAGATTTAAGTATTAAGATCCTAACGTAAACTATTAATATCTTAGTTTACTATTAACAGTAAAAAAGTGATAATTTGGCATGTACTTACAATAAACATTGCTAAATAAAATAGGTTTTTTTTGGACCCTAATGCTGTCGGCTACTTATGCGGGAGCCGCGCTGATACGCGACTCTGATGCCGTTGTTTCGACAAAATAAACACCAGCATTTGGAAGTAGAAATCAACGTGTAAAAGGTCTGAAAAATCTGTTATCAACAAAGACTACTTGATTATATTAAAAAGCTTTACTGTTACTACTCACGAAGTATAAACACGTTCTCCGTTACGCTTAAAGCCGTATTCGGCCGATATCGAACCGGGTGCATGGTATCTGAGCTAACCAATGCAGAAAGGGGGATTTCAGTGACCTACAATTAAAGAGCAATACTAATCCCATGTGTGCAAACCGAAGGACCCGCCAGAAAATGCTTTCTATCAAGGTTATTATCAACTCGATAATTTTTCGAATGTTTCTTGTATCTATTATCAGGCCCATAACTCCAAATAGATGATGAGAGCACCACCACTTCCAGGGCGTCGAGAACTGCCACCACTCCTGCGGAGAAGAAGAATACAAAATAAACTTATGACCCACACTAACTTTAAATTAAAATCAGACCATTGTGAAACGGGTCCTCTGATACCAGTGCTTACGGTATCGGGGGTTTTAAAGAATAACACTCGATAAAATAAAAATACCTAAAAAAAATCCCAACTACCAAAGAGTAAAAATAATAATAATAATTCATTTATTTCAGACTACATAATATGGTCCATATACAGTTTAAAACAAGGCCATGAAGAGTTATTAAAATGATTCGAAAACGCAACGCAAAGTCCCTCTGTATATCCCAATGCCAAAAAAAGAATCCCTATTGCTCCTAAAAGGAAGACGGAAATCTTTCGGTCCATAAAATCCGTTTCCCAAATTATCCAGTATGTTAAAAATTTCCGTTTCCCAAACACCCAATTCCTAAAACACCCGTTTCCCAGAACATACAAATTGCGGAAAAATAGGGAATAATAAATATGTGAAGTTTTCGCGCGACACAGCTGTCACTCACCAGTGGGCGCGGTCAGAGCAGCGCGGCGCCGGCCTCGGCGCGCGAGTGCGGCAGGCGCGGCCCGGGGCGCCAGGCGTCCTCGCGCGGCGAGTACAGCTCCACGGAGCTGAGCGTGGTGCGCGCGCGGTAGAAGGCGCGCTCGCCCGCGCTCTCGCTGTCGCCGCCCGCCGCCACCAGCGTGCCGGCCGCCGCGCCCGCCGCGCACCCCGCGCGCGCCTCCGCCAGCCGCCCCGCCTCCTCCCACCGGTCCTGCGCCACCGACACACCGACACACCGACACGCGTCACCGTCGTTCAATAACCTAGCGCTATCCTTTTCTGTCGCTCAAAAATATTGTTCGCTAGAGCTAGAAGGGACGAACGCAATCTTCCGCTTCGCCGGTGCCGACGCCATTCGTTTCATTCTTTTCTCGCTCTGACGAACGATATTTCTGAGCGACAGAAAAGTGCTAGGGGAAAATGCGATTCCGTGCGGCCAGATATGGTTCAACTTCAACCCCTTGCCCGTCACCCATCGCAAACGCCTTAATAAGACCTGAGTGCTTATTTGTTCAATGTCCTTAACCAACACTTTATACAACAAAGTTTTTACTGATAATATCACGTAAATTAAATTAAATGATTTCTCACAGATTGCGTTTTCAACAGGTTTTTTTTATATTTTTAATGTTCTTAAGGTCTAAATTATAATAATCATACACCAATCGACGGGAAATTTAAATCTTATGATAACTGCATTTTAAAGTAATTTCGTTAATATGGTTGATTGGACAAATAAGCACCCAGGTGACGTTATGTCTATCTCATCTACTACACTCACCTCGTCGAAGCTGTACCTCTCGACGGAGGCGAGCACCGTGCGGCGCGGCGCGTTGCCGCCGATGACGTACAGGTGGTTGCCGAGCACGACGGCGGCGGCCTGGCTGCGCGCGTGCGTCATGGGCGCGAGCGTGCGCCACGTACGCGTCGCGGGCCGGTAGCACAGCAGGTCGCGCGTGTGCCGCCACGTGTGCGTGCACCCGCCCACTATGTAGATCAGACCTGGCGGGACGACACCCGACTGATTACAAGACTGGACGAACGTATTTTCTAAATAGTTTCAATCGTCAAATCAATATCATATAAATGTATAAATAAATAGAAAATTAAACTATCGTCTTGCAAATGTTCGATATTTGATAAGGACGATAACATTACCAACAACAGACTCCTATTCTACGACAGTTGGCTTATACTATAAAACTGACCATCGAAGGTGACGACGCCCATGCCGAAGCGGGGCTCGGGCATGCTGCCGATGAGCGTCCACTCGTCGGTTCGCGGGTCGTACACCTCGATGGAGGCGCCCATGTCGGAGCCCACCCAGCCGCCGAACGCGTACAGGTGCCCGCTGAGGCCCGTCAACGCGAACTCGCATCGTGCCTCATTCATTGGCGCTATGTCCGACCACTTGTCGATCTGGTCGACAACAAACGTTGTTTGTGGATTTCGCATTTGTAGCACAGTAGAAAACATCGTTCGCGAATTAGTAGTTTTTTTTTAAATAAAAAGTATATTTGACTACTTAATCATCATCATAATCAGCCGAAAGACGTCCACTGCTGAACCTTCTTCTTGGGGGAGGCCTTTTCCCCCAAGGATTTCGTATTAAGTAGATTAAAAACATCTGCGAAAAGTGTACAATGCTACCTAATTCGAATAAACATATTTTAAATTTTGATTTTTTCCATACCGATCGGTCATGCAGCGGCTTCCCGCAACTTTTACCAGGTCATCAGTGAGAGGCCTACCTACACTGCATCTTCCGGTGCGCAGTCCCCACTCGAAAAGTTTATTTTATTGCCCACTTTAATGCCCTAATGGCCATCTGTTACTATTCTGTTCTGACAACTTAATACAGAATGCTAATTAAGTACCTGCGGGTCATAAACTTCTCCATTCGCCAGTATTTGGCTGCCTTGCTCGCCGCCGACGGCGTAGACGCGCCCGCCGAGCGTCGCCACGCCGGGCTGGATGCGCGCGATGCCCATCGGCGCCAGCTCCTCCCACTCCCTGCGACAGAATCTTAGATAAGTGCAAAATTCCCTAAATACTTTCCTGACTTTTCCCTGACTTTCCCTGACTCTTGTATTCCATTTCAGAATCATTTTGGATGATTTTATTTGATTGCTGATTTGTTTTTGATTTTTATCTGGAAACGGCGCAAAAATGGTTCACAATTTGCCATAACTGACTTCACAGCAGCTAAATGTCCTTTTAACAAAGGGCTTTTCATTGAATATATTTTTTTTATTGTGGTTTTCTGGGACCATGTCACTCACCTTGTAAAAAAAAAGTGATCTTTCTTAGGTGAATTTCTGTGCTGTGGAATTATAGAGCCTTCAGTGATCAGTGTAAAGAGCTCAACGTGCTGGACTGTCTTTAAATAGCTCGTACACAGATTTCAATACATCATGCTGATGACCTGTCTCACAGCCCTATTTACTGTATGTAGACCACAGACTTCAGTTTCAAGTTTTCGCGCTCTCATACTTCACAGGCCATGTGCAAATATCCTGGAAAGTTGCAAATGTGCAACCAGTTCTCAAAAAGGAGGATACAACTTATCTGTCGAATTACACGCCAATAGCTATTATTTCCCCCATTTCAAAGGTGGTGGAGCGTGTAATTAATACACAGCTCCTAGCATACCTAAAAGATCATGGCCTTATCAATGATGCCAAACGGGTTTCGATATCCCGTCAGCCAGTGATCTTCTAGTATGCCTAACACACCGCTGGGCCGAAGCCATTGAAAGTTGAGGGGAGGCATTGGTAGTCAGCCTGGAGGTGGATATAGCTAACAAGGTTCGGAACCGGTTAACAAATACCGGTTAATTTCGTTCGAATTTCGGTTAACGATTCCGTTCAGGTTAAAACCGGTTTCCAGCTTAACCGGTAAATTTGAATAAAATATCGGTTAATTAGGAAGCGGTTTTCTAACCGAAATAAGAACTAAATTAACCGGTTAAAACCAAACTTAGTCAAGTACAGGCGCGTCGCGCGGGTGCCACTGCCCGAGTCTTCTGCTCACTTTCTCGCACGCTTTCAATTGATTGCACGCGGCAAACATGCCTACAAAGTCGCATATTCTTCAAATTAACTGGTTAATTCCGTTCGAACGAAAAAATATCGGTTTTGGTTAAACCGGTTAAATATACCGGTAACCGAAACCTGAACGAAACCTTAACCGAAATTATTTCGATATAGGGGTCAATGACCGAAACCGGTATTTTCAAAAAACCGGTTTCCGAACCCTGATAGCTAAGGCGTTCGACAGGGTCTGGAATAAGGCATCGGATCTATCGGAATTACCAGCATACGGCCTAACCGTGGGAAAATCCTTCGCGACAAATGAGCCTCTGATACTAAACACATTAATGCTGGTGAACAGTAACATTGGTAGTCAGCCTGGAGGTGGATATAGCTAAGGCGTTCGACAGAGTCTGGAATAAGGCACTTCTATCGGATCTATCGGAATTACCAGCATACGGCCTAACCGTGGGGAAATCCTTCGCTACAAATGAGCCTCTGATACTAAACACATTAATGCTGGTGAACGTTCTGTACTCTCGCCTACTCTATTCCTCCTGAATATCAATGATCTCCTTCAAATACGCGGTATTCATTGTTATTCGGATGACAGTACGGATAATGCACAGTACACAGGGGATGAGCAACCACAACCCGGACACTTCATACAAATTTCGCGCCATTGTTTACTACATAGAAATTTGACACTTCTTCATAATATAATTCATATTAAGGCTGCTTGGACATACAGCCTTGTCTTGAGGATAATTTAGTGGACAGAAATAATAACAAATACCATTGGAAGAAAATGTTTAAGCAAATTAAAGAAAGATTAACTAAATAATTAAAATTTTAAAAACGGTAAATACTGATGCAAGTAAACCAGTTTTTCTGTCCGATCAAGGCGACTCTTGAGTTCTGTACCATAAAAGAGAAAAAGGATCACTTCACTCGTGGGTCTGTCTGTCCGTCCGTCTCTGTCACAGCCAATATGCTGTGAATCTATTGGATTGATTAAATAAATTGAAACTTAGAACACAACACGGATGTGTAACATAAATAAATTCCGAGGACGGACAGTTTATCGGTCAAAGATTTATGGAAGTGTTTTTACTTCATAAACCTTTTAATATGTTTTTTTTTAACTTATCCAACAACATGAAGTAATCAGCTAATACATTTTGGAAAGTCATATTGCAAATGAATATGTCCTTGAGGAAATTATTCTCAGTTTCACCTGCTACTTACCACTATTTAGGTATTTCGAAATGTAGGTACAAAATAATCTGTTAAAATCTCCATAATCGTCACGTATTTTGTCAAAATAAAAAAGAAACCGTGTAAATATATTCCGTATTGATACCGTTGTCCCTATATTTTTTTTGTTAGTATATTGATATTGTAAGTAATTTATTGAAAATAAATATGTGATAAAATATACATTACAAAAATGGCCCATACATTAAATATTAGCAAAATCTTAAAGTCATTGTTTATAAATAAAGGATTATTTGTTGTTTTGATCAAGTTATGTGATGATTATGAAGATATTTACAGATAGTTTTGAAATGTCATTTTATTTATCTAGTTGTTATCTAATTTTTAATATGTCCTTGAGGAAATTATTATCAGTTCCACCTGCTACTTACCCCTATTTAGGTACAATATTTCGAAATATAGGTACAAAATAATCTGTTAAAATCTCCATAATCGTCACGTGTTTTGTCAAAATAAAAAAACCGTGTAAATTTATTATATATTGATATCATTGTACCTATATATTTTTTTTGTATTTTAATAAGCCTTTGATATTGTAAGTAATTTATTGAAAACAAATGTGTGATAAAATATACATTACAAAAATGGCTAATGCATTAAATAATAGCAAAATCTTAAAGTCATTGTTTATAAATAAAGGATTGTTTGCTGTTTTTATCAAAATGTGACGATTATGAAGATGTTTACAGATTGTTTTGAAATCCATTTTATTTGTCTAGTTACGCCTTCACTGGTACTGCAGATGTGCTGTTCTTGGAATATTTCTGAAAGACTATAATTATATCGCAGCCTTTTTAAAGACAAATGGGGGTAAACTAAACTAGCCCATTTTAACCCAACGATGACGCAAGTCTGCGAGTCCACCGCCAAAGAAATCCCTTTTACTGTGGCGCCTCAGTTCCAAGGTACAACTCTTGCTGTCGCTAAGAGCATCGGGATCCTAGGTGTCGACATTTCTAGCAATTTCCAACTTTGGGGTCACCTCGAGAGCAAAGTTACCCTCGCAGCGAAAAAACCTGGAGTCCTTAATAGAGCAAAGCGGTACTTCAGACCCAGACAGCGCTTGCAGCTATACAAAGCTCAAGTGAGGCCGCATACAGAGAACTGCTCATATCTCTGAGCAGGAGCACCCAAGTATCAACTAAACCCCCTCGACTCCACCCAGCGACGCGCGATCAGAATTGTTGACGACCTAGAGCTCACATGCGATGCGGTCTCTGTGTTGTGTGAGTCTCTGTGTGTTTTACCGCTAATACAACGGCTTTTGGTCTGAGGAACTACTAGACATGATGCCTACGGCACAATTTTATCATCGCAAAACTCGCCATCAGAGTGGAATTCATCCCCACCAGCTGAAGCCAAATTGGTCTCAAACCGTTAGGTTTCAGAGCTCAAGCTATGGAATGCAAAGTCATGATGTTTCCCTCACAAACGATCTTTGGGAACAAATCAAATAATCCTTACTTTCCAGGTCGCCAGGTCATTTCCCTGACGACCAAAAGCTTCCCTGACTTTTCCAGAAAGTGGACACCCTGATTACTTAAAGTAATGCATATGGGTAAATGAAATACTGGAAGAGCGACTAGCTATGATTGACTTAGTGTAACGACGCATCAGTGTGACCAGATTCTGCAGAGTTCTGCGATTTTAGCAGCATAATTTAGGGTAAAGGTGGATTTTACCCAACCATTTAGCGGGCATTATGTACAACGCTCGCTACGTCACTTCCTACCCTACAATAAATTTATAAATATTGATAGGTATGCCTTTGCCCAGCAGTGAACGTCTTTTGGCTGATTATGATGGTACAACTATTTTACTTAGCTTGCTGCAGGCTGTATCTCTAATAATTTATTCAGCTTCGCGGATCTTTCGGTTACGTGCGCTGTATTTTCGGTATGATGTGTCGCTTACTATATAAAATACATAGAACGAGTTCTTGCCGAAAGTTACATCACATGCGGTGGTTATGTTCCCTACTTGTGACAGTACCAGGGCAGGGCAGTGGCACAGTGGCACGCACCTCTTGTGCAGGTCGAACTTGAGCACCGAGGCGAGCAGGTTGTCGCTGCACGAGCCGCCGGCCAGCAGCAGCATGCGGCGCGCCCGCGCGCGGGGCTCCACGCCCAGCGCCACCAGGGCACCGCGCCCCGTCTTCTGCAGGTCACAAGTGAGGATACTTTATGAATTTTATGAAATCATTGGTGAGCTAAAATTATGGGTCACCGAACTTACAACTAAGACATGCGTTGTGAGTTGACCTACTACTTACACGACTGTATACTGTAGAGGCGAGGTATCGCCGTCGACGGATACGTCGTCGAGGACATCATCATCACACGACTGTACATATTTGTTAGAAAAAATGTCAAGCCTGACTGAGTCTGGCAAACGAAAGCGTAATCTGAGAAAGCGCGGCAAATTCAAAAAATCTTCATGTGGTATCACCAACCTATAGCAGAAAAAATATATTTAATACTTTTGTGATAAATCTTTATTATAATATATTTATACTAGCTGAAATTACAATTTACAATAAGCTTTTTAAAATTTTATTGACTCCTTGTATATCTTGTTTATCTATAAACATAAAAACAGTCTACTTCATAAACTGATTTTGATAATCTGCAGTTAATTTCTGCACTGAAAAATCTGAAATTACCATAAAATCTATCATTTACGAATAGAGATGGGTTTTTGTCCGGGCAGTTTTGAGTAAATGCCCAATAAACGTCCATTTACGCCCAATAAATGTCCAATTTGTATGGCGTAAATGGACGTTTATTGGGCATTTATTCAAAATGCCCTAAAATGCCCGGGCAAAAACCCATCTCTAGCCATTACAAATAATATCATTATATCATTTCTTACGCTCAACAAAATAATAAATATGAATATTCAGCCAACAAGTATCAATAATTAACCTCTTTATCTAATTCAACTCTTTATTTAAATCTAATTAACTAGCCTCTGACAACTTCTTTATGTTGCCATGTAAAAACTTTTGATAAAACTCCAGGTTACGCTTTCGTTTGCCAGACTCTACTTCTATTACATTTATTGCAGCATGCACAGCGTGGCTGCATGAACTATTACATCAACAAAATGGATTTAATTAGGACAATAGTTAATATTATTCTCTAAAATTACCATATCAACTCTAACAGTCTTCAAGGCTACAGCAATAGATGTATCTTGAACATTTTTTATGGCTTCGTCCAGAACTTGTGGCGCTATTAGTGGCAGCCGGATATGGCTTAGGATTTCGAAGCAATGGCGTCGCCGACATGCTGGATCGTGTTCCAGCCACCTTAGGGCTGGGTACAGAACCTAAAATACATAAAAGATATGAGATCCAGAGAGGCCATTGTACTCTTTGCACTATACTGTATTCTTTGCTTCTTAAAGTAGTTTAAAAAACGACTTGTTTTTTAATACTACATTAAAATATTCAACAGTAATTTTTATTACAAAATTAACAAAAATTGTTTTTAACCGACTTCAAAAAAGGAGGGCGTTCGCAATTCGACTGTATGTTGTTTTTTTTGTGTTTGTTACTTGTGGCGATTACTCCGGCAGTTATGGATTGATTTTGATGATTCTTTTTTTGTTTTTGTTGTGTACGTTACCCCAGCCAGAAAATGTCGAATTTCGTCATTCGAGTGTTATAGATAATTAGTTGTCCAGCTCCTGTAATTGTTACGCATATTTTTGAATTTGTTCTGCTGATAGTTTTTTAGTTATTTGACAAAAACATATCTGGCTACGGTAACGTTACCCCAGCCAGACTATTTTTGATTTTTTGGGTATATTAAAATAAAAATTAGCTAAATAATTAGTAGTCTAGACGAAGTAAATGTTGCGACTTAATTTGTGCTGATAGGTTTTACGGTTGCGAAGTTATTCAAATTCCGGCTGGGGTAACCTTTGCAGGTTTGCTGGATCTCTGAAATGGTTAAGCGCACATTTATAATTTTTCGTATACCACTTCTTATGAATTAGTTCTAATTTGTTCATCCTTAAAAAAACAACAATAATGTACCGTTTAAGAGTTACATAAATAAATAGAATTTTCCTTTAAAAGGTCCTAGCACGACGAATAAGAGCTCTCAAGACTCACTCAAAACGTTACTTTGTAGCTTAAAGCTGCCTTCAAATGCTTGTGAATTTTTATAAGTATACTGTAAGTAATTAATAAGTTATGAAGAAATTTAATTCAGTTGGGGCCACGATACGCAGTGGAGTTGTTTGATCGTCGATTGACAGAGTTTCTTGTGGTTTTTTAAACTGAATGTTACGTCAACAATTAGTTGCCTAGTTCAATTTCGTAACTTATAAATTTCAGCGTTCTACATTGAATAATTAACGAGATAATCGAAAAAGAGACATTGTGAAGTGCATGACCGCGGTAACCCGACCAAGTTAAGATGGTCACAGAAAAGCGGCCGTGCAGTACATTACTCTAGCATTTTGTAATTTATAGGGTAGTGTTATAGTTTTATACAGATGCGTACACAAGTGTAAATAAAAATTATTTTTATTAATGCAAGTCGGTAGTACGTAAAGATGACATGGAAGGGTAAAGATGCCGTGTTTGACGGTATCAATATATGTATTGTCAACTCGTGACCCGACCCGGCTTCGCACGGGTGAATGCTAATATTATACATGTATTATACAGGGTGTAACAGAAAGGTGTGATAATACTTGAAGGTGGGCTTTTACCCATCAAACTGAACAACTTTTGTTCTACAACTTTGTTCAAATCGCACAATTTATTTTTGGACTTTTCATACAAACTTGGTTCGCCAGCTGATCGATTTATATGAAAAGTCCAAAAAAAACTTTGCTATTTGAACAAAGTTGTAGAACAAAAGTTGTTCAGTTTGATGGGTAAAAGCCCACCTTGAAGTATTATCACACCTTTCTGTTACCCACTGTATACATATAAACCTTCCTCTTGAATCACTCTAAGATTAAAAAAACAGCATCAAAATCCGTTGCGTAGTTTTAAAGATCTAAGCATACATAGGGACAGACAGACAGCGGGAAGCGACTTTGTTTTATACTATGTAGTGATAATAGTGATATACTGTCATCACTTGAAAACATTGTCAGTATTATTGAAAGTGTCTGGTCTGCCTAACAATTAGATACATAAAGAAAAAGAATTAAAATCATAGAATGTTTATTATAGCTCGGGGTAGGAGTTTATTTTTCACTCAAACGATAATGTACGCGTCTGTATCTTATTTGTGAGATTATTATACTACACATTTTAAAAGGTAAGCATAATGTACTGCGCGGCCGCTTTTCTGTGACCATCTTAACTTGGTCGGGTTACCACGGTCATGCACTTCACAATGTCCCTTTTTCGATTATCTCGTTAATTATTCAATGTAGAACGCTGAAATTTTAAAGTTACGAAATTAAACTAGGCAACTAATTTTTGACATAACATGCAGTTCAAAAAACCACAAGAAACTCTGTCAATCGGCGATCAAACAACTCCACTGCGTATCGTGGCCCCAACTGAATTAAATTTCTTCATAACTTATTAATTACTTACAGTATACTTATAAATATTCACAAACATTTGAAGGCAGCTTTAAGCTACAAAATAACGTTTGAGTGAGTCTTGAGAGCTCTTACGAGTATTCGTCGTGCTAGGACCTTTTAAAGGAAAATTCTATTTATTTATGTAACTCTTAAACGGTACATTATTGTTGTTTTTTATAATTTTTATTGATGAACAAATTAGAACTAATTTATAAGAAGTGGTATACGAAAAATTATAAATGTGCGCTTAACCATTTCAGAGATCCAGCAAACCTGCAAACGTTACCCCAGCCGGAATTTGAATAACTTCGCAACCGTAAAACGTATCAGTACAAATTAAGTCGCAACATTTACTTCGTCTTCTTCTAAGTCGTAACCCCAGGAAGTGGGGATCGTGACCATCATGAGGTCAAGTCAGTGAGAACTGTAGATTTGGGCCGAGTCAGGTACTTCCACTTTTCCCTGTCCACAGCGGTGTGAAGAGCTTCGTGCAGGTGGAGTTGCAAATCTTTAGTTTGGTCACACCATCTAGCTGGTGCTCGGCCTCTTTTTCTTTTCCCCTCCACTTTGCCCATTAGAATATGTTTTTCAAGGGACTCTGGTTCTCTCCGCGCGATGTGTCCAAGGAATTTGAGCATGCGGGTGCGGCAAGTATCTGATAGGCGCGTCGTGATTTCTAGCTCTTCCAGAATAGAGTCGTTACGTCTGAAGGCTGTCCACGGAATTCGCAGCATTTTCCGCCAGCACCACATCTCGAATGCGTCGATTCTCGACTTCACGGTAGATTTAATTGTCCATGTCTCGGAGCCGTAGAGAAAAATTGGGAACACGAGCGCATAGACCAATCTGACTTTGGTGCGCTTGGTGATGTCACTGTCTCTCCAGACTTTTCCCAGTTTAGTCATGGCACTCTTAGCTATCTGAATACGCCTTATGATCTCCCTGTCGCAGTTTCCGTCGTCAGTGATGAGGGAGCCAAGATAAATGAGATCATTGACACGATCTTATCCTTGCAGGTCTGCAGATTTTGTCAGAGTTTGTTCACGGTCAACTGTCATCAATTTGGTCTTGGCTTTATTTATTCGCAAGCCAAGTTTGAGACTTTCGTTCTCAATACGGCTGAATAAAATGGCCATCTCCTCTTCGCTGGTAGCGACAAGGGTTGTATCGTCGGCGTATCTAAGGTTACTGATCTTCCTACCTCCCACCGACAGACCTCCTTCCCATGTATCCAAAGCGGCTCGGATAATATGTTCGCCGTAGATGTTAAAAAGTTTGGGGGATAGAATACAACCCTGGCGAACGCCGCGTTCTGGTCGGAAAGGATTCGACATCTGATCTTCGAGTCGAATTCTAGCACTACTCTCAGCGTATAAGTTCTGAATGAGATAAGTTAGATGAGTGGGAACTCCCATATCGACAAGAATATCAAGCATGGATTGCCATCTCACGCAGTCGAAGGCTTTGGAGTAGTCTATGAAACATAGCACTGCCGGCTTGTTGTACTCGCGGCATTTCTCGATAATCTGGCGCATGTTGAAGATTTGCTCGCGCGTTCCGCGACCAGCAACAAAACCAGCCTGCTCCGCCGGAATTTGCCTATCGAGATAGTGAGACAAACGATCGTTGATGATTCGCAACATGATTTTACTGGCGTGTGATATGATCGATAATGTTCTATAGTTACTACATTGGCGAGTGGAGCCTTTTTTGTGTAGAGGGACAACAATTGATTCTACCCAATCCTTTGGCCATTGTCCAGTTCTCCACACTTTAAGGCAAATGTAGTGGAGTGCTTTGATGCCTTTGGACCCGAGCGACTTCAACAGGTTCGCAGGAATGCCATCCGCTCCCACTGCATTGTTTTTCAGCTTATGAACTGCGTGCTCAACTTCACTGAGAAGGATATCCGGTTCTCTCTCGTGACCTTCCCATCGGCGCACCAAAGGCTGAGTGTCTTCCTTGTAGAGCTGTTCGGTATACACTCTCCAGCGTTCCAGGACTTTATCGATTTCGTTTATCGGTTACTTCGTCTAGACTACTAATTATTTAGCTAATTTTCATTTTAATATACCCAAAAAATCAAAAATATTCTGGCTGGGGTAACATTACCGCAGCCAGATATGTTTTTGACAAATAACTAAAAAACTATCAGCAGAACAAATTCAAAAATATGCGCAACAATTACAGAAGCTGGACAACTAATTATCTATAACACTCGAATGACGATATTCGACATTTTCTGGCTGGGGTAACGCATACGTTTTTGTTTGTTAGGGAATACTTAAGAGGTGGTCCCATATAATTTTTATCAAAATTGAATGAAAATCAATAAAAACTAAAAAATCATTGCAAAATGGTAATTGTTACGATTGAAATCGGTTTTTATAACGTGTTCAGCGTTCTCAATAATATGTATTAGGTAACTATGTTGCTAGGGGTCGTCCATTAATCACGTAAGGCTCAAAAGGGAGGGGTTCAGAAAAAATCACGAAATATCACAAAGGGGGAGGGGGTTTATTTTTTCGTTGATCGCGCGATTTTTACAGTAATTTCCAAACGTCGCGTCGGACTGTTGTTGTTATGTTATATTGTTTTTAACTCTTCCCAAGATTCGAAACAACCTGCAACCTTAATGTCTGTCTGAAATTTTTATCACGGTGCTTAATTTTCCAGAATTAAATTACATTATACTTGTATTTAAAGATACCAAAAAAACACGTGATTTTGGGTAGGGGGTGGGGGGTAGTCTAAAACCTCACCACGTATCACCAGGGGGGGAGGGGGATCTAAAGTTGCTAAAAAACATCACTTGATTAATGAACGGCCCCCTAAAAGTATATTGCTATTAGTTACTTAAGATTTTCATCAAATTAGCAGTGTAAAACCTCTAACAACTGTTAATTAAAATCCACTAATAAACCCAAACCCTATAAAATATAATGAAATTAATATTGCACATATAAATAAATACGAACCTGTGCTTCGCTATCAACTTTCAATTGTTCCGAAGACAGAAGTGTAATAAGCTGAGACAAAGGGAGATCCAGTAACTCATCACCGCTAGCAACAATATTCCAGTTTGCTTGTGCGTGGTCCAAAGCTTCATTCGCTAACTCTCTGCAATTGTGGGCCTCTGCAAATCTACAACAAAATCGTAATATGTCACCACCCCTTCCATGTTGTCTATCGTTTTTTGATATATCTCATTCAAGATATTTACAATATTATACAAAAATAAACATATTCTGACAAACAAATTAATAGAGCATTTGTAATTAAAAAAGGAATTGAACATTTTAATTACCTAAAGATGCCTAGAGCATTTGAAGGATGAAGCTCCCTTCTCAAGAACTCACCACAGCCGGTGACAAGCTCTCGTAGCTGCAGCATGTCTGCTGCGATAAGCAGATGCTGCACTGTGCTCTTATCTATTACTATTTCACCTAAAATATTATAAAACAATCTAATAAATAATAACACCAATTTTTGTTTTTTATCTTAAAATATAGTCTATTAAAAATAAAAAAATATTGTGAAATTTTTTTTTTGATACGTTTGATAGTTTCCGAGATACTGAATTATTTAGGTGGGCAAGTGACGCGGGGTCGCCGCCCGCTGCTGTGACATCACTAGACAACGGTCGCACTGTATGCCAAGAACCCTTCGAATCGTACATTTTAAGCTAATAGTAGAGAGGCCGATTCGTCAAAAGTGCTTTATTTACGAAGTTCGTAGGACCGAACAGTATTATAGCGACAACTGGTACCGTTGGAATCAGCGTGGCCTACTGATGCTCAAACCACTTGTTGTCGCTTTCTAAAGTGGTGGAGTGAGTATCTATGACGTAATCAAAATGGCGGCTGAACGGTTTGGTTTTTCAATATTTTCTCGAAAACCACTAAGTTTTATCCTATGTGTGTGGTATCATTTGAAAGCTATTAAAAAGACCTACAAATAACATGCATGCACTTACTGTCGTAAATATTCAATTTACGGAGCTACATTGAAAAAACTGATTTTTTTCGATAAGACTGTGTGTTAATTCTTAAAATAAGTCGAAAAGTAAGGGGTTTATCAAAAATTTGGTTATTATCTTTTTTGTAGAGCGGTTCCTAAGGAATTCAAAAATGTACATGTCAAAGTTATACAATAAGTATTTTTGAACCAAGAGCCAAATACAAGACGCAAGTCGTAAAAACAAAAAACGAAATCGGCAAGCTTTGTTTAGCTATAACTATACTATGTCTGTGGTATCATTTAAAAGCTACTGAAAACCTTCTGGTTTAATGCGAATTGCGTGGTCGCGTCGATCACGCAGGTTAACTGACCACATTCGCGGTCATAACATGGATGGGTTTTACTATTATTAGCACTTATCCCGAGCGTTTCCTTGATTTGTAAAGTACGTTTGAGCGTTGATGCCGGCTTTTATCACTAGATGGTAGGTTTAGCCGTGTCAGAGGCCTTATGGGTGGTTTGGAAACTTCTGACACTGGGGCTGGCCACTAGCCCATGACCTCCACCAGTTTCGACCTGGACCATTCTGTGAAGTATAGCCTAACCATGCCTTCCCGTGCTACGAGACGGAACCCGTGCTTTTGTAGTGTACATGATATAGGTACATTGTTAAAGTGAAAAACTTACAATTTAAGGATTAGTTGCTTCTTTATCCTTTCAAATGACTGCAAAAATATCATTGAGTTTATTTGTTTCACTGAATGCAAAAATAACATATACCTAGTTTATTTATTCAAATTACTGCAAAAAAACTTTAGAAGTAGGTATACGAAACCGCACTTCACGCCGCCGCACCGAGGTCAACGCACTTTACTGGCTACATCGCCACACCACAAAGTATACATAAGAGAGTGTCCGCTCAATACAAACCACTAAAATCCTAAGCATATACGTGCTTATAAACGTATACATTCAATACGTTAGACGACATAGATAATTTGAGGCCATCTATGTTCCAGCAAGTTAAAGCGCTTGAGAAACTGCCACCATCGAAACATGTTCTGGAGGTACACCTTAAAAGGGCAAATTACCAAGCATTTTGTTGGCATACTGCTGATTTGCCAATCCAGAATTTACCTAAACCCACTGATAATGGCTGGAAGTTAGAAGATAGGCAACTACGTCCGATTACATCGTTGCAAGAGCCTATCACTCTTAAAAAATTGGAATTAATTTCTTGTAAATGCAAGACAGGATGCAGAACATCCCGTTGTAGATGTGCTGAACGGAAACAAAAATGCATGGAGGATATTTGTCATAACGGTGACCAATGTTTCAATCAGTTCAATTATATCTACCTATCTATCAGCCGAAATACGTCCACTGCTGGATAAAGGCCTCCCCCAAGGATTTCCACACCGACCGGTCCTGTGCGACTCGCGTCCAGCGGCTTCCTGCAACCTTTACCAAGTCGTCGGTCCACCGAGTCGGAGGCCTGCCCACACTGCGTCTTCCGGTGCGCGGTCGCCATTCGAGAACTTTACTGCCCCAACAGCCATCTGTTCTACGAGCTATTTGCCCTGCCCATTGCCACTTAAATCTAGCGATTCTGAGAACTATGTCGGTAACTTTAGTTCTCCTACGTATTTCCTAATTTCTGATTCGATCACGTAGGGAAACACCAAGCATAGCACGCTCCATCGCCCTTTGAGTGACTTTGAGCCTTCTTATGAGGCCCATAGTAAGCAACCATGTCTCGGAACCATATGTCATCACTGGCAACACACACTGGTCAAAGACTTTAGTCTTGAGACACTGCGGTATTTTGGACGTGAAGATATTGCGAAGCTTCCCGAGTGCTGCCCAGCCGAGTTGGATTCGACGATTGATCTCTTTCTCGAAGTTGGACCTACCTAACTGGACTGTTTGTCCCAGATATACATACTCGTCAACAACTTCGAGTGTAGAGTCTCCAACCTTCAGAGGAGTGGGTGCAACACGGACGTTTGACATGATTTTTGTCTTATCCATGTTCATTTTAAGACCCACTTGTTGGGAGACTACTGAGTCCTTCGAGCATTACGCCTAGGTCCTCCAAGGTCTCAGCTATGATCACGATATCGTCAGCAAATCGAAGGTGAGTGATGTACTCGATATTGATGTTAAAGCCGAGTCCTCTCCAGTCCAGAAGCTTGAAAACGTCTTCCAGTGCAGCGGCGAACAGTTTTGGAGATATAACGTCTCCCTGTCTCACCCCACGCTGCAGCCGGATAGGTTTCGAATTCTGATCCTGGAGGTGGACCGACATGGTGGCGTTGTCATACAAATACTTCAACACTTCGATGTATCGATAATCAATTTGGCACCGTTGGAGAGACTGCAACACAGCCCAGATCTCGATCGAATCAAAGGCTTTCTCATAGTCCACAAACGCCAAGCATAGTGGCCGATTATTCTCTTCGGTCTTCTGTATAATCTGCCGCAGCGTATGTATGTGGTCTATGGTACTGAAGCCTTTTCGGAAACCGGCTTGTTCGGGAGGCTGGAAGTCGTCAAACCTGCGTGCGAGACGATTCGTAATGACTCTCGAAAACAGCTTGTAGAAATGGCTCAGGAGTGAGATGGGTCTGTAGTTCTTCAGCAGAGTCTCATCACTCTTCTTGAAGAAGAGCACCACCACACTCCTGTAGGCGTTCGTCCCTCGAGCATGACGGAATTGAATAGCTTCTGAAGAGCTATAAGTACCGGTTCTCCACCTGCTTTCAGAAGCTCAGCCGTAATTCCATCATCACCGGTGCCTTGTTGTTCTTAAGCTGTTTGAGAGCTAGTCTAATCTCGCACAGGCTGACGTCTGGGATATCTTCGGTATAGTGTCGGGTCAATCCGGCTCTCGGGTCTTCAGCCAGATTGCTGACAGGTAAGCGTGTAGTCGTGTATAATTGTCCGTAGAACTTCTCAACCTCTTCCAACAGCTCGGGCTTGGACGATACGACTCTGCCATCCTCGGTCTTCAGCTTTGTCAGTTGGCTTTGACCAGCAGACAGACCCCTTGCGAATAGTTTTGACCCTTTATTGCGCTCGATAGCCTCTTTAATACGATTGGTATCAAATTGGCGTATATCGCGGGTCAAGGACTTGGAGATCTGTTTGTTAAGTCGACGATACTGACAAGCATCTTCAGAGGATTTCAGAATCAGGCTTCGTCTTTTCTCCATGAGCTTGCTGGTGAGGTCCGAGATACGAGATGTTCTTTTTAAACGGCTGGCTTTGAAGGCCTTATTCCCAGCCGTTTGGGCAATTTCCATGAACCTGTCGTTATAATTGTCCACATTTTTGCATTCTCCTAGGCATTCGAAGAAGTTGTGCAACTGGAGTTGAAAGCTTTCGGGGTTTTGGAGTTGGATAGGCGCTGGTCAGAGCGTGGACTTCACAAGTCGACATCTTTCTAGCTTTGTTTTTAGATTCAATGTGCCTCTTACCATTCGGTGATCGCTTCCTGTCTTCAGCGAGTTGATCACAGAGACATCATTGAATATTTGCCTTTTTGTCGACAAGATGAAGTCAATCTCATTTTTTACTACGCCATTGGGATGCAGCCATATCCACATGCGCTGTTTTGGCTTTTTGAAGAAAGAGTTCATCATGAAGAGGCCCTCCTTCTCCATAAAGCCGGCCAGCAGCTTACCCCGCGCATTCCTCTCTCAGTATCCAGTTCAATTACACTGAAGAAAATCTAGATTTGCTGTAAAGTAGGATGTATAGTTTTATTAGTTAATTATAACCTACTTAATATTTGATTTTATCTGTCAAAACGTTATCCATATAATAACTTAAGTATGTTAAGTGTTAGAAAAAAAAATATGATAGTTCTTCTTAATGTATAAATACAAATCTGCCTTTTTTAACAACGTATACCCGTATAATACAGTAATTGACGGCTTGTTTGTAGTAACTGGTTTTTTTTTTTTTCAATAGATAATCAATAAAATCCGACAGTGGTAAAATAGAATAGAATAGTTATAATTTTGTGATAAACGTTCAAATGTGCTTTGCGATTCACGGAAACGCCCGAGCTAAATGCCACTACTATGCTACAAACCCATCCTGGCTATGACCTTGAATATGGTTAGTTAACCTACTTGATCGATGTGACCATGCAATCCGTATTAAACCAGAAGGTTTTAGTAGCTTTTAAATGATACCACAGACATAGTATAGTTAAACAGAGCTTGCCGATTTCGTATTTTGTTTTTACGACTTGCGTCTTGTTATTGGCTCTTGGTTCAAAAATACTTATTGTATAACTTTGAAATGTACATTTTTGAATTCCTTAGTAACCGCTCTACAAAAAAGATAATAACCAAATTTTTGATAAACCCCTTACTTTTCGACTTATATTAAGAATTAACACACAGTCTTATCGAAAAAAGTCAGTTTTTTCAATGTAGCTCCGTAAATAGAATATTTACGACAGTAAGTGCATACATGTTATTTGTAGGTCTTTTCAATAGCTTTCAAATGATATAACACACATAGGATAAAACTTAGTGGTTCTCGAGAAAATATTGAAAAACCAAACCGTTCAGCCGCCATCTTGATTACGTCATAGATACTCACTCCACCACTTTAGAAAGCGACAACAAGTGGTTTGATAATCAGTAGACCACGCTGATTCCAACGGTACCAGTTGTCGCTATAATACTGCTCGGTCCTACGAAAATTGCCGTTTTTCCAATTGGCCTCTCTACTATAAGCTTAGAGATCGATGCGTTTCGATATTCTAAATACTAGAAAAAAGCTCCCGAGTGTCAATTATTTCTAGTTTTTGAGAAAAAAAAACAAAGTTGGTCGATATGTGTTATTTAGAAAATACAAAGAAATATTTTTTCCGGGATAAACTATACGTCCGTAAAGCTGTTTACGTCAAGTTATAGAGCGTTTAAAACAACATTTATTGATATGTACCGCTAGTCGAAAAGGCAAGCGTAACGTGAAAAAAGATTTTTTTTCCTTTTAACGCTTTTTTTTAATAATATTTTAAGTTAGTAGCACCCAGAAATCTACTTAGAATGTAGAGAATTAAGTTGTGCGTCGTCACAAAAAAACGCAACTGTTAATACCGTGGAATATCGGAGATACTCGTTAATATGTTAAGTTGACTGAACATTTTGACTAGCAATATTTTAATTAAATTTTTGCTATAAGTTTTTTTTATGGCAGAGGTGGCAAACGAGCAGACGGATCACCGGATGGTTAGCGATTACCGCCGCCCATAGACACCCGCAACACCAGAGGAGTCACAAGTGCGTTGCCGGCCTTTAAAAATTGAATTGAAAATTAGATTCAATTAGGCGCAGTAAACAATATCAAAAATAATACATTATTGAGCAATCAAATAGAAAATGAAATAAATTAAATTACATACATATTAATTAAAAATAAATTAATTAATCAAAAAATAAATAATACAATAAATACATTTAAAAAACTACAATAAAAAAATTAAATAAATCATTTTGATTAGCAAGTGTAGGTATACAGGATGTAACAAAATTGGTATAGGACCCGTTAACTGCGGATTCTACTCATCGATCGTACTGAACAATTTTTGATCTACGAGTTTGCTTAAATCGCAAAAAAAAATTGTGGACTCTCCATACAAAAATGGCTAAACAGATTGAATGAAAGTCAAAAATTTTTCGATCGATCGACGCATCGATCTCTAAGCTTAGCTTAAAATGTCCGATCCGAAGGGTCCTTGGCATACAGTGGATCGCACAGTGCGCGCCCCGCTCCCTATCTTATGTATGAAGTTTGCGTTGAAAATGTTAAAAATTACGAATCCACAAACTAGAAAATCATGCTTGTGTCGAAGAGCTTAAATACAACTACCAATATACCCGAAAAGTTATTTTTTATTGTTACATTTGAACCTAAAAGTCAAAAGAAATGAAAGTCTGATGAAAAGGCTGATCCACCCAGATACCTTCTGTAACCTTCTCTTTATCTTATAATTTTTACGTTCAGTTACGTCGTGGCCGTAGCTATTTCTAGCCGATCTAAAATAAAATAAATTAACTCATACACATCAAAAATAAAAACCGGACAAGTGCGAGTCTGACTCACGCGCCGAGGGTTTTGTCCATACAAACAAACAATATTGTAAATTAACTTATTTAAAGATTTATAGATAACTTCTTGTAGATTTTCCTGTAATATATATGCGAAGATCTATTTTCTGTATATATTTTTTAAGTTTTATGCCCAGTTTTCGGAAATAAGGAGTGAGGGGCATGGTAAATTTTCGTTTATTTTCTTTATTAATTTAAAAAAATATGTTTGAAATCCTTACAATACGCCCTTTCATTTGATGTTACAGGGTAGGTATTTATAGTAAAAAATATATGTTATTTTGTTGGTTCTAATTTGTGATAGTTACATGTCCTTGTTTGGGTCACAGTAACCTATATGTGTATCAAGTTTTAACTGAATCGGTCCGGTAGATTCCAAGCAATTTGGCTGTGACAGACGGACAGACGGACAGACTGACACACGGGTGATCATAACTTTTTTCCCTTTTTGGTGCGGAACTCTTAAAATAAAATAAAAACACTTATATTATAACCTTAAAAATATAAAACTTTGTAAACTTTAGCCTTTGTGCACCTATACTATTCTTTTAATTTCTGTTATGTGGTTTTATTGTACAATAAAGAGTTAACAAACGAACAAACAAACAAACAAAACCTTAAAAATATTTATAAAACGCATTATATTAAAAAGGAAATTAATATGAAAGGTTAAGTATACCTGACACATTCCCTCTCATATTAGCTTAAGTATAATCGCCTCCATCCTAATATGTATCAACCTACTTTTGAAAACCATATTTATAGGTTCAGTGTTAAGGTTAAGGTAAGGTTAATTTTGATAGTTTCTTGTTACATTACGTATTAAAATACCAAATGTAATATATAATAAAAACTACGTGGGCACAATAACTCAATATTGTTTTTAATAGGACCCACCCTGTTACAAATACGCATTCTTCAGGTAAATATCAAATTTATAAGTTTCATTATTACCTACATTTTTAAATACTAGTAATGAAAAATAGGTATGTTGGTATTTATAGGTATTAGCAGATTTGTGATAAACAAGAAAAAAATGTTAAGTTATACTTTTGCTTTTGTAATCCTCGCGTCTCGGCAGCCGCGGTTAAGAAATCGGAGTTATTTGAGAAATAGTAGGCTTTAAGGCAAGTTATCAGATTTCTCAATCATTTTTTTAAAATCGTCATCTATTATACTTGTAACACTACTGTAACACCGATTCACATAAAAAAAACTTCAGTTTGAAAGGTTATTGTTGGCGAACATAGGGAACATCCGATAGCAATGTATGAGGGACACATTACGGTGAGAGCGGCGCGTTGTCTTATGGCGTCACGCGCGCTTGGCGCGCCCGCGCGAAGTATTTGATAAGGGCGGAAACTAAAATTATCGTAACTTCAAAACTACTCGCTTGATTTAAATGAAACAAAAATAAGTGTATTTCTAGACATTTAGACTACACGGTCATAAAGTTTCAAGTGATTTAGCGGACACATTAACATTCTTCGCCTTACTTTCATATTAGATTAAATTGTTTTGTTCGTTTATTACTAGCTTGTGCCCGCGGCTTCGCCCGCGTAGACTAAAAAAACGGTCACACTGTCCTATTATAATCTATAAAACATTGAAATAGTAAAGTCTGTTTATTCATCCGGAATTAATCTCAAAAATAACTGAGCCGAGAGGAGAGTATGCATCGAAGGGGCCAATCTAAGGAGTTGAAGAAGACGTCAAAAAGGGAAGGAAAGGGACTGTCCGCGGAGCGGAATTAGTTGAGTTTCAGAGCAGAAAGGTTTTGTCGAAGGGTAGTGAATTGAGAAACTAAGGGGGCATCAGAAACAGAAGGATGTTTTCTGGAGATTTTAGACGTTATGTAAGTAGAAGATTTGACATGTTGACTTTTTGACATATTGACCATTTCCCATTTTTTCGTTTCGAAATTATGTCATTGTGATGTTTCGAAGACTCGAAGCTTCGACGTTGTGAAATTGTGACATTTTGATATTTTGAGATATTGATATTTTAAGATTTTGATGATTTGATGTTTTGATATTTTGATATACTGATATTTTGAAATTTTGATATTTTGACAGTTTGACCGTTTGACAGTTTGATATTTCGATATTTCGACACTTTGACTTTTAGACATTTTGACAGTTGAGATATTTCGACATTTGATTTCCAATGTTTCGCAATTTGGATATTTCGACATTTCGATATTTTGTTATTTCGATATTAAATATTTCGACGTTTCGACATTATTACATCCGTATACTGAAGTTTCGATGTTTTTTCATTTTGTTATTTATTGTTTTAAGTTTCTAGACCTATAGGTTTGGCCTGCGCATTGATATTACCCTTTTCAACCCTCACTTTCACTCCCTCATGAGGCGAACTATAAAAGATATTCAACTTAAGTTTCATCATTTGTTTTTAGAAATAGTTATGCCAAGTGATTACACGCAAAAAATTGACTCTCTCATACAAATTTACACCCCCATTTTAACCCCTTTAGAGGGTGAATTTTACAAAACGCTTTCTTAGTGGGTGTCTCCGTTATATGTATAAAGAACGCCTATGAAAAATTACAAATGTCTATACCCAAGGGATTGGCCTGTGCGTTGACATTACATATTTCAACCCCCTGTATCACCCCCTGAGAGGGTGAATTTCGAAGAACCCTTTCTTAATAGATGCCTGCGTTATATGAAGAACCTTATGTTGAAGTTTTAAGTTTTTAGACCCATAGGTTTGTCCTGTGCATTGACATTACCCATTTCAACCCTCACTTTCACACCCTCTCGGGGCGAACATGAAAATACATTTTACACACGTTTTATCAATTGTTTTTAAGCGTAGTAGTAGAGTTTCAAGTTGAAACGCGCATATAATTAAACTTTTTCCATACAAAATTCCAACCCCATTTTAACCCTTTCAGGGGGTGAATTTTGAAAGCCCCTTCCTTGGTGGATACCTCCATTTTATAAGGAAACTCTGCAAAATTTTAAGTTTCTTAGACCCAGGGATTGGCCTGTACTTTGCCATAAAATCTTCCACCCCCATTTTAACCACTTCATAGAGTGAATTTTGAGAAACCCTTCCTTACTGGATGCCTCCGTTCTATAAGGAAACTCTGTGCAAAATTTTAAGTTTCTAGACTCAAGGGTTTGGCCTGTACTTTCCCATACAAACTGCCACCCCCATTTTAACCTCTACAGAGGGTGAATTTTGAATAATTTTTCTTTAGTGGCTGCCTCCGTTCTATAAGGAAACTCTGTGCAAAATTTCAAGTTTACCCCTAGATCTCATAAGGAACCTACTTGCCAAATTTGGAATCTCTAAATCCAGGGGTTTGGCCTGTGCGTTGATTTATCTACTTTGGACCCCCGTTTCACCCCCTTAGAGGGTGAGTTTAAAAAATCCTTTCTTAGTGCACCCCTAGACCTCATAAGGAACCTACACGCCAAATTTGGAAACTCTAGACTCAGCAGTTTGGGCTGTGCGTTGACATGTCAGTCAGTCAGTCAGTTTCTTTTTTTAAGTATATATATATATGTAGATAGGATCAACTGAAACTAATTAAAGTTGGACTTCTGTTGATGAAACAGAATATATTTTCACAAACAGTCTTGAGTCTATAGACAATTTGGAAAAAAAATTGGACACCCATACTAAGTAGATTCCTTAACCCACTTCCCTGGGATCCCAGCAAAAACTTATTCGGTTTCATCAATAGAAGCCCAATTTTAACCTCGTAAGGCCCGAGCTAAATTTAGGCAGGTAGTCATTGTGGCCCAACATCCTAAAAATAGGTCATAATGGCTGCGGCCCAGGTTTCATTATTATTATGCAAAAAGTTACCTAAACTCTGCAACTCAAATGTGATATTTCTATACAATGTTATAGGAATGCAATAGTAAATGATAAAGTGGAAAACGACCAAATTTTACAAGTCCTAATTTTAGGACATTGGGTGTTTATTCCAACAGAAAAAGCCACAAACTTTTATTTAAAATACTATAGAAAGTATTTAAGTTTGTTTTACTACGTTTCTTTTGCTTTTTTTATGTGATAGAGATTTTTATCTTTTAAATTATTTTGACTTGTATTTAAATTAAAGACCAATTGCATGAAATTAGTTTTTTTTATAAAATACAAAAGCTTTAAATTTGTACCAAAGTTTGTAATTTTTAAACATAATGAATATTAGTTAATATTTATACAATTAAAGGACACGTTTCATTTTAGGCCTCGGCACTGTACAGAGTAAGAAAAATATAAAAAATATAGACTTTCTAGGAAAAATTATGAAAAAAATATTAGAGGCAGGGTTGCGTGGTACAAGCGTAATGTTTTGTCAACACTTTTTACAGTCTATATGGTAACACTGAGCCTTGCAATGGTGGGTCACGTTCAGAAATTACGGCTTCGTCCACATATTCCTCGGATGCTTTCTCTGACTCATGACTAAACTGAACACCCTTCTGAGTTCTGACATTGGTGTACGATTTTAAAAATCTGCAGATACAAACAAACAAACATACTCTTTCACAAACATACAGCCGGTTTACCAAATTACTTGTTGGACAACTAAATTATTAATTTTGTTTAAGGTATGTTCAAAATCTAGTTTTTGAACATAAAAATGGTCAAAATTAACATTTCTTCGTCATGTTGGGTGATTTAATTAATATTTTACTTTGAAATTTATATTATATTATTAATTTAATTTTACTTTGACATTTCACATTATATTATTAATTTAATTTTACTATTTTACTTTGACAATTTATATTATGAATTCTGATATGTAACATTTTTATTTAATATTTGAATCTAATTTACTTTCTGACAATCATGTCACACTTTGACATTTTATTATTATATTTATTGTAATGTAAATATGAATTTGGTGACAAGAAATAAATTATCTTATCTAATTTATGTGTTGTGATTGTTAAATCTGAGAATCTATGTAGATGTACGTCGCAACAGAGGTAAATCACAGGAAATGTACAATTAGAAAAGACTATGATTGTAATGATCTATCTATGGTGTTTTGTACAAAGACCAGGCCTAAGCTCCATAGTCCCGTGAAACGTCTCCTTTGTGTGTACAATTCCAAGTAATTATAAACTTTCTGACAGAAATAATATGTTTTTTTATAAATTTCAACATCAAATACCTATCTCAAGGTTATTCTATAATCTTTATCTTTATTATTTATTTATTTATTATTATTTATCATTAGTAGGTATTATAGTAGTACCTATCCTAATTTTATGCCATACCAACTATATTAACTTTTGCAACAAAAGCCCAGCGACCTATTTAAAGACATACATTTTTGGGCTAACAAATCCACATGAAATCAACGTGATCGAGATAAAACTTATTGCAGAAGGTTAATATACTTACTAAACTTACCAATGCATTATACAAAATTACGCGAAATGCAAAGATTTCAGAAAAAGAAAACAATTAACTTACTATGTCGTCCCAATGCAACTAAGTTGTCCAGATTTCATATAAAAAATACAGTATTTTTTTTGAAACATCAAAATGCATTTTTGTGACATTAAAATGCGTTTTTAAAAGCTGAATCTATGATTCTTTCGGAAATGGTGCCAATATTCAAATCTCAATACGAGTTAGAAAATTATGTCCTAATCTTAGGTTGTTGGTTTTTATACGGCGATTTGAAAATCTTAATTGGGTCTGAACTACTACTAAACCTATGTCCTAAAAATAGGATGTTGGGCCTTATGAGGTTAATTAGTTGGAGAAAGTTGTTCAGTTACATAGTTAGAAACCCTAGTTTGAATAGTTAAGATAGTTAGTGAGACTTAAAAATTACCTGTGTAAATGAAGTCTATGATCATTGGGAGAATATCAGGGGGGACATTCGGAAGAGCCACATAGTTTTTCTGGCTCTCCTCCAGACCAACACTGAACATGGCATCGAAATAAGCACAGCTTGCTGCCAGCACCACTCGGTGAGCCTTTAAATGAAACATGCGAAGTAGATATAGTTCGCGTCACGTAAAAAGAGCGCTGGCTGGCGTTCCGAGGATGTACTCTGACAGCAACTGTGTAGTTCCCTCTCTTTCACACTTACGCGATTTATATTATGCTATCCTGTTGTCAGAGTAAACTTGATGTGACCTCGGAACGCCCGCCAGCGCTCTTTTTACGTGACGCGAGCTGTACAAGACTTGGAAAACCATACTAATTTCACAACATGCTATATAAGAGCATCAAATCCGTACTAACCTTTACCCTTGTTTTTCCTGATATCAGATCAATGTCACAGAATCTACCGTCTCTTTTGAAAGTATGAAGATTTAATGAAATTTTGTTGGAATATTCACGACTCTTGTAGGGTCTGGACCCATCTTTGCCTGGGCACTTGTCATAAATATTTGAAGACATGGTTATTCCCTCAGAACTACACTCAGACTGTTCCATGAATTATATTATTCACTGGTACTTTCACATGCAACCACAGAGTAATTAGATAGATTTTCAAAAATTATTTTTTCCGGCAATGTTTAAATTATACATGGAGATTGTTTTGATGAGTGACGATATATTCAAGAGTCTGAAAGATAGTATCCTGTAGAGTGAATGGGTGAGTGGCAGCTGCAAGACCAGGACAACCCTCCGTATGACCTCAACCCAGAGAATATTGGCTCAACCACTGAACTACCAGCTCCAACTCAAACACACTACCTAACCACGGAAACCATAAAAAACGCAGGAACAACTTCCGTCAACAAACCGCTGCCGTCAACACGTACTTATGTACTCATATTGTTCATTGCCCTGTCTACAGGATAACACATCACTGGTCTGGGGACTCTGGACGTGCTCAGCAGAGTTTAATGTACCACTATTAATCTTGTTTTTTTATGTGGTGCCTTGTCTTGTCAGGATAACAGATCACTCATCTGAGGACTCTGGACGTATTTAAGTTTCATTTATACAGAACAGACCATCACAGTATCATATCCATTTGTAAACCACAGACTATATACTATTCAAAGAGAATATAATCAAAGAGAATATAATCACCTTATAATCACTACGTTTAAGAGTGCGCACCAAAGAGAATATAGTAGAGAGGCCAATTGGAAAAACGGCAATTTTCGTAGGACCGAGCAGTATTATAGCGACAACTGGTACCGTTGGAATCAGCGTGGTCTACTGATTATCAAACCACTTGTTGTCGCTTTCTAAAGTGGTGGAGTGAGTATCTATGACGTAATCAAGATGGCGGCTGAACGGTTTGGTTTTTCAATATTTTCTCGAGAACCACTAAGTTTTATCCTAAGTGTGTTATATCATTTGAAAGCTATTGAAAAGACCTACAAATAACATGTATGCACTTACTGTCGTAAATATTCTATTTACGGAGCTACATTGAAAAAACTGACTTTTTTCGATAAGACTGTGTGTTAATTCTTAATATAAGTCGAAAAGTAAGGGGTTTATCAAAAATTTGGTTATTATCTTTTTTGTAGAGCGGTTACTAAGGAATTCAAAAATGTACATTTCAAAGTTATACAATAAGTATTTTTGAACCAAGAGCCAATAACAAGACGCAAGTCGTAAAAACAAAATACGAAATCGGCAAGCTCTGTTTAACTATACTATGTCTGTGGTATCATTTAAAAGCTACTAAAACCTTCTGGTTTAATACGGATTGCATGGTCACATCGATCAAGTAGGTTAACTAACCATATTCAAGGTCATAGCCAGGATGGGTTTGTAGCATAGTAGTGGCATTTAGCTCGGGCGTTTCCGTGAATCGCAAAGCACATTTGAACGTTTATCACAAAATTATAACTATTCTATTCTATTTTACCACTGTCGGATTTTATTGATTATCTATTGAAAAAAAAAAACCAGTTACTACAAACAAGCCGTCAATTACTGTATTATACGGGTATACGTTGTTAAAAAAGGCAGATTTGTATTTATACATTAAGAAGAACTATCATATTTTTTTTTCTAACACTTAACATACTTAAGTTATTATATGGATAACGTTTTGACAGATAAAATCAAATATTAAGTAGGTTATAATTAACTCATAAAACTATACATCCTACTTTACAGCAAATCTAGATTTTCTTCAGTGTAATTGAACTGGATACTGAGAGAGGAATGCGCGGGGTAAGCTGCTGGCCGGCTTTATGGAGAAGGAGGGCCTCTTCATGATGAACTCTTTCTTCAAAAAGCCAAAACAGCGCATGTGGATATGGCTGCATCCCAATGGCGTAGTAAAAAATGAGATTGACTTCATCTTGTCGACAAAAAGGCAAATATTCAATGATGTCTCTGTGATCAACTCGCTGAAGACAGGAAGCGATCACCGAATGGTAAGAGGCACATTGAATCTAAAAACAAAGCTAGAAAGATGTCGACTTGTGAAGTCCACGCTCTGACCAGCGCCTATCCAACTCCAAAACCCCGAAAGCTTTCAACTCCAGTTGCACAACTTCTTCGAATGCCTAGGAGAATGCAAAAATGTGGACAATTATAACGACAGGTTCATGGAAATTGCCCAAACGGCTGGGAATAAGGCCTTCAAAGCCAGCCGTTTAAAAAGAACATCTCGTATCTCGGACCTCACCAGCAAGCTCATGGAGAAAAGACGAAGCCTGATTCTGAAATCCTCTGAAGATGCTTGTCAGTATCGTCGACTTAACAAACAGATCTCCAAGTCCTTGACCCGCGATATACGCCAATTTGATACCAATCGTATTAAAGAGGCTATCGAGCGCAATAAAGGGTCAAAACTATTCGCAAGGGGTCTGTCTGCTGGTCAAAGCCAACTGACAAAGCTGAAGACCGAGGATGGCAGAGTCGTATCGTCCAAGCCCGAGCTGTTGGAAGAGGTTGAGAAGTTCTACGGACAATTATACACGACTACACGCTTACCTGTCAGCAATCTGGCTGAAGACCCGAGAGCCGGATTGACCCGACACTATACCGAAGATATCCCAGACGTCAGCCTGTGCGAGATTAGACTAGCTCTCAAACAGCTTAAGAACAACAAGGCACCGGTGATGATGGAATTACGGCTGAGCTTCTGAAAGCAGGTGGAGAACCGGTACTTATAGCTCTTCAGAAGCTATTCAATTCCGTCATGCTCGAGGGACGAACGCCTACAGGAGTGTGGTGGTGCTCTTCTTCAAGAAGAGTGATGAGACTCTGCTGAAGAACTACAGACCCATCTCACTCCTGAGCCATTTCTACAAGCTGTTTTCGAGAGTCATTACGAATCGTCTCGCACGCAGGTTTGACGACTTCCAGCCTCCCGAACAAGCCGGTTTCCGAAAAGGCTTCAGTACCATAGACCACATACATACGCTGCGGCAGATTATACAGAAGACCGAAGAGAATAATCGGCCACTATGCTTGGCGTTTGTGGACTATGAGAAAGCCTTTGATTCGATCGAGATCTGGGCTGTGTTGCAGTCTCTCCAACGGTGCCAAATTGATTATCGATACATCGAAGTGTTGAAGTATTTGTATGACAACGCCACCATGTCGGTCCACCTCCAGGATCAGAATTCGAAACCTATCCGGCTGCAGCGTGGGGTGAGACAGGGAGACGTTATATCTCCAAAACTGTTCGCCGCTGCACTGGAAGACGTTTTCAAGCTTCTGGACTGGAGAGGACTCGGCTTTAACATCAATATCGAGTACATCACTCACCTTCGATTTGCTGACGATATCGTGATCATAGCTGAGACTTTGGAGGACCTAGGCGTAATGCTCGAAGGACTCAGTAGTCTCCCAACAAGTGGGTCTTAAAATGAACATGGATAAGACAAAAATCATGTCAAACGTCCGTGTTGCACCCACTCCTCTGAAGGTTGGAGACTCTACACTCGAAGTTGTTGACGAGTATGTATATCTGGGACAAACAGTCCAGTTAGGTAGATCCAACTTCGAGAAAGAGATCAATCGTCGAATCCAACTCGGCTGGGCAGCACTCGGGAAGCTTCGCAATATCTTCACGTCCAAAATACCGCAGTGTCTCAAGACTAAAGTCTTTGACCAGTGTGTGTTGCCAGTAATGACATATGGTTCCGAGACATGGTTGCTTACTATGGGCCTCATAAGAAGGCTCAAAGTCACCCAAAGGGCGATGGAGCGTGCTATGCTTGGTGTTTCCCTACGTGATCGAATCAGAAATTAGGAAATACGTAGGGGAACTAAAGTTACCGACATAGCTCTCAGAATCGCTAGATTTAAGTGGCAATGGGCAGGGCAAATAGCTCGTAGAACAGATGGCTGTTGGGGCATTAAAGTTCTCGAATGGCGACCGCGCACCGGAAGACGCAGTGTGGGCAGGCCTCCGACTCGGTGGACCGACGACCTGGTAAAGGTTGCAGGAAGCCGCTGGATGCGAGTCGCACAGGACCGGTCGGTGTGGAAATCCTTGGGGGAGGCCTTTATCCAGCAGTGGACGTATTTCGGCTGATAGATAGGTAGATATAATTGAACTGATTGAAACATTGGTCACCGTTATGACAAATATCCTCCATGCATTTTTGTTTCCGTTCAGCACATCTACAACGGGATGTTCTGCATCCTGTCTTGCATTTACAAGAAATTAATTCCAATTTTTTAAGAGTGATAGGCTCTTGCAACGATGTAATCGGACGTAGTTGCCTATCTTCTAACTTCCAGCCATTATCAGTGGGTTTAGGTAAATTCTGGATTGGCAAATCAGCAGTATGCCAACAAAATGCTTGGTAATTTGCCCTTTTAAGGTGTACCTCCAGAACATGTTTCGATGGTGGCAGTTTCTCAAGCGCTTTAACTTGCTGGAACATAGATGGCCTCAAATTATCTATGTCGTCTAACGTATTGAATGTATACGTTTATAAGCACGTATATGCTTAGGATTTTAGTGGTTTGTATTGAGCGGACACTCTCTTATGTATACTTTGTGGTGTGGCGATGTAGCCAGTAAAGTGCGTTGACCTCGGTGCGGCGGCGTGAAGTGCGGTTTCGTATACCTACTTCTAAAGTTTTTTTGCAGTAATTTGAATAAATAAACTAGGTATATGTTATTTTTGCATTCAGTGAAACAAATAAACTCAATGATATTTTTGCAGTCATTTGAAAGGATAAAGAAGCAACTAATCCTTAAATTGTAAGTTTTTCACTTTAACAATGTACCTATATCATGTACACTACAGAAGCACGGGTTCCGTCTCGTAGCACGGGAAGGCATGGTTAGGCTATACTTCACAGAATGGTCCAGGTCGAAACTGGTGGAGGTCATGGGCTAGTGGCCAGCCCCAGTGTCAGAAGTTTCCAAACCACCCATAAGGCCTCTGACACGGCTAAACCTACCATCTAGTGATAAAAGCCGGCATCAACGCTCAAACGTACTTTACAAATCAAGGAAACGCTCGGGATAAGTGCTAATAATAGTAAAAACCCATCCATGTTATGACCGCGAATGTGGTCAGTTAACCTGCGTGATCGACGCGACCACGCAATTCGCATTAAACCAGAAGGTTTTCAGTAGCTTTTAAATGATACCACAGACATAGTATAGTTATAGCTAAACAAAGCTTGCCGATTTCGTTTTTTGTTTTTACGACTTGCGTCTTGTATTTGGCTCTTGGTTCAAAAATACTTATTGTATAACTTTGACATGTACATTTTTGAATTCCTTAGGAACCGCTCTACAAAAAAGATAATAACCAAATTTTTGATAAACCCCTTCCTTTTCGACTTATTTTAAGAATTAACACACAGTCTTATCGAAAAAAGTCAGTTTTTTCAATGTAGCTCCGTAAATTGAATATTTACGACAGTAAGTGCATGCATGTTATTTGTAGGTCTTTTTAATAGCTTTCAAATGATACCACACACATAGGATAAAACTTAGTGGTTTTCGAGAAAATATTGAAAAACCAAACCGTTCAGCCGCCATTTTGATTACGTCATAGATACTCACTCCACCACTTTAGAAAGCGACAACAAGTGGTTTGAGCATCAGTAGGCCACGCTGATTCCAACGGTACCAGTTGTCGCTATAATACTGTTCGGTCCTACGAACTTCGTAAATAAAGCACTTTCGATGAATCGGCCTCTCTACTAATATAATCACTACGTAAAATGGGCATTAAACAAGATTCATTATCAGATATTTTCAAGAGATTTTTTTCGATGTATTTCTGATAGCATCTTTAATTTTTAGGGTTACGTACCTCAAAAGGTAAAAAGGAACCCTTATAGGACAACTTCGTTGTCCGTCCATCCGTCTGTCCGTCGGTCTGTCTGTCTGTCTGTCCGTCTGTCAAGACCCTTTTTCCCAGGAACGCGTAGACGTATCAATTTGAAATTTATATCAAATACTCAGGACTGCAATCCCTTGAAGATGTGAAAAAATCAAACTTCTGTGCCGAGTCAATCAAGAGATACGACCGTTTATGCCGCATAATATTTGGACACTCGCATGGGAATCAAAACCTATAGGGTACTTTCCGTATACCTAGAATCATGAAATGTGGCAACAAGCAAAACTTATAGCACAAAAAGTGAAAAGTCCGAAAACCAAAAATTTTTAGTTACATATGTCAGACAAAAAAAAATAAAAATATCAAAAATCGAACCTGCTATTTTTGTTTCAAAATAATATTGCAGTCCTTTTCCTGTTCCCTCATAAATATTTTGCTCCGTATCCTAAAGGGTGGGCGATCCCTTTGTCCAGAATCCAGATGTATAAGTACCTCACTTGCACAACAACTAGTTGAGAATAGGGAAGCTTCTATTTTATTAGGCCGGAAACCTCATCACTAATGAATAACGAGTATACCTTTGTTCTAGCTGAGTGCTCATTCCTCAGAACGACATTTTCCACTGCAAAGGCATAATTCGGGGCAGTTTATTTGTCTTTTTTGACAGTTGTATTTAACGCCACAATGTGGTTTGAATTGCATTTGCACCGAATTAGCTCTAAACAAGCGGTAGCAGCCACAGCAGTAGTCCATCTACTGATTATTTGTAGCTATTTCCCACTTTCACTGAGCCGGACGTGAGAGATTTTGAACGGGCACTAATGTCTGATCCCATACGTGGACACCCTGGTATACTGCTCTCAGAAGATATTGTTGAAAACTGTCTTCCGATGATGGATTTTTTTTAATTTGTCCTTATCTTTTAGAGTATGATTCTCGCCTGCAATGGGTTAAGCTGGTGCAGTAGCTGGATCTTAAACATATTAAAAACAAATCAATTTAAAATAATTTTATACCCAAACAGAGAAATCTATGTACAATACAAAAATATCGTTTTATTCAAACTGTCTTGTCATAGGCGCACATCAAAGTCTCCACAACTCATCGTTTTAAAACCGAGAGTTGCTGGAGGAGAAACATTCCAGGCTTACGACGCGGTTTTCTTTCCTCCTCCATTAGAGGCTGAAATGGTATCACCCCCTGTTAGAGCATAGAATATGGACAACATTAATTCTTTTTTCGTCTTGTAATATCTTGTGTTAGCAATATTTTTTATTTATGCCACTAGTGCATATTTTTTAAACGATAGCATATTAAAGCAAAATCTAGTAGATTTTTTGGAGTTTTTTCATTTTCTTATTTTTTTTTCACAATAAATGTAGTAAATTGAACAAAAATTATGCCAAAAATGAAAGCTACATTCTCGGTTTATTCGAAAACGACACCAAGTTCAAGATGATAGGTCAAATAGATAGTTTTTTTTCTAAAGCACGCCAAAGTAAGACTTTGTACGCCCTCCCTCATCACCTGCCAGGGGGTGAGGGGTGGCTACTGGGCTAAATCAGCTTCTATTTACTTAACATATACGTGTGCCAAGTGATTTCCTTTAATCATCAAATTTTACCTCCCCATACACATTGGATTACGTATAAAACCCCACTATGTAACTTTATTTATAATAAAACCATTTAAAATACTTTAAGTAAAAGACTCTCATCAAATAGATTCTATACAGTTTTAATATTGTTTTATGTAAATATAAAACTTATAATCCCGTTTATCCTAAGGCATTTTGGCTATGATAACCTTATGATGTTCCGATTCGGAGTAGGTATTTATTACACTAATAGTTAGGTAAGTATCTGTTCCGACCCTCATTACTAAATTGAACCATAATTTCGATTATTCATAGCCATAGCAATCACTCCAGAGTAAAAATAAGTTAGGCAAGCATTTTCAGTAGTCTGTGATAAGTTGGTAAAGGCATCTATTTTATAAATTATTTATTACAAATGGTGAACTAATACCTAATACAATTTCAAAAATCCCAATTTCTCTTCATCTCTCAGGAACTTAATTAAATGCATTCAAATTTATAGTTGCAAACTAGGACATTTATGAAAAATTTCAAATAAAAACCTAAAATTGTTCCCCACCTAACAAATCCTTCGCTCATTCATTTTATTTTGTTACCTAAATAACTTTTTTTTTCTATTATTTTGTTAACATAATGACCGTTTTATTTATGTATTATTATGTTAACAAGCGTTATCTAACTTTTGTTATGACCATTGGGTCGAACAACCAATAATTCTTAACAAGAATTTCGATGGATGCATATTTTTTTGATAATATTTTATTTATAATACAATATTTCATTTTTTTTGGTAATAAGGTTACTGCAGGTACCTAGATTGATTTATCTGTGATTATTTCGTTATAATTTTTACCTACCTAACATTTTAGTACTAACCAGTATTATTCCAATAACATTAACAATCATTGTCACCCTATTTCTTGAGCTACATACAAACTTTCGCTTTGAATTTCTCCATAATTAGTGCAGATATTAACAAAATAAGTTCATAGAACCTTTGTACCAGCAAAATATTTCAGTAATACTTCATTCTTATCATTTGTACCGCACTCGTTATGGAGTTATCGATGAAAGTTTATGGGCCCGACGGAGTAACGCTAGAAAAATGTTATTCCCTTTTTTTTATTATTAGGCCTTTTTCCGAGCAGATTTGAAGGGCTAACTAGCGTTACATATCATATGTAACGGGGCTGATGTAATAAACTGGTATGTAGAGTACCTAGTTTTTCTGTAATTAGCATGGGAAAAAAAGCCCGTCGGGCTTTTTTTTGGAGGTTAATTACAGAAAATCTAGACAATCTAGAAACAAACTGAGTACACCAGCCCCGTTACAAATGATATGTAACGCGTGTTAGGCCTTCAAATCTGGTCGGAGAAAAGCCAAATTATCAAAAAAATGGAAAAACAAATTTTCAAGATGGCGCCGTATGGCCCAAACTCTTTTGTCAATCATTCCTCACAGACAGCGGTACAAATGTTGTGAGTGTCAAAATAAGAAATCATTTTTCAGGTACAAAGGGTTTTTTCAGGTCTGAAGCCTCTTTGAGCTATGGGCCCGAGGAGATAACGTTCATGGCTAGCGCGCTGCGCGCATAGTCTATCTGCACCGTATTGTTTTGTATGAGGTACATCGATTTAGTAGATTCGATTCGATTCATCATTCGGAATATTCCGATTATTTATTTGAGGTTATGTTTACGGCTTGAGTTTGATTTTGTCGAGTCAGAATTCGGATTTGGGTTTAGAACTTACTGATTCATTATTTTTCATTACGAATCGTGCAAATCCAAAATGTTGGTGACACTAAAAACTTTACAGCAACAAACCTTTCAAATAGACATCGATCCTGAAGAAACAGTTAAAGCTCTCAAGCTAAAAATTGAAGTTGAAAAAGGTAAAGAATATGCCTCCGATAATCAGAGACTTATTTACGCTGGGAAGATATTGCTCGATGATAATAAGCTAAGTAATTACAATATAGATGAAAAGAAATTCATTGTTATAATGGTGACTAAACCTAAACCGACCGAAACGCCAGCGTCATCGGCCTCTGCGCCCGCAGCCGGAGAAAGTGCTTCGACGGAGAGTGGCGACGGTAAGGACAAAAACGCGCCTGAAGAGGCGGCGAAGGCCCCACCCGCCGCGGAACCTGAGCGAGCACTGGAGGCACCTGCAGCATCTAACGAACCGGATTTTGAAGCCACTGTTCAGAGTATCATGGACATGGGCTACAACCGCCAGCAGGTCGAGCAGGCCTTGCGGGCTTCTTTTAACAACAGAGAAAGAGCCGTGGAATACTTGATAACAGGTATACCAGATGAATTACTTCAAGAACAGGAAGCAGAGGAAAGTTCAGATGAAGATCCATTAGCATTTCTTCGTGACCAGCCCCAGTTTCAACAGATGCGTGCAGTAATCCAACAAAATCCCAATTTGCTGAATGCTGTCCTACAACAGATAGGCCAAACCAACCCTGCACTGCTCCAAGCTATTAGTCAGCATCAGCAAGCATTTGTACGAATGCTCAATGAACCTGTAAGCACCCCAGCAGGTGCTGCCAGTGCTGAGGAAGGTGCTTTAGAGGCCCAGCCAACGGCACAGCCTCACAATGTTATTCAAGTGTCACCCCAAGACAAAGAAGCGATTGAGCGATTAAAAGCATTGGGATTCCCTGAGCACATGGTTATTCAAGCTTATTTTGCTTGTGAAAAGAATGAAAATCTCGCAGCAAATTTTTTGCTGTCACAAAATTTTGATGATTGAAGTTTTGTTCCTTATCAATTTGTTAAATAGAAGAGACAAAATTAATTTTAATGAAAGTTCTAATTCATAATGTTGTTCTTACTTCAATAGCCTAATACATAATTTACTGCTTGTGTAATTTATGTGTATATGTGTATTTTTACACTAACTCTCTTATTCGTCACAGATTAAACATGTAATAAATTTCTTATTGTTACATTTTTTTAGTAATAAATTATCATAAAAAAATTGTGAATGAGACTTCAATTATTTATTCCCATTTTATAATTTTGTTTCATACAAAAACAACTAACGGTGATGTGAAACAAAAAAAATTAATTTTTAAGTTCCCACGAGTCCCTGACCCCAGCAAGCACTTTTTTCTTGGGGCTTCTAGCTTGTGCCCCCCACTATGTCATGTAATCTGAATACACTGTCATAATTTCAAAAAATTACAACCACACCATCTGTGCACACTACACTCCACGTGACTCCATATCAATCCAAATAACAGCACAGCTTCGATGGACTTAAAATACACATTATCTCTACAACTTTTTATAATTTAGTTATTATCTCTCTCTCTTCTACTTAGACTTACATACAATTTAATTGCTGAAATCTCTTGATCAAATCAGATTTCGAAAACAAAAGATGGGCTCGTAAGTGTTCTAGAAAAATAAAATGGGAGTGTGTGTAAATTTTTGCAGACGTTTGTTTGATGGAATTTTAATAGGTATTTTGCCATAGTTTAGCATTTTTTCCAAAAATGGATCTTAACTATTTATTGTACATGAAACTTTCTAAAATACTGTATTTTTATAAATTGCTTACTCCAGATGAATTCGATTGAGGTCTCCCTTGCAAACAACCCTGATTGTTTATTGCTGATTTGTATTGATCAATCAAAATCCTCATACATACTATATGCCTGTTTAAAAGAGTCACGAGGTATGCACATGGAATGTGGCTGTACAATAATTGTTTTTGGTTTTTAATTTCAGCTCAGCTACTTTACATCTGCATACAAGTACAACAGAACATCGAAAAATAAAAGACAAATTAATACATCAAACAGTTAATTTTATTAATAATTATTCATAAATAGCATTAACATAAAAAGCTATGTTGGTATAAACTTTATTTCATATTAATTTTAAAGGCACTTTCCACAATGTCTATCTTAATACTTGCCATGACTGAAAATCATTTACTAATGATCAATCACATATTTAAAAAGAGAACAGTGGTGAAATTAATTAATACAAAGAAATCTCTCTCTATTGTTTCATTGTAGCTACAATCATTACTACTAAAGTCTATAGTACCCTCAAGTGGAACAACCAGCGAAACTCACGCAAACGACGTATCTTTGCATCTATAGAATATTTTGGAAATCTGTAGTCATCAGAAACCTCACGTTTGTTGGTGAGTCATTTGCCTAGGAAGCTGGCCATGTTCCGTGAAGGAAAGGAAAAAGCCAGATGAAATCGTTATCATAGTTCGATAAAAAAATAACATGCATTAGAGGAACCTTACGTGAAGCAGGCAGGATAATTACAGACAGAAAAAAAATAACTCCTTGTTTTAAATAGGTACTTATAAAAGTTTGTTGGACATTCTGTACAAAGTTGGCAACAATATTTTGATGAAATGACATTTCGAATTTTGCTCCTGATTTTTATGTTTCTTCTTATGTAGAATATGCATAAGTAAAACACGCATCTGTTTTCAATTACTTTATACTTATTTCTCGAGATAATTACTATTTTCCGTAAAGCGTTGAATAAGGCTGTATAGGTTATGGGACGCTATGGGTATATATGTCATCCAGTTTGGCATATGCATTTCGTCTATAAGCAGCCGTTAAAACACTCTGTAACAGCTTCGACTACAAATAAAAATGACAACTTTTTAAAATGACTACTTCTTCAAATGACCACTTCGTGAAACTAATAGTTAATAAATAGCTATCTAAAAAAAATTTAAAAATGTGTTTTATTGACCCACCGTGGGACATTGCGGTGGGACGACGAGTCGGGAGCGATAAAAATGATACAACAATTAAAAACTAAGGGGCTATTTATTTAGGCTATTGCCTATTCTCCATAAGCACTCGTGTAAAAATGAACATTTTTTTACGCCCCACTTATATTTGTCACCCAGCTGGCATAGGCATACTGAAGACAAAACATTATGGCCATGGAGACAGCCTGTCCTTAAAAATGGCGAAGGAAACGAAATTGGCAAAGGCATCTATGTTCATTTCATACAACCGCTAAAATCGAAAAGGAAGACTCTCGAGAAATAAATCATTATTTTAAACAACATAATACGGTATTTGCAGTCGTGCAGCCGGGTGAAAATTGAAAAATGTATTTTATTATTGCCTATATTCCGAAAAAAACACGTAAAAATTAGGAGTTATATTTTAAATGTTGTCAATTGCCACAAGTGCAATACTTATAGCATGGTTAAATATTTGTACCAAAAAATAATAATGGGGATATAATAAAAGAAAAAAATAATATGAGGAAAGCTAGAAACATCCATACCAGACAAAAATTTTTTTTATCACTTCCTGCATGCTCACTTAACTGAAATTACGATAGTAGTTAGGTCGTGACTTTGATTGTGATCAACTGTAATTTGTTTTCGATCATGGTAAGTTAGGTAGTCTTACATTTAACTAAATTTACCCTTTCACGGAAAAATAATTTGTGAATAAATTTAATGAAGAATGGTGTGTAGTGCATATTAAATATTTTGCATGTCTTAGAGTCTTCTTAAATATAGTTTACTCAGAGATGATATGCAATATTGACCATTCCTCTTTAATTCACAATTCACATATAGATAAACTATTTACATACTTCAACTTTTTTTTACAATCTTTACAATTCTATCTATACACAATGTACATGTTAATTTCATAATTAAATAAATGTTTTGTTAGAAGTACAAAATATAGTCAATCTGTACATTGCAATATGGCTATTGCACAAAATAACTTATATAACTTTGGCTTATCCATTAGAAACACCAATTCTGGTGTAGAAAATACCGTACATGTTAATATAACAAGTAAAGAGGGTATTGGTATTATTTCACTTCCGCCACCATCAATAATTATTATGATTAAAGTTGGAAGCAGTCTTAACAAAAGACCAAGATTCATAAAACAAAATAGAAAACAAACAAAAATATGTTCAGTGTTTTGGCTTTATAAATTATAATACATATCAAATTTAACATAGTTAATAACCATTAAATATAATCAAACTTAAAAATGGCACACTTAAATGTGGATAAAATGTGGCAATGAATATAAAGTTGGAAATGTGAAATAAGCAAAACCATACTTAATATGAATCACTCTGTGCTGTGACGTATTCATAGATTTTGTATTCCTACATACATACTTATTGAGAAATTGAAAGAAAACTGATATCGTAAAGAAAAAAAATATATATAGACGAGGACCATGATATCCACGTCACTTATAACACATACTATACGTAAAATTTAAACACTGACAAAATTATAATTATTCATTGTAAGTATACTTAATTTCTTACATAGAATCATATTGCAAAACCTAATTATTTAAAACAAAACGCAACATTAGAACGTCAATGAACAACAGTAAATTGATTATTAAATCCGTCATACCATACCACTAATCGATCCCCCCGTCGGACTCGCACAGTAGATAATATAATTAAATTAAATTAAATCCAACAATTTAATAGATCACGATTACGATTCCTGCCGAGAAGCGTTACGCTTCCAGAGAAGGCAAGGACTTGCGACGCGTGCCTCAGAAATATCACCATCACCACTAATTCGTTGTGGCATATCGCATTAACCAGCTGGGCCTCATTCCGTTTTTTGTTGGCAATAAAGTTCTTTCAGAGTTTTGAGCTCTTCTATTAGAGCTTTGTTTTGATTCTCGAGCACTGCTACTCTATTTTCGAGACATTTTATGTATTCTTTCTTTTTACGACGACATTCTCTCGCCGCTTCTCGATTTTTCAGCAATCGCATTTCTCGTTTTCGTGTTTGATCTTCTAGCATTGGACCTGCAAACATAGTACGATTTGTTCGTTTCTTCGGGAGAAATTCTTAGCGCATCGTGTCTAGGTGAGACTAATGGAAATAAGAATCGCGTATCTTACCAGGCACGTAGAACTGCCCGTCCTGGTTGGTGGCGTACTGCACGAGCGCGCCGCCGCCCGCCGCGCCCGACACCGACAGCGTGTGCAGCCCGCTCTCCGTCTGCAGCGCCCCCGCTGGAATCACTGCACAATTACCACATTATTACATGTATGCTTTCAACACATTTTCAACGCCTTCTTGTTTATTTTAAAGAGGTCCTGGAGGTATATGTCTTTTTTTTACCTTTCTCGACGGAAAGTGCAGGTAGTAATAGAGTTTCATTGTTAATCTTCTCTCGAGTTACTATTGTACATGGACTGTTTTCTTCTCAATGGTTACGGTTAGCTTAGTAACTATAGTATGAAAGTAGAAGTTATTTTAGCAATTTCACTAAGGATCCGCTTTAGAAAAATTACCTCTATTCTATGTAAAACTAGATTAACACTTTGATGGGCTTTGGCTGATAGAATGTCAAATTAGTTTTTGATTTTTTTCAAACACACTAATTTCAAAATAAACTTTTATCTGTAACCGAAATTAGGATATATACATCTCGTCGAAATACAATAGAAACTTTCGCTACCATATATATTTTTTTAAAACTTAACCAAAGTGGCAACAGAAACATTTCGAATTATATTTTGCCAAAATCACTCAAGTAATATTCAACTAGTTTCTTTCAAGTGACTTTCATAATCGAGGGTTCACGGGCGACTTGTATTAAGCGACATTTTTGGAAACACAGGTAACCTCTACTTTAAAAATTTATTTCTTACAAAATACCTCACAAAAATAACTTCTGAATAATATTTGAAATATTAAGAATATCGAGAATCTATATAATACTAAGAAGTTAAGTTTTAATGATTATTTTTCTAAGAAATATTTTTTTAAATCAGTCTCCTGAACATTTCTAAAAATGTCGCTTAATACAAGTCGCCCGTGAACCCTCGATATTATGTATGTGAATTTTATATGTATAAAATAAAAAAGAAATTAAACTGATAATATTATATATGAAAATTATAGCAAGACTATGAATCAGTTTTTAATTTATTTGGCGTTCTTCTGCATCCTCCTCCTCGAGTTTTTTAGTTACAATTTACTATTATGTCTTATTTGTTAAAGAATTGGCATGATTTTTCTTCATATGGGGCGTCTGCATTTTTTCGTTTTACACACAAATAAAATTGCCAAGAAGAATGGCCATGGTAAAAACATAAACTGAGAAGGAAGCTTTTTCCAATTTCCATTGTTTCTTTTAAACAAACAATGGAAATGAAACTTCACAACCAAATATATGACAGTAACATATGACTTTACTTGTGAAGCTGTTTTGTACCAGTAACTATAGTTAACTATACAGCATGTAACAAAATGGATTTACGATTTGTTAGTATGCTGAAATAGTATTTTTTTTAAATTTAAAGAAATAAATCAGCTGTTTTATGTTCAATTTTATATAGAGTTAAAAAATAATAAATTAATAATGAGGAATAAACCTAAGTAAACAATTTCTACTTACACCTAATTTGTTAAACCTTTATAATGGAGGGATAAATAGATAAACAGTTTTTCATTTTTAATTGTTAGGCCTTTGGAAAGTATTTTTTTATTAATACTACATAAAGATTGTGCTTTTTTTATTTCAGACTTGGTATACCACAGCAACTGCTGTTACTATATCCTACCTAAAGATAAAATTGTATTTTCACAAAATGACATTCTGGATACATGTTCTTTCACCTTCTTGTTATTAGTTGAAAACTCAATGAAATACAAACCAAATACCTTAATAGGTAAATGTTGTGAAAACATTAAATTCATATTTTTCAATAAGTACTAAAATTAATAGAAAATTGAACAAATTCACCAAATATTCCTCACCCCAGCGTATCACATAAAATAAATACAAGGTGTTAACAAATTAGCTGTCATTATTTAAACTGGGGCTTCTACTCATGAAACTCAACAACTTTCCCAAAGGAACCCATAGTGAATTCGCAAAAAAATTTGGACTTCCCATACTAAGTGGGCCGATCAGGTGATTGACTTGTCAGAAAAGTACAAAATTTTCGTGAGTTTCCGCGAACTGACTATGGGTTCCTGGGGAAAAGTTGTTCAGTTTCACTAGTAGAACCCTAGTTTAAGCAATGATCACTAATTTCTTAACACCTTATAATATAATGTCTTGCACTTATGAAAATACTTTCTGTTGCTATACTTTTTAACCATTAAATGTATACATACCAAATGAAAACCTACTATAACAGTACCTACTAACAAAACGAACATAAATAAATAGCGATCATACTATAAAATAAAGTAACCACATTAAGTTAGGTAAGCATGACGTCATCTTAGTAGCGCGCGGCCGCATTACGTCATCGCGTGAATATGAAGCAGGTTCTTTCTGACCGATTGATGACGTCATTTTTATTAGCATTAACCATCGAGTTAAAAATTTTCGAATTCTAGATACTCGTACTGTGCCTATGTAATAGCATTAAACTTTACAATCATTGTTCATTCAGCAATATTTCCATAACATTATTGGATAACTATGCACAGTTGAGTATAATGTGTTCGTAAGAACTGAGTTTAGGTGGAAAATGTTCTGCCAGACATATTTAGATGCACCAAATTGTCTATGTATGTATAGAATAATTTTATTTATTAGGTATTTTTGAAACTACTAAACCCACATCAAACAAAATGAAATTTTATTTTAAAACAGATTCAATGTTCCATAACAAAAAACTCTGCACTGCTGACTTAGTAAATTTTGACACAAGATTCTTAAAAACACAAAACAAATGTTATGGTATAATTGTAACAGGCAACAAGTGACTTTTTTAAAATAATCAATAAATGTAATGGTAATCTCCACATATTAATATGTTCATTATGATTTGCTTTGGTTACAATTATGAGAAATGGAAGATAGATGAGACATGTTAGTGACACATTTTGCACACAGAAACAAAGAGTGTCATTGCAGCAGCACATACAACTGACCTGGTGCAAATGCTAAAGGAGATGACAGCGACACTTCATTCTCGCACCCTGGTTTAGATCCGATTAGACGATTTTCTGGAATATTAGCATTTTCTTATACTAATGGGCCATTTTATTATTATTGCTGTTCCATTGTTGACAATAACCAGGATTTTCGTCATCATATTCGCACCTATCTTTACTGGTTGGACAAAGTTATAAAGGCAGATAAATAAACTGGATGATTTTTATTCAATGAAAAGAAGCAATGACTTATGAAACTGAACAACTTTCCTCAGGGAATTTTTTACTTTTCATTGAATACTTATTTAAATACAAAACAATAAGTAAGGAGGGGAGTTGAATATACTCGTAATACTGAAAAAATCCCACTAGGAACCTTTTGGGACTTTTACAATATAAACCTGCCAGGTGATTGACGAGAAAAGAAAAACTATTTTTAAAATGTTATCTCAGGTTTTTTTGGGGAAAGTTGTTACATTTTATGAGTTCATCAACTTAAAAATACTGCACAGACAAAGTTTTAAATTACTTAGATTTTAGGAATTACAGCTATTCAAGGCATTGCACTAATTATCTTAATATTCTTACACTTCAATGATTCCATTTTAAAAAGCACAATCTTTAGGTATATACAAATATTTTAAAAATATCTCTAAGAAAATAAATAAATATTTACTATAAATCACGCAATAATCTGGCTGCAAAATAGGATTCCCTGTACTGTGAGAAACAGACTGATATACCTACATTATTTTTAAATAAATGGACCCCCAACAATTTGCCCCTGACACTGTACATATGCAAACAGCTTATAAAACTTTAGGGAAGAAATAAAAATTTCATTTGAAGTAATTGTTTTCTGTACTCTAATAATATTATGTTAAGTTATTAAGTATTCTTTCAATAAATATTATTATTATTATTAATTTTAACTTACCAGCAATTTCAGCTCCTCCGAGATCATTTAGTATTTTACGATATGATGGGCGCCGTGTAAGCATCTCACGATATTTTCTCTTTGGGCTATCATCATCACTGCAACTGTCGTCACTGCATGATTGTCCTTGAGTACTTACTACAGTATTTGGTTCTGGTTTGATCTACAAAATGAGATATTAAATGATAGAACAATAGGGAGCATTACACTTTTATCATTGAAATATTAAGTAAATAATCATTATGTAAACATACCTGTAGCGTTTGTAAGGTACCCTGCGTGGTGTGTATCACAGAGCTTGGCTTACTCACGAGTATAACATTTCCTTTTGGCAATTGCACAGACTGAATATTTGATGCAGTTTGTATTACAGACTGTTGGTTAGGTTGTATTACTGATTGGACCTGTAAGCATAAAAGGAGACGATCAGACACAGTTTGTAGGGGAGGTCACTTGCCAATAGCAAAGTAAGGTGTGTGAGCTACCTGTGCAGAAGGAGCCTGCGCGGGCAGGGTCAGCTGCACGATGCTCGTGACGGCCACGACGTGCGCCGCGGCTGCGGGCGCGCTCGCGAGCGGGTCGGCGCCGCCAGCTCCACTGGACGTGCCGTTCTCCTCCACCATTCCCTCCATGCCCTCTACTACTATCACCTAAAATGTCCAAAGACAAACAACTATAGGCTGGTATCTTTAAAGTCATGGTCACAATAGGTGCTTTTTCAATCTTCTGAGGTGTATCCTAAATGGAACCATTGCATCGCGTCATCATCATAATATAGAAATTTTCCTATTGCGTCTCAGTATGTCGTGTGCAACATATTCCTTGCTTTCTATAGGAAACGTGTGTATCTTTCTATCATAGCACAGAACAGTCATGTTTGTGAAGTTGTATTTTATCCACACCGTCCGTGACAGGTCGCAAGGTTTGTCTTCATATGAGCACTCACCAGTTACGTATTCCTCGTCACCGTCTATGCTGTGTCCGGAGTGGGCGAACGGGATGGTACGTAGTAGCCACGTCAACTGCGAGAAGACTCGTCACTGGCGGAGACCTATGATCTCGTATGCGTCATAACAATATGGCCGAAATATTTAGAGAAACACGCACGCGCGCGCGACTCTCCTCGACTCTATAATATCTTTCGTAGCTGTTTGCTAATCTCTGGTTTGATTTGACACACACACACCCAACCACAGATGGATGGCAGCCGCACGCAACCAAAGAACTTATAGAAAATATGGTGCGTTTACACGCGTGGCAGGCAGCCCGGCAGGCAGCAGCCCGGCATGCAGCTCGCGCGCCAAGGTCCGATATATCAATACCTACGTAACTAAAAACGGATATGAGATTCATATCATAACATATCGATATGGCAGTTTTTAATATCGGATATTAGTAAAACTATACAACTATACATAGGCTAAGTAACGCGCGAAACACAAACTCCCGCAACCCAAGCATATGATATCGAACCACGAACGGTTTGATTGATATATTCGCTTTCTCTCTTTCTAACAAAAATACATTTCATTAGTTCGAAAGAAATGCAGCGAATAATGAACTGGGACGGATATCAGCGGATGATAGGCGAATTGAACATTACGGTTATTGCAATACGGTTTAGATTGGACGTGATAACGCGTGAGTTAGTGTTTCCGTTCGTTTTCTTAACAAATAGATAAGTTACGTTTGAAAAGCGATTAATATCGTGCTACCCATATCGATATCTGAAAACGGTTATATACTACGTTTTATACTACAAACAAAACAAAAAGGCGATTTCGGCAACTACTGAAGAATTATGAAGATCAAAGTTGAAATCCGAAAGTTTATATTATAGTTCGTGTCACGTAAAAAGAGCGCTGGTAACTGCGCAGTAAACGATTTACGCGACGAGGGGAACAGTTTGTTCCGTGTCGCTATTGGTTCGTCAGTTGTCATTTGCTTCCCGCGCTGTGACACGTCACAACAACGTCACTGTCGGCATACTACGATACAGTCACGCGGAAAACTTTTTTGTACGATGGTATTACATTAGAAAAGAAAGGAAAATAATTTATTATGTTTATTGCTTCCTGAAGAGAGAAGCTGATAGCGGTGCAGTAAATAATATAAAACAATGTATCAAAAGAACTGCAGAGCAGAAGCAACTAAAACTCCCAATATTACCTGCTAATATATTATTTTATTCTCCAATAGTAAATATTACCACAGATCCACAGATTACTTAATATAACACAACATCATAAAATAATAGCCTGGTATATATAGAACTGTGGTGCACGACTGTACACATGCGCAGAAACATCCCCACCACTGTCGCCCAGCGCTCTTTTTACGTGACGCGACCTGTACAAAAGGATGACTGTGGAAATTTTCGATTATATTCTACGATCAAGGGAGTTATATGGTGCGGTATCCCTCTGGCCCCCATCCATGAAAAAGGTTTCCGTTTTTGCCTAAAGGGCGTGCTTTTGAAGATATAAGGGTTGAAACTTCACCCTTAAGAATTTTCTAGAATAGTCCAGAACATTCGAGAGTATTTGAGAGCACTCCACAGCAGTTCCGGAACAGCGGGGTGCGGGGAGTGAGGAGCGGTCTGCGGGGGGGAGGTGCGGGGTGTGGCGGAGATGATAAGTGGTGTGCGGGGGTGAGGCGCGGGTTGCGGGGAGAGGAGCGGGGTGCGGGGGAGGGTGAGGAGTGGGGTGCGGGGGGGAGACGCGGGGTGCGGGTGGAGGCGCGGGGTGTGAGTGGGAGAGGAGCGGGGTGCGGGGGGAGAGCAGGGTGCAGGGGTGCGGCGCAAGTTGCGGGGGGCGAGTAGCGGGGGGAGGGTGAGTCGCAGGATGCGGGGGGAAGAGCGGGCTGCAGGGGGTGAGGCGTGGTTTGCGGGGGGAGACGAGGGGGGAGACGCGGGGTGAGGGTGAGGGAGGAGTGGGGTGCGGGCAGGGTGAGTCGAGGGGTGTGGAGGGGGCGCGGTGTACAGGGGGGAATGATCGGGGTGCAGGGGAAGGTTAGTCGCAGGGTGCGGGGGGAGGAGCGGGGTGCGGGGCCTGAGGCGCGGGTTGCGGGCAAGAAGAGAGGGATGTGGGAGGAGCGGGGTGTGGTGGGAGACGCGGGGTGCGGGGGGATGCGCGGGGTATGGGAGGAGGAGCGTGGTGCGGGTTTGAGGCGCGGTTTGCGGGGGGAGAGGAGCGGGGTGGAAGGAGGCGTGGGGTGCGGGTGGGGAAGGAACAGGGTGCAAGGGAGGGTGAGTCGCGGGGTGTGGGTGGGCGAGGTCCGGGGTGCGAGTGAGGGTGAGTCCGGGGGGGCGAGGTGCGGGGTGAGGCGCAGGGTGCGGGGTGATATTAACTCCCTGAGCGAAGCCGGGCACTCCAGCTAGTATCAAACTTTATTATTTTATTATCTGAAACTATTTCTTCTACTCAAACTATCGATACTTTGGACTGGTTTATCGATTAAAGAAGAACGTCCCTAAATGCGCGGCCGTCCATGAAATGTCGCTCGTCGCTCGTGTGTCGCCGCGCGTGTCGCTATGGAAATGCTCAAGTCGCTCGTGTCACTGTTGCCGTCGCTATCGCTGTCGCTGTCGCCGTCGCTTACGTCCAGGCCACAGCCTTAGTGTCACAGCCCCTGTGTATTGGGACTTTTTATCGCCCCGCGCGAGACTCCCTCGGAAGCCAACGGCTCTCTCCGGCAGGAAAGTTCTGCCTGCAAAGGGAGTATCTCCTCAGCCGTTATGAGCGTGACTTGCTCATGACGGCCCAACTAAGAAAAAATGATTTCTTGTCGGAGGAATGCTCCGTTGGATGGCGGCGTATTTGCGCATCCGTGAGGAGCCACTCGGTGTGAGACCAACCTATGCGGCCGGAGGACGTCGTGGCGATCGAGCTGGCGACCCAGTCGTATTGCTCCCTGCTAGCCTGCTACTCCTGAACACGCACACGATGAAAGCGCGATGAGGAGGGGGACGAGACGTGATCGCAGCCAAGCGCTTTTGCTTGGAGCTGCTTCATGAGGCCCGCCTTCCTCCCCACTCTGAGTTTTCAGCTGGCGAGGAAAATATGCAAGGGGGTCCCGCCGCTCGTTGAGAGCCGGTGACTGCCCCGCTACGCCCCGGAGAAGAGGCCCTATTTGCTTCTCGCCCCCGGCCGCCGCGAGCCACGCCGACTCCTCCGGCCGCTCTACCGACGCTAACCATCCAGTCGCCTTCGCCTGTACCTCAACGCTTCGCGAAGGTCTCGAGCACCTGGCGAAGCCGGGGCCTAGCATGGCACTCCGGACTCCTGGCTTCGCTGCCACCACCTCCACGCCACCTCTCCGGGCCACTTATGCGGCCCGGTTAAAGGCGCCGGCTTCTGCCGGCGCTGCCACCGTGCCGGGTCTCTCAGCCGCCGCTCCGCTGCCGCCGCGACACTTATTATTATTTGGGGGTAAAGGGGTATAGGACCAGGAGGGCCCTATTGGATCACTGCGACCTGGGTAGATCTATTGTGAACACTGCCCCTGTTAAATTATATCCTCAAGGCCAATAGTTCTAATGAACTGTAGGATGCACTTGGGATCGAGTTCCCTAATGACCTCTGGAGTTACCATCGGTCCACCTAGAGATCGGCTTCTGGCTTGGACCAGTGCCTCGCACTCGCAGAGTATATGAAGAGGAGTTTCCTCTTCCTCGAGGCAGAATCGGCACTCGTCCGTATCTGCAAGCTTCATTTGATAGAGATGTTTGTTAAGCTTGCAGTGGCCAGTTAGAGTTCTGACTAGAATCCTAAGTCCAGGCCTAAGAAGTCGTTGTGCTCTAGACGTGTGTTCCCGCGAAAAACCAGATATGAGCGCTTTCGAATGCTTTTGGCCTGGGGCACTAGCCCAGAGTGTCCTACTCTGTTCCTTAGCCCATTCCTGCAGCATTCTTCTTCCGGTGCAACGAGGCACTCCCACTATTGGTTCGGGTCCAATAGCTGGTGCCTCCGCTCCGTTTCTAGCTAGCTCATCTGCTATTTCGTTCCCCTTGATGCCACTGTGCCCAGGCACCCAACATAAGGTGACTTTGTTGTGCCTTCCTAGCTGATTAAGTGCATTGGCGCACTCAAGGGTAAGAATCAATCAATCTCATGTGATTTCAGTGCCATAAGGGCTGCCTGACTATCCGAGCATATGATTATGTTTCTATTTTGATAGGACCTCAGAAGGTTTTCTTGCACGCATCTTATTATTGCGTACATCTCTGCCTGAAATACCGTCGCATGCGAGCCTAGACTGTATGACCGCTTCGTCTCCGAGTCTCCTCCGCATACTCCAGCACCGGCAAAACCCTCTTTTTTGGAACCATCTGTGAACCAGATGAGGTCACCAGATTTGAGAGTTTCGGGAACCGCACAGTTCCACTCGTCCCTACGCGGTACGTGAATCGTGTACAGTTTGTTGAAACTGTACTCCTTTAAGAGGACATCGGATGGCATGGCCAGTGCTGGGTTTACAATGAGTGCATCAAAGAGATCCCTCATTACCACTGATTGCCAGACTGTCCTGCCACCGTCCATAGCACGCAGCATGGCCATCCTGGCCTCCTTCTGTACATGGATGTGCAGCGGTTCGAGGTTTAAAATAGCCTCTAGTGCTGCAGTGGGAGTTGATGAGATAGAGTTTGTAGCCATTTGACAAGGAATTCTCTGTAGGCTGTTAAGTGCAGTGATGCATGTCGATTGTCGGGTCTTACTGTGCCACGCTGCACATCCGTAGGCAACCATCGGCCGCACTATGGATGTGTAGGCCCACAGCACCGATTTGGGCTGCAGCCCCCACCGGGATCCCACCAGCCGACAGCATGCACCTAGCGCTATCTTAGCCTTCCTTACGATATGGTCAATTTGTTTGTTCCAGGTAAGTTTGTCATCAAGAATTACTCCTACCTAAGTACTTAACTTCCCGTGAAAACGGTATAGTCCTGCCAAAAAGCGTGGGAGGCGTTAAGCCCTCCATTTTCCTTTTCCTGGTGAAGGGGACTATAATTGTTTTCCCTGCATTTACTGAGAGCTGGAATTCGTTACACCACCGTTCTATCCTGAAAAGGGCCTATTGCAGTTGTTCTGAAATAGCAGAGGGACACCCCCCCACTATTGACACAACCAGATCATCTGCATAGCCCTGTGTGTCCAGGTTTGCTCCGTTGAGCTCTTCAATCAGACAGTCAACCACAAGGGACCACTCCAGAGGAGACAAAACTCCGCCCTGCGGGCAACCTCGTGTTAGTCTCACTTCCAGAGTATCTCCTAGTAGTGTTGTTTTGACTGTCCGATTAGTCAACATTGACTTAACCCAGTTTATTGTAGTCAAGTCAATGTTCCGCATCTTCATACATTTCAGTATAACGTCAGTTGAGGTGTTATCAAAAGCTCCCTCAATGTCTAGAAAGGCGCAGAGGGCAATTTGCTTTTGATCTAGTGCTCTCTCTATTCTATCGGTAAGCTCCATCAGGGCCGTTTCCGTCGACCTGCCTTTCTGATAAGCGTGTTGTTTCGCATGCAGAGGTCGCTCCAATAGGTAAGATTCCCTAATGTGCACGTTAATGACCTTCTCCATTGTTTTTAGTAGAAAAGAAGTGAGACTTATAGGTCGGTAGGACTTGGGCTGTGACTTCTCACGATCTCCAGCCTTAGGGATATACGCTACTCTAACCATGGTCCACTTGTGGGGTATATGGCCCCAGGGGGGCATGTGGGGCATGGCGGCCAGCTCCTCAGATATAAGGACGTCTTAAAAAGACACCTAAAGAGATGCGGCATCGATCACTCGCAATGGGAAACTTTGGCGGCGCGTCGTCCTGAATGGAGACGAATGGTCCAGAACAAAGTCTCCGATTTTGAAGAACGTCGCAAACAAGACCTTGACACTAAACGCGACGAACTAAAAGCCCGTCCACCTGCGGCTATCACCTATAACTACGTGAGCGGTGTTCTCTCTTGTCCCCATTGCTCACGGCAGTTCACGCACAAAATTGGCTACATCAGCCACACTAAGGCGCACATGCGTCAAAACCAGGATGGAGTCTGAAGTGGTCGCCGTAGTCGAAATCGGCTGGGAAGGCATCATCATCATCATCATCATATGGCCCCAGGCAAAACTGGCTCTGAATATTTTCGTCACCACCGGAAGGACGGTATCAATGCCCTGTTGCAATAGGGCTGGGAAAATTCCGTCCTCCCCACCGGTTTTAAAGGGCTTGAAGCTATCTATGGCCCATCTAACCCGGTCGGGTCTGAATACAACCGAGGCCATCCTCCAGTCCTCAGTCTTCGGTCTAGCATTAGACTGAGCCGTGCTGACTGAGGTGAGCCTCGCGTTGACCACGTCCGACTCTGGAAAGTGCACTTCTGCTAGCAGCTGAAGGGTCTCCCTAGGCGTGGTAGTGAAATTTCCGTCTGGTTTCTTAAGGAATCCCAGATGATTAGAGGGAGTTTTGGCCATGATCTTATATATTTTGGCAACATGTGCAGCTCCTTTGATCTCCTCGCAGAAGCCGCGCCATGACCTCCTTCTAGCTTTCCTAAGTTCTTTATTAAATCCCGTGAGGGCTCTGCTATATGCATTCCAATTCCCATCCACCTTAGCCCTGTTGAATAGGGCCCGGGCGGATTGCCTAAGTTTCTGTAATCTGCCGTTCCACCATGGTACGTTTCGGTTAGTAACTAGGGTTTTAAGGGGACAATTGTCAACATAGGCATCGACAATACCGGCAGTTACAGCATCAACCGTGTATTCTAGTTGATCCCTAGTTTAGTACGGGCAATTTAATGTTTAGGGTCAAAAAAAAAAAACCTAAAGCTGATTTTCTGCACAGTCGTTCCTTGAGACCATAGAAGTATACCCTGAAAAGTCCCAACTTCTAGGGTGCCGGCGTCCCCCTCTCCCCCCCCTTAAAAGGTCCCGATTTTCAGTATTTTTCATTTTACTCAAAACCTGTAGGAGTTAGATGAAAGTTGTCAAACAGACAATTAATCCTTATTAAATTACCTATCAAACGATACTACATTCATATCAATAGGAGTTTTAGTTATTGAGATATGCTTGTCTATATATGACAAAAAAATTGAAAATACCAAATTTTGTACCGATTTCTTGATTTTCTGAGAAAACTGTAAAAGTATTTATAAAACATTGTTAGTAAAAATTATTCCTTTCATGTTTAGCAACAAAACGAGACTACATTAATAAAAATTTAAAAATAATTAATTAAGTTGTAGTTCATTACATCTCAGCTCATAAATATGATTAATTTTCTTCATATAAATTTCAACTCTAAAGCATCGTGACTGACAACTTGTAGTTATTATCTATGTATAAAGTTGTCACATGGATACAAAAAAGCCTTAAAATAGAAATAAAATAGAACATAAGATTCTTTAATATTTACGAATTACTATATTTATTCGCCCTTTTGGTCATCGATATCTATGTTATCTTGTTATTTAGGAGATGAACCACGGTGTCGACCCATAGTGCCTGCCACATTATATCAAATAGTACTATTTACATTAAGTATGAATAATCCCTGTTGCTCTCTGAAGGCGACCCCACCACTCCTAAGGTCCGGTGACAGTCCATACAGTCGCCAGTCGACACTCGTCACGCACTTCTCGCTCGCGTCTACATTTTAGATAGGGAAATTTTAGTAGGTAAATAACTCAAATGATTAGTATGGAGTGTCCAGGATGTGAATCTGCAACTGGTTCAGTGCAAATGGAAGCTTGGTAGCCACAGGTATAACGCTTAACCCCAAAATTTTCCACTCCAAACCTGAGGATTCAATTATTATTGATGTCCCTCCAAACTATTCTTGTTCTTCTGGTACACGTGCAGTGAATATTGCGCATACGCATCAGAGGTAGGTGGCAGGGATACCAGTCGCAATGAAGCATTTTCTTGCATGTTTGGATTTTGCGCAGACATTTATGCCGTAGAATACGGTTGGGGTCATGCAATGCACAATTAAAAAGGAAGACTAGAAAAACGATGTTCTGATACCTACAACAAGTGCCTTTTCAAAAAAGGAAACAATCAAACATTAAAAATATACAGTATATTCCATGGTTTATTAAGTTGACCGATTTTTTTTTACTATGCTTATACAAAACACATAGGTAATCGCTATTGGAGAAAATACCATGACTCTCTATCAATATCTGTGCAAAATCCACACAATGAGTATATTCTTCAGTTTAACTGGCATCCTTGCTACCGCTTCTGATGTGAGTGCGCAATATTTATTGTACGTGTGTACCTGCAGGTGCATTAATAGTTTGGATGGACATCAATGGAATCCTCAGGATTGGAGTGGAAAATTTTGGGGTAAAGCGTTATACCTGTGGCTACCAAGCTTCCATTTGCACTAAACTAGTTGCAGATTCACATCCTGGACACTCCATACTAATCATTTGAGTTATTTACCTACTAAAATTTCCCTATCTAAAATGTAGACGCGAGCGAGAAGTGCGTGACGAGTGTCGACTGGCGACTGTATGGACTGTCACCGGACCTTAGGGGTGGTGGGGTCGCCTTCAGGGATTATTCATACATAATGTAAATAGTACTATTTAATATAATGTGGCAGGCACTATAGGTCGACACCGTGGTTCATCTCGTAAATAATAAGATATCGATGACCATAAGGGCGAATAAATATAGTAATTCGTAAATATTAAAGAATTGTATGTTTTATTTTATTTCTATTTTAAGGCTTTTTTGTATCCATGTGACAACTTTATACATAGATAATAACTACAAGTTGTCAGTCACGATGCTTTAGAGTTGAAATTTATATGTAGAAAATTAATCATATTTATCAGCTGAGATGTAATGAACTACAACTTAATTAATTATTTGTAAATTTTTATTAATGTAGTCTCGTTTTGTTGCTAAACATGAAAGGAAAATTTTTTACTAACAATGTTTTATAAATACTTTAACAGTTTTCTCAGAAAATCAAGAAATTGGTACAAAATTGGGTATTTTCAATTTTTTGTCATATATAGACAAGCATATCTCAATAACTAAAACTCCTATTGATATGAGAGTAGTACCGTTTGATAGGTAATTTAATAAGGATTAATTGCCTCTTTGACAGTTTTCATCTAACTCCTACTGATTTTGAGTAAAATGAAAAATACTGAAAATCGGGACCTTTTGAGGGGGGGAGAGGGGGACGCCGGCACCCTAGGAGTTGGGACTTTTCAGGGTATACTTCTATGGTCCTAAGGAACGACTGTGCAAAAAATCAGCTTTAGGTTTTTTTTTTCGACCTCGCCATACTAGCTTCACCTAACTTGCCCGTACTAGTTTTGACGGATTTACTTATCGTACTGAGGTTCTCTTTTAGGTCGTTGCGGTAGCCGTCCCAATTCGTAGCCCTACAGTTGCGATAGGATTCTACACTTAAAGTTTTAGTTAAGGTTAGATTGAATCTAATAAACCTGTGATCTGACATAGATACTGCATTGCTCACATGCCAGCTGTTTATACGGTCAACAAGCCGATCCGTACAAATAGTGATATCTAAAACCTCCTGTCTAGCGGACGTTACGAACGTCGGTGCGTTGCCCACATTTAGAACCTGGATGTTGTTAGATAAAAGAAAGTCAAATAGTAACTCACCCCTTCGGTTGGTATTGGTACTACCCCACGTGGTGTGATGGGAGTTGCAGTCGCAGCCAAGCAAGTGTCTTCTGCTCCCGGCAGTAATCGACAAGGGGCTCTAGTTGCCATGTTGGATCCGATGTGTTGCCAGGCAGGTAAGCTGAGCACACAACTACCTTCTCGTCGCTGCCTGGCAATGCTACATACGCTGCTACCAAGTCATCTGTGCACATACAAGGAATTGGTAAGAAATTTAAGTTTTTCTTAAAAATTATACAAGCTCTGGGTCTTATTCCGTCGGAATTGAACAGCAGCCTACCTGCTGAGTTAAGACCCGAGACCGTGTTCCCTTTGTGGATCCACGGTTCTTGTCGAGGTCGATGTCTATGGTCATCCTCTCCCATCGGTCTTTCGGCAGTGATGCCGACCCGAACCGACCCAGCTACCTCGGTATAGGTGGGCCCTGAGGGCCCGCGCTTTGCCGCCTTGCTCGGTCGTTCCCTAGGAGAGGCTTCCTCGGACCTGGGACGCTTTGTAGCAACTGCAGTCCTAGTTTGGAGTTCCGTAGCCTTGGCTTGAACCTCCGGTAAGTCCTGCAGTTAGTCGAAAGGCTTGGCACACAGGGCAGCCGCATCTTCGACGCTTTTGCCCTGCTGCCGCCACCAGTTGAAACGTCTCTTAGCAGCTCCAGTAAGAGGCCTCTTAGCTCTCTTGCTCTGCTTCGTTGCGTCAACTCCAAGTTCCGTATGGCCCTTGTCGTCGGCGGGGTTTTGGGTATGGGCTTGTGACTCAATGTCTCCAAGCACCATAGCCTCGGAGGCACTTGACGCGCTCTCCTCGGTACTTAAGGCGTTTACTTCAGAAATAATTGTCGTAAGGTCGTCTATTTGAATCCCACGAGTTAGGAAGAAATAAAAGTCCACCTGCGGCAGTGCTCCGTACCCCAGGTAAGGCCTTCGACTGTCCCCGAGTCGGCCCAGCTCAGAGACCCCCGTTCGAGACTGAGTAACCCCTCAGCCATTCATCCCTCGGCACGGTGGAAACACCTTGGATTGGGTTGGTTGCTTTTTAGAGTCGAGGTCTGCTCCTCCAGGAGGGAAGGAATGCGGGAAGAGGTAAATGATAATGAAAAGGATGGGGATAATAGGTAGGGAAAATAAGAATGAGATGGAAATGAGGTAGTGCAGGATGCTATTGAACGGAGTTAAGTGGGGTGCATTCATATAGCAGCTAGAGGAACCCAGGGTCGCGTCCCCGTGCACTCCGGACAGGAGTACCCTCTGGACTGTCGGTACTTAGCCAATCGCTAGTGATTCCCTGTAGAACAGGAAATAACTAACCATTGTTGTTCGGGGCGCACCAGGCGAGCTGCCTGTGCTTAGGAGGAAACAAAGTTCCTGCCCAACCACAGGAGTCCGCGCACGAGGAGGCGACCGACCTGCGTCCCGCCGCCGCGACACACATCACTGCCGCCGCCACCACCCCAAAAGTACCACATTGTGCAGCGGTACCTCGACAGCCTCGAGGAGACCAGCGGCATTAACAGGTTTTTCTACACGCTGCCGGTTGAGAGGCCCCTCAAGGTGGCCTTATTTGGCCACCCCTCCATGACGGACCGTGTCCGACAGATATCAGTTTGAAATATCTATGAGCCGGTAATAGTGGGTGTACGGTGTTTTGTAACGGTCTGACAGGCCGTCACATTATCAAAAATAAGATGATTATTAGTAACACTGTAAGTAACACTATTGTATAATATTTCTCCTAGCGACATCTAGTCCCAGTTCCAAAAAACAATGTTACTAGATAACTCGTTAATGTAGCAAGACCATTGTAAGTCTCTATAAATGGGCTTATTAACGTACTACTAAGTTCAATAGTTATCTGGTAGATGGTGCTAGTAGTAACTTAATTTATTGAAATCGCGCGGCAACGTGCGATATAGGAAAAAGACCAGTGGGAGTAGTGGGATCAGTGGCATCAGTGGGAGCAGAGGTAGGAGTGGCACCAGAGGTAGAAGAGGTAGCAGTGGGATGGGGAATATAAGAGATGGATGTAGAGGAACAAGGACTTTTTTGGGATCTAGACGTTGAGGCGGTAACACGTTGTATAATTTGAAATATTTTTCCATAATTTTGTTTGTTTGTGTTTTGTTATTGTTTTGTTTAATATATTATTTGCAGTTATTAAGTAAATTGGGCCGGCTGATGATGATTACAATAATAATTTAAAATAATTTATTATAATTTGCAGATATTTGTACATAGGAGAGTGATCACTAATATGGGGTGATGATGACGATGATGATGATTTAGTAAATTTATTTGTTTGTGTTTTGTTTATTATGATTTACTAATTTTGCTCTTCTGATTTCAGATGAAGGTTCGTTGTCGATCAGGCCAATCGTTCGCGGTTGACCTGGTTTACAATATCCTTCAAAAGTGAATCTTCAGACGGATTCACCAGATCCTCAGGTTTCTGATCAGTCTGACTGGCTCATGTAAGAATTCATCAGTGAAATGGACCACAGGATGGACATAGCGGGTTCTTTCCGCGCTTTTCACGGGTGTCTTATTGGTTATTATATTCCTTATGTATCTATCTAATAGGTACTTAGGGAGTATTTTAATTATTAACTACATGGAGCAGTACCCCCTTCTACAATCGGCACATACCCCCCTTTCCTCTATCTTGTGCTGGTTACACACATCATTCAAAGGGTGTCGTGTCACCTCAAACTGTGTTTGAAGGTGGGATTATTCCTTTTGTTTGAGATAGGTACTCTTAGGGACTAGGGATACAGGTCTGGTTAGGCACTCACGCATACGATACACACCACATCTAGGTTTCTTTTACTCTATCTGTGGGCATTAATCTTGATCTTTCGATTGAGGTTGTATTGCAAATGTTTTCTCACTCACGGTCTTCTGTCTCTTGCTTCCACCCGGTATCGAAGAGAAAGGTGGAAGGTGGTCTATTGCCTGCGGCCCAGTATCTGTCGAGAACAGCCGTGGGATGTCTCTTTAGGGCTGTGAGTGGGGAATGTTGTAGTACAATTTAGCCTGTGAAGATAGAGTGGGATAGGGAACTCTCGGTAACATGGACATAAAAAAATATAAAAAAATAGCTTTGTTATGATTTAGCTAGCTTGGTCGATGACCAAAGTAACGTTATAGGTATAGGGATGTTATTTGTAGGGATTGGTTAGATAATTTCTTATAAATAAGTGAGTTATTTTTACTAGGAAAAAGTAAATGAGATAGACTTGTAGGTAAATCGCTAGAAAACTATAGGATGATAATTTTGAGAATTATCTAGGTTTTAAAAGGTACAATATACGGAAGTTGTTAGGATATCACGCTAAATTTAAGAATTTACGATTTGTTAGCAATAAAAGTTTAATTCATTTTATGTACGTCAGTCCAATAAACTCTTAGTTCAGAGAAATCAAAGCTAGATAAAACGGATACGGATATATTTGTATACTTGGTGTAGAACATAGGTAAAAATACCTAAAATAATAGTATATAGGAGGAAATTAGTTCAAATATTCATTTCAAACATTTTATCAGTTATAGCTGTAGGCATGAACAGACATAAAATGACGTTCTGTTTTAGATGGCGGAATATAACACGTTAAACATGTAAGATTATAGGAAATAATAAAGGGACTGTTACTTAGTAGTGTACTAGATTGAGTAGGGTGTTAGGTTTTACTAGAATACTAATGAAAGTATATGAATTTTAAGTATTTAAATATAGGTTTCAAAAATATTTTATGTATAATTGAGTAATTGATTTCCAAATTAAACTTTGTTAATAGTTGGGAAAAGGAATGTCAAATCTAGAATTTTGAAAGTCTAGCCTTTTTTTTATTACTAAATTAAGTTCCGTTTAACAAAGTCTTCGGTTTCATTACACCTGTTGGTATAGGCATATAAAAGTATTTTATGTCAATAACAAATGGAAAGAAAGAATGGTAATTTTGTCATATAATTCCTTAGTAAATAAACGAATATTTGCAAGTCTAGGGAATCCAATTCACATGTCAGGAAGGCTAAGTTCTTCATAGGAAATTCACTAACTTATATGTACTAAAATCTATAGCCTAAATTGCTAGGGAATGCCACCAAAGTTAATCCGCTAAAGGCAAAGGTTTCTTTATAGTATTTTATGTTGCCTAGAAGTATGAACTCAATTAATTAGGTAATTTTGAATCAAAAGATTCTATTCACTTGATGGAAAGGAAGTTGTAGTAAAAACTCAATTTAATGTGATATTTTGAATCAGAACTTTCTACTCACCTGATGGGAAGTGGATGAATTATAATAATTTATTATTGAAGATCTCAAGTTAGTCCTGAGTAGTGGATGACTGATTTTAAGAACTAACTACTTAGTACTAGTAAGCAATTTAAATTTACTAAGTAATAAGAATCAAAGGATTCTAACTGCCTGATGGTAGGGCAAGACCTATTTATAAGTAACTGAGTTGTTCTTATGTTAAGGTTCAAATTAAAAGTATTAATTCAAATAATCTAAATATCCTGAAATGGATTATTTTAATCACCAGATGGTAAATGGAAAATGAGATAATTTAATCTCATGGTTCAATTAATTAATGGTTCTATGTTAATCAAAGGATGTAACTCACCTGATGGAAAAGGTAAATGATGTTACAACTAGGGATTGTTGTTCAGCTGTTATTTCATATAAAAGGGATGACAAAGTCATTAATGGTAACATCTATATTCTGCTTGATATCTAATAGAATATTTTGAATAATTTAAATAGTTGTTTGTTACTCCAAGAACTGACCCAAACTTTATGATTTGTCTACTTACTTATTTCTACTGCGATGGCTAGGGTCTTCACTAACTCAGAGGGTTGGTTGTTGTTCCATTAGTGTTACCACGCCGAAGGAAGTAAGCTATGACGGCACTATGGGCAGCAGCTGGTGATTGACCTGATCCATTTATGTAACTACTAGAGGTAGTAAATTTTACACACACGTCTAACCGAGTTGGGGTTACTTCTGTCTTTGTTTAGACTCAATAATTGCCAAAGTGCAAAATGATATTGGATACCAGGCAGAGTATCATTGTGGTTAATACCCACCTGATGGTAAAGTCAAATGTTTATACAACTAGAGGTTGTTGAAATAAAAGATGCAAGAAGTTCAAATACATTTCTTATGAAAATATTCAGTTTGCCTGATAGATGGCTGATGATGATACAACTAGAGGTTGTTGTTAAGATGGAAGAAGAAGATGACTGTATTCTGCTCGATTTCTAATAATTTATTCTTTTTCGTTTAAGTAACAAATTTCTACTCAGAGAAGTGGTCCAAACTGTGCTATCAATTGTTTTCCTTATTTCATCCGCATTGCAATGGGTTTGGTCTTCGCTAACTCAGAGGGTTGGTTGTTGTTTCATTAGTGTTACCACGCTGAAGGAAGTAGGCTATGACGGCACTATGAGCAGCAGCTGGCGATTGACCAGATCTATTTCTCCAACTACTAGAGGTAGTAAAGTATACATACACATCAAGCCGAGTTGGGGCTACTTCTGTCTTAGTTACAGAAGTAATTATAATAATTCTGTCGTAGTGCAGAAAATTATTGGATACCGAGCAGAGTATCGTTGTGGTTCACATAATTCATATTGAATAACTACTAGAGGTGGTTATTTATTATTGAGGCGTTAGTCCTTACCTTATCAACTCAGAGGGTTGTATGTTTCTATCGTTGTGGTTCACACAATTCATATTGAATAACTACTAGAGGTGGTTATTTGTTATTGAGGCGTTAGTCCTCACCTTATCAACTCAGAGGGTTGTATGTTTCTGTCGTTGTGGTTCACACAATTTATATTGATTAACTACTAGAGGTAGTTATTTGTTATTGAGGCGTTAGTCCTCACCTTATCAACTCAGAGGGTTGTATGTTTCATTACACTAGTGTTACAGCTGAAGAGTAGTAAGCCTTGATAACATTATGGGTGCAAACGGATTAATAATTATCCATATTTTGTATAACTACTAGAGGTAGTTATTGTATCTAAAGGAAAATTAAATATCTGATTGACTGAGTTCATGCTACTAAGGTACACAGACTTATTAATTATTCATTTTGTCATAGTGCAAAACCCATAACATTGTATTTTATTGAAATCAAATAATTATCCAGTTAAATGTTTCTAAATCTAAGTTCTTCTTGTCATGGGCATGGAAACCTTTATGTACAGATTAGAAACATAGGGAATTGGTTTAGGTATGAAGTTAGGAATCGAGTTCTAATTATCATAGGTGGTCTCAATAGATATTCAAAGTAGGGTTAGGCTCTCTTTATTGATGTTAGTTGTCTTTATTTTTATATTTAGAATCTTTTAACTATTTTGTCTTGATAAAGTGTTGAAGTGAGTTTCATTGGGCTGCCGTTTCTTCTCACTTCGCTAACACTTCCCGAAACGGCCAGCATACGGGTTCCAAGTGGTAGGAACCTTGTATTAGATAGTTAAAGTTAAATTTATTAAATTTCTACTTATACAGTAAATTAATTATGAACTTGAGAAAATAATGTCTCAATTAAAAAATTAGACTATTCTTACTAAAAGGAAATTAATAGCTATGAAGTCTCAAAGAATAGTAAATTTTTCCTTATTATGTTATTTTTAGATAGTTAGGTTAATAAACTTTTGTACCCGGTGGCGTTGGACTGGGGGCTTAGGGGAAGGCGGAGAAGCTCTCCCGCAACTTGAAAGAGTTGCGGTATATAGCAGTTTATAGATCAGTCATCTGGTTTATACATTGCTTCGCGTTAGACTATTTTATAAATTTTACTCTGAGACTTCATAAGTTATTAACACTTTCACAGCTTCAAACCAATATAATTCGTGCTAACTAAATTGGATGCGGGACACGACAAAGATTCGTGCGCTCTCGAGAAAAGAGTAGTAGCACTGAACGTGTTAAATGTTTTAAATTCTCAATTCCGAAATAATGGATTCAGTTGTTTTATACTGAAGAAAATTTGTTTATTTATTATTAATGAATGATTAAAACTAATAAATTACTTAATTCAAATTAATAAAGATTCCATTCTTATTTTCACTTAATCGTCCCGGAGTTACGTATTACGTTCACGAAGTAGGTTACTTAGTCACTAGACGATTCATTGGCCAAGATAATTATCAGATGATTAAGTTTAAGAATATGTTGAGTTCAGTAAGTAAGTTACGCTCAACTATGGAGGAATTAAAAAAAAAAAACAAAAAAAAATGCTGATGAGGTTCAGATGTTACAATTTGGTGTGCCTTAGCCCAGGATATTTCGTGACTATTTTCTCTTTAAAGGAAATAGTCACAATTTGCTGCCCGTGAAATGGATGGTGAAATAAGAGTGGATTTATAATTAAAAGGTTTTAACGTTTCTCTTAATTCGTTATTTGTTAGAAAAAATAAAATGTAAAAGGATTTGTATAATTTGTTTAATCTTAATATTTGGGGGTTGAAATATGTATATCTTATTTTTAGTAAATTTATATTTTATGAAATCGTTAAAATTTTTATAGTCTGGGGGTTGAGATTTCATTTTAATAAATAGCGTAGGTACTATTTTGTTAAATAATTGCTTTTATCCATATTTTTGTCCACCATAGTCACTTTGAATATCAATTTATTCAAGTGAAAGTATTAAAAGACGGGGGGTTGGCAGCAGTTACTTGGTTTTAATATTAAATGTATGGAAACGTTTAGTTGATGGGGGGTTGTTATATTAAAAACTCAGTAATTATGTTACCATAGATTGCGAATTAGGAATAATATTCGAAAGAAAAATTTATATATGTATTATTTACTTTCAAATCGGTAACGTAGTTGTTATGAACATGACATTTAAATACGTACAAATACTTATAAGGGAATTATATAAATACTATCTATTTGGTAGCGGAGTATAATTTAGAAGGATGGAAAGCTATTTATATTTAAATTTCATATTCTTTATAGCATTCTAGAAAATACGTAAAATGCTTAATAGTAAAATTTTCTAATTACATTATTTGAAATCCATATTATTGACTGGAAATGTCACTGTCTATGGTTATCAGTATGTAAGAAGTGTAGTAAAAGAGTGCAAAGTATCAAAGATTTAAATATTTTTTGGGAAAAAGATAAAATAGAAAAATCTGTTAGAAATTTCATTATTTACATAAAAGAAATATAAAGATAAATTCAAAAATCTTTGCTATAATTACAATTGAAGTATTAGAATTTTATTTAATTGATTTAGTGATGGACTTATTGGAGTTTTTAACAGAAGAATTCAGAAAAAAGATATGTAAGGTTTATCAACAGAAGGATAATAAGTTGATTTTCGCAAGCGAAATACTAAGAGAAACATACTGGAAACAATTTCTACTCCTGTAAAATACCATAATATACAAAGACTTTGATAAATTATTGACGTATTAGGTAGGTTGGTATGGTCAGGAATTTATATTAAATGTAATTTAGTTGCTTTTTAATGTTTCTAGATATACAAGTAATATAAAGTAGGACAGCAATGTCTTTATTTTACTAGATTTAGGCGTTTAATACACAACAGACCGAATTACAGACCTTAGGGAAAATGTATTATAGGAAAATCATTAGTTTCATAGCGCGTGATAATAAAAATTAGAACAGTCATGTTGGCAGTACAGTAGGAAATATTATTCATATTTTTGGAATATTGATAGGTTATTATATTTATACAGAAAAAAATTAAGAGCAATCCATAATAGGCAGATCAAATTAAGAACAATTGTTATTAAATAGTATTTCAAAGAGTCGGAGCGAACAGCAGTTACTAAATATTTAGGTGGGTTATACATGGAATTTGATTAAACTTAAAAAAGAAGTCAGGTTACCGATTGTTACCTATTACCAATTTAATGATTTAATACATAAAAAGGTATATATTGTGGGTAAGGTTTTGAAGGTAGTTAAGAAGGTAAAGGTACGGAATAACGGTATGTCATTTTATAAATTAAATTTGTCAAATCTCATGAAGTTGTTTCATTTATTTCACTCAAATTAAATTCAATAATATATAAATGAAGTTTTATTTAAATTATAATTATATAGTAGAGGAAATGCTCATGTTCAAGTAATAAGTCAATTACCGAATGTCATTTGTTAAGAGAAAGAAAATCCTTAAGCTGAATAAATTTAGAAAATTCCATACTGACTGGGCTGGTGATTCGTTAGAGTAGCGTAAAATGGTGTTGGTGTGTTATGGGGAAGAAAATAGGCGGTTGATAGAACAGAGTGTTATTGTTTTATATAGAATAAAGGGATGAATAAGAGGACTCTAATGAGGCAACAGAAGCTAGAGTATGGAGAATGAGTTTATTGACAGTCCAACCCGGAGGCACTATAACGAACAATTGAGTTACTATGGGAATAGGAGTTAGGTTAAGTCATTTTGACAACAACAGTGTTGATACTGTATCCCATAGTAATCTCATACTGTACACGCAGCTGAAAGCTATTTCTATTTCTCGACAACTGCACAAGCTCCAGACAGAGAATCACGATTATGATGGGTCTAAGTTCTGAGTGAGGCTCTAAAGCAAGGAATGATTATCATTTGAGCTATTAAAGTAATCTAGATTATGGGGGGGATAGATTGGCGGTATCAGTTTACAGGTCTTGAGGAACGGTTTGGATTGGTAGTGCCAATTTATTGCTATTAGAGCTGATTTGCCTCACAACCAAATTCCTCTGCAGAGTCTAGATTGACCTTGTGATATAATGATTTTTATTCATGTTAAGATGTCATGAATTTAGAGTTTTGATTCACATTTTTAGTGATTGGCTGTATGGTTTAAAAACACAGTACATAATACATTCTGGGAAGAAGTGTCAATAAATTAATTGAGGTAGGAGTTAGAACAAATAGTTTAATGAGAAAAGAAAGGTATAATGTAGCAGTCTAGTAAGTAAGTAAGTCTAGTAAGTCTGGTGAGTGTGTAATTAAAATCTTAATTAAAGAACGTTAACAGTGATTTCAACAGTTAGTTCCAATAAGTTTAGCATCCAGTGGTCGTTAGAACAATTCATCAAACCTTAGGATACCCGAGATTGGAGCGCATCATGTTAGGCCGGACAAACAAAAAATGTGAAGTTGTTCAGTACGGTAGTTGTTCAGTACAATAAGGCTCGTTAAAATTATTTTAAGTAAGTAAGTAAGTAATTTTATTCATAAAAACTATTATTTACTAATTATTACGTTAATATATTTTGCTAATTCTTTCACATTTTTGTGGTAGTGTACAGCTAAATGAAACTGAGATCCGACTTGTTTGTCCGAGTTGCGCAGTGATATGTAGGACCTTTAATTCAAAATAAATGTGTTGTAAGAAGGTTCTTTCGGGCCCGGGGTTTTCTTCCTTCTCCGCGAGCATTTCACAAGACATTGGGTGTGCAGGTTCCGATGGTAGGATTTTCATATATGGTGGTTTAAATCATAATCGACCGAAGGCCAATGGACAAAGGCCTTCCCAAGGATTTCCACACCGACCGGTTCAGGGCTGCCGTTTTCCAGCGACCTCCTGCCACCTTCATCAGGTCATCGGTGGTTGTCTTGAATGAATATTTTTTATATTTTATAGTTGTTTATATGCCAAAACTTAAGAACTATCATTGTAATAAGAACTGTGTACTCGTATAGCTGATGACTGTTATTCTAATATTTGTCTAAAACAAAGCTGAGTATGTTATAAAAAAAAAACAGAATAAATATAATAATAACATTTGCCTTGTAATATTTTTTTAGGGTGAGCTGCTGATAATTGGTGGCTATTATCCTTGGCTACGACTTAGTCCACGTGAATAGTTGTGGATGGTTCGTGGACTGACTTAGGGGAAGGTGGAGGTCAGTTATAAATAGTAAAGAGCCGTGGTTAGCTCTCGGGTTGTTTTGAGATATAAATAATGCTTCATTTTATTTTCATTATGATATTAGTGAGGAAATGTCATGGTTCACGAACGAACAACTTAATATTACATTAATATTATGGAGATAACATTTGGGTTAATGGTGTAAAACTTATATATATATATATATATATGAATGTTTTTCTTTGTGATTGATTTGTGATAAAGGTCTCAAAATTTTAGATGAAACTTGTAATAAAATAAGGTTTATTGAAGTTGTAAATTTATATTTCTAAAAACATAATTTTGTGAAGACAAATTAATTTTAGATTATAAGGTATTCAGTTACATTTTAATTTTGTTGAAAAGGTGAAAAGAAAACTTTTTTTCCGGTTTAATAATTGTACACATTCAAAAAGTTTGGGGGTTGGCTGTAACGGTCTGACAGGCCGTCACATTATCAAAAATAAGATGATTATTAGTAACACTGTAAGTAACACTATTGTATAATATTTCTCCTAGCGACATCTAGTCCCAGTTCCAAAAAACAATGTTACTAGATAACTCGTTAATGTAGCAAGACCATTGTAAGTCTCTATAAATGGGCTTATTAACGTACTACTAAGTTCAATAGTTATCTGGTAGATGGTGCTAGTAGTAACTTAATTTATTGAAATCGCGCGGCAACGTGCGATATAGGAAAAAGACCAGTGGGAGTAGTGGGATCAGTGGCATCAGTGGGAGCAGAGGTAGGAGTGGCACCAGAGGTAGAAGAGGTAGCAGTGGGATGGGGAATATAAGAGATGGATGTAGAGGAACAAGGACTTTTTTGGGATCTAGACGTTGAGGCGGTAACACGTTGTATAATTTGAAATATTTTTCCATAATTTTGTTTGTTTGTGTTTTGTTATTGTTTTGTTTAATATATTATTTGCAGTTATTAAGTAAATTGGGCCGGCTGATGATGATTACAATAATAATTTAAAATAATTTATTATAATTTGCAGATATTTGTACATAGGAGAGTGATCACTAATATGGGGTGATGATGACGATGATGATGATTTAGTAAATTTATTTGTTTGTGTTTTGTTTATTATGATTTACTAATTTTGCTCTTCTGATTTCAGATGAAGGTTCGTTGTCGATCAGGCCAATCGTTCGCGGTTGACCTGGTTTACAATATCCTTCAAAAGTGAATCTTCAGACGGATTCACCAGATCCTCAGGTTTCTGATCAGTCTGACTGGCTCATGTAAGAATTCATCAGTGAAATGGACCACAGGATGGACATAGCGGGTTCTTTCCGCGCTTTTCACGGGTGTCTTATTGGTTATTATATTCCTTATGTATCTATCTAATAGGTACTTAGGGAGTATTTTAATTATTAACTACATGGAGCAGTACCCCCTTCTACAATCGGCACATACCCCCCTTTCCTCTATCTTGTGCTGGTTACACACATCATTCAAAGGGTGTCGTGTCACCTCAAACTGTGTTTGAAGGTGAGATTATTCCTTTTGTTTGAGATAGGTACTCTTAGGGACTAGGGATACAGGTCTGGTTAGGCACTCACGCATACGATACACACCACATCTAGGTTTCTTTTACTCTATCTGTGGGCATTAATCTTGATCTTTCGATTGAGGTTGTATTGCAAATGTTTTCTCACTCACGGTCTTCTGTCTCTTGCTTCCACCCGGTATCGAAGAGAAAGGTGGAAGGTGGTCTATTGCCTGCGGCCCAGTATCTGTCGAGAACAGCCGTGGGATGTCTCTTTAGGGCTGTGAGTGGGGAATGTTGTAGTACAATTTAGCCTGTGAAGATAGAGTGGGATAGGGAACTCTCGGTAACATGGACATAAAAAAATATAAAAAAAATAGCTTTGTTATGATTTAGCTAGCTTGGTCGATGACCAAAGTAACGTTATAGGTATAGGGATGTTATTTGTAGGGATTGGTTAGATAATTTCTTATAAATAAGTGAGTTATTTTTACTAGGAAAAAGTAAATGAGATAGACTTGTAGGTAAATCGCTAGAAAACTATAGGATGATAATTTTGAGAATTATCTAGGTTTTAAAAGGTACAATATACGGAAGTTGTTAGGATATCACGCTAAATTTAAGAATTTACGATTTGTTAGCAATAAAAGTTCAATTCATTTTATGTACGTCAGTCCAATAAACTCTTATTCAGAGAAATCAAAGCTAGATAAAACGGATACGGATATATTTGTATACTTGGTGTAGAACATAGGTAAAAATACCTAAAATAATAGTATATAGGAGGAAATTAGTTCAAATATTCATTTCAAACATTTTATCAGTTATAGCTGTAGGCATGAACAGACATAAAATGACGTTCTGTATTAGATGGCGGAATATAACACGTTAAACATGTAAGATTATAGGAAATAATAAAGGGACTGTTACTTAGTAGTGTACTAGATTGAGTAGGGTGTTAGGTTTTACTAGAATACTAATGAAAGTATATGAATTTTAAGTATTTAAATATAGGTTTCAAAAATATTTTATGTATAATTGAGTAATTGATTTCCAAATTAAACTTTGTTAATAGTTGGGAAAAGGAATGTCAAATCTAGAATTTTGAAAGTCTAGCCTTTTCTTATTACTAAATTAAGTTCCGTTTAACAAAGTCTTCGGTTTCATTACACCTGTTGGTATAGGCATATAAAAGTATTTTATGTCAATAACAAATGGAAAGAAAGAATGGTAATTTTGTCATATAATTCCTTAGTAAATAAACGAATATTTGCAAGTCTAGGGAATCCAATTCACATGTCAGGAAGGCTAAGTTCATAGGAAATTCACTAACTTATATGTACTAAAATCTATAGCCTAAATTGCTAGGGAATGCCACCAAAGTTAATCCGCTAAAGGCAAAGGTTTCTTTATAGTATTTTATGTTCCTAGAAGTATGAATCAATTAATTAGGTAATTTTGAATCAAAAGATTCTATTCACTTGATGGAAAGGAAGTTGTAGTAAAAACTCAATTTAATGTGATATTTTGAATCAGAACTTTCTACTCACCTGATGGGAAGTGGATGAATTATAATAATTTATTATTGAAGATCTCAAGTTAGTCCTGAGTAGTGGATGACTGATTTTAAGAACTAACTACTTAGTACTAGTAAGCAATTTAAATTTACTAAGTAATAAGAATCAAAGGATTCTAACTGCCTGATGGTAGGGCAAGACCTATTTATAAGTAACTGAGTTGTTCTTATGTTAAGGTTCAAATTAAAAGTATTAATTCAAATAATCTAAATATCCTGAAATGGATTATTTTAATCACCAGATGGTAAATGGAAAATGAGATAATTTAATCTCATGGTTCAATTAATTAATTGTCCTATGTTAATCAAAGGATGTAACTCACCTGATGGAAAAGGTAAATGATGTTACAACTAGGGATTGTTGTTCAGCTGTTATTTCATATAAAAGGGATGACAAAGTCATTAATGGTAACATCTATATTCTGCTTGATATCTAATAGAATATTTTGAATAATTTAAATAGTTGTTTGTTACTCCAAGAACTGACCCAAACTTTATGATTTGTCTACTTACTTATTTCTACTGCGATGGCTAGGGTCTTCACTAACTCAGAGGGTTGGTTGTTGTTCCATTAGTGTTACCACGCCGAAGGAAGTAAGCTATGACGGCACTATGGGCAGCAGCTGGTGATTGACCTGATCCATTTATGTAACTACTAGAGGTAGTAAATTTTACACACACGTCTAACCGAGTTGGGGTTACTTCTGTCTTTGTTTAGACTCAATAATTGCCAAAGTGCAAAATGATATTGGATACCAGGCAGAGTATCATTGTGGTTAATACCCACCTGATGGTAAAGTCAAATGTTTATACAACTAGAGGTTGTTGAAATAAAAGATGCAAGAAGTTCAAATACATTTCTTATGAAAATATTCAGTTTGCCTGATAGATGGCTGATGATGATACAACTAGAGGTTGTTGTTAAGATGGAAAAAGAAGATGACTGTATTCTGCTCGATTTCTAATAATTTATTCTTTTTCGTTTAAGTAACAAATTTCTACTCAGAGAAGTGGTCCAAACTGTGCTATCAATTGTTTTCCTTATTTCATCCGCATTGCAATGGGTTTGGTCTTCGCTAACTCAGAGGGTTGGTTGTTGTTTCATTAGTGTTACCACGCTGAAGGAAGTAGGCTATGACGGCACTATGAGCAGCAGCTGGCGATTGACCAGATCTATTTCTCCAACTACTAGAGGTAGTAAAGTATACATACACATCAAGCCGAGTTGGGGCTACTTCTGTCTTAGTTACAGAAGTAATTATAATAATTCTGTCGTAGTGCAGAAAATTATTGGATACCGAGCAGAGTATCGTTGTGGTTCACATAATTCATATTGAATAACTACTAGAGGTGGTTATTTATTATTGAGGCGTTAGTCCTTACCTTATCAACTCAGAGGGTTGTATGTTTCTATCGTTGTGGTTCACACAATTCATATTGAATAACTACTAGAGGTGGTTATTTGTTATTGAGGCGTTAGTCCTCACCTTATCAACTCAGAGGGTTGTATGTTTCTGTCGTTGTGGTTCACACAATTTATATTGATTAACTACTAGAGGTAGTTATTTGTTATTGAGGCGTTAGTCCTCACCTTATCAACTCAGAGGGTTGTATGTTTCATTACACTAGTGTTACAGCTGAAGAGTAGTAAGCCTTGATAACATTATGGGTGCAAACGGATTAATAATTATCCATATTTTGTATAACTACTAGAGGTAGTTATTGTATCTAAAGGAAAATTAAATAGCTGATTGACTGAGTTCATGCTACTAAGGTACACAGACTTATTAATTATTCATTTTGTCATAGTGCAAAACCCATAACATTGTATTTTATTGAAATCAAATAATTATCCAGTTACATATTTCTAAATCTAAGTTCTTCTTGTCATCGGCATGGAAACCTTTATGTACAGATTAGAAACATAGGGAATTGGTTTAGGTATGAAGTTAGGAATCGAGTTCTAATTATCATAGGTGGTCTCAATAGATATTCAAAGTAGGATTAGGCTCTCTTTATTGATGTTAGTTGTCTTTATTTTTATATTTAGAATCTTTTAACTATTTTGTCTTGATAAAGTGTTGAAGTGAGTTTCTTTGGGCTGCCGTTTCTTCTCACTTCGCTAACACTTCCCGAAACGGCCAGCATACGGGTTCCAAGTGGTAGGAACCTTGTATTAGATAGTTAAAGTTAAATTTATTAAATTTCTAATTATACAGTAAATTAATTATAAACTTGAGAAAATAATGTCTCAATTAAAAAATTAGACTATTCTTACTAAAAGGAAATTAATAGCTATGAAGTCTCAAAGAATAGTAATTTTTTCCTTATTATGTTATTTTTAGATAGTTAGGTTAATAAACTTTTGTACCCGGTGGCGTTGGACTGGGGGCTTAGGGGAAGGCGGAGAAGCTCACCCGCAACTTGAAAGAGTTGCGGTATATAGCAGTTTATAGATCAGTCATCTGGTTTATACATTGCTTCGCGTTAGACTATTTTATAAATTTTACTCTGAGACTTCATAAGTTATTAACACTTTCACAGCTTCAAACCAATATAATTCGTGCTAACTAAATTGGATGCGGGACACGACAAAGATTCGTGCGCTCTCGAGAAAAGAGTAGTAGCACTGAACGTGTTAAATGTTTTAAATTCTCAATTCCGAAATAATGGATTCAGTTGTTTTATACTGAAGAAAATTTGTTTATTTATTATTAATGAATGATTAAAACTAATAAATTACTTAATTCAAATTAATAAAGATTCCATTCTTATTTTCACTTAATCGTCCCGGAGTTACGTATTACGTTCACGAAGTAGGTTACTTAGTCACTAGACGATTCATTGGCCAAGATAATTATCAGATGATTAAGTTTAAGAATATGTTGAGTTCAGTAGGTAAGTTACGCTCAACTATGGAGGAATTAAAAAAAAAAAAAAAAAATCCTGATGAGGTTCAGATGTTACAAATTCCGTACAGACTTTAAAAATGATAGTTTCATTGATTATAATTCGATTTATTGATAATATTTAAATGCTAAATGACATGCGATGACCTAGATAATGACAAATTCATGTAAAATGATGAGACAGCGCGATGTACGGGCGAAAACACATCAGAGCGGCGCGGCGCCGCGACGCTGAAATCGGCGGCGCGCGTTGCGCCGCACCACCGAACGCAGCGTTGCGCGGCGCGCGTGTCGCACCGCTCGTACCCGCGCGCGGCGCGCACCGCTCGTACCCGCGGCGCGCAACGCTCGTACCCGCGGCACGCGTGTCCATTATTCCAGCGGAATGTTGTAGCTAAGAAGAATGTGAGTATAATAGGGAATTAGAGCATCATTAGGACTAATTGTGCGCCAGCAGCGGAATTTGTGCGTCTTATAATTTCGGAGATATTCATTAAAAACCGATTCCGCCAGGGTCACGTTCCCCCAGCGGCATGATTTGGAAAAAGACGGTCTAGCTCATAACAAAGTACATGACTGAGTAGCTTTCGTCGTGTTATAAATGTGCGCAAATAGCGGAATTTGTGCATCTTACGGTTTTCGAATTATTCAAGATTCCGCTGCAGTAACGTTTTTGGGTTTTCTGTATCTCGAAAACGGCTGATAGAAGAAAGTTCGAAAAAAAACCACTAGTAGACCTTAATTTGTGCGTAATTTGAGCAATGTTAGTTTTTTGAAAATTATGATATTTTTTTAGTAATTAATTTGTTTAGAAAATCAGGAAATTCTGATTTACAAGGAAACGAGTGAAGTTGCAATCGAATAAAGAGCACTCAAATATTCCTCTAGTAGAGCCTAACAATATCTGCAATTGTGAATTGTATTATCCAGTCAATTAGTGAGATATACCATTTAATTACGAAATAAAGTTAGCGAAATTTTAAAGATTGAATTTAGTGCTCCCATAAGACTATAAAACATGAAATTCTACATAAAATTAGAGCGTCCTGCTAGCAAGCTTTCCTGTAAGTTTCAGCTTTGAATAACGTTGATTTAAAAAGATTTACCCAAAAGAAGAAAGAACGAACATTTTCCCTATAACCCGACCAAATTAGAATGTATACGAGAAAGCGGCCGCGCCATACAAAAGGATAACCTTCCTAAATTGGTAGCATACAACCAGAACTAATTGGACAATTAAGCAGAAAAATTTTTGATATGATGTTAATATATGTTTTATTATTTGGCGTCGTATTTAAATTAACTAAAATCACAATTTGAACATCGACAATTTGAACAACAAACTTTTTGATGTATCGGCATAAAACTCAAAATGTTTAAGTAGATGCTTTGCACATGCTTTTATATCGTCAATATTTTTTTTCTACCTAGTACCATAGAACAAATACCATACCATAGAATAGCATAGAAGTAATTAGTACTTTATTACCTCTGTGTGTTGAGGTATATTTCTCGCAAAGCAGATATAATCAAATCAATGCTTTGTTAATTTCTGATCAAAGTGTTTATCTTATCGCTTTGAACTGAGCTGCGCTTCTCACACAGGTAGCCCCCAGGGCACGGGTACAGGTAATGAGCTCCCCCCGTCGCGCGAGTTCCCGTGTTTTTGAAACCCGTCCAGATGTGCACCCGTCCATGTGGCAGATTTCTGCCATTTGGGCAGATTTGGCTACTAAATTTTAACTCAGGCAGAATAAGCTGACGATTTAAAAAAGTTTTTGGCAGTTTTCAAGGAAATACTTTTTTTAAATAGCAATAGAAACGTTATATATTTTTTTTATGACTTGCTAACTAGAAAATAATTTTAATTAGGTTCTGAGCTAGCAACTTTTGTTTCATGCAAAGTAGTATGGGAATTTCCCGTTTATTAATTTAATGTAGGTGAACCATATACATAATTATCCATAATATCAGGGTTCCACATAGTGTGGCAGATTTTAGCAGATCTCTTCTTTCTTCTCTCAGAACTCTTCATTGTTTCATTCTTCTTTTTAATTTTTATTTTAAGCTTCTCGAACTATTAATCAGTATGCTACAAATTAAACACTACTTAATGTTGATTTTTTTTAATCCTCTGTTTTTAGCCCTTGGCATCATCTCACCTGAGTAATGATGACGCCGATGATGGAAGCGGGCTTACCAAAGAATCCCCAACGCAATGGGGAACTGGCTATCTTCATGCCGGAACACATCCGTGCTGTTAACATTTATGTTTGGCGGCAAGACTTAGATAAGATACTTACTATCTAGAAATCTTATTACAAGTATCTTTTATAATAACTTCGTCCCGGCCGCTATACGAGCACGTAGGTACTAAGAAAACAATCGTCAATAAAACATTTGCACGCAACTGTACTTACAAAGCTTCCTTCAATATACCTTTCATTTAAGAAGGTTATCCTTTTGTATGGCGCGGCCGCTTTCGCGTATACATTCTAATTTGGTCGGGTTATAGGGAAAATGTTCGTTCTTTCTTCTTTTGGGTAAATCTTTTTAAATCAACGTTATTCAAAGCTGAAACTTACAGGAAAGCTTGCTAGCAGAACGCTCTAATTTTATGTAAAATTTCATGTTTCATAGTCTTATAGAAGCACTGAATTCAATCTTTAAAATTTCGCTAAATTAATTTCGTAATTAAATGGTATATCTCACTAATTGACTGGATAATACAATCCACAATTGCAGATATTATTAGGGTCTACTAGAGGAATATTTTAATGCTCTTTGTTCGATTGCAACTTAACTCGTTTCCTTGTAAATTAGAATTTCCTGATTTTTCTAAACAAATTAATTACTAAAAAAATATCATAATTTTCAAAAAACTAATATTGCTCAAATTACGCACAAATTAAGGTGTACTAGTGGTTTTTTTTTCGAAATTTCTTCTATCAGCCGTTTTCGAGATACAGAAAACCCAAAAACGTTACTGCAGCGGAATCTTGAATAATTCGAAAACCGTAAGATGCACAAATTCCGCTATTTGCGCACATTTATAACATGACGAAAGCTACTCAGTCATGTACTTTGTTATGAGCTAGACCGTCTTTTTCCAAATCATGCCGCTGGGGGAACGTGACCCTGGCGGAATCGGTTTTTAATGAATATCTCCGAAATTATAAGACGCACAAATTCCGCTGCTGGCGCACAATTAGTCCTAATGATGCTCTAATTCCCTATTATACTCACATTCTTATTAGCTACAACATTCCGCTGGAGTAATGGACACGCGGCACGCACCGCTCATATTCGCGGTGCGCACCGCTCGTATCTGCGGCGCGGCGGCTCATATGATCTCCACAGTTTCTGTAGGTCGGACGCTTGTTTTTAGGGTTCCGTAGCCAAATGGCAAAAACGGAACCCTTATGGATTCGTCATGTCTGTCTGTCTTTCTGTCCGTCCGTATGTCACAGCCACTTTTTTCGCGAAACTATAAGAACTATACTGTTGAAACTTGGCAAGTAGATGTATTCTGTGAACCGCATTAAGATTTTCACACAAAAATAAAAAATAAAAACATGAATTTTGGGGGTTCCCCATACTTAGAACTGAAACTCAAATTTTTTTTCTAATATCATTTTTTTCAGTAGCGTAGCAAGGCGTGGGCGAAGTGGGCCCTCGCCCACGGCCTCGCGCTCAAGGGGGCCTCGCGCGAGGCCCCCTACCTAAAATGCTAACGTAAGGGGGTCACATTATTTCATAAAATCTTGTAATTAAAGAGGCCGCGCGTGAGGCCCCCTTCAGTGCTTTATGTGGGTATGGCTAAAAATAAAAATGGCAAAACTGTATACAATCAAGTAATAACCATAAAAACATTTGAAATCCAATTGTTCCATTTTATTTATAAAGGAATAATATTTTTACATTACAAATAGAGTCGCGCGAGGCCCCTGTGACTATTAAGTATAGCTAAAAAGTAACTGTGATAACCTATACTCTATGAATAAAACCGCGATGGCTATCATAGTGGGGTCTCGCTCGAGGCCCACTACTAGGGTGCTGACTGCTGACTTACCTTAAAGTTAAATGTCAGTGCTCTGTTAGATGACGTTAATTTGACTATAACTTTAATTGTGTGTATTTGTGTAGTTTTTAGCCAGTTTTTGTATGAAATAGGGTGATAGACGTTTAACCTTAAGTTGTAATATTTTTATATTAAATAAGATCACGCGCAAGGCCCCCTTGAGTGTAAATATAGTTAAATAAGCAGCTAAAAAAATACTGTAACAACATGAAATATATTCAACCAAAACTACCGATAAACCGTGGAAATCCAGTTGTTTCTTAGACTGCGAGCTAATAAGTGGGAATGTTTTTAAAGTTAAATTGGCTCCGCGCGAGGCCCCTCTTAGTGCTGACCTGAGTATTAAAAGACATTAAAAACTATTTGAGGAATAGCATCTCTTTGCTTTAGCAATACAGGATGTTAACAAAAGTGTGTTTTAAATTTTAAGAGGTTACTCAGAATCAAGTATAGAATACAGGAAAAATATTGAAAAAATCCGCTTATCTTTTTTTTACTGTATTGTCAATCGCAGCAGAGTTGGCTTCAAAAATCGACTACATGTCTATAAGGATATAATACAGGACTTTAGCAAAACGAAGACCCGAAAGCCATTGAATGAATGAATGAAAACACTTTATTGCACAACATTAAGAGGAAAATATTACATGATAAGACAGTTATACATGAAGGCGGTCTTATCGCTAAAGAGTGATCTCTTCCAGACAACCTTTGGGTGGAGGAAATTGCGTAATAACATATTTGAGGGGTGGTGCGCAATAAAAAAAACCATAAAATAACAATTAAAACTAAATACTGAACTTAAGAAACTCCTAATATATACTTATTACTACATACATAAATACATACATACATTATATATAACATGTACTATACTAACATATACATAATCTACAATGTGATACTTAATAACCAAATATGTACAACCAAAGACAATAAGTGACAGCGTAAATAACTTAGAGAGTTAAAAAGTGCTCTTTCACTTGCAACTTGAAGATATTGAGAGAATTCAAATTTAAATTAAATTTAAATTAAATTCAGGAAAAGAGTTCCACAGTCGGATAGAACGAATAGTGAAAGAATTAGAATAGAAATTTGTGGAATGAGCAATTATTTTTGTAAAATGATTAATATTTTCCAATGCATTCCCACAGATTCCTTCCCGAGCTGCTGTTTATTCTCAGTTAATTTGTTGTGCGTTTTTTATTCAGTTTGTTTTGTGTAATACTCAGTATCGGGCTTGATGAATTAGGTACGAAGTGAAAAAATATTTTTTTGCGTAATAAATTAGAGAAGTAATTAAATGGTTTGCCGTTATTTAATTTGGTTAGCAACAAAAATCTGCTAATTAATCATTGAGACAGCAAACAAATATTTTGTCTGCAACAAATAAAAATCTTGCTGCAAAAAATCTTAATATTGTCAGCAATTTAACTAGTATGCAGACAGCTTGTAATATTATGTGTCTGCTCAATAAACATTCGCGATATTAAATAATTACTCGGTTAGCAAGATTTTATAATTGGTCAGTAGATAAAACATGTACATAAAATAAAAATATATCGTATACAGGCAGTTTATCTGATAGGTACGCATATTTTACAAACGGTAACTTATATGAATAATTAGGTTGCGTTTGTATTGAAAAAAAAAAGCAGGATTTTTCGTTAAAGTGGGCGGAGCAAAATGCTGACGCGTGACACGAGCGGTACGTACGTACTGAAAAAAAAAATTATAGTGGCGCCCATTTTGTGCTTGACGAGTAAAGTTGATTTATTTAATGAATGAATATAACAGTCTGAGTGCTTACCATTTGATTAAATGTGGTTCACCCAATGCAGCCAAAATATGTAATAGGTTGTCCAAAAAAATTTCGAGTAGTCCAGTATGACATTAACTGCTGATCGAATCTGAAATGTTTGCTGGTTATAAGTTGCTGACCAACTAGTTATTTTGTCTGACCGAATATATTTTTTTGCTTACAAAATTACGAATATTTTGCTAACCGTTTAAATGATACCCATAAAATTATTCGACACACATTTCAGTTTTTTAGCACTGGAAATAAAACCGTGAAATGACTGACCATCTTATCATACCTATGTAAAAATTTCTGAAAGATAGGGGGCCTCGCTGTGCGATTTCGCCCACGCCTAGATTACACCTTGCTACGCCACTGATTTTTTTCTTAACTGAATAGTTTGCGCGAGAGACACTTCCAAAGTAGTAAAATGTGCCCCCCCCCCCTGTAACTTCTATAATAAGAGAATGACAAAACTAAAAAAATATATGATATACATTACTATGCAAACTTCCACCGAAAATTGGTTTGAACGAGATCTAGTAAGTAGTTTTTTTTAATACGTCATAAATCGTAAACCGCAATTTACCTACAACGAACTACAAGAACCTTTATATTCTTATAATTTCGGAAAAAAGTGGCTGTGGCATACGGACGGACAGACAGACTAGACATGGGCGCCGCGCCGGCGCGGCGCGGCCACGCCGATTTGTTCGCGCCGCCACCGTCGCCGACTCTTTCGAAATTCGCGCCGACCAGACCAAGCAACAAGCAATTTTGGTTAAATTAAATGTAGTTTTTTTCAACATGCGGTACGATACCGCATCTCATATCATTTAGAGCAGATTGTAGATGCAAACAGAGAAAGAAATCGATTCATGCATAGAGATACAAAACACAACTCGTGTGGCTTTTCTCAGACCGCATCAACGAGTATGTAAATTCTAATTGCCCTTATTTTACACAAAAATGTTGGAGATACCTGGCATCACCCGATTTCAAAGATTAAGTTAACTTTAATCCAAATCGTTTCACTATAGCGAAGATATCTCGAACATCGGCTTAAACGAGATTAAACAGCTTAAGATCGCTTACCATCAGGTGATCCGTCTGCTCGTTTGCTACCTATCACATAAAAAGCACCCATTTCTCTGAAGGTTAGAGACTCTGCACTCGAAGTAATTAATGAATATTTATAAACATATGTATATTCCTGGGACAAACTCAACTATAGATAAAACCAACGGTGGATAGGTCCAACTTCGAGAAAGATATCAATCGTCGAATCTATCTCGGCTAGGCCACGTTTGGGAAGGTCTGCAATATCTTCAGGTCAGAAACACCCGAAATATTGCAGTGTTTCAAGACCACATTGTCGGTAAGTTAATCAGAGTGTGTATCCAGTGAATAACATTTGGAACTGAGACATAGTCGCTAACTATGAGCCTCATAAGAAGGCCTAAGGTCAAGGTCACCCAAATGACGATGGCGCGTGCTATGAACAGAAATTCTATACGTGATCGAATCAGAAATAAAGACATACGGAGGAGAGCTAACCGATACAGCTCATAGAATTGCTAAACTGAAGTGACAGTGCAGTAGGCAGAAGTTCTGCCGCAGAACACATAACTTATACAGGATGTTGTATTGGTCGACAACGAGCTTTTCAGGGGTGATAGTATACATGATACTGATGCCGAAAAAAATATAAAAATGGTACCTTAAATTTTCTTAAGAAAATCTTAAAAAATAATTATTTATGGTATCCTTGTTTCCTTGCGTAACGTATTTTAATAATGAACGGTTGCGTAGCAACGAGGTGAGGTGTGCGGGGGTGCGCGAGGGGCCCCGGCTGCGGCAGCGGCCGCGGCGGCGCGGGCAGTCTGCCGCGTGCCTCCGCGCCCAAACTGCGTCTCATTTTCTCAGCGAGAGCAAGCGCCTCTACGCGTGAACTTACGCTATTATACGGCCTACGGCTATGATCAGGAACAAGTCTTTATTCAATAGTCAATAGTCGTGAACTGAGCGATGTAGATTTACATTTCATGTGGTGTAAATCAAGTGGAGTGTGTGAGATTTGGATTGACGTCGCGCCGTCGTAACGTGTTACGCAATAAAAACATTATTATTTACAAACTCCGCAAATCGTGTTCTTCCAAAAAACATCCCATGCTGAAGGTAGAGCCTAACTAAAGTAGACAAGAGTTCAAGGAAGAAGCTATCTTGGAATACTTCTCCCGACATCCACGTTTATGTAAGTGTCATTGACCTTTTTGTAGGAAAATACGTGAATGAGCCGGCCGTCATTGACTGACTGCTCGAACATGCGTTTTGATAATTTTGGGAAAATTTGTATGTTATTTATTTCAGTAGAATCAATTTATTAAAAAAATATTAGGTATATTCAGAACAAGTATTTTTTGTACTTTCATCCCTTAGAAGGCCGTTAACGACCAAAACAATACCCTGTATAACAGATGACCGTAAGGGTTAGAGAGAGGAGAGGAATCGACATTAACATCAATGGCGAGTACATCACCCACCTTCGATTTGCTGACAATATCGTGATCATGGTTGAGACCTTGGAGGACCTAGGCGCAATGCTCGATGGACTCAGTAGTCTCCCAACAAGTGGGTCTTAAAATGAACATGGACTAGACGAAAAATTATGTCAAACGTCCGTGTTACTCCCACTCCTCTGAAGGTTGGAGATTCTACACTCGAAGTTGTTGACGTATATGTATACCTGGGACAAACAGTCCAGCTAGGTAGGTCCAACTTCGAGAAAGAGATCAACGGTCGAATCCAACTAGGCTGGGCAGCGTTCGGGAAGCTCCGCAATATCTTCACGTCCAACCTACCGCAGTGTCTCAAAACTAAAGTCTTTGACCAGTTTGTGTAGTGATGACATATGGATCCGAGACATGGTCGCTTACTATGGGTCTCATAAGAAGGCTCAAGGTCACCCAAAGGGCTATGCTTGGTGTTTCTCTAAGTGTTCGAATCTATATTGGACTACAGTCTGATCATACACTTATTTAGTATTTAAGCCCTTTGACTGTAATCTGTCGGTGTGTTAAATTCTAATAAAAAGAAGTGAGAAGATACGTAGGAGAACTAAAGTTACCGACATAGCTCACAGAATCGCTAAACTTAAGTGGCAGTGGGTGGGGTACATAGCTCGTAGAACAGGTGGCCGTTGGGGCAGTAAAATTATCGAGAGGCGAGCACGCACCGAACGACGCAGTGTGGGCAGGCCTCCAACTCGGTGGACCGACGATCTGGTAAAGATTGCGGGAAGCCGTTGGATACGAGCAGCACAAGATCGGTCGGTGTGGAAACCCTTGGGGGAGGTCTTTGTCCAGCAGTGGACGTCTTTCGGCTGATAATGATGATGAAGGGTTATCAAAATTCTCGAATGGGGACCACACACCGGAAGACACAGCATAGGCAGATCTGTCACTCGGTAGGCCGTCGTGACAACTTGTAAAGGTTGCGGGCCACAGGATACGGGCAGAGCAAGATTGGTTGGCGTGAATATCTAGGTAATTCTGTATCAAACTGTAGAATTCTTTCGCTGAAGATGAATTATTATTTTTATATACCTTTTCAATTCGCAATTAAAGTTTTTATTTATTTATATACGAAGAAAAATGTGTCTGTCTTATAACAAATCTCAAAAATAAAAAATTAGGCCGCGCACGCCGACCAATTTGGCCCGGCACGCCGCCGCCGGCAAATATAAGGTCGGCGCCCATGTCTAAGACAGACAGACAGACATGACGAATCCATAAGGGTTCCGTTTTTGCCATTTGGCTACGGAACCCTAAAAACAAGCATCCGACCTACAGAAACTGTGGACATCAAATGAGCCGCCGCGCCGCAGATACGAGCGGTGCGCGCCGCGGATATCAGCGGTGCGTGCCGCGGCTACGAGCGTTACGCGCCGCGGCTAGGAGCGGTGCGCGCCGCGGATAAGAGCGGTGCGGCGCACGTGCCGCGGAACGTTGCGTTTGGCGGTGCGGCGCAACGCGTGCCGCCGATTTCAGCGTTGCGGCGCCGCGCCGCTCTGTTGTGTTTTCGTCCTACGTGTGTTGCACCGTACATGTTCCGGGAGAGGAAAAGGGAAGGGTGTGATGATGATGATGATGACGAATGGTAATGGTTACAAATTAATATGATGATGAGTTGATGACCCTTAAATAGTTACGTGTCACTTATAATTATTTATTTGCTAAAATGATTTCTAAAAGTAGACGATGTCGCTTTGTGAACAACAGTTGCATAATGTAACTCGGTCATCTCGATGTCCCTGCTGCTTTCGTTGGCGCCGTCACCCGTTGACTGCTGGAGTTCCGGTTGCTCTGGTGCGCCACGCGCCGGCCGCGCTGCTGGCGGCGGTGGTGGCGGCGGCCGCGTGTGCGCTGGCAGCGCCGTGCGAGCAGCGGGCGCGCGGGGCACGCGGGGCGCGCGCGGCACGCTGCTGCCATCAGGAGAGCGTATTCTGCGAGCGCTTACTCGGCGCCATATAAAAACTGCGCTCGTACAAATGATGGTTCCCAAAATTATCATCACGTATTGTATGATATCGTGAGATGAGACTTCGTCTGCTTGAATCACCTCTGCTCCTCTCTTTCAACTGGTGTATTTGCTTTCCGATCTCTTCCAATCTTTTCTTCATGTTTGTATGGTTGTCTCGGTTCATTTGCTCTAACGTTTTCGAGTCATTGATAATGGGAAGTGATAGGTTTAATATGTGATTGATGGAAGGGATTCCAATGTTTAATACGTCTGCTTCAATGTTTAGAGCGTTATTATGCTGTCTGTGCGAAAAGATAGTAAAGGTCGCTCCCTTTATAATGCAGTCGTCACTTAGACTTATTATTCCACTGCCAATTAATGGTTCAGCTGTAACCTGACTCCCACAGATGATACGAACAGTGCATTGCCCGCAACTTGAGTATAGATGTGTGTTTACTTTGTGTAGCTCTGTCCAGGTAGTACTGCAAATCTCACTGTTCATTTTGCATTGTCTAGATAACTCGTTTTTGATGCACAGACTGTTATCAGATGTCATACGATATACTGGCCTTTGTAAAGGGCACAGGTAGGTGACGTCATTGTAAATAGTACATCTTTGTAGATCTGATTGTGATATGGGAAAATATAAGTCCTTTTGAATATTCATTGATATATATTTTGATATAGGAACTGCGCTGATCATGCTGTCTTAAACTTTGTGTTTAATCGGTATCAAGTGATAAATTTCGTAAAAATCTCTGTCTATTAATGGTATTTTAATTTCAAATATGAAAATTTGTTTTGTCATTTTTGCCTTGACCTTCAACATGTGTTAGATTTTTGATAGTTCATTTGGTATATTATTTATTGGCAATGACAGGTCTTTGGATAGTTGGCCAGATATTATGGTCAGTTCATCTCTGAGCTGCTCAGGAGTTATGAGATGAATGTTGAATGTACCAGAGTGCAGGTCTACTATAGTGTCTGTCGAGTAGGTATTCTTGTACCTTTTTTAGGTTCAGCAGAATGTTATTAGCTGTGATTACTGATAATGCGAAGTTATTGTTATCTATTGCGCTCTGAACTTCATCTTTAACTGTGTTAGCCATTTTTTCTATTTTATTAAAGTGCTGGTTTATAAGTTTGTATCGCTTGTTCATTGTTTCGTCTACTCTTTGTAATAAATTGTTCTCTGCTTCTACTATGGAGGTTTGATTTTTCCATAACAGTGCCATATGCTTTTGATTTATTGGAAGTAACTCTATATCCTTTTCGTATTGCTCTGCGAATTTATTGTCGAGTACTCCGATTAAGGATCGCGCTATGTTGCCGACTCCGTTGATAAGGCCGCAGCGAGCACGTGGGTGCGTGCCGGCAATCTGCTGACCGAACAACATATGATTGTAGAGGTCGAGTTCCACATAGCTGTGGCGTAGCTGCAGCATAATTACGTCGCACAGTGGTGGCTTTCTTTCCTTATGGCATATGTTTCCCAAAGTATTCAAATATGTTGTTAGGTTAGGTTAGGGTTAGGTTAGGGCCCCCCCCGTCGTGCTGCCACCTTGTCGTTGGTGGGGGGGCTTGCGTGTCCTAATGACCTTCAAGGCTATGCCGGATAGGGTTACCCATACCGGACAGGCTTGAAGCGAGGGACCAGACGAAGCGCAGCACAGGAGGGGGCGCTTGACTATCCTTAGGGATATGTCTCGCGCCAACCGCGGAGGAGCTCCCTTGGACCCTTGCTGAAGGGTCCAATCAAGGGATGCTCGGGGGCGTCGATTTTATCCATGCCCCAGGCGGGTGCCGCCAGAGATTTCATCTCTGCGCGGCGTCGGTTGGCGGCGGAACCTACCATCTTATCCGCCGCAGGGGGTCGGGTTTCCTGGCCCCCATCGCTTCCAGACAGTAGACCGGGGGGTCTGCTGTCCACTTTGAGGAAGCAGTTGGAGGGTGCACTCTGCGTCCAGTGCACCCTACAAACGCGGGTGGGCAGATTATCTGCCCTTCACGCAGCCGGGCCGCCTTCGGGTGGCAGTCGCCGGTGGGGGACTGGAGGTAAAGGCTCTGCCGGTTTCCCAGACCCCTGCCACACGGCGAAGCGGGAACGCCGTTGGGTTTTAGCCGGTAGGAGTCCGGCATAACCCGGTTGCTGCCCCCGCAGTGACTGGGTATCCATGATGGATTTCCCAACGTTAAAAAAAAAAAAAAAAAAAAAAAAAAAAGGGTTAGGTTAGGGCGGGCTGTTTTCCGCAACCAGGCGACCATTGCGCCCATTTTGCGTGATAGGCCGGCATCACTGCCAGCCCAGCTCCTCTAAGAAGTCCAGTAGTGACCTGGGGTTGCTGACGACTTCCTGAAGTGACCTCGGGTCACCGAGGTGCGCGAACCTGTACGATGCTACCTTTCCGCATTCCAGCAGGATATGAGCAGCAGTTTCCTCAGCTTCCATGCATGCTCGGCACAGTGGGCTGTCTGTAACACCCAAGGTGAACAAGTGTTTGTTGTAAGGTCCATGTCCAGTGATAGCAGCAACAAGCTTGCGGAGCTGATTTCTCTCAAGTCTTAGAAGCTTTCTGAATAGGCCGGGATTTGTTGCTGGTAAAACCAACCTTGCCTGACGGCAGGTCTCTAGGTTCGACCAGTATTCGTTGTGTCTGTTCCTAGTGCGTTGACGGAGTACGGATCTCGGCCAGTTTGATGGAAGTGGGATGATGGGTTCTGGCCCTACCGCCGCTTGTCCCGACCCCCTCCTGGCTAGCTCGTCCGCCCCGTCATTGCCGCGTGAGTTTCTGTGACCCTTAATCCATTGTAGAGTGATGTCACTGTAGTGACATAGCTCTGACAACTTACGGTGACACTCCAGTATGAGCCCCGACGTAATTGTACTACTCTGCAGGGCTTGTAGTACTGCCCTGCTGTCGGAGAGGATACGAATCGGGTATCACAATCACGTACCTTCCGTGCAGCAATCTCATCCGCCGCCGTAATGATACCCATGCATTCGGCTTGGAAGACCGTAATGTGTTCTCCAAGGGGCTTGGCTATGAAGATGTTTAGGTCCTCGGAGAAGACGCCATATCCGGTGCCTGAGCCTGTTTTGGAGCCGTCGGTAAAGATCCGAAGCTCCTTCAGGTTCTGACTCTCCCATGGGTCCTCGTAGAGTTGTATATTGTATTTTTTGTCAAATACGTACTGTTTTGGGATCCTGTCCTGTGTAGCCATGAACAGTGGCTCCTCAGTGGTAATTTCGTTAAGAAGCTCCGCGTGGGGAGTTCTGTCCATGCTCCAGAGTGAAAGTAGCCTCAGGCGTGCGGCCGCAGTTGCTGCTTCTTGTTCAATAAAGAGATGCAGAGGGGGCAGATCCATGATGGTTTCCAGGGCAGCAGTTGGAGTTGTCCGCATGCACCCCGTTACCGCCATGCAAGCCATCCTTTGAAATCTTTGCAGTTTACTTATGACGGTTGTTTGTCTGGTTCTTGGCCACCAGACAACCGCGCCGTAACATATCATCGGCCTTATTACCGCTGTGTAGAGCCATAGCATGATTTTTGGGGAGAGACCCCACTTTCTACCTACCATTCTACGGCACTGCCACAGGGCAATAGTTAACAACATATGTTGTTGTCCTCCGGCTCGAAGGACCATAAAGTTGTACGGTGTTTCCGTACAGACTTTTAAAATGATAGTTTGATTGATTATAATTCGATTTATTGATAATATTTAAATGCTAAATGATAGTGAGTACACGCGATGGATGATATTCGTGAACTGACGTGCGATGACCTAGATAATGACAAATTCATGTAAAATGATGAGACAGCGCGATGTACGTGTTTTGCACCGTACAGTGGGATCTAGTACCTTCCTAGTTGCAAATCACGTTGTGGCGACGGCCACGCACGCACGCTGTGGCGAAAAAGTATTACTGTGGCCTGTGAATGGAATTTTCCAAGTCAAAACGGAACTTTTCACGAGTGGTTTTGGACTTTTTTCATTTTCTTTGCCGGCAATACTGTACTAACGGCGACCGAGCGTGTAAACCAGGGCGTGTAGATCATCTCAAAACTGGAAATCTGCCCGACACTGGCAAAAAATCTGCCAAAATCTGCCAAACTCGACTCCAGAAAATGCCAAAAAATATGCCATCATATTATTGCCTCCAAGGGGATGGTAATGAATAAATAAAAAACGTATATGCATCTTAAAGTAAAAAGAAAACTTAAAAAACATTACTTATGCTCAATAGAAAAAATATTCTATTTTGTTTGAACTCACTGACTGCGAATAAGCCAATCATCTAGCTTCGCATTCTTTAGTAATTTAAGAATATGAAACTCTGAGATATGGAACTTTAAAAAATAAATAAATTACTGTTAAAATAAATTCTTCATTTAACCTAAAATATATTTTTATTACTTAATATAACAGGTATTTTTTTCACGTAACATGTATGGTTCATTCCAATCAAAAAAAAGCAAAAGGTAAACAACCATAGTATGCAGATGAAATTGACATGTGTCAGTTCCATAGTAAGTTTGTTTACTTTTTGCTTTTTTTTGATTGGAATGAAGTATAGGTATTGAACTATTACTGTGTTAACATTTGCTTTAAATTCTTCATTTTGTTCATTATACTATAATCAAATTTAACGACATCTTTTTAATCATTTCTTTAATTGGTTTCAAGGAAATACAGTCTTTTTTTATTGTGATTAATGCGCATTCATGTTTTATTAGGAACCTGTTCCTTATTTTTGTTTTATTCAAGTTTACTTGGGAGGATATTCTCTCAGTGAGTCCACCAAATAAGTCATAAAAAAATAAAGTAAATAATAAAACAGAAAATTACAAGTTTTCTATTTATATTTTTGAACTATTTTATTATTTATTATGTTATTATTATTATTATTTATTTTGTTTTTTATTTTTTTGTACTAGAAAACACAATCCTGTTACCTTTGATTACAATATTTCCGGACAGAATGTCAGGCGTGTTACTTCGATCCGAGACCTGGGAGTCACTCTAGACTCCAAGCTACACTTTAATATTCACATTGACAACATTTTTGCTAAAGCATATAAGCAATTGGGTTTAATTAATCGTTTGGGCAAACCTTTCAAAAATGTAAATACTATGAAAATATTATTTAATGCCTATGTACGTAGTGTTCTCGAATTTGCAAGTGTGGTTTAGAGTCCACAGTATGCAGTTCACAAGGATAGAATAGAAAAGATTCAAAATAAATTTTTAAAATCCCATGATTATCGAACTGGTCATTTATTCACAGACTATAAAAGTAGTGCTGTTAGACACAACGTAAAATCACTTCAAATTAGGCGAATTTATCTTGACACTGTTTTTCTCTACAAAATTATACACAACTTCATTGATTCAAATTCACTTTTGGAAAAAAATTGCTTCAAAATTCCACGTACATCCTCTCGTTCACAACATACTTTCTCAGTCTCTTTTTGTCATACTAACTATGCCAAAAATACATTTTTCTGGCGCACATGTGATTATTATAACAAGTCGTTGAATAATGTTGACATTTTCTCTAGTTCTTTATTAACTTACAAGAAAATGGTAAGCGAAGTGTTGGAAAATAACTCTTAATTATAAATAATTTGTGTTTGTCTCATAATTTATTTGTTATAATGTTTTTTTTTTGTTTATTTAACCATACTTTTTACATGATTATTTGCTACACATTGTTTAATGTTACCAGTTATCTCGCTCTAAGCTGTTGCTTGTTACCCTAAAATAATTATCTTTGTTAATTTCATAGGGGCCTTTAGGTCTATTTGAAAATTTAAATTATGTCTAAATTTTATAAAAGACTGTTTGTGTCCTAAATAAAAAAAAAAAAATGAGGATTTCCTTGAAATCTGCCAAATTCTGCACTTTATTAAATCGTCAGCTTATTCTGCCAGAGCTAAAAAGTAGTAGCCAAATCTGCCCAAATGGCAGAAATCTGCCACAAATGGTCACACTGGCGTAAACAGGCACACAGGCTCAAGCACATCATTCTTTGATCTGTGTCAAAAAACCGACAGTCATCCCGATCAGCGGCGAGCACAGGCACGAGCACGGGCGCATGCACAAGCAGCCTGTTTACACGCTCGTGCCCCTGCTCGTGCTCGTTGAATGTGGCTTTGCCCGCGGGCGTGTGTACGCATCACAAGCGTGTTAATACACCGGCAAGCACAGACACGAGCACGGGCGCGTGCACAAGCAGCCTGTTTACACGCTCGTGCCCGTGCTCGTGCCTATGCTCGCCGCTGATCGGGACGACTGGTGGGTTTACACGCGCGCGGGCAAAGCCACATTCAACGGGCACGAGCACGGGCACGAGCGTGTAAACAGTCTGCTTGTGCACGCGCCCGTGCTCGTGCCTGTGCTTGCCGCATTGTTTACACGCTTGTGATGCGTACACACGCCCGCGGGCAGAGCCACATTCAACGAGCACGAGCACGGGCGCATGCACAAGCAGCCTGTTCACACGCGCGTGCCCGTGCTTGTGCTCGTACTCGCCGCTGATCGGGACGACTGTCGGTTTTTTTACACAGATCAAAGGATAATATGCTTGCGCCTGTGTGCCAATTCATCTATGTGTGTGCCTGTTTACACCAGTGTGACCATTGGTGGCAGATTTTTGCCTTTTGGGGAGATTTGGCTACTATTTTTTAGATCTGGCAGAATAAGCTGACGATTTAATAAAGTGGCAGAATTTGGCAGATTTCAAGGAAATCCTTATTATTTTTGAAATACAAATAGAAAACTTGTAATTTTCTGTTTTATTATTTACTATATTTTTTTATGACTTATTTAGTGGACTCGCTGAGAGAATATCCTCCCAAGTAAACTTGAATAAAACAAAAATAAGGAACAGATTACGAAAAAAAAAACATGTATGCGCATTAATCACAATAAAAAAAGACTGTATTTCCTTGAAACTAATTAAAGAAATGATTAAAAAGATGTCGTTAAAACTGATTATAGTATAATGAACAAAATGAAGAATTTAAAGCAAATGTTGACACATAGTAATAGTACAGTACCTACATGTTAAGTGAAAAAAATACCTGTTATATTAAGTAATAAAAATATTTTAGGTTAACTGAAGAAATTATTTTAACAGTACTTTATTTATTTTTTAAAGTTCCATATCTCAGAGTTTCATATTCTTAAATTACTAAAGAATGCGAAGCTAGATGATTGGCTTATTCGCAGTCAATGAGTTCAAACAAAATAGAATATTTTTTCTATTGAACATAAGTCATGTTTTTTAAGTTTTCTTTTTACTTTAAAATGCATATACGTTTTTTATTTATTCATTACCATCCCCTTGGAGGCAATTATATGATGGCATATTTTTGGCATTTTCTGGAGTCGAGTTTGGCAGATTTTTTGCCAGTGTTGGACAGATTTCCAGTTTTGAGATGATCACCCTGGTTTACACCGTTAGTACAGTGTTGCCGGCAAAGAAAATGAAAAAAGTCCAAAACCACTCGTGAAAAGTTCCGTCACGCTCATAGCGGCTGAGGAGACGCTCCATTGGCAGACAGAACTTTCCTGCCGGAGAGAGCCGTTGGCTGCCGAGGGTGACGGCGAGGGAGTCTCGCGCGTGGCGAAAAAAAGTCCCAATACACAGGGGCTGTGACACTAAGGCTGCGGCCTGGACGCAAGCGACGGCGACAGCGACACGAGCGACTTGATCATTTCCATAGATTTGCATGCAGCTGTTTTGGAAGACAGCGACACGCGCGGCGACACACGAGGGACGAGCGACATTTCAAGGTCGGCCGCGCGTTTAGGGACATTCTTCTTTAATCGATAAACCAGTCCAAAGTATCGATAGTTTGAGTAGAAGAAATAGTTTCAGATAATAAAATAATAAAGTTTGATACTAGCTGGAGTGCCCGGATTCACTCAGGGAGTTAATATACCCCCGCATCCTGCGCCTCACCCCGCACCCTGCGCCTCACCCCGCACCTCGCCCCCCTCGACTCACCCTCCCCCGCACCCCAGACCTCGCCCACCCGCACCCCGCGACTCACCCTCCCTCGTACCCCGCTCCTCCCCCACCCGCACACCGCGCCTCCTTCCACCGTTCCACCCCACTCCTCTCCCCGCGCAACCCGCGCCTCACCCTCGCACCACGCTCCTCCCCCCGCACCCCGCGTCACCCCCACACCCCGCTCCCCTCGCACCCCTCTCCTTTCACACGCAACCCGCGCCTCACGCCCCGCACGCCACTCCTCTCCCCCGCACCCCGCTCCTCACCCTCCCCCCTGCACCCCGCTCCTCACCCTCCCCCACACCCCGCGACTAACCTTCCCCTGCACCCCGATCCTCCCCTCCGCACCCCGCGCCCCCCTCCGTACCCCGCGACTCACCCTGCCCGCACCCCGCTCCTCCCTCACCCTCACCCCACGTCGCCCCCGCAGCCCGCTCTTCCCCCCGCATCCCACGACTCACCCTCCCCCCGCTCCTCTCCCCCCGCAACCTGCGCCTAACCCCCTGCACCCAGCTTCTCCCCCCGCACCCCGCTCCTCTCCTACCCGCATCCCGCGCCTCCCCCCGCATCCCGCATCTCCCCCCGCACCCCACACCTCGCCTCTCACCCTCCTCCGCACCCCGCTCCTCACCCTCTCCCGCACCCCACTCCTCACCCTCCCTCGCATCCCGCGACTCACTCTCCCCCCGCTCCTCTCCCCCGGAACCTGAACCTCACCCCCTGCACCCAGCTCCTCCCCCCCGCACCCCGCTTCTCTCCCAATCTAACCCCACGCATCCCCCTTACCCCGCGTCTCCCCCCCGCACCCCACTCCTCACCCTCCCCCGCACCCTTATCCTCTGCCCCGCAACCCGCTCCTCTCCCCCGCAACCCGCGCCTCACCCCCGCACACCGCTTATCATCCCCGCCACACCCCGCACCTTCCCCCCCGTAGACTGCTCCTCACCCCCCGGACCCCGCTGTTCCGGAACTGCTGTGGAGTGCTCTCAAATACCCTCGAATGTTTTGGACTGTTCTAGAAAGTTCTTAAGGGTGAAATTTTAACCCTTATATCTTCAAAAGCATGCCCTTAAGGCAAAAACGGAAACCTTCTTCATGGATGGAGGACAGAGGGCTACCGCACCATATAACTCCCTTGATCGTAGAATATAATCGAAAATTTCCACAGTCATCCTTTTGTAATATAAACTTTCGGATTTCGACTTTGATCTTCATAATTCTTCAGTAGTTGCTGAAATCGCCTTTTTGCTTTGTTTGTAGTATAAAATCTACGTCTTCTTTAGCAAGTTAGTAGTAATATTAAAAAAAACAGAAATATTTGCCCTGGGTCGGGACCGAACCTACGACTCTCGGATCAATAGTCAGGTCAGGAGCTCAAACCGCTGAGTTAGTGTTAAGTGTTATTATCACAGTATAAGGATATTATACAGTATGGACACTCCCTGCCGCTCTCTGAAAGCGACCTCACCCCCCCTGTGTGACCGATGTGTGACCCAATAGTCAAGGGTTGGCAAGCTAGACATTTATTTGTGGTGTGCGTTCCGTCCGAGGCGAGGGTACGATATGACAGCAACCGTTCACTTTGACAACAGGATACCATAATATGAATCGCTTAAGTGTGAAAGAGAAGGTACAAAACGGTTGCTGTCAGAGTGCACCCTTCAAACGACGAAAAGGCTTCTATGTCCATACAGCCTTGTCTTCATTTAAAGTGTAGAGTGCGCGCCACGAAAGAAGTCCCTCGGCAAAATGGTACTAAAATAAAAATGTCAGATAAAGTTGACACTAGAACTGCTAGTGATATGTACGTGGAGATATTTTATTTATTTTTGTGTGCTGAGTGATTATTATAATGCCGAAAGTAGTTAAAAGTACAGTAAGACAAGTAATTCTCCATTATCAGTGCGATGACAGCGACGCGTCTGCGGGACTTATTTGGTGGCGCGCACTCTATATTGTAAAAGTCTGTCATTTTATATTCACGTCTGTGTCGTTTAAAAGACTGTGATATAATAGGGTATTTTACTCTATACAAGGAAAAATCTAAAACTGCTTATTTACTGTGGTATTTGTAATACGTAATCGATTTAATATGATTTCTATACAATAAAATGGGAAAAAACATTTTATTTTTGATTTACAAAAATCAAGTTTTTAATCTGTTATTCAAATGTCTGAAACGACAGCCGCCATGCTGGTTGTCAGGTGACGTCACAATAGTGGTAAACAATGACATTTTGTTCGCGATATGTGTCAAAATTTTAGTACAGAGCTGTTTTGTTTACTCCTGAAACGACGTCACGACCTAAGCATCATGGCGGCTATCGTTTTCGCGCGCTAATTGGCAATGGTAATTTAAAATGTATTTTTGGGGTACTTATAGGTTTCAAAAAAACAATAGAAAAATATTTTTTACTTTTCTCACCTAATGATCAATTTCAGATGCTTTTCAAAAAATTGTGAAAAACCCTATTATAGTTTTTCGGAAATTTTCCATGAACAGCACATTTGCAGTACCAGTGGAGGTGTTACTAGATAAATAAAATGGCATTTCAAAACAATCTGTAAACATCTTCATAATCATCACATAGTTTGATCAAAACAACAAATAGTCCTTTATTTATAAACAATGACTTTAAGATTTTGCAAATATTTAATGTGAGCCATTTTTGTAATGTATATTTTATCACACATTTGTTTTTAATAAATTGCTTTTTTTATTAAAAATTTGAGTGCGTTTGACAACATACTATAATACTACTCCTTACAATATAAATATACAAAATAATATAGGGACAACGGTATCAATATGGAATATATGTATGTATTGACACGGTTTTTACTTTGACAAAATACGTGACGATTATGGAGATTTTAACAGATTATTTTGTACCTACATTTCGAAATACCTTAATAGTGGTAAGTAGCAGGTGAAACTGAGAATAATTTCCTCAAGGACATATTCATTTACAATATGACTTTCCATAATGTATCAGCTGATTACTTAATGCTGTTGGATAAGTTAAAAAAATCATATTAAAAGGTTTATGAAGTTCTTTCATTTCCATATATCTTTAATTGATAAACGCACGCCCTCGGATTTTTTTTATGTTACACATCCGTGTTTTGGTTAATCTATACATTGTGTACTAAGTTCCAATTTATTCAATCGATCCAATAGATTCACAGCAAATTGGCTGTGACAGAGACGGACGGACAGTTAGACCCACGAGTGATCCTTTATCTTTTTTGTGGTACAGAACTCTAAAAGAGTCGCCTTGATGCCAATCGGACAGAAAAACTGGTTTTCTTCCATCAGTATTTACCGTTTTTTAAATTTTAATTATTCAGTTAATCTTTCTTTAATTTGCTTAAACATTTTCTTCCAATGGTATTTGTTATTATTTCTGTCCACAAAATTATCCGGCACTAAGTATTATCGGGTACCCGGCCCGATCCAAAACGTAAAATACTGCCCAAGACAAATCTCTCAAAACAAGGCTGTATGTCCAAGCAGCCTTAATATGGGCCTGTGAATGTAGGCAATAGGTAGCCCTAGATACTCACACATGCATAAACATGTGTACAGACATGAAGAAGTGTCAAATTTCTATGTTGTGAACAATGGCGCAAAATTTGTATGAAGTGTCCGGGGTGTGTGTTATTATATTAGTAAGAATAATTATGAAAATATCGAAATATCGACATATCGACATCGCGACAGACAGACATCGACAGTTCAAAACAAGTTCCGCAAAAGTTCCGCTGAAGCGTCAAAAGTTCCGAAATCGGAACAAAATGTACGCACCGGCAACGCTGATACCCGCGAGCGTGTAAACAGTGTGCGGGCTGCATGCCGGGCTACGTGCCGGGCTGCCCGCCACGCGTGTAAACGCTCAACGTGCAAAGCCACATTCAACAAGCACAAGCGAGGAGAGTTGCCAGCGTCAAATTTTTGACTGCCGTGTTTAGTAGGAGAAATTGCCATGTTCTTAAGGAATAGCGATTTTCGGCTGCGCCGTACGTAGCAAAGAAATTAAAAATGCAACATGTTTGTCTTTAGTTTTTATTATTAGTTTAATAAATTTAAAAATACTAGCGCCACTTGCAACTGTAAGCTAAAGGTGAACACCCAAAAAAAGCCCAAGACCAGGCCCAAAAGAAAGATATCTCAGAGTTTTGTGTGTTTTATTAGGTCTTTGCCGCAAGAAGTGTCTAACGTAAAAAATCAGGCATAGTTGTAAAGATGTAATATTTTGAGCTTTAATAACTTTTGAACTTTAATAACATAATATTTTTATAAAGTATTGTAAAACATACGAAATATCGTAATATACTTTGTTTATCATTTTTGGGAAAAAAATGAAGAAAAGAAAAATATATTTTTTTAATTAAAAAATCATTGCCCCCCCTAGCTAGGTGGAGCGATGATTTGCGCAAGATTGCTGGCAATAGCAGGATGCGCGTGGCCGAAGATAGGTATAAGTGGCGTGCCTTGGGGAAGCCTATGTCCAACAGTGGACTAGTACAGGCTACTGATGATGATGAAAAAAAATCAAAAGAATAATATATATTTTTTTAATAATGATTAATGCTATAATAATATTGTTTTATTCCTAATCGTGTGTACTAAAAACAGAAAGCTAGTTTTACAAAACCCACTTTTTTCCAAAATCCCAAACGCACATTTTCAACAACCTGTATATTTTCACTAAAATATACAGGGTGTTAAAAAAAGTGCGTTTGAGATTTCAGGGAGGCCTTCAGTATTGGCTCTAGAACACAAGAAAAATGTAAAAAAAATCCCAACTCAAAAAAATTTTTGTTTCCATATAAATCCACAATAAATAACATACGAAACGGCCGCCTCCAACTGCGCCCACCGTGCCGGTCAACGACTGCACGTCAAACAAATCATGACCTTGTGAATGAGCCGGGTCGAGCGAGATGCAACATTTTGCTATTCGTTTAGTTTTAACAATGGCTATGGTTTTGTTTGACGCGTGGTCGTTGACCGGTACGGCGGCGGGAGCAGTTGGAGGCGGCAGTTTCATATGTTATTTTATTGTGGATTTGTATGTTTTTTTTTGAGTTGGTATTTTTTTTTTTTCCTGTGTTCTAGAGCCAATACTGAATGCCTCCCTGAAATCTCAAACGCACTTTTTTTAACACCCTGTATATAGGGTGACTTTAAATTAGTTCTTGATACGAAAGACTATGAATGTGCTCATGATAACAAACAACTTTCCCTAAGGAACCCATAGTAAAATCGCAAAAAAAAATTTGGACCCTTCATACTAATTTGGCCGTTCAGTTGATCAATTTGTATGGAGAGATCCCAATTTTTTTTTTGCGATTTGACTATGGGTTCCTTAGGGAAAGTTGTTTGTTATCATGAGTACATTCATAGCCTTTCGTATCAAGAACTAATTTAAAGTCACCCTATATATAGGATCAGTATATGTGCAGGACCGCCCTGTCGTACTGTAGTGGACTGCGCTGTAGGTGGGGTCGCACACACCAAACTGTGCTGGATTGGAGGTACCGTCGGTGGTGAAAGAAGTGAAAAACGCAATTGTAGTCTCGAGTTCGTGCTGTAAGTCGGGGAGGAGTCTGTGACTGTAGCTGTTAAGACTGGTATGACTGTAATGACTCGAAATGCTCGGCTGTACTAGATGGAATGCATGGCGGCCCGCAACGCGACCGTATTTATGGGAAGGACCGCGTCCGTACCCTGCCCCGCTACCCCCGCACTGAACTCTCTTTATTTAAATCTGTATTTACAATAACTATCTTATTTTTATCTTCACTCCTAGTTATTCTATATTATTTAAACATATTTAAAGTCTAGAACACTTATCTGTAATATCTTATTTTTAACATAGAAGTCTTATTCACTATTTCCCGCCAAACGCTGGGGCGTCGCGTCATGACGCCGTTACTGTTGGAGTCCCGCTATGTGCACCGTTAGGCGCAGGCAAACTGTGCGCGGCATCCCTTCAGCTTTCTATTTTATGGCCCTACCTACCCTTGTTCCGTTCGGCAAATACATTGTAAACTGAGTAACTGTTATAAACAAGGCTTAAACTACTGTGAGATCTTATAACTACGAATTTAAAACTGTCTATCAATTATCAATACAATTATGCTTATATTACGGTATAACATCACATATGCTTCATATACTGGCCGTCCCGAACAGTATAATTCTTATAAAAATGTGATTTACTACCATTCTGAAACATTTTGGAGTCGATATGTGCAACGCAATTTAATTTTCAATTTATGCCTGAAAATATTCTAAAAGCATTTTTTTATGTTTGCCACTTCTTACGGCAAACATACCTATCAAAAATATTGTACTTAAAATACGCAAATAACTGAGATACATCTCTTCTGTACCGGGCCTTGGGTAATTTTCTATGGAGTTTGGGTGTTCTCTTTTGTACCAACCATGGAGATTCCCCGTCCCCAAGCAGAGATTCCGCATTTTTATTTTTATATTTGGCTTTGGCAGCCTTGGAAGGTTGTAAAATGAGCTCTTTGCAGAATACCGTAGATTTTGCTACGCCAATGGATTAGCTGCCGTAGGCCGTAGATTTCCTTTGAATGACATCCAATTGCCGTAAAACAGGGTAATTGCCGTAGCAGTGGCAACCCTGATGAATGTGCTTGGCGCGCGGGCTGCATGCCGGGCTGCCTGCCGGGCTGCCTCTCGGGCTGCCTGCCGAGCTGCCTGCCGGGCTGCCTGCCACGCGTGTAAACGTACCATCGGTTTTTTGACACAGATCAAAGGATGATGTGTTTGAAGTTTGAGCCTGTGTGCCTGTTTACACCAGTGTAAACCATTGATGGCAGATTTTTGCCTTTTGGGGAGATTTGGCTACTATTTTTTAGCTCTGGCAGAATAAGCTGACAATTTAATAAAGTGGCAGAATTTGGCAGATTTCAAGGAAATCCTTATTATTTTTGAAATACAAATAGAAAACTTGTAATTTTCTGTTTTATTATTTACTTTATTTTTTTATGACTTATTTGGTGGACTCGCTGAGAGAATATCCTCCCAAGTAAACTTGAATAACACAAAAATAAGGAACAAGTTACGAAAAAAAAACATGTGTGCGCATTAATCACAAAAAAAAGACTGTATTTCCTTGAAACCAATTAAAGAAATGACTAAAAAGATGTCGTTAAAATTGATTATAGTATAATGAACAAAATGAAGAATTTAAAGCAAATGTTGACACATAGTAATAGTACAGTACCTAGATGTTACGTGACTACATACTATAATACTACTACTTACAATATAAATATACAAAAAAATATAGGGACAACGGTATCAATATGGAATATATGTATGTATTTACACGGTCTTCTTATTTTGACAAAATACGTGACGATTATGGAGATTTTAACAGATTATTTTGTACCTACATTTCGAAATACCTTAATAGTGGTAAGTAGTAGGTGAAACTGAGAATAATTTCCTCAAGGACATATTCATTTACAATATGACTTTCCAAAATGTATCAGCTGATTACTTAATGTTGTTGGATAAGTTAAAAAATCATATTAAAAGTTTTATGAAGTTCTTTCATTTCCATATATCTTTGATCGATAAACGTCCGACCTCGGAATTTTTTTATGTTACACATCCGTGTTTTGGTTAATCTGTACATTGTGTTTTAAGTTCCAATTTATTCAATCGATCCAATAGATTCACAGCAAATTGGCTGTGACAGAGACGGACGAACAGTTAGACCCACGAGTGATCCTTTTTCTCTTTTGTGGTACAGAACTCTAAAAGAGTCGCCTTGATGCCAATCGGACAGAAAAACTAGTTTTCTTCCATCAGTATTTACCGTTTTTAAAATTTTAATTATGCAGTTAATCTTTCTTTAATTTGCTTAAACATTTTCTTCCAATGGTATTTGTTATTATTTCTGTCCATGAAATTATCCGACACTAAGTATTATCGGGTACCCGGCCCGATCCAAAAAAGTATAATCCTGCCAAAGACAAATTTCTCAAGACAAGGCTGTATGTCCAAGCAGCCTTAATGTGGGCCTGTGAATGTAGGCAATAGGCAGCCCTAGACACTCACACATGCATAAACATGTGTACAGACATGAAGAAGTGTCAAATTTCTATGTAGTGAACAATGGCACCAAATTTGAATGAAGTGTCCGGGGTGTGTGTTATTATATTAGTAAGAATAATTATGAAAATATCGAAATATCGACATCGCGACAGACAGACATTGACAGAGTCACATCACTACGTCACCGCAAACCCAGTGACCTTGTCGCTTGCGTCGTGAACAGTCATCGCTGTCGCCGTCGCCGTCGCTTGCGTCCAGGCCACGGCCTAAGATCTAAAAAAGAAAAGAAAAAACATTTCAAAGTAGCGTCCGTCATCTCGTTTTTAGCCACGCCAAACACAGGTCAAGTAAATGTGGCAGTTTGGCTTCCTTCAGCGCGAGCTTTATTTATCACTAAAAGTTCCGAAAAGTTCCGATGGTCATTAAGTTCCGCAAAAGTTCCGCTGAAGCGTCAAAAGTTCCGAAAGCAGAACAAAAAGTACGCACCGGCAACGCTTATGCCCGCGAGCGTGTAAACAGCTTGCTTGACCCGCAGAAGAGCGCGGGCTGCATGCCGGGCTGCCCGCCAAGCGTGTAAACGTACCACGTGCAGAGCTACATTCAACGAGCACAAGCAAGGAGCGTTGCCAGCGACAAATTTTTGACTGCCGTGTTTAGTAGGAGAAATTGCCGTGTTCTTAAGGAAAAGCGATTTTCGGCTGTGCCGTACGTAGCAAAGACATTAAAAATGTAACATGTTTGTCTTTAGTTTTTATTATTAGTTTAATAAATTAAAAAAAAACTAGCGCCACTTGCAACTGTAAGCTAAAGGTGAACACCCAAAAAAGCCCAAGGCCAAGCGCAAAAGAAAGATATCTCAGAGTTTTGTGTATTTTATTAGTAGTAGAAATTTATACAGGGTGTTGTTTTGGTCGACAACGAGCTTTTCAGGGGTGATAGTATACATGATACTGATGCCGAAAAAAATATAAATATGGTACCTTAAATTTTCTTAAGAAAATCTTGAAAAATAATTATTTATGGTATCCTTGTTTCCTTGCGTAACGTCTTTTAACAATGAACGGTTGCGTAGCAACGAGGTGAGGTGTGTGGGGGTGCGCGAGGGGCCCCGGCTGCAGCAGCGGCGCGAGCAGTCTGCCGCGTGCCTCCGCGCCGAAACTGCGTCTCATTTTCTCAGCGAGAGCAAGCGCCTCTGCGCGTGAACTTACGCTATTATACGACCTACGGCTATGATCAGGAATTAATATTGGAAAAAATATTGACTATTGAATAAAAACTTGTTTATTCAATAGTCAATAGTCGTGAACTGAGCGATGTAGATTTACATTTCGTGTGGTGTAAATCAAGTGGAGTGTGTGAGATTTGGATTGACGTCGCGCCGCCGTAACGTGTTACGCAATAAAAACATTATTATTTACAAACTCCGCAAATCGTGTTCTTCCAAAAAACATCCCATACTGAAGGTAGAGCCTAAAATAGACAAGAGTTCAAGGAAGAAGCTATCTTGGAATACTTCTCCCGACAGCCACGTTTATGTAAGTGTCATTGACCTTTTTGTAGGAAAATACGTGAATGAGCCGACCGTCATTGACTGACTGCTCGAACATGCGTTTTGATAATTTTGGGAAAATTTGTATGTCATTTTTTCAGTAGAATCAATTTGTTAAAAAAAATATTATAGGTATATTCAGAACAAGTATTTTTTGTACTTTCATCCCTTAGAAGGCCGTTGTCGACCAAAACAACACCCTGTATGTGTCTTTTCCGCAAGAAGTAGCTAACGTAAAAAATCAGGCTAAAGATGTAATATTTTGAACTTTAATAACATAAAATGGGGTGCCCTTTGTATCGCATAAAATTTTATGTCATAATTGCCTATGGCATAACAAGTAAGGCATAAAAATCTTGCGCAGAAATATAAATCTGCCTAATCGTAATTCTGCATAATTATTATTCCCCCTAAACTTTGAAAGTATTAAACAATAATGTCCTAAATTAGGAATGACTAAACAATAATTGTCCTAATTGAAAACTGCATAAATATACTTTTGACTAAATAATAAATGACCTAAATAGTAATTGACATAACTGTAAAGTTCATAATTTTAATTAGGCCTAAATATTAAAAGCCCTAATTACACGGAACACGGAAGTCCTAAACTAATGCTGGAGCGAGCGAAGCGAGCTCGGGAATTCGGAGCACCCCGACACGGTTAATTTAGGTTCACAGTCGCAGTGTTAGGTTTGATTGATAAAACATCCACAGATCGACTGCTTGCTTGCATGCATGCTTGCTTGCTTGCATGCTTCCTTGCTTGTTTGCCTGTTTGCGTGCTTGCATACTTGATTGAACATGCTTGCTTGCGTGCTTGCATACTTGATTGAATGCTTCCCTTCCTAGCAATCTTAGATAAGTTGCTAGTTACCACTAGCAACCTTAGGCAGGTTGCTACTTACCACTACCTTGTACTAATATACTGGTTCTTACAACCTACGCTATAAGTAGTAAATGAAGTTAAAAATAAATAAAACAAGGTAGACTAGCTTTAAAATTACTGTATAATTTAAAGAAATATATGCGTAATACATTGGGTATTACATTTATTTAGATTTAATTTAAAAATATAAAAATTTGAAATAATATATTAAAAATTACTCATGCCATTTTAGTAAAAAACATGCAAAATTCATTTTGAATAATAATTAATTATAGTTGACCTTATTAAATTTAATTTAAATTAGACAATAACATTTTAAAATATACTTTTCAAATTAATAACATAACAGGTGATTATAAAATGTCTGGCAATATTTTAACTGTGGCTTCTACTCATCAAACTGAACAACTTTCCCCAAGTCAGTCATGGTCAAAAAGCAAAAAAAATTGTGGACTTCCCATACAAAGTTCATCAAAAGATTTTTTGCTTTTTGAGTAAATAAATAATGGCAATTACAACGTTGTGTGGAATAATTATAATCAATAGAGAGGAAAACGCAACCTAACTCATATTTTTCTTCTTAGAAACGAAAGATATGCAAATATACTATTAGTATATGTAATGTTATGCAACTTATTATTTAGGCAAATTTTCTATTATTCGAATGAATATTATGCTTAAGTTTGATATGCTATAATATTATTAGGAAATTTAACATTATGCAACTTTATAGTTAGGGACATTACTAATTATTCCAAGTAATATTATGCTCATAAATTTTAGGAAAACGTAAATATGCGCAAAATTTTCATGCCAAATAATGTTATGCAAAGGCCAAATAGTCATAAAAAAGTTATGCTATATTATAGAGACCCCATAAAATGTTATAAACTATTGTAAAACATACAAAATATCGTAATATACTTCGTTTATCTTTTTTGGGTAAAAATAAAGAAAAACAATATTTTTAATTAAAAAAACATGCCCCCCCTGGCTAGGTGGAGCGATGATTCGCGCAAGATTGCTAGCAACCAAGGTTCGGAACCGGTTAACAAATACCGGTTAATTTCGTTCGAATTTCGGTTAACGATTCCGTTCAGGTTAAAACCGGTTTCCAGCTTAACCGGTAAATTTGAATAAAATATCGGTTAATCAGGAAGCGGTTTTCTAACCGAAATAAGAACTAAATTAACCGGTTAAAACCAAACTTAGTCAAGTATAGGCGCGTCGCGCGGGTGCCACTGCCCGAGTCTTCTGCGCACTTTCTCGCACGCTTTCAATTGATTGCACGCGGCAAACATGCCTACAAAGTCGCATATTCTTCAAATTAACCGGTTAATTCCGTTCGAACGAAAAAATATCGGTTTTGGTTAAACCGGTTAAATATACCGGTAACCGAAACCTGAACGAAACCTTAACCGAAATTATTTCGATATAGGGGTCAATGACCGAAACCGGTTTCCGAACCCTGCTAGCAACAGCAGGATGCGCGTGGCCGAAGATAGGTATAAGGCTGCGGCCTGGACGCAAGCGACGGCGACAGCGACAGCGACGGCGACAGCGACACGAGCGACTTGATCATTTCCATACATTTGTATGGAGCTGTTTTGGACGACAGCGACACGCGCGGCGACACACGAGCGACGAGCGACATTTCAAGGACGTCGCGCGTTTAGGGACGTTCTTCTTTAATCGATAAACCAGTTTAAACTATCGATAGCTTGAGAAGAAAAAATAGTTTCAGATAATAAAATGATAAAGTTTGATACTAGCTGGGGTGCCCGGCTTCGCTCAGGGAGTTGATATCCCCCCGCACCCTGCGCCTCACCCCCCTCACCCCTCACCTCACCCCCGACTCACCCTCCCCTGCACCCCGCACCTCGCCCTTCCGCACCCCGCGACTCACCCTACCTCGCACCGTACTCCTCCCCCTCCCACACCCCGAGCCTCCCCTCACACCTCTCCTTTCCCCCCGCACCCCGCGCTACCCCCTGCACCCCGCACCTCCCCCGCACCCTTCGCCTCCCCCGCACCCCGCGCCTCCTCCCACACCCCGCACCCCGCTCCTCTCCCCCGCAACCCGCGCCTCAACCCCGCACCCCCCACCACTCCTCCCCCCGCACCCCCCGCTCCTCTCCCCCGCAACTCGTGTCGCAACCCCGCTCCCCCCACACTCCCCCCCTTCCGCTCCCTCCGCACCCCGCTCCTCTCCCCCGCAACCCGTGTCCTGCACCCAACGCCTCCCCCCACACCCCGCGTCTCCCCCTCGCACCTCGCTCCTCACCCTGCCCCGAACGCCGCTTATCACCCCCGCCACACCCCGCACCTTCCCCTCGCAGACCGGTCCTCACCCCCCGCACCCCGCTGTTCCGGGACTGCTGTAGAGTGCTCTCAAATACTCTTGAATGTTCTGGACTGTTCTATTCTAGAAAATTCTTAAGGGTGAAATTTCAACCCTTACATCTTCAAAAGCACGCCCTTTAGGCAAAAACGGAAACCTTCTTCATGGATGGGGGACAAGGGCTACCGCACCATATAACTTCCTTGCTGGTATCTGGATTCGTTTCAGAGTTTTATCGGCACAAACATTTGTACACTTTCTTTTATAATATTGATTATGTAGAATATAATCTATTTCCACAGTCATCCTTTTGTAATATAAACTTTGGGATTTCGACTTTGATCTTCATAATTCTTCAGTAGTTGCCGAAATCGCCTTTTTGTTTTGTCTAAATCTACGTCTTCTTTAGCAAGTTAGTAGTAATATTAAAAAAATAGAAATATTGGCCCTGGGTGGGGATTGAACCCACGACTCTCGGATCAATAGACAGGAGCGCAAACCTCTGAGTCAGTGTTAAGTTTTATTATATTAGTAAGAATAATTATGAAAATATCGAAATATCGACATCGCGACAGACAGACATCGACAGAGTCACGTCACTACATCGCCGCAAACCCAGTGACCTTGTCGCTTGCGTCGTGAACAGTTGTCGCTGTCGGAGTTTAGGTAGGAGCTATGGAGTTTAGGTATGTCCAACATAGGCCTCCATGGACTAGTACAGGCTATTGATGATGATGAAAAAACGTAATAAAAAAACAAAAAAACATTTTTTTACAAATAATGGTTAATGCTATAATAATATTGTTTTATTCCTGAATCGTGTGCGCTAAAAACAGAAAGCTAGTTTTACAAAACACACTTTTTTCCAAAATCCCAAACGCACATTTTCAACAATTTGTATATTTTCACTAAAATATACATAGGATCAGTATGATTCTTATAAAAATGTGATTTACTACCATTTTGAAACATTTTGGAGTCGATATGTGCAATGCAATGTAATTTTCAATTTATGCCTGAAAATATTCTAAAAGCATTTTTTTTTTCTTTGGCACTTCTTGCGGCAAACATACCTATCAAAAAATATTGTACTTAAAATACGCAAATAACTGAGATACTTCCTTCTGCACCGGGCCTTGGATAATTTTCTATGGAGTTTAGGTGTTCTCTTTTGTACCAACCATGGGGATTCCCCGTCCCCAAGCAGAGATTCCGCATTTTTATATTTGGCTTTGCCAGCCTTGGCAGGTTGTAAAATGAGCCCTTTGCAAAATGCCGTAGATTTTGCTACGCCAATGGATTAGCTGCCGTAGGCCGTAGATTTCCTTTGAATGACATCCAATTGCCGTAAAACAGGGTAATTGCCGTAGCAGTGGCAACCCTGATGAATGTGCTTGGTGCGCGGGCTGCATGCCTGCCGGGCTGCCCGCCTGGCTACCTGCCTCGCGTGTAAACGCACCATACCATCAAAACTCCCATCAGATTGGGAAACCAAAGACAATTTTATTTTCTTAAGGAGAGACGCAAAAGCTTCTATTGTTAAACAGGCTTGTCTCGTGTATAAAGCAAGGTTCGGAACCGGTTAACAAATACCGGTTAATTTCGTTCGAATTTCGGTTAACGATTCCGTTCAGGTTAAAACCGGTTTCCAGCTTAACCGGTAAATTTGAATAAAATATCGGTTAATCAGGAAGCGGTTTTCTAACCGAAATAAGAACTAAATTAACCGGTTAAAACCAAACTTAGTCAAGTACAGGCGCGTCGCGCGGGTGCCACTGCCCGAGTCTTCTGCTCACTTTCTCGCACGCTTTCAATTGATTGCACGCGGCAAACATGCCTACAAAGTCGCATATTCTTCAAATTAACCGGTTAATTCCGTTCGAACGAAAAAAATATCGGTTTTGGTTAAACCGGTTAAATATACCGGTAACCGAAACCTGAACGAAACCTTAACCGAAATTATTTCGATATAGGGGTCAATGACCGAAACCGGTATTTTCAAAAAACCGGTTTCCGAACCCTGGTATAAAGTCTATATATTGTAAAAATCTGTCGTTTACGTTCATATTAAGCAAAGCAGCCCTAGATACTCACGCATTAACGTGTATAGGCACGAAGAAAGTAAACGATAACATAACGGGATATTTTTATGAAGTGTTCGGGGTGTGGGTTTAAATAATGCGTGTTGTCGCGTGGGCTGGCGTGTTAATAATGTGTTTCTACCCTTATGCAGCCCTTTCTGCTGCAGGGCGTCTGGACTAAAAGATTCAGTTAACAGGTCATAACTTACCTTGGATTTTACACATTTTTGGATTAATTTAAATATTTTTTTCACAACATTTACACAAACTTGAAGTCTTTGTATGGAATCCATCAGATCTCTCCAGCGCCCACGCTCTACAGACAGCACTGACATGGCTGGCAGTAGGCCTTATAAACAATATCGGCGGGTAATAAATAAATTAGAAACAAGTAAACATCACCAAGATGTATTAAAAATGTATTACTTACATACAAATAAGTTTACTTACTCTATAATTAATAAGATAACTAAACTTGCTATTTCATATCAGCTAACATAATAATCTATCTGACATAACTAAGTATATTATGTGTTTATTTATAATAATTTATTATACTTTTGTCAAGATTATTATCTTAAGTGTGTCAGTCAGCACATTCACATGGAGAAAAATGTAAAGCTTGTAATAAATACAATAAATACTTATCATGACAATTAACTGACACACCATAGATACATACATTACAATTATATTCCTTGCAAACTCATCAGCACATTTTTACATCGTTACATATGCTCAGATAGGAAACTACACGATAAATTATATTATGATTTACAATGTTTGTCTTACTTCACATCTTGCATTATCCAAACTGCAATCATCCACATAATTCATAAAGATAGACACTGTACACTGGCACTGTTTATCATTGAGTAGTTTCAAATAATTTTTCACGAAAATATTTGATTTTTTGTGCAAAAAATGCTTCCAAACTTTCTGCACACCTATAAAATTCTGAGTCCTTAGGGTTAAAGTATCTACAGTTGTCAAAAATCTTCGTCATGTCACCTATGAATTCACTCAACATACTATAACTTTGTTCATTCACTTTTCTTTCAACTGTTTGTAAATCTGAAAAATAATAACAAATATTAGATACAACTATTTTCCATTTTACAAAATTAATTATTAACAGCATCGACGTAGAAATAAATGGACTTCGGGTCAGCGCTCAAAAGTGTCCGAACCAAAAGAGTAGTAAAACGAAAAAAGAGTTGTAATTTCGCGCCAGTCTTCATTTGGTCGGCCGGCTGACTGCGCGTCCAAAATGGCGTACTGCGTCGTGAAAAGTTGTAAAAGCTATTCAAGTAAAGTGAAAAAAACAGGATGGAGTATCATATTTCCGGTAAGTAAACTCTTACTTTGTCATTTTAAAGTATTGTTTTGCTAAGAAACACAGCAGTTTATTTTAATTTGAATTACGCATTTAGTTTGATTTCCATGAACGAACAATCGAACATAACAACTTTGGAACAAAAATTTTATAGAGTCGCTTTTAAGTATAAAGTTTTTTAATAAAATATTTTGTTACTTTTTTCTATTGTTTTTATTACATGATATATTTTATTTATTTTAGCTTTCCCCGAGATCCTATACGTTGTGCACTATGGAAAAACATTATAGCCAAATCGAGACGAGAGGAATACTTTGTTCCGAAAAAATTCCACTTTGTTTGCTTGAATTATTTTCACCCTATATAATTCATATTTAAGCGTGTTTCTGAGTTTTTTATAAAAAAAAAACAAGATTATGCAAAAATAAAAAATACTTATAAAACATAGCCAACAAAAAAACATTATAAGTGAAAGCTACTCCATTACTTCTCTGTCTTCACTCGAAGTTGCGTAAGGTGAAGTACATTCCAGTCGAAGCTTCGTATGGTGATAAATTGTTGCAAACAAAAATCAACTTAATGCAATGACACACGATCTAAATTCAAATGTGTTGTTTCTATGCATTATAACTACGTGTGTATAGGTTAACTTCGGACGCTTTTTTCGTGGATGTACTAGACCCGTCGTCCATTTGTTTCTACGTCGATGATTAACAGTAATAAATTAATAATAATTAAACCATAATACATACCCATTGGTTCTTTGATAACTTTGTAATAAGTAGGTGCTTCTCTAGGATCAACTGGCTCCATGAACGGCCAGGCACTTTTATGTAGTTGTATTTGTTTTACAAGCCTCTTTAGATTTTCGAAGTCCTTTACAGTTAATTCTTTCATATTCGCAAAGTTGACAGAATTGTTTTTCTGACAATTAGGACAAACATATTCATCAATGTTATCTGCCTCAGACTGCAGAATTCCAACACACCGACCATGGAACCAGTCCTGACATCGGTCACAGCAAATGTAAAACCTAAAACAAAACAAAATTACCGATTTATTTAATTTTGCATTTTGTAATACTTTTTGCCGAGTAGGTGAATTACTTGGAAGTTCTTGGCAACATGACTTTTAGAGCGGGTACACATTGGGCGCTTGGCGTTGCGTTCGACGCGCGTTGGTAGCGTACATACAACGCGCTCAACAAGGCGTTCGAAGAGCGTTAGTAGGGTGAGTATACTTCTGGCTCAGTTCGGAAATGGAGGTTGATGTGATCTCCATTTTCTGACTGACTCGGTGGCTAAGTGGTTAGCGCTCCTGACCACTGATCCGAGAGTCGTGGGTTCGATCCCCACACAGGGTAAACTTTTCTGTGATGAGCAGCATTGTTTGCTCTGAGTCTGGGTGTATTATATCTGTATATGTATGTATTTAAATGTATATGTGTATGTATATCAGTCTCTGGTTCCCAAAGAACAGGGAATCCTAGTTTGGGGCCAGATGACCGTGTGTGATTTGCCCCGGATATTATTATTATTTTCGTCAACGTGTGTCCACTCTACATGCAAGCGCGCGATCAAATGTACAGAAACAGGTGGAATACGTATTTTGAAGCGCGCGGCAAACGCCCGCGCAACGCGCGTTCGAAAGGAAATATGTGAACGCGCGTTTAGCGCGCGCTAGTTGAAAAGCGTGCGTTTGCGTGTGTATGCCATAATAGGACCTCTTGGTTCTTAAAGCGCGCGTTACCAAAGCGCGCGCTTGAAAGCGCTTAGTGTGTACTAGCTCTTAAAGAAAGTTCCAAAATTAAAAACAGGGCTACATAATGGTTGGTTGCCGGGACTTTGTACCGAGCACACGTCTGTTGAGTTAATTTTTCAATTATTTCCGTTTTAGAGTAGTTTCAACGTTATTTTTGTGATGGGGAAATAGCTGTGATTCAGATTCAGAGATAAGCGGTCATAATAGGAGGATTAATTCGGGAGACAAGCTCGGTTTTCCGAGTTCTAGCAGCAAACCACCACGTGGAGCGTCTTTAAGTGCCCATCACCCTTAGAGCCGTGCCTTTCACTTAACATTGGCGTTTCGCCATTTTTTTTATTGAAGATTCTCCCATTTTTCACTCGACATTGGCAAAATCACGCTCAATATGAGATGTGGAATGCCAAATAGAAAAATAGAATAGAATAGGGCTACATAATAATAACACTACTCGATAACAGGATCGCAGATTGGGTCGTCCACTTCCCAACTCGTATGACGCGCAACCTGCCGTGGGCCTGTGACTGCCCCCGAGCGAAGAACGGTCTCCCAGGTACTGATTACTGATTTAAACTAAAGGGTAATGTCGCAAAAAGATAATATGATCCCAAAGTCTTAAGAATATGTCGCAAGGATATTGTCAAACTTGTGATATTATAATCACAGGGATTTTTGTCAATCGTGTTTATTTCTTACAATCCCGTAATTGACTGCGAGTCATTTGAGTTACTTTTTCGGCACCGTGTACTCGATTGCCGGGTACCCAGCAAAATCATAACAAAAATGAGTTCATGAAACTTCATGTAATAAATGGAGGCGATTGACAACAATCTGTATAATTATAATTAGTTAGATTATAAAATCACGCGTTTGAAAGTAAGTACCTCTTCGATTTCGATATACAAAAAGGCTTACAGTCGCCAAAACTTTAAATTAAAACTCACTGCGAGTTATCGTAGGGTTGCCTACACAAACAGTACAGTTCCTGTGTCTCGGCAGCGCGTTTGCAGTCTGGGCACACGTACTCTTCCATGGTTTTACTCATTTCTTCCGTTACCCCGACACAGTCACCATGGAACCAATTGCTACAATGCTCGCATCCTACATAGAATCTGAGAAAAAAAAATGTTTATAATATTTGATAAACGTTGTCATATGAAATAATGGTGTTACTAAATATCTTACTTGGTATTATCGTAAGGTGTCCGACATATACACAACAGTTTCTCCTTCTTGCTGGATTTTTTGGCCGATTTGGAGAAGTGGTCGCGCGCGGCGGCGGGCGGCGCGGCGCGGCGCTTGCCGGCCGCGGGCGCGCCCCCCGCACCCCCGCCCCCGCCCCCCCCGCCGCCGCGCACCTCCTCCTGCTTGTTGCGCTCCGCCCGCGTGCGCAGAGCCAACTCTGCCGACAGCTCCTTCTACAAACGTCGATAACATTCCAGTTATTCCAACACAGTTTAGATGTGAAGTATAGCGAACGAAATCCCCGCAACACAACAAGAATAAGGGTATTTTTTACTTTCCAGAGTAAAGAAGATCTAAAAATCGATCCTTCTAAGTCTCGATCGCTGACACGAAAGGTGGCTTCCAGATATTTTATTCACAGTGAAAGGGTTCCTGGGTACCCATCGGGTCGCAAGTCATGTCGCAATCGGCAAAATTATAATATTTTGAATCATTAATATGCACGTTCGGGCAGCACAAGTCAGTCGAGCTAGAAGCAAATTGTATAAACGGCTGGCATTTCTCACCTGAATCTCCACGCCCAATTCTTTTTCGAGTAGTCCTCTCTTTTTGATAATGTCTTTCTTGAGCATTTCCTTGTGTTTGAAGAGCAGCATCTGCAGGCGAGAGTGCGTGGAGGCGGCGCGGCGGCGGTCGTCGGCGGGCGCGGGGGGCACGATGGCCGGCGCGGAGTGTGCGGGGTGTGCAGGGTGGGGGTGCGCAGCGGGCGCGGGCGGCGGGGCGCGCGCGGGCGGCGCCGGCGGGGGGGGCGCGCGCGCGGGCCGCGGCGGCGCGGGGTGCGCGGGCGCGGTCACGGGGGCGGGCACGGGGGCGGGCGGCGAGTACGGGCGCGCGGCGCGGGCACGCTTGCGCGGGCTGGCGTCCATCCACTCGTCGTCGTCGTCGTGGCGCGAGGTGACGCGGCGGCGCGCCGGCGGCGGCGAGGGCGACTGCGCGACCAGTTCTATCGCGCGCGCCTCGCGCTCCGCGATCTCTGCCCTAGTTTCCGGCCTCATTTGTTTTTCTTGGTATCTTTGAAGTTGTAACAGCTTCTCCTCGATCTCTGGATTGAGATTCTCTTGCTTCAGAGCACTTTTTATAGCTGAAAAAATGTTTTTGTGATTTTTTTTTAACGTAATAAACTCGGATCATTGTTTTGTAAAAAATATAGGTACTAACTTTGCTGTATGTAGTCGGGAGTGAGTACAAATTTATTACTCTGCAATCCGTCTGGGCCAGAATTAACGACATCAGTTTTGGTGCTGTTCTCATTTATTTCCTCGGGCTTGGCCGGGGTCGCCTCCTTATGGCTGGTGGCTTCGGCTACAATATCGTCTCCATTTACTAAAGGTTGTTTTTTTATTTGACTGTTCTGGTTTACATCCTAGAAAAAAAATCTTGACCATAACACAAGTAAATAAAATATACCTACCGTTTTTACATTCATTTGGAATATAACCAAACTGGAGAAAAATAAAATAAAAATATGTTTGTGGGAATATATCATTCACAACTGTAAGTTTAAATTTAATCATAATAAAATTTTATTCATTCCTATTTTACTTTTAAATAATCAATATATCGGTATGAAATTGCCCATACACTCCCACAAACCGTTTGGAACTAATAATGAAATAAATCAAATACAAAAACAGGACTATTTAAATAAAAGTCAAAGATATTTCCAATGCTGATTTATTGAATTTAAATTATTGCACTATTCAATTATTATAAAATTGTTAATAGCTAAGTAGGAGTACATTATAATTTCGATTAGTGGTGTATGAGCAATTCCATATACCGTTATTTACCTATTTTGTTTTTATACTACAACAATCTGAGATGGTGAAACATACATTTTGTTCAAATCTTAATACATGATAACATGACTAAACATTGACTTATCGTGCTTTTAAATAAAATAGACTCAAGCCCAAGCGTCAACCCAACTGAGTGTACCTAATTTGGGATTGTCTTGTAATTACAAGTTGTTGAAGTGTACGAAAATCCCAAGGGCTTTCTCTGATTCAATATGTACACATGTTATGAAATGGCACAGTACAAGTGCACGCAAATGGTAAGTCTGTTGGAGACAGACGATGTGATGGCCAAACTATCCTTATTCCCAAAAAGTTTAATTTTTAACTATATTTAACTCAAAGCACAAGACATGAAAAGACCGTAGGGTTACATCATAATATACATTTTCTGAGAAAACTATTCCACAGGGTACTTGAAGCGATTGAGATTCATTCGAGTTTATTTATTTATTTAGAGATTATTAAACCATCCCGTCCTCCTGTGGTGATATATTGTCTTTGGGTCTATTGTTTCATTTTATTTGTAGAAAGTATGTAGCAGAAAAAATGATTTTTCTATAATTGTAAACCTGGGGTAGGTTAACATATAATGCTCATGCGCCCTATGCTGGAGAAATTGTCAGTTAAAATCTCCATAATAACCCAAAATTGTCCGTATAAAAATATGGATAGAAGAGTTAAACTCTGTATGAGATTAGAGTTCGAAAGGCAGCAAAACTGTGGTTGACTAAGTATGGAGTTGGAGAATGCTCACTTTATATTTTCCATAGTTGGACTGCACAATGTAAGAATCTCGAGTGCCATCAAAGGAATACAACGTATTTTAAAAGTAAGGGTAGGCTCTATTTATTAGTTGTTCAGTATCCTGTATAGCTCTTAAATGGCTTGCACACGAATGACGATTCGGTTTTCACGATTGAACTTATTTGACAGGATAAAACTTAATTTAAGTGTTCTGTCTTTTTTTTTCTAATCGAAAATACAAGGACAGGACGCTTAAATGTAGTCCTGTCAAATAAGTTTAAAATCGTAAACACCGAATCGACACCACTTTTAAATACCCTGCATAAAAGCGCAAAAGCAATTTAATACAGCAATGACTAAATTGCTATTCCAATAAAGAGATGTGATGAGATGACGAAAGTACTGAGTGGGTGTGGGAGAAGGTAACAACTACAGCAGCAACTGGTTTAATTTGGATTGGAATGTCTCTTGGATGTTTCAACCAGCTGTGCTAAACCAGTTTATAGCGTGACTGTCAAACACGGTATTGCATATAAAATTACAAAAAATATATAAATGAATTTTGAAAGTGTAGTGTTTGTGCTCTAGTGAGTCTATTTACGTAACAGTCATGAATCTTTGTATTTCGAGTTTTTTTAGGTTGTACTAAATTACTGCACCTTGTTTTTTAAGTCTTGGTAGTTCTCGTACACCAGAACAATTGCACGACTAAGAATTGCCATGATATGATTAATTGTGTTCTGAATTTTTAAATGGCTAGGAATCTACTAGGAAATAAACATGCTTGCTGGGGGTCTGAGACAGTTTATAACAGATCAATATTTTTTTTGCAAATTTAACTGAAGATACATAATAGATCATAATATAGTCAGTTGAAAGGAATGTAATAACTGGAAAACAGTTAAAAAAGGAGTAACCATAATGTTACAATTAAAACGGTACTTATTAACGTGCACGTGTAAATGTTAGTTCCTACATTTAAAAAAAAATGAGACAACTTATTCACTTATTGAGGTTCAACTTCAATGACCACATTACGAACTGTAGTTAAAAATGTACACATTGTACTTGACTAAATAATTATACAGGCAGGATGTAACAAAACTGGTGAAGGAAGGGCTAACTGGGTATTCTTTTAACCATTCTATAGTTCATTCCAATCAAAAAAAAAAGCAAAAGGTAAACAAAGTTAGTATGCAACTGATATTGACATGTGTCAGTTCCAGAGTTTGTTTACCTTTTGCTTTTTTTGATTGTAATGATCTGTTGTAACCAACTGTTGCTCTACGACTCCACTCCCATCACAAAAATATTTATAAAAGTTGTGCAAAATGATGATTAGAAACCCCATTTAATGGGTCCTACATCAATATTGTTATACCCTGTATTGTATACTATAGGATATTACTGATATAAAATTTAGGTTTTCGTTTCATAAATAAATACGAACTTGAATATCAAGTAATACTGAAACTAAAGTTACAATAATGGTTATACATACTTAACATTAAACATCTTACTGTTAATTATACTCTATAGCTAATTTACAGTTAAAATCTTTGGTTTAATTTTATATGCCTCATTTAATTAATCCAGTCTTATGAGAGATTGGGTTACTGATCCAGCTTATAGTGTATTTTTTCAAATCGATCTATTTTTGGCGTGATAGCTATTAGCAATAGTAATGCACTTCAATCAGAAATTTGTTTTTTCCTGCCCGAAAACGGCGTTAAACCGTTAACTTGCCACTGACCGGCTATTATAATACGCGACAGGCAGTCTTAAACGTATCGTCTAATAATAATAGATTACCTGGTGCGCGGGGATGGGGAGGGGTTGTATAGTGTGGAGGGGTGTCAGCTGGGCGAGCGCGGCGGGCGGGGCGGGCGGGGCGGGCGCGAGGGGGGGCGCGGGCGCGGGGGCCACGGGCGCGAGCGGCGGCGGCGCGGCGGCCGCGGCCGACGGCTGCACGGCCAGGTACATCTTGCGCGGGCCCAGCATGCCTTGCTTGCCCGTCGACTCTTGCGCTGCAAACGGTATTTAAATCAGCACTTTTCAGCGACGAAGGAGTAAGAGAAGTATTGTCATGGCAAAAAAAATCGAACTTGAGAGTTTTGATGGGGATCGATTGTCTTGCATGTATAGAGCCCAAAAAAACAAAAAAATTTATGTGTGTGTGTGTGTGTGTGTGTCCGTCCCAGTCTGTATCTCCAAGACCACTGGACGGATTTGGACGAAATTTGGGTTAGGACAATATTTTGTTAATATCTCCAGCAGTTTTTTTGTTTTTTTAATAACGCCATTTTTTAGTATCCACCATAGTAAAAAAATACTTTTATTTTTTTTTCTCAAAAATGGCTCTAACGATTTTGATGAAACTTTGTACAGTTCTTTGTTTTTATATAGCCTACGACAGTAGGTAGTTGGTAGCGCTGATTTTTTACGGAGCGTTTTTAAGGAGAAAAAATAATTAAGCAACAATTTTTTTATAATTACCTACATATTTCTCAAGATAATATTATTATCCTGTTAGGGTTCTAACAACTGCATGAAGTTAAAATGCTTATGCCAATTGTGTGACAACTAATTAAAATAAACTGTACAGCCACGCTGTGCGCACTTTCTCACGAATCCTTTACATATCGTCTGGCATACACAAGATTGTCATCGTTCAACATAAATCAGCAATAAACACTCATAATTAGTAGCAAATGATAGACTTCACAAATGAACAATGTTCTTTGTATGGGAGGTACCTTATCCTGGTACGGCCCAGAATAATTTATGACCTAGTATAGCCGTATAAAGTTATTAAAGAATACAAAGTTTCATTAAAATCGTTATAGCTATTTTTGAGAAAAGTCCTCAGTCGCTCGAAAGTAAAAAGAGAGAAATTAACTTATACTTTGAAACACGAATGTAGAAAAAAACGATTTCGAGAAAAACTGGATTTTCTTATACAAATACAATATTATTTATTTTTGGTTATTCAACTAAAAATCGGATAAAAAATTGGGGATATAAAAATATGTTATTATATCAATTAGCAATTTTATTAAAAGTAATCTTAAAATCACCTTTCAGGAGTTGCTGTTTGACCTGCTGTTGAACAAGAGCCAACTGCTGCGGAGTCAAATTGTACCCATGAAGACCTTGCAGAACAATACTGGGGCCACTGCTTGTTTGCATTACCTGCAACAAATAATAAAAACAAATTGCTGGGGTATAACATATCGTTGTTCCCTGCTAAAATTGCAAAATTTCAATGAAATAATTTCAGACTACAGTATTTATAAATAAATAAAAAGTTGCATTATTTTTGGGTTCCCGACGTAATTCCCGAATTTCCCTTGTGACATGACCCCGTCAACTTTATCTGTGCAAAAACATGCTTGTTGCGACATAAAAGAGGGACAAATAAATAAAATTACATTCGTATTTTAAAAAAATTAAGGAAGTAAGAATACATAATGCTACATTGTTTGCTCTGAGTCTGGGTGTATTATATCTATGTATGTATGTATTTAAATGTATATGTGTATGTATATCAGTTTCTGGTTCCCATAGCACAGGGAATCCTAGTTTGGGGCCAGATGACCGTGTGTGATTTGTCCCGGATATTATTATTATATTACATATTTGATTGTTCTGAAAATATTGGTCGTACCACAAGTCCTGACAACTTTTTAAAATTCAAGAGGCTTCACTTTTTAAAATTAAAAAATTTAATATCATGCTTTGTGTAGAGTAGACGATTAGCCATCTTTTTAAAAATTATAGCGTGTTCATAAAATAATTTTTGAAAACGGAAAGAATGAAAAACACATTATGGGTGCAATAGCAAATATACAGGGTGTTAAAAAAAGTGCGTTTAAAATTTCAAGGGGTTACTCAGAATCAAGTATGGAATCCAGGAAAAACTGAAAAAAATTTGAAGAGCGGATTTTTTCAATATTTTTCCTGGATTCCATACTTGATTCTGAGTAACCCCTTCAAATTTCAAACGCACTTTTTTAACACCCTGTATATATTTTTTAATTTTATGTTCTTTTGGATTACTCGGCGGGACTTTCGCATGTCTTATTAGTTAAATGTGTAGGGCATAATACCATCAGTAAAAGTACGATGATGAAATGAGTTTAGTCTCACAAAGATGTAAGAGTGCAGGCAGAAGACTTGCCGTGGGAAGGTCGACAGACATCAGCCTCTAGACTACAAACCGTTGATAAAATTAAGGGAGCATTAAGTCGTGCACGTAACTGGTCTGTCGAGGATCTGCGTCAACATGTTAAGAGTTCCTCATACTACTGCGCAAAGAGTTATATTATATCAGAAGATTTGGGGTTGGTGAGTAAGTTAGCTCCATGGCTTTCATACAGACTGAATGATAATCAAACAGAATTTCGACTTAAAGTAGCCTGTAAAAAAATTTGCTATAAGCAGTCGGTCGAGAAGCAGGACTCTGTAATGTATAGATGAGACTTGGGTGCCGTTTTACATCGCTCTCCTCAAAGAGACATCGATCCATTCAAGTTAAATGTAAAAATCAGGAGGTTAATCAAAAATAGTATTTTTACTGGTTATCTAAAATACTAGTAGTTTAGAGACGAATCATTGATGCGCAGGAGACTATTGATTAATTATATATGTATTATATAATTTAGTCATATACACAAATTAAAATAAATAAGAAAACAAAATATGTCAGAACTTCTGGTACGATCTATAATAAAAAATGTATATGCGAAAGTGTCTCTATCTGTCTGTTACGGCTAAACAACTGAACCAATTTGATAAAATTTGATACAAAAGCGTGAGTACTAGGAAAGGACATAAGGTACAGTTTTTTTTTAAACCGTCACTCGCGGGCGGACCCCGGGGCAAAGCAAGTAGTATAAAGCCTCAGAAAAGTACGTACCTGCGCAGTGACAGTTTTTATAACTGTGCCAGGAGGTTGTCCGGCCAGCAGCCTCTTTTCCATGATCTGATCTTCGGTGAGTTGCACGACGGGCGGGGGCACGGGCGCGGGGGCCGGCGCGGGGGCGGGGGCCACGCGCGCCGCCGCGGGGCTTTGCCCGATGTGCGCCACGATCTGTGCCTGGTTGTTGCCCGTGGGCCGGATCAGAACCTGGGAAAGGAAAGTGATCATGGGCATTCCGAGAACAATAACTCAAATACATACAAAGCTTGTGATTAAAGGTACAAGTCCGAGATCGGCTGCAGACAGCAGACCGCAGGCGGCAGGCAGCAGACTAAACTTACCCACCTAAAGTTACACTACTGGTTTCTATGAATCTCTATGAAAGAGATTCCGAGCGCGGCGACACTGCAGCCTGCGGCCGCGGCAAGCAGCGACTGCAAGCCGCAGGACCAGTAGGGCGGCGGACCGCTTATATACATTTCGTATTTAAAAAATTTCAACTTTCTCGGAATATTATGAAGAACTGACCGCAATGTAGTCGCGTTTGGAATGAAGGCGGCCGCGACCGCAGGCCGCACAGCGGTCGACTGCAACGGCAGGCCGCAGTGTGACCTGCAGTTGCGGTCTGCAGCCGTACCTTAACCCTTCATTTTGATTTTGCAGCAGTGGATTTACGTTTATAACCCAAAATTGCGACTCTAAACACAGTTGTAGGGCTTACTTTTCAACGTTTTGGCCAATAAAGCTATTGACAATACAACTGCAATCTAACAATAATTTAATAATAGACTGACTTCGGTGGCTCAGTGGTTAGTGCTCCTGACAACTGATCCGAGAGTCGTGGGTTCGATCCCCACCCGGGGCAAACATTTCTGTGATGAACAGATTTGTTTGCTCTGTGTCTGAGTGTATTTTATCTAAACAGGGTGTAACAGAAAGGTGTGATAATACTTCAAGGTGGGCTTTTACCCATCAAACTGAGCAACTTTTGTTCTACAACTTTGATCAAATCGCAAAAAATTTTTTGGACTTTTCATACAAGTCGATCAGCTGGCGAACCAAGTTTGTATGAAAAGTCCGAAAATTTCTTTGCAATTTCAACAAAGCTGTAGAACCAAAGTTGTTCAGTTTGATGGGTAAAAACCCACCTTGAAGTATTATCACACCTTTCTGTTACATCCTGTATATGTATGTATTTAAACGTACATGTGTATGTATATCATTCTCTGGTTCCCACAGCACAGGGAATCCTAGTTTGGGGCCAGATGACCGTGTGTGATTTGTCCCGGATATTTATTTATTAATTATCCAGTAACAAATCACACAGTCACCCGACCCCAAAACTAAGATTCATTGTATTATGGCAGCTGTCTTCAAAGTGTCTTCCCTCTTGTTGTTAACATCCCATATCGTCCCCACTGCAGGGGCATGGGTCTCTTCCCATACCTTCCCCTCCCCTCTTCGTACCTGCTGTCCATTGACAGTGGCGAGCTGTATCTTGCCGGCGGCGATCTGCTGCACCAGCGCCGGGTTGTTAACGACGATCTGCTGCGTGGGCGCGGCGCGCGGGCGGGGCGGCGGCGGCGGCGCGCGGGGAGCCAGCGGGCGCGCGCGCGGCGCCCCCCCGCCCCCCAGCACCACGGCCGTCACGGCCGGCGGCGCCGCGCGCGTCGGCAGAGCGGCCCGCGTGCCCGCCTGCACCACCACCTGACACACCACATTCCAGTTGCACTCACTCACTCAATTCACATAATACCTAATTTGGATATTGTAAGAATCTCGGCTACATAAACGTATCGTATCTTCTTGTCTATGAGATCGAGATGAATTTAAAGATATCTCGCACTCCAACATCTATCAAGCCGTTTTGGCTGCTGAAATAGACATATACCTATATCATAGGTTTTCCACAGAAATTGTTAATCAAGAAAGCAAGGAGTAAGTAAACTTTGACCCAGACCAGTCACCCCCACAATATTTCAGAGATGTCACCTTAATCTTAATGGTTAAGACTTAAGACCTAATACTGTTTAATTGAGTACGTTACTTTCCACGCCCACGTCGTCACCGTGCAAGTGAAAGAGACATTAGCGCGCGGACAAAAAAGAGACCGATTAAAAATTAACGAGACATCAAAAAGACCCACATGAGAAACAACATATACGATCAATTTCAGTACAAGTTGAAAGGTTTCTTAAATTTTTTAAGTGTATTTTATTTTAGTTACGTAGACGGCCGAAGGTATTGTACTTACTTGTTGCGCCGGCTGCACCACGACCTGCTGCGAGGGCTGCACGAGCACCTGGTGCGGGGACTGCACCAGCACCTGGCGGTTGCCCTGCAGCACGAGCTGCGCGGGCGGCGCCGCGCGCACCGCGGGGGACGCCACCCGCGTCTCGTCCGTGGGCACTTTTGCGCCGCTCTCTGAACCTTCGCTTGGTTTTGTTGGAGATGCCGCTACGAGCTGCCCCGTCACACCCTGCTGGCCGGCCATAACCACGTGGAATTTCCCGTCCGGCATCTGTATCAACTGCTGACCCGCTAGCAATCCTCGAACGGTTAATTTTCCTTCGGGCCCACGAATAATCTGTACTTTTTGCGGACCCTCTTTCTGCGCGGTTTTGACCGGATCGGGCGTCGGATTCTGTTTCACCGCTCTTTCCACCGGTTGACTTATGACTCGCGTAGTACCGTCCGCACCTTTGGTCATAAAAATTCTTCTGGTACCGATAACCGTTTTGGAGCCGGTGGGCGTCGTCGCATTCGACGTCAACAACGAGGTTAGCGTGCTCTTTGCGGTGTACTGGTTCGGTGTTGATTTTTTTTCTAAAAAAATACAAATAGAAATGATTATACAGATGCACTAATCATTTGCAGTGACACGTTTTTAAAGATAATGTAGATAAAGCAAGTTGCAAAGTGGGAGGGTCACCTTGGGCTTGCGACATCTCGAGCGCGCGCTTCTGCTGGTGCGCGGCGCGCTGCTCGCGCAGCTGCTGCTCCATCTTGTCCTTGATGTCGGCGGCGTTGGGCGGCGCGCGCGCCGGCAGCTTGCCCGTGGACGTGCGCGTCACGGGCGTGCCCCGCTCCGCGCGCTCGCCGTACAGCCGCACCTCCCACAGCTCCAGCTTGTCCTCGTCCACCCACTCTTCCGACACCTGAGTACGAGTAACGTTTAACGATATTGCCCGACCACAAAAACACTACCGAAACTATTCTACGTCTAACGTTGTTACCTGAGGTTCAGTATTTTGAGGAGATTCGGCGCGCTTCCGTTTTCTTAAACCGCTGCGAATGGAGGTAACTTCTCTGACTGTCTTAGGCAACTCTAATGGAATTACGACGCGACGTCGAAGATACTGAGTTCTTTCAGAAAATTGGCCGACGTGTCTGTGTTTCAGCAGTTCCAAGGAAACTATTTCAGTGTCCGATGTCAGCTGTTGCTTCCCATCTGCCGTGGCCGGCTTGGCTGACATGTCGTCCCACCGCATGCATGACCACATGACGCGTAGTTGCAGGGCTGCGCTGGCGAGCCACTGGAGATTGACAGTGCGGTATAGCCAACATGTTTTGAAAAGAGGCCGCGGACAAGGATAGGGCCATACCGCTAGATTAGGTTTTGCACTATGACTGAAACCAGAAACCGTGCTATGACCTCCCTGCCTACAAAGTTTCTTTAATTCATGATGTGGCAAAACCATAATAGTTTTTGCTTTACTTCTTGTATGGAATGTGGAACACAGAGGATATTTCACTGGTGTCCTTTTCTTTTTCTTCTCTACAGCTGATGTTTGAACTTTTTTAAGATAAAGTTTGCCACGAGGGCTCTCTGCCGAATACACTCTAACCACTCCGCCTTCAACTTTTTCTTCTTTAGCAAGCTTATCATCTCTTTTTATAGATCTGGCGAGTCCAAATCTCCTGTTAACGGTAGCACGATACTTTGGTTTGTCTTCTTGCTGTGCTTCTGTAACAGAACACTTGTACTCCTCACTTTTGTTACTCTTCAGAGCAGCATTAGCTTTGGCAGTCCTGCCCCTTGTTATTTTCAATTTAGGAATAGGTGGTCGACTTTTATCTGACTCCACGTCAATGGAGTTGTCCATTTGTTCTGCATCATCATTATCTGTTAATTCTTTTAAAGGACCAATTTCTACTTCATTTTCCTCATTATTATTACATGATATATCAATATCCATCTCATTCCCAACAGCAGGGACTGCTGATTCTTCTAAAGTGCTTTCTGATTTAAGAATATTCTCATCATCTCTTTCAGTCTTCACAGTGACGTCGTTTTCGCTGCTAAATTTTCTTTTCACAAAACAATCGGTTGTTTTGCTGTCGCATTCTTGCGCGCACGCAACGGCAGACAGTAAGTCACTAAGTATATTTTCATTTGTATTTACACCATGTACTGAATTTTTTCCCAATAAATACTGTTCTAAAATTGACATTTTGGTATTTTCTTTTGTATAATTTAATATACTTGAGTTAGCTGTGCCGCTATTTCTTAACACAGAAACTAATTTATTTAAAATTTTAACTCTTTGGATGCACGTTGGAGAATAACAGCCTACTTTAATTTCTGAACCTTGAAGAACAGTGGAAGTATCTATTTTGCTACAGTTCAGAGAGTAGCATTTATATCGCTTTGTTACTTGACTTAATTTTATGTACTGATCTCTTAACAGATCAACATTTTTGTTAGAATTTTCATTTTTTTGTTTATTATCTTCCATTGTTTCAGATATCGACGGTTCCTCAGTATCTGGATCGTCATTTTCAACATCAATATTTCTGTCATCTTCATTTTTGACATCAAGTTCTTCTTTTTTCACATTGGCTAATAAATTGGCAATTTTTTTCTCTTCCATAAATTTAAGATATGTTCTACGGGCTAGAAAATCATCCAGTTTGGATTTCCTAGCTATTTTGGGGTAATATCGTCTTGTAGATGAACTTAGTGCTTTTTCAACATCAATTTCTTCAAAATCATCAGTGTCTTTTTCTACTTTCAGATTTCGCATAGATGGCGGCACTAAAAATTTAAACAATTTTTAACTAATTGACTAAGCTTTTATAAACCAAATATAGTATGCCCGTTCGGCAATCAATATATGAAATGGCAGACAAAATTACAATTTACAATAAAAATATCCATCTTCTATATTTACATATAATAAAACTGTAATGGGGTTGTTTTTAAATGAAATTTATTTGAAAAAAAGTGCCTAATTTAATTATCAATACAGATTTATTTTTTGTCGGATTTCAATAAAAAAAAAATACAATGCTGAAGACTCGGTAAATATCTACTATATGCCAAATACACAAATAGTACTTACATTTTTCTAAAACATCATTGTTAGGAGTCTCGTTTGACATTAGGTATTCATATGTTTTGGGTTCAACTGCAAGCACCTTTATGATGCTACCTTCTTTAACTCTGACTGCAACTTTAGCTGGACCATAGCTCAGGTCAGGTTTTGTATTATTATTATATTTTTTAAACTTTCTGGTAGCTGAGTTCCAAAGCCAACCCCATTGCCCATGAACTCTGTACTCCTCACCTTTTTGCTTCCAGACCTGTATTAATATTGGAAATATAATTAATTTGATGTTATATTAGAAATACAGGGTGTAAGGGACAGGTTTCCGAAAACTTTAAGGGCTTGCTCAGTAGACGAAACTGAACAACTTTCCACAAGAAATTTTTTCAGGAAACGAAAAAAAAAATCGGCTTCTCCATACAAAATTATAAATTTGATTGGACAGTTTGTATGGAGAAGCCGATTTTTTTTTTCGTTTCCTGAAAAAATTTCTTGTGGAAACTTGTTCAGTTTCGTCTACTGAGCAAGCCCTTACAGTTTTCGGAAACCTGTCCCTTACACCCTGTATAACAATAAAAATACCACTTTGTGAACTTACTTGATGTTTCAATCCAAGGGAATATTTCACAAAATTATATGCAGTTCTGTATCGTTCTTCCTCTTCGTCTCTTTCTTTTTTCTCTCTTTTGTCAAGTTTTTTACGTTCCTCACGCTCTATAGCTGTTGTACGGATTAACTTTACATGGCCTAATTGTTCATGCCATGCTGGGACCCACACAACTGATTTAATACAAGCCTGCAAGTAAAAGGAATTTTATTACCTTACTGTTCAATTACTTTAGATTTGAATAAAAACTAACATAAAATTCATACCTGAAGTACACAAAGAGCCCGGGAAAAGTCTCTGGGTGCTTGACAGAGTTGTACAGCTTGTACCCATGGTTTTCTTAATAATGACCAATTTGGATGCATGAATTGTACTACTATGTTAGACTCCAATTGTAACAATGTTTGTCTAAGTGTAGTCACCAATGACAGTTTTGTTGCTGTGAAATAAAGAAGTAATTAATTACTTACAAGTTTGTAACATCACAATTCATAGTTGAACAGATAAATATGGAGTCTTACCATTTAGCAGACCAACCCATTTGAAGTCTTGGGATGATGATAAGGAAAATTTGTGAGACATGTATCGTTTTTTGTCTCGTTCTTCATTCCTCTGCGGTTTATTCAAAGCAAGAGGATTGGCGGTGTACTGATTGATATAATTTTTAAAGTTATTTTCATTTCCTAATTTAAAGAGGTATGTTCCATTTGATAGTTGATTTGATTTGAGCCTTGTTAGCCTCTCTGAAACTGTAATGAAATACGATTATGTTACAAAATTATTTTTTTGTTTAACAACAAATTAATTCATGGCTATTATCTTTATTGAACACTTACCTTCCTCAGTTTTCTTGACTTTGGTTTTGTTCGAGTTATTTTTTATTTTTTTTAAATCATCATCAACTGCGTCATTTTGTTCATCCCCCTCTGATTGTGTGACATCTTCACTGGTAATAGTTACTTCATTTACAACATCCCCGTCAGGATCAATTGTTGAGTTTGTTTCACTCTTTTCTTCTTCTAATTTAATACCATGTTCCTGCTGCTTTTGCTGTTCTTTTAAATTTCTTCTTTTGATAACATTGTTATTTTCAACATCTAAATATGACTTACGATTCGCTTTTGCTTGATTTGTTAATTTTTCAGTTATATCCATTTGTCTAATAATTTCTTGTTTCATTTCCAATAGTTCTCGAACTAATGGAGCTTCCATTTCAACACCATCTAACACTTCAAGTAATTCTTCAAATTGCTTGGATGTTGTATAGTACCAAACATCCCCATTTTCTGATTCCCTATAATAAATAGTATTATTGCAGTCAAAAACAAAACCTTTATTCACCATGGTGAAATTTTATTCATTTTGTTTGAACTGACTTCGGCTTCTACTCAGCAAACTGAACAACTTTCCCCCAGGAAACCCATACAATCAGAGCAATAAAAGTTTTACTCTTCATCATCATCATCAGCCGAAAGATGTCCACTGCTGGACAAAGGCCTCCCCCAAGGATTTCCACACCGACCGGTCCAGTGCTGCTCGCATCCAGTGGCTTCCCGCAACCTTCACCAGGTCGTCGGTCCACCAAGTCGGAGGCCTGCCTACACTGCGTCTTCCGGTAGACTATACTACAAACAAACTTGTAAATAAACATGATCAATTGATATGAGTCGAAATATTTTCCAACGATTTTACTATGTTTCTTCAGAACAGCTGTTATGTTTAATAACAAAACAGTTAACGGGAAAGAAACAAAAAAATTTTGCATGTAAGCAGCAGTTAACTTACACAAAGAGGCGTCTTGTTATAAACCAATACTTTCTGCCATGCCTATCAAATCCCAGATGCTCATGGCGGCACAGTAATCCCTGCTTCTCAGCATCTGGGTGGCAGTCTGTTACTCCAATTGTTTTGTGCTGTTTACATAGCGCACACTGCCAGTCTTCAGAGGGCACGTCAACAAGTGGAGGGTCAACACATTCGAGATGGAAAACAGCAGGGCATGTTTCGCAACATAGTAAGTCTCCCAACCGATGACAAACACGGCAGTGATCATCATAATGGATAGGAACTGAAAAGTTATGACAGATATATTTACTGATATGCAAACCTTATCATACAGGGGGTAACTTGTAATAGTGTATACGTATATACCTTTCATGAGATGAACTATGGTTGAAATAATTGATCTCAGTCATATGGGAGACAAAACTTAGTTATTTTTGAAAAAATCAAGCCTCTAGAAAACTTGCCTCTCATAAGAGGTGTTAGTTGTCAGAGCAAAATCCATATAATTATGCCACAATAGTAACTGAATTATTATAAGCAATAATGTTCAAGTAAAATCAGTTTCTACATAAAGATTTTTCCTTGGATTTTAACCATTTCAAAAGCTACAGTTTAGGACCTCATTGGTGTCGATTTGGTGTTTACGATTAAACTTATTTGACAGGGCTAAACTAAATTTAAGTGTCCTGTCCTTGTCTTTTCGATATAGAAAGAAAAAGACAGAACACTTAAATTAAGTTTAATCCTATCAAATAAGTTTAATTGTGACAACCGAATTGACACCAGAATGAATGAAAATGAAAGCACCATACATAGCTGGTGAAGAAACACGTCAATAGAATAAGAGTGTTACCACCGTCGTCAGCTCTTCTGATTTAGCTCTCACCTCAGATTTTAAGTAATGTCGAAGCCAATGACAACATAAATAATAATAATATACAAATAATGCAATGTAATGGTAATACTTCCAACTTTAAAATTTGTGACTGATAAATAATAGTTTCTTTATTCAAATAGATGATCCATCATTAGCTTGCTTCATTAGCTTGGGTCATCCATTAATCACGTGATGTTTTTTAGCAACTTTTTAGACCCCTGGTGATACGTGGTGAGGTTTTAGGCTACACCAATATTTCAGTGAATAATACAGGTAATCAATAATAAAACAACTTTCACAGATGTTATATTTTTACAAATCACCATTTAAATAAAGAAGAACATTTTTTATGCATCATTGAATTATACAGTAAGAAAATTAAGATTGAGTACTGTGTGCTCTTCAGCCACACACTTGGTTTCAAAATGCTCTACTACAGTGGCATCAGTACAAAAATGCTGGCTGAAGTGATCAGTGAAGCGGTCATGGGTCAGTGCAGCTTACATGGTCTCGTCTATCACGTGGGTTAACTCACTACAGACACGGTCATAACTTGGATGGCTTTAACTGTTAGTGGCCTCAAACATTTCTCTGCTTGGCAAGGCACGTTAACAAACATTGAAATCTATAGGCCTAAAATATAAAAAATTAGACAGGAACATACAAATTATAATAATATATTTATCAAACAAAATAAAAGAGGTAACAACACTGATGCTTTTTTAAATCTTCCTAATACCGAAATTGAAGATTGCATTCCTTAAGTGGTGCCATCTCAACTGACTTTAATTTGGTTGAGATAATGAATAACTCATGACAGGGATCTAATTACTTCAATTGGGTCTGGTTTTCTCCCCTGATAGGGTTTGTTATTAATAGAGACCGGATTAGCATTTGCATATTTAGACCCTTTTCAGTGGTGGTTGCATATTATATCAAAAATATTGAAATCTTGCATATTTACGCTCGATCTCGATCATGTTAATCGTTCAGATGCCTCACATAGTGACACTATAGACGTCCGATCGCTAAGCGCGCGGCTAGCGAACTGAACAATAACCCAGGGTTTGAACCCTTGTGCCACATTGATAGCTTCATCAACGGGACAGGTGAAATTTTGCCCGACATAATAAGTCCAAAAATCGCACCCAACTTTAAATTCTGTCCAGTCACCTCAGTAGACGTAGAACTCGTGGTAAAGGATTACCACTTACAAAAATATATTAAGCGATTGTAGACAAACAAAATTTGTCTACAAAACATTAATTAAAACAGTCTAGGTACTGCTCATATACATTTTTAAAGGTAAATTGTAAATTTCATTGTTAAATACATTTTGCAATTGATATTTTCGAAAATACGATTGTTATCCTTGAGTACTAATAGCTTACTAAAATAAAAAACATTTAAAAATACAAACTCCTTTATTATTTCATGTTGCATATTATAGCCCTTTTTATGGATTTTTGTGCTTATTTTAGCTATTTTATTGCATATTTTGGCCTTTTTATAGCATATAATCCAGTCCTAGTTATGAACAATTAGAAGCCATTCTGTGTAGCATGGAACCCATATAATATTCCACATCCAGTTTCTCTGCATGCTTATGATAACTATTGTTAACAAAAATGGATTCCCCACTGCTGGGATTTAATATATTTTTTATATTTAGTTCAATATAAATCTACCTAATTGCATATAGTGGTTACTATGTTTTTATATCATATTACTGTGTAAAATAAAATTCAAATCCACGCTTAGCCACTGTATTTGGAGTATGACCTAACCTTTGTGATTAATGGGAATTTTTAGTAATATTATTAAATAATTTCTGGACATGTAATCCTTACTTATGCAATATTGCAATGGAGAAATGCATTAACTTGATAGGAAGTGACTTAGGCTACATTTTACATTGATAAAATATCAGATACCTTCAGGAACTATACTGGGATCCCCAAAAATAATGCAACTTGACCACTCACACCCCGGACACTTCATACAAATTTCGCGCCATTGTTTACTACAAAGACATTCATGTTTGTACACATGTAAATGTGTGCGTGATGTACTAGGGTTGAATCTAGATTCAATTAGCCGTCATTATTCTTTATTATTAGCTAGACCAGTGTTTTTCAACCTTTTTTAATACCTGACCCCTTTACAAATTAAAAAAAACTTGCGACCCCGCTAGGACCATAAACATAAAAAATGTTAGTGATTAGAAAAACTAAGTTTATAATTTTCTTCAATTAGAAAATTATTTTCTTATTAACGTCTCCAAAATAGAATCACATTTTTACTAATTGTTAAAAAATTAACAGGTCCAGCCTTCTCACTGAAATCGTTTTTTTTCATTACAGTGTAGGACCTATAAACACAAACTTTTTCTTTTACCCGCGACCCCTTGAGAAAGGCTTGGGGTCGCGACCCACAGGTTAAAAACGACTGAGCTAGACTTTCACAAATAAAGTAAAGGCTGTATACACCAGACAAGGCTGTATAGCCTTAGAAGGCTTAGCTCTTTCCTTAAAAAATAAAATTGTCTTTGGTTGTAATACTGTGCTTTAGAACCGTTTTGGAACTGTGCCAACCTCTTGACAAATTGTCACAGATCGGTCACACAGGGGGGGTGAGGTAGCCTTCAGAGAGCGGCAGGGAGTGTCCATACTGTATAATTTCCTTATACTGTGTTGACCACTCTTTGTTGCTAACTACTCAAAACAGATTTAATTAAGTAAAGACAAAGAGCTTAGGTAGAGGGTGGGAAATAACACAAGTCATGTACAATGTTAATTTCAAATAGGAGCCACGTGGGAATGCTAGTTAAGTAATAATATAAATTTTATTTTATATATAAACCTATAGTCAAATCGGGGTTGGGAAAAAACATTTTAAAAAGTCCAAGCATGAAAAACTGTTTTAACACTTTGACTGCCGCTCTGTACTCTGGTTACGTCACGCGGGAGCGGATTTTAGAATTTGGGTAGCACCAACCCCGCTCTGGGGCGGGGCCGGCCTCCCGTCGTGGTATACCTTCCCCGCCCCGGAGCCAGCTTGAGGTTCAAAGTGTTAAGTGCACCCCCATTCAATTCTATGTTATATATAATAGACTGGAATCAGGACAAATAACTGGAATTTGACTTACCTTCACTCAATAGATCATCTCGGACAGGATTGGTAATTAAAAATTGATTACATAGAAACTGCAGCACAGTCAACCGGTTTTCCACAGAAGTAAATGGATATTCACAGGAATTTAATATTTTGACTACATTTTGATCAAAAGATTTATCACTTTCAACATATACTCTCAAAATTTCTGGCCATGTCATGACATCCAACAAAAACAATGTGATATTTACACTGTCTTTATGATCCAAGGGACCAAAATGTGTTTGCTGAGCATCTTCTTCTCTAAGCAAAGCTTTGAGTAACATCATATGTATTTCTACAAGTAGGTTACTCTGCTCTTCACAACTTACAGCTGCACAGAAATCCTCTATACGGAACGGAGATAATCTTACAAGATGTCGGAAGTGACGCAGTACTTCATAAATGCCTACTACTTTTAAAACAAACTTCTGAGGGATAATTAAATCATCTGATGATGGGGGTAGTTCCAGTGGAGGAATTTGTCTCTCTTGCTGCAACCATAAAGGATCCGGGCTGGGGGGACGCACATTTCCACCCACTTTTCTAGGTGTACCGCCTGTGGTGCTATAGCTACTGACAGAAAAGTCACTGTCACTTGCTGCTCCATCTGCAACACTGGCATCTGAGCTCTCACTGCCACGGTCTTCATCAGGTTCAGACCTGTCACTGTATTCATCTCCAAAATCTGATCCATAATGATATTCAGACTCATGATAATCAGCCGCTTGGGGATTATATCCCCTACGCGAATATGCACTTGATAAGCCTCCTCTTCTACTTCTGTGAGCTTTACCTCCTCGTTGTTTACGTGCACTTCGTCTACTCACGTCACTACCTTGAGGGGAGGAGGCTCGAGATGCTGAAGGAGTACTTGCCAAGGAACTGGATCCAATATTTTGCGCTTGCAAATATTTTGGTTTCTTCAATAAATGATATTGGAATTTCCTGTTTTTCTCACTATTTCCAGATTTTGGGGGCCTCCCGCGTTTTTTTGCCCCCCTTCCCGACATTGTTATGAACAACTGTCAATTAAGCCGATTTGCACGTGTATCGCAAAAACATACTTTTGTTTACAAAAACAAAACGATGGGAACACATTTTAGCTTCATCCTAAATCCAACGCAGTCATGGTTCCAGGCGTAGGGTTGCACATTTATCTTGAACGTCACTGCACGTTCACTATATACAGCACTGTCTTCTATAAAAGATGCAACAAGCTATTGGTTCACTGATAAGAGGATAAGAAATGCATTTTTATTTATAGAAAGAAGGCACCAAAAGCGTAATGACGCGAAATGTGAGTAGATTCATGCAATTTTGAAACGCTAGATGCTGGCTTCTCATTGGTCAGTTAGGACTCCGCCATGTCGTTTTCATAAATTTTGTTTTAGTAAATTTTCGATCGGGAGGAAAGATGTACGTAGAGGGCAATTTTTTCTATTCACTTTTATATTTGGTTACTGAATCTGTAAGGTCGAATTAATTTATGACAATTCACAATTATGTTGCAATCGCACACCACTTTATCTAGAGAAACAGGCGCCGGCAGCCATTTTCTTAAATCAACCTGAAGCAATTGATATTCTAAATAATTGAATAATAAATAGTTAATATTGGAACAAATTGTTATTTAACTAGTCGTTATAAAAAAATATTTAATGAATATTAATGTTAATTAAAAGTAAAATATCAGTAAAGCAAAAATATAAGTGATTGTATTTATACCGGATATCAATAGTAATTGGCAATCAAGGGAGTTTTTGCCTGTAGCAACAATACTGGCAAAATGCTAGAGCTAGACTTCGGTTCGGAGTTTCGGACTTATTTTGGGCAACACATTTGTCGAATGTGTAGACCCGAACTCGAACACATCTGCGCGCACTGTGGTATTCAGGTAGTTCAGTTCGGAAACGATCAAGCGAGTCAAGCGTGTTTGAGCGTTTATAGACTTAGTTTACAGAGGTTGTTTGACGTGTTTCACGCATGTTTGATGTGATTTTATATTTTTTGCTTGACCGACGATGTTTTGACGCAATGGTCTGATCGTCTTTCGCAGTTTTCCGCGACCGTTTGACAAACATAGCCTGCAACACCCTTTGTAAACTTCAGTCCAATCAAAAAAAAGCAAAACGTAAACAAACTTACTATGAAACTGACACATATCAATGTCATCTGCATACTATGTTTGTTTACCTTTTGCTTTTTTTTGATTGGAATGAACTATAAATACTCATGAGTAAATCTGTATATTCATTGATACCATTCCTGACAACAAATTCGTTTATTTATCTTCTATAACGTAAGAGCTAAGAATGCTTCATTTATTTGAGTTCGTCGTAGAAGAGACACACACACTCGACCATTTGTGACGACGAACGATTGCGAAGTGCGCGTTCTGTTTGATCAAACAGAAACATGCGCTTCAAGTGGATTTTATCAAACCGCACAATCTCGTAGCCGTGCGTGTACATAGTACAGTAGTACTAATTACTAATTTGTATACAATTTTAGATCGTGGCGCCCCATCGCTGATTCTCCAGATAAGTTGGTGGCACTGTACGGTAGATAAGCAATCACGCACATCGTGTGACAGGTTGCCATCTGTTGGCGCGCTACCTACTTAGAAGTCATTCCAAAACCAAGGTAGGGTGAGGTAAAATTTAACTCGGAGAAATGAAAGAGACGTAGCTATTTTGAGAAAGAGAAAGAAATATGATTTCGGAACGCTTGCGAGTGATTCCAGAGTGAAAGGGTCATCGAAAATAATTCAGAAAGGTTTCTAGCTTTTTTTTAGTATTTCAAAACAATTCCGAAAATAAAATGTTTGTTTGTCTTAGTCTGTTTGACACTGACTACGAACTTCCCGCCCTCAGACCAAAGAAACTAGAGGACATGAAATATTTGTCTATATGAACAATCAGTTATACAAATATGTGCCATTTTGATAGCGAATTCTAAAATATACTTTTATTTCTTTCTAACTTATGTAATTCTTCTCAGTAAAAAAGGACAACAATATTTTTGTCCTTTACAAAATGGCAACTTTGTTTTCGTGACGTCAGCAAAATACCTCTTTGCGGCCGATTCGCCCTCAGACCAAAGAAACTAGAGGACATGAAATATTTGTCTATATGAACAATCAGTTATACAAATATGTGCCATTTTGATAGCGAATTCTAAAATATACTTTTATTTCTTTCTAACTTATGTAATTCTTCTCAGTAAAAAAAGGACAACAATATTTTTGTCCTTTACAAAATGGCAACTTTGTTTTCGTGACGTCAGCAAAATACCTCTTTGCGGCCGATTCGCCATTCTCGTTTCTCGGTGTCACTGGTACATAAGCTGTCAAAGTGCCTTCGCTCGCGAGTGTTTTAATTGAAAATTGTTAAATATGGTTAAACAAAGCATCCGAAAATAATAAATTAAGTGAAACAACACAGTAATTAAGATGCCTAATTGTAGTGTTACAAGATGTGGCATCAAAATGAGCCGAAATCGGCCGAACATTACACTGCACCGGTACGTATTGTTATCTTGTTGAAATATACCTTATTTTCACAAATTAAATTACGTATTTGTCTTAATGCAGAAGATAAGCGATATAAATAACCGAAAGTAGCTTTTCAATATAATTTCAGTCTGTCTTTTAACTTTATTTTATTAAAATATTTTACGGCTCTAACGTGGCTAGTGTTGTTCTTCGGGGCTCTTTTAGACATCGATATTTATGTAGGATGATGATGAATTTTAGAAAAAGTTACTTACATATAATTTTTTTAGGCTTCCCCGAAGTGAATATAAAAAGAAAAAGTGGTTGGCAGCAATTGGCATAGAAAACATCAACAAAAGCCATCAACATCTGTTCGCGACATTTCCATGAATCATGTTTACCGCACATTGGACAAAACAACATTGCATGATGAAGCTGTACCATTAAGATTTTTAATGGTAAGTATACCTACCCACGTTAGTACTTAATGATTAAGAGTGTTGTCAGTGGTGAATTTTATTCACAAATTTACAGTCACTCATATAATCCCTCAGTTATTTCTGCTTACATTTTTTTTATGGCAGAGGTGGCAAACGAGCAGATGGATCACCTGATGGTAAACGATTACCGTCGCCCATAGACACCCCTACATGAGGCTACATCTCTACGCAGCGCAAAGGAGTCAAGCCGATCTGAAATATCCTGGTAGCCGACGATTCGAAATGCTCTTCGTTGTTCTGTTTACATAATATGGAAAAAAGTGGATAAGCGCGATACATATACATAGCGCGACTTAATAATGTTGATCAATTTCTTCAGGCACGGCATTCTTCCTAAATATAATGTTAAATTCTGATTACAGAAAAATCTGAAAGGCATTAAGCATGATGTTTTAAGAGGAAAACATTGTATTATTGTACGTCCTGGAACAGCTAAAGGATTCGTACCCAGTGGCACCAAGGAAAGCAGTGACAGCAGCTCAAATTCTGAAGATAACAATGTTGATGCCATATCAGGTGTAAATCATCAAGTTATTTATTTCGACCAGAATGTTTATGTGAATAAAACTAAATAAATTTTCTTTAAATGTCCTAGGCTTGTTTATTTTCCCATTCATATAGTTATAGGGATGCAGAAAACAAACTATTGAATACAATGATGAAAAGTAATTTCATTTTATATTAAAAACCTGCAAGTATTAAATTCATTTAGATTGTAGTATTAAATGTTGGAATGTAAGCGATAGTGGCGCCATTATCATCATCAGCCGAAAGAAGTCAACTGCTGGACAAAGGCCTCCCCAAAGGATTTCCACACCGACCGGTCCTGTGCTGCTCGCATCCAACAGCGCTATCATTAATTTCTTTTCAACTCGTTACGGCCAAGCTGTAAATTAAAATACAGTTCCGAATATTTGTCTTTATTTTGAATACCTACACCTATAGCGCTGCAAGACACGAGCCATCTACACTCATTTCACATCTTCTGTCTCCTACTTTTTGCCTTTTATTGTTTAAGTGTAAAAGACACAGTAGATAGTAACTATATTGGTGATTACAGACCATTTACATACTAATTAACTGATAAAACCAATATAATATAATTAATTTCTTGTTTCATTTCGTTAATCTGTTATTGCCCATCTCTAGTTTAGGAGGATATGTCAATTTTGACCATTATCGTCAAATAATAATAAAATAATCGAAAGTTCGCCATCAGTTGCGATTTATGTACGAGTAGAGTACAAAAAAAATAGACGCTCATTCTCTGCATGCCGGTGATATCGATAAAACCATATCTCATATAATGGGTATGCACTATGCCGAACGACCATTTTCGTTTCTCAGCAAGTTTAGGTATGCACGCTTTTTCTGTAGGTATGCCATGTCCATTATCTCCTACGTCATTGGATTCGCCATTCTCGTTTCTCGGTGTCACTGGTACATAAGCTGTCAAAGTGCCTTCGCTCGCGAGTGTTTTAATTGAAAATTGTTAAATATGGTTAAACAAAGCATCCGAAAATAATAAATTAAGTGAAACAACACAGTAATTAAGATGCCTAATTGTAGTGTTACAGGATGTGGCATCAAAATGAGCCGAAATCGGCCGAACATTACACTGCACCGGTACGTATTGTTATCTTGTTGAAATATACCTTATTTTCACAAACTAAATTACGTATTTGTCTTAATGCAGAAGATAAGCGATATAAATAACCGAAAGTAGCTTTTCAATATAATTTCAGTCTGTCTTTTAACTTTATTTTATTAAAATATTTTACGGCTCTAACGTGGCTAGTGTTGTTCTTCGGGGCTCTTTTAGACATCGATATTTATGTAGGATGATGATGAATTTTAGAAAAAGTTACTTACATATAATTTTTTTAGGCTTCCCCGAAGTGAATATAAAAATAAAAAGTGGTTGGCAGCAATTGGCATAGAAAACATCAACAAAAGCCATCAACATCTGTTCGCGACATTTCCATGAATCATGTTTACCGCACATTGGACAAAACAACATTGCATGATGAAGCTGTACCATTAAGATTTTTAATGGTAAGTATACCTACCCACGTTAGTACTTAATGATTAAGAGTGTTGTCAGTGGTGAATTTTATTCACAAATTTACAGTCACTCATATAATCCCTCAGTTATTTCTGTTTACATTTTTTTTATGGCAGAGGTGGCAAACGAGCAGATGGATCACCTGATGGTAAACGATTACCGTCGCCCATAGACACCCCTACATGAGGCTACATCTCTACGCAGCGCCAAGGAGTCAAGCCGATCTGAAATATCCTGGTAGCCGACGATTCGAAATGCTCTTCGTTGTTCTGTTTACATAATATGGAAAAAAATGGATAAGCGCGATACATATACATAGCGCGACTTAATAATGTTGATCAATTTCGTCAGGCACGGCATTCTTCCTAAATATAATGTTAAATTCTGATTACAGAAAAATCTGAAAGGCATTAAGCATGATGTTTTAAGAGGAAAACATTGTATTATTGTACGTCCTGGAACAGCTAAAGGATTCGTACACAGTGGCACCAAGGAAAGCAGTGACAGCAGCTCAAATTCTGAAGATGACAATGTTGATGCCATATCAGGTGTAAATCATCAAGTTATTTATTTCGACCAGAATGTTTATGTGAATAAAACTAAATAAATTTTCTTTAAATGTCCTAGGCTTGTTTATTTTCCCATTCATATAGTTATAGGGATGCAGAAAACAAACTATTGAATACAATGATGAAAAGTAATTTCATTTTATATTAAAAACCTGTAAGTATTAAATTCATTTAGATTGTAGTATTAAATGTTGGAATGTAAGCGATAGTGGCGCCATTATCATCATCAGCCGAAAGAAGTCAACTGCTGGACAAAGGCCTCCCCAAAGGATTTCCACACCGACCGGTCCTGTGCTGCTCGCATCCAACAGCGCTATCATTAATTTCTTTTCAACTCTTTACGGCCAAGCTGTAAATTAAAATACAGTTCCGAATATTTGTCTTTATTTTGAATACCTACACCTATAGCGCTGCAAGACACGAGCCATCTACACTCATTTCACATCTTCTGTCTCCTACTTTTTGCCTTTTATTGTTTAAGTGTAAAAGACACAGTAGATAGTAACTATATTGGTGATTACAGACCATTTACATACTAATTAACTGATAAAACCAATATAATATAATTAATTTCTTGTTTCATTTCGTTAATCTGTTATTGCCCATCTCTAGTTTAGGAGGATATGTCAATTTTGACCATTATCGTCAAATAATAATAAAATAATCGAAAGTTCGCCATCAGTTGCGATTTATGTACGAGTAGAGTACAAAAAAAATAGACGCTCATTCTCTGCATGCCGGTGATATCGATAAAACCATATCTCATATAATGGGTATGCACTATGCCGAACGACCATTTTCGTTTCTCAGCAAGTTTAGGTATGCACGCTTTTTCTGTAGGTATGCCATGTCCATTATCTCCTACGTCATTGTTCCCGCCGAATAAACTGACAGGCGAATTTTAACGGTAATCTATTCCATTCTATTTTTCTTTTTGGCATTCCACATCTCATTTAAGGAGTGATTTTGCCAAGGTCAAGTGAAAAATGGGAGAATCTTCAATAAAAAATAAAGCGAAACGCCAATGTCAAGTGAAAGACGCGGCTCTATGGGTGATGGACACTTAAAGATGCTCCACGTGGTGGTTTGCTGCTGGAACTCTGAAAACGGAGCTGTCTCCCGAGTTGATCCTCTTCTTATGACCGCTTATCACTGAATCGGAATCACAGCTATTTCTCCATCACAAAAATAACGTTGAGACTACTCTCAAATGGAAATAATTAACTCAGCAGACGTGTGCTCGGTACAAGTCCCGGCAACAAACCTTAACGATAATCAAGAAGTCGTTCCATAATCCTTTGAATGCCAATCCCGCTCCGGGACTGGGAAGGGATACCGCGACGGGAGGCCGGCCCCGCCCCAGAGTGGGGTTGGTGCTACCCAAATTCTAAAATCAGCTCCCGCGTGACGTTACCAGAGTACAGAGCGGCAGTCAAAGTGATAATCAAGTTAAGATTCACCTGACAAGAGTTTGTCCCTTTCACACTTCAAAAAAATATAATAGGCTATCTTGCTGTCAGAGTAAAAATTACTCAAATGAAACTAATTTGGAACGCTTTACAAACAGCGTCTCAACCGACAAGGACCTTAGCTGCAGAGCCACACTTTTCCGGAATTTTCAACGGGTTTCTCTAAACTCAACTAGATGGCGCTGATCAACATTGGAAATAAGAAAATCTCTTAAAAATCGTCAAAAGTGACTAATATAACCGACTAATAACTTTTCATTGAATATTTTTTTGCATTTTGGTCCAAAAAATACATTTCATATTTTTTTATGCACAAAGCTTATCAGTATTGTTTTTGTATTTCTTAAAAGAATTCTAACATGATACCGAGTTAAAAAATTGCATTTTAATCATAAGAATGTATTCAAATCAATTTATTTTTAGATCGGAAGAAGAAATTACATATAACAGAGATAACAGAACGCACCCAGGTTATTCATACTTGACCAAGTTGGAAATTTGTCATTTCTGTTAATTTAATTAATAAGAATCTATGTTCAGGTGGCTTTTTATAAGTTTTTAACAATACTAAATCTATTTTGTTACCGTAAATTCTACACTGTTTTTAAAAATATATTGCCAAATCTTAGAAACGCCATCTATTGAGACACTTATGAACGGTGTGACATACGTCATCTGAAAACTCCCTCAGGATTAAACTTAATTTAAGTGCTCTGCCTTTTTCTTTCTATATCGAAAAGACAAGGACAGCACTCTTAAGTTTAGTTTAGTCTTGTCAAATAAGTTTAATCGTGAAAACCGAATTAATGAAATAAAAGTGTGTAGATTGTGTTTTGAGTGCTCTCAAGAAGTCCATGAAATCTTCATGAAAAGTGCTATCATTTTGCTGAAGAATAGGAAATTCAAAGACGAAAGAAATGGCTTTTGGCCTTTAAATACGTTCGACAAAGATGTTCAACAGACTAGGCTGTATGGCTCTGATCCTTTGCTTTTGCCGTCTCGGGATAAAATAAAACAAAAAAGTATTTGGTCTCATTATTTGGTCGTGCATTACTGTTTCCCGCATCATTGAGTGTCCATTATTCCAGCGGAATGTTGTAGCTGAGAAGAATGTGAGTATAATAGGGAATTAGAGCATCATTAGGACTAATTGTGCGCCAGCAGCGGAATTTGTGCGTCTTATAATTTCGGAGATATTCATTAAAAACCGATTCCGCCAGGGTCACGTTCCCCCAGCGGCATGATTTGGAAAAAGACGGTCTAGCTCATAACAAAGTACATGACTGAGTAGCTTTCGTCGTGTTATAAATGTGCGCAAATAGCGGAATTTGTGCATCTTACGGTTTTCGAATTATTCAAGATTCCGCTGCAGTAACGTTTTTAGGTTTTCTGTATCTCGAAAACGGCTGATAGAAGAAAGTTCGAAAAAAAACCACTAGTAGACCTTAATTTGTGCGTAATTTGAGCAATGTTAGTTTTTTGAAAATTATGATATTTTTTTAGTAATTAATTTGTTTAGAAAATCAGGAAATTCTGATTTACAAGGAAACGAGTGAAGTTGCAATCGAATAAAGAGCACTCAAATATTCCTCTAGTAGACCCTAACAATATCTGCAATTGTGAATTGTATTATCCAGTCAATTAGTGAGATATACCATTTAATTACGAAATAAAGTTAGCGAAATTTTAAAGATTGAATTTAGTGCTCCCATAAGACTATAAAACATGAAATTCTACATAAAATTAGAGCGTCCTGCTAGCAAGCTTTCCTGTAAGTTTCAGCTTTGAATAACGTTGATTTAAAAAGATTTACCCAAAAGAAGAAAGAACGAACATTTTCCCTATAACCCGACCAAATTAGAATGTATACGAGAAAGCGGCCGCGCCATACAAAAGGATAACCTTCCTAAATTGGTAGCATACAACCAGAACTAATTGGACAATTAAGCAGAAAATTTTTTGATATGATGTTAATATATGTTTTATTATTTGGCGTCGTATTTAAATTAACTAAAATCGGGTAACATCGACAATTTGAACAACAAACTTTTTGATGTATCGGCATAAAACTCAAAATGTTTAAGTAGATGCTTTGCACATGCTTTTATATCGTCAATATTTTTTTTCTACCTAGTACCATAGAACAAATACCATACCATAGAATAGCATAGAAGTAATTAGTACTTTATTACCTCTATGTGTTGAGGTATATTTCTCGCAAAGCAGATATAATCAAATCAATGCTTTGTTAATTTCTGATCAAAGTGTTTATCTTATCGCTTTGAACTGAGCTGCGCTTCTCACACAGGTAGCCCCCGGGGCACGGGTACAGGTAATGAGCTCCCCCCGTCGCGCGAGTTCCCGTGTTTTTGAAACCCGTCCAGATGTGCACCCGTCCATGTGGCAGATTTCTGCCATTTGGGCAGATTTGGCTACTAAATTTTAACTCAGGCAGAATAAGCTGACGATTTAAAAAAGTTTTTGGCAGTTTTCAAGGAAATACTTTTTTTAAATAGCAATAGAAAAGTTATATATTTTTTTTATGACTTGCTAACTAGAAAATAATTTTAATTAGGTTCTGAGCTAGCAACTTTTGTTTCATGCAAAGTAGTACGGGAATTTCCCGTTTATTAATTTAATGTAGGTGAACCATATACATAATTATCCATAATATCAGGGTTCCACATAGTGTGGCAGATTTTAGCAGATCTCTTCTTTCTTCTCTCAGAACTCTTCATTGTTTCATTCTTCTTTTTAATTTTTATTTTAACCTTCTCGAACTATTAATCAGTATGCTACAAATTAAACACTACTTAATGTTGTTTTTTTTTTAATCCTCTGTTTTTAGCCCTTGGCATCATCTCACCTGAGTAATGATGACGCCGATGATGGAAGCGGGCTTACCAAAGAATCCCCAACGCAATGGGGAACTGGCTATCTTCATGCTGGAACACATCCGTGCTGTTAACATTTATGTTTGGCGGCAAGACTTAGATAAGATACTTACTATCTAGAAATCTTATTACAAGTATCTTTTATAATAACTTCGTCCCGGCCGCTATACGAGCACGTAGGTACTAAGAAAACAATCGTCAATAAAACATTTGCACGCAACTGTACTTACAAAGCTTCCTTCAATATACCTTTCATTTAAGAAGGTTATCCTTTTGTATGGCGCGGCCGCTTTCGCGTATACATTCTAGTTTGGTCGGGTTATAGGGAAAATGTTCGTTCTTTCTTCTTTTGGGTAAATCTTTTTAAATCAACGTTATTCAAAGCTGAAACTTACAGGAAAGCTTGCTAGCAGGACGCTCTAATTTTATGTAAAATTTCATGTTTCATAGTCTTATAGAAGCACTGAATTCAGTCTTTAAAATTTCGCTAAATTAATTTCGTAATTAAATGGTATATGTCACTAATTGACTGGATAATACAATCCACAATTGCAGATATTATTAGGGTCTACTAGAGGAATATTTGAGTGCTCTTTATTCGATTGAAACTTCACTCGTTTCCTTGTAAATTAGAATTTCCTGATTTTCTAAACAAATTAATTACTAAAAAAATATCATAATTTTCAAAAAACTAACATTGCTCAAATTACGCACAAATTAAGGTGTACTAGTGGTTTTTTTTTGAAATTTCTTCTATCAGCCGTTTTCGAGATACAGAAAACCCAAAAACGTTACTGCAGCGGAATCTTGAATAATTCGAAAACCGTAAGATGCACAAATTCCGCTATTTGCGCACATTTATAACACGACGAAAGCTACTCAGTCATGTACTTTGTTATGAGCTAGACCGTCTTTTTCCAAATCATGCCGCTGGGGGAACGTGACCCTGGCGGAATCGGTTTTTAATGAATATCTCCGAAATTATAAGACGCACAAATTCCGCTGCTGGCGCACAATTAGTCCTAATGATGCTCTAATTCCCTATTATACTCACATTCTTATTAGCTACAACATTCCGCTGGAGTAATGGACACCATCATTGATTCGCACTACTGCACAGCAGTGTGACCATTTGTGGCAGATTTCTGCCATTTGGGCAGATTTGGCTACTATTTTTTAGCTCTGGCAGAATAAGCTGACGATTTAAAAAAGTGGCAGAATTTGGCAGATTTCAATGAAATCCTTTTTATTTTTGAAATACAAATAGAAAATTTATAATTTTCTGGCTTATTATTTACTTTATTTTTTATGACTAAATTTGGTGAACTCACTGAGAGAATATTCTCCCAACTAAACTAAAGTCAACTTAGAATACTTCAAGTAAACTTGAATAAAACAAAAATAAGGAACAAAAACATGTATGCGCATTAATAACAATGAAAGAAGACTGTATTTCCTTTAAACCAATGAAATAAATTATTTAAAAGATATCGTTAAAATTAATGTATAATGAAAATGAACATAACGAAGAATTTGAACCAAATGTTGACACATAGTAATAGTAATAGTAACAGTACCTACATATTACGTGAAAAAAATACCTATTATAAGTAATAAAAATATTTTAGGTTAAATGGCCGAAGTTATGCATGCCATTACGATCCAACTGATTTGAAGTATACTTCATTCCAATCAAAAAAAAGCAAAACGTAAACAAACTTACTATGGAACTGACACATGTCAATGTCATCTGCATACTATGTTTGTTTACCTTTTGCTTTTTTTGATTGGAATGAACCATAAGCGAAAGCATCCCTTACTTACTTTAAAGCTGTTAACAGAGATGTGACATTTTAAAAATAACAGTATTTGAAATGCAAAATGCAAAATACCTATTTCCATTTTGTATTTAAATACTTTTTTAGAAAATCATTTTATATTTTATTTAAAATACCTTTTAGGACATATTTTGTATTTGCGAAATACAAAATCTCCGGAGAAATGTCGATAATTTGTTTTATTTTATTAGTTATACAAATAAAAACTTAAATAATCGAAAAATGTTTATTTAATTTCTATACTTAATAACCTAAAACCTATATCTCTTAAATTTTTAATCAAGCAACCATTGATTTTGGTTGAGAAAGCATATCATTTGACTAATCATTAAATAAATACCCTAAAGTAAGGAGTTATTCTTGAAATATAATACCTGCTTGCCTAGCTCTGCGCCGGTAGAAAGGCTTTTTTCTTATGGTGGCATGATTATGAGACCACACAGGAGAAAGATAAGCAACAGTGTATTTGAGCAAATTATTTTATTAAAATCTGTTAAGTAAATTTAATTCAAGTAAGTTATCAAAGTAAATTTACCAGCCTGTTAGCTGGCTGAAATAAATAAACTTTTTAACAAAATAAAGATAGTTTGAAACTAAAGTATTTTATTTTAATAAAGCATTTTGTAAATGCGTATTTTGCATTTAGTATTTTAAATATAAAATGAAAAACTATTTTGTATTTTGTATTTGAAATAACAAAATACAAGTAGTATTTTTATTTTGCATTTAAATACATTTTATAACCTATTTTGCACATCTCTCGCTGTTGAATCTTTATGGCATAACTATGACCAAATAAATAACGAAAGTATTTTGAATACTTTATTATTATTATTATTTTTTAAAGTTCCATATCGCAGAGTTTCATATTCCTAAATTACTAAAGAATGCGAAGCCAGTTGATTGGCTTATTCGCAGTAAGTGAGTTCGAACAAAATCTAAGAATTTTTCTTTTGAATATAAGTAATGTTTGTACATCAGTAATGTTTTTAAGTTTTCTTTTTACTTTCAGATGCATATACGTATTTTATTTATTCATTTCTATCCCCATGGTGACAATAATATGATGGCATATTTTTGGCAGTTTCAAATCAAATCAAGAAAGCGTTCCAAATTAGTTTCGTTAGAGTAATTTTCACTCTGACAGCAGGATAGCATATTATATTTTTTTGAAGTGTGAAAGGGACAAACTCTTGTCAGGTGAATCTTAACTTGGTTATGGAACGACTTCCAAATACTCTCTGGAGTCGAGTTTGGCAGATTTTGGCAAATTTTTTGCCAGTGTTGTCGGGCAGATTCTCTAGTTTTGAGATGGTCACCCTGTCGCACAGACTACCAGGGATGTTATACGTACCATAATTATGGTATTCGTACCATTATTCAGGTCTTCGTACCATGTACCATGGTACTTCCATTATGGTACGCAAAAGTACCATAATTTTCACATCTAGCATTAAACTTTATTTTCCCTCTATAATTCCGTTATGTACAATCGATGTATTGATGTGTAGAATGAAACGGCCCGGGCCCTTTTATGTTGAGTTGACTCTGACTGCTGGTGCGTGAAACCAAGGGTATAACCCGGACAAATACAATTTGCGAGAGGAGGCTAATACAATATTTCAATATCCAATCTTTTTCTTTATTTGGCCGGATTATACCATCGGTTTTACTCGACGTGATTTCGGAATTCGTAACAGGGGTAATTTTTAACTTTTTTGGAACGCGCCCTTCTATTCTAAGGACATCTGTGTGCTTATGTGCCGAGAACACGCGCCCTTGAGCCCGGAATACGCGCGGTACTTTTTCTATAGTAGACTCGCGGCGCGGCGGCGGAATCATGGTGGTTGACGAAAATATTGCCCCGTGTTTACAAAAATGATGATTCAAAAACTACAACATGTATCAATGCGAAATAAAAAGTAATTTACTCTGTATTAATTGACTATTTTATTTATCCCTAATTCAAGTGTTATTTCTGAAACAATATAATTATAATTTCATGCTAAAACCGTACTTTGGAAAAATTTCCGACGGCAAAGTAAATCACAATTTTTAGAAGATTTTGGTATATTTGTAAGAGTAAATTATGGTTTCGGTAAAGTTAAATGTATGATTGATCAACCTACATAATTAGTTTTATCATATTTGATAGAAAAAATATGATAAACTACGATAAACACCACTGAATCACGCACGCGCGCACACCTTGACAGCACACCTATGAAGTTTGCATTGATTTCGAACTGACATTCAAAATTCATAGACAAGTATTATACATCAAATTAAAGAGGATTTTACCCTCTCTTTTCTTCTTATACACATCTAATACGGTTAAAATAAGATGGCAATACAAGGAAGCACTTTTTAAATGAGTCATCTACGCGGGTACCCATATACGCATTCCGAGTCTCGGGTTGCAAATTATTTGGCGGGTACCCATATACGCATTCCGAACAGTGTTGCCAGATCTCCCGATTTTACAGGAGATTTCCTGTTTTTCTCAAATATCTCCTGTTCTTCTGTTTTTCTACATGAATCTCCTGTTTTTCTTTGAAACTAAAGTAATGGAAAGATGTCGAAAGAAATGGAACCTAAAACACGTCACACGGGGCACCATTGCACAGACTACTTAGAAGCCATTGGCCATTGCACGATATGACCGTGTGTGATTTGTCCCGAGATATTTATTTACTTTCGAGTCCTCTAGTACCTACTAAAGCTAAACTCCTAAAAGACTCATAACATAAGTGTCGGATTGTAAATGGCTGCTACTACCTACTGTTTTATATCGACAATTGTTTACGTTTGTTCTCGGCTGGATTGCGGTTTGTGATTTTGTGTCGTAAACCGCATGTGAACACAATAGTAAAATATATAAATAATTTAAAATCCGTGATTGCATAAAAAAAAATATCTCCTGTTTTTTCCTGCAGCTCGTTCTATACATCTACTGTTTTTTTTCTGTAACGCCTCCTGTTTTTTTTAAATCCGGTCTGGCAACACTGATTCCGAATAGGGTGGTATTTGTGATGTGATATACCTGTCTCAGACGAAATAATAATATTAGAAGTCGTTCCAAAACCAAGGTAGGGTGAGGTAGAATTTAACTCGGAGAAATGAAAGAGACGTAGCTATTTTGCGAAAGAGAAAAAAATATGATTTTGGAACGCTTGCGAGTGATTCCAGAGTGACAGGGTAGCAAATGTCATCGAAAATAATTCAGAAAGGTTTCTAGCTTTTTTGGGTAGTATTCTGTCTTATTTATGGCTTTAACACCTTCGCAGATACAAGCAATCGTATTTCAAAAAAATTCCGAAGATAAAATGTTTGTATGTCTTAGTCTGTTTGACATTGACTACGAACTTCCCGCTGAATAAACTGTCAGGTGAATTTTAACGGTAATCAAACAGCGTTAAAAATCGCCCTTGTCAGAGTGAAAATCGCATTCACGAAGGCGTTCCAAAATCCCGACGGAGAACTGTCAGGCGATCATTCGGTTACCCTCGGTTTCACTCGGCTCGGTTTTGGAACGATTTAGGGTAAAATTCGCATCACCCCGAGTGAAATCTTTGGTATTGGAACGCAACCTAAGGGCGAAAACACAACAGAGCGGCGCGGCGCCGCGACGCTGAAATCGGCGGCGCGCGTTGCGCCGCACCGCCGAACGCAGCGTTGCGCGGCGCGCGTGCCGCGCCGCTCGTAGCTGCGGCGCACACCGCTCCTAGCCGCGGCGCGCACCGCTCGTTTCCGCGGCGCGACGCTCGTAGCTGCGGCACGCACCGCTCATATCCGCGGCGCGCACCGCTCGTATCTGCGGCGCGGCGGCTCATATGATGTCCACAGTTTCTGTAGGTCGCACGCTTGTTTTTAGGGTTCCGTAGCCAAATGACAAAAACGGAACCCTTATGGATTCATCATGTCTGTCTGTCTGTCTGTCCGTCCGTATGTCACAGCCACTTTTTTCCGAAACTATAAGAACTATACTGTTGAAACTTGGTAAGTAGATGTATCTTTCATATCCTCCTCCTCACACCACTGACTTCTATTCCTACTCCTCTTCCGTGCATGCCGTCAGGCTGTGGAACTCGCTTCCACATGAAATACGCGATAGCCAGAGTCTGCACTCATTTAAAAACAAATAAAAAGATCATTTTCTTTCTCTCTCACCTTAAGTAAGCCATGTAAACTATAAATGTATATATGTATATTTTTTTTAATATATTTATGTATAGTATTATGTAGGTATTGTACAGTCAACTAACTAGTGTCGTTGTGTAGTATAGTTATGTGTCTGGTAATGTGTCAGAGTTACTGTAAGTAGTGTCGTATGTATGTATAAGCTAGCTGACTGTACATGAGAATGGAGAGGGCGAGCTAAGACCTACACAACCTACTAGCCCTAGCGTCCTAACAACCCTAGTGCCCTAACCATAAAATATATACACATATATATAAGTACGGGATGCCTGCACCACAAGACCTAAGATGACAGGCGGAGTTGGGAAGGAAATGGGATTGAGGTCGGGGTTTTCTCACTGTCAGTCGGGCAGACTCACCAACGACGACTGATCAGCTGCCTAAGCTGACGGCTAAAGGTTTCTTGGCCACAGTGAGAGGATAGTGGAAAGGGACTTTATTTACATCTTACAAACTATTTATACAAATCTTATTTACATGTGTGCGTAAATAAACATACATTCATTTTTGTGGGTTTTAGCTGATACACTACACAGCACTTTATTGTAACAATTTGGTCATTGCACTGCTGAGTTGCATGTTTACGAAGTGAACAGGTATTATATAATATATGTATGTATTCTTTTAAAATTAGGTATAAATTTGTATTGTTTCAAAATTGTTTTTATCTTTGTTTTTGAACACGTCTGTTCTGCCATTTTTTCTACAACTTTCCTTGTCTTAGGTCTGCTGGAAGAAATTTCTTTTAGAAATAAGCTGTACCTTTTGTATGTTCTTTCCTTGTTAATGTCTGTTTGTGTCTCTTTTTTGTGTACAATAAAGTGTAAAATAATAAATGTATTCTGTGAACCGCAATAAGATTTTCACACAAAAATAGAAAAAAATCAATGAATTTTGGGGGTTCCCCATACTTAGAACTGAAACTCAAAAGTTTTTTCTAACATCATTTTTTCTAAACTGAACAGTTGGCGCGTGAGACACTTACAAAGTGATAAAATGTGTGTCCCCCTGTAACTTCTAAAATAAGAGAATGATAAAACAAAAAAATATATATGATATACATTACCATGCAAACTTCTACCGAAAATTGGTTTGAACGAGATCTAGTAAGTAGTTTTTTTTAATACGTCATAAATCGTAAACCGCAATTTACCTACAACGAACTACAAGAACTTTTATATTATGTTACTTGCTGCTACGGAACCCTTCATGGGCGAGTCCTAAGTTCTTAAAGTTCTAAGTATGGGGAACCCCCAAAATTTATTGTCTTTTTTTTCTATTTTTGTGTGAAAATCTTAATGCGGTTCACAAAATACATCTACTTACCAAGTTTCAACAGTATAGTTCTTATAGTTTCGGAAAAAAAGTGGCTGTGACATACGGACGGATAGACAGACAGACATGACAAATCCATAAGGGTTCCGTTTTTGCCATTTGGCTACGGAACCCTAAAAACAAGCTTCCGACCTATAGAAACTGTGGACATCAAATGAGCAGCCGCGCCGCAGATACGAGCGGTGCGCGCCGCGGATATGAGCGTTGCATGCCGCGGCTACGAGCGTTGCGCGCCGCGGGTACGAGCGTTGCGCGCCGCGGCTAGGAGCGGTGCGCGCCGCGGATACGAGCGGTGCGGCGCGCGTGCCGCGCAACGCTGCGTTCGGCGGTGCGGCGCAACGCGTGCCGCCGATTTCAGCGTTGCGGCGCCGCGCCGCTCTGTTGTGTTTTCGTCCTAAGTGTGTAAGACGAAGCGTACCATGGTTTTTTCGAAAGTACCATAATTTTGACAGGCCGGTGTCATAATTTTTGAGTTGGCATCTAACATCCCTGCAGACTACTTAGGTGTCATAGTTGAAAGTAGACAGTATTCTGTGGTTGAAAGGAATATTTTATTGCTGTTTTATTGTAATAAATAAATTGGGTAAGGATAATTTCATTTTAGAGCCAGTGATGTATAATTTGAAGAATATAGTTACATACAATGAAGAGATAATCTTACCAAAGTGTATGTATCATCTTAAGAATCCAAATCTACCTTTAGACGAAAATAAACGAATGGCAGATGAAGACGAAATAAATATATGTAACCAGGTTATGAAGTTTTTTAAGGTTTATTTCTATTTATTATTTCTCATACGCTAACAGTGTCTTATATACTTTTTATTTCTCATGAGATGAAATTATCACGTTCACAGTCCACGACTCCAAATGGAGTCGTAGACTTGGCCTCAACCAATAAGTCCACGCATACCCATGGAGTCGCAAAACAACATATGCGTCTTGCGACTCCACCTGGAGTTGTGGACTTGTGGTTGAAGCCAAGTCTACGACTCCATTTGGAGTCGTGGACTGTGAATGTGTTAAATCTGAGAAGCCACTTTCAATAAGCCGGTATAAATGTATACATATAAAATGTATAATATATCATATCTCTGGATCAGTACCTGATCGTCTGATATTCACTGCTATTATTCTGTGAGACTTGGACACTGGACCTGGTGCAACAACAATTGAGTACTAGTTTCAAATACCACAATGTCCACCATGAAAAATATTTAGGAAATTATTTTTAATAATTTTTTTCTTAATTACATGTTCAGAGGATAGCAGTGGTTGTATGCTAAGTATGTAATTTAGCATTTGTTTATCCCTAAGGATAAGGTGGCATACAACCAAGGCTATCCTCTGAACATAACTATGTAAGAAAAAAATAATTTCCTAAATATTTTTCATTTTGGACATTACCATTTTTGAAACTAGTAGATTCATTTTTCCATTTTTTTTTAAATTAAGAATTCTGAGTTTACCAAACTCCAAGTTTGCTCAAATGGGGTTCATATTCATGATAGTACAATTTTCTTAAAACATTCACCACCGCCACAAATTTCAAATATTGTTATAGTAAACAACATGTACAATGTTCATATATGTTTTTTGTAAATAAATGATTTATAGTATAGTACCATCTATTAACTGGAAAAGTATGGGAATATCAAAAACCTTAAGTGGTACAAAAACCTTCTTAGGTATTTATAAATGACAGCTAAACAACATAAATTCTACAAGGGTTCCTTTTTTCTTTTAAAGGTACGGTAATCCTAAAAAACTAAATAATTAATGCTGTGTAGAGTTTTCACTTCTCATATAATGAAATTATTATCTTTACATGAAACCATTGATCCAAACAAAAAAATCTGCTAAATTTCTTCATTATAGTTGACAATTCTCACTTGACAAAAAATTTAGGGTGCATTGGGGTAATTCCGAATTTGGGTTTATTCCCAATAACCGAAAATTCTACTAAACAAAACAATACTTTTATGATGGACACATTTACTTAGGTGCTATCTTGATATCTCCTGCGGCTTCCGTTATCGTTCAGTGACTGGTGACATTCGGGCGAGTGTAGTGACGGTTTTTGTAAAAGTGGACTTTTTTTGCGACATTTTCATTAATTCGGAATAACCCCGACATTAATTTCGAGGAAACAAAGTAAGCAAGTGTATTGACTTTGTTTTAATGATAAATTATCGATTTTTAAGCATGTCTGACTGAGTCCTGACATGATATTTTAATTTTTTTATTTAATTTGAAATAACCCCTTTGGTGATATATAGGGATAGGGGAAGAATAAATATTTATCAAAATGTCATAATAATTAAAATAAAGTTTTATCTCTCTAATTTCAACATTTACAATACCTAACATTGATAGCCAAAAGTTTGAGAACCACTTTTACTGCATGGGGTAATTCCGAAATATCTAATTTGTGAAAACTGTGTTGAGCTATATCCTTAATATAATTAGACATATTATTATTATTATTATTATTATTATTATTATTATAGAACACATTTTAAGATGAGTTTGAAATAACCCCAATATAATATCGATGGCATACGTTATAAGTGTAATGCTATGCAAATTAAGAACACAGTAAGTGACAGATTTTGCGGGAATTGAAGTAAACCGTATTACGTTTCGAATAAGGTTCAAAATCATTCGAACCAAATCTGTTACTTACTGTGGTCTTAATTCGCAGGGCATTTCACTTATAACGTCCGTCTTCTATGCCATCGATATATCGAAATTTCCTTTAGTAAAAGAAAATATCTATGCCAACTTTTCAAATAATTATATTTAATAAATTAATTGATATATCATTAATCTATAGGGTGCTACTTTATTAGTGCCCGATATTTTAGTCAGTGTTTCTACTCCTGATTCTGATCAACTTTCTCCAAGGAACCTATAGTCAAATCGCAAAAAATTTTTGGACCCTTCATACTAATTTGGCCGCTCCACTGATCGATTTCTATGAAGAGTCTAAAATTTTTTTTGCGATTTGACTATGGGTTCCATGGGGAAAGTTGATCAGAATCAGGAGTAGAAGCCAAGGTTTGGAACCGGTTAACAAATACCGGTTAATTTCGTTCGAATTTCGGTTAACGATTCCGTTCAGGTTAAAACCGGTTTCCAGCTTAACCGGTAAATTTGAATAAAATATCGGTTAATCAGGAAGCGGTTTTCTAACCGAAATAAAAACTAAATTAACCGGTTAAAACCAAACTTAGTCAAGTACAGGCGCGTCGCGCGGGTGCCACTGCCCGAGTCTTCTGCTCACTTTCTCGCACGCTTTCAATTGATTGCACGCGGCAAACATGCCTACAAAGTCGCATATTCTTCAAATTAACCGGTTAATTCCGTTCGAACGAAAAAATATCGTTTTTGGTTAAACTGGTTAAATATACCGGTAACCGAAACCTGAACGAAACCTTAACCGAAATTATTTCGATATAGGGGTCAATGACCGAAACCGGTATTTTCAAAAAACCGGTTTCCGAACCCTGGTAGAAGCACTGACTAAAATATTGGGCACTAATAAAGTAGCACCTTATACAAGGTGCTACTTTATTAGTGCCCGATATTTAAGTCAGTGCTTCTACTCCTGATTCTGATCAACTTTCCCCAAGAAACCCATAGTCAAATCGCTTTTTTGCAAAAAAAATTTTGGACTCTTCATACAAATTGATCAGCCGAGCGGCCAAATTAGTATGAAGAGTCCAATTTTTTTTTTGCGATTTGACTATGGGTTCCTTAGGAAAAGTTGATCAGAATCAGGAGTAGAAGCACTGACTAAAATATCGGGCACTAATAAAGTAGCACCTTATATAGTGTATACTAAAAGAAATATTTCTTGAATAAATAGAGGCATCTCAAAACAAATACTCCTATCATCTCACTGAAATTTATATCGGAATTGCCCCAAAGCACCCTAATGATTTCATTAAAAATCCTAAGAATAAGTTTCCTGTTATCTTGTGAGGTTAAGGATTTTCCCATACTGTTCTATCTCACCCCTGTTCTACCTCAGTAAAAAATATAATTTAGAAGTAAACTAATAATGCTAATTGTTATACAATTATTTTTAGGCTCAAACTAACAAAATGGTTGACTTAGAAGTCCGCCAAGATCAGCTTTTGAAAAAATTGGATCTTCTTTATGACAAGATTAAAACTATTAGTTCAATCTGCAATACCAACAATGCAGCAAAGGCGAGGGAGGTTAGACAAATAGTATGTATATGAAAATAATAAATTGTATTTCTATAAATTGTTAGAAATATTGTTATTTTATCAATTTCTTTTTTCAGATACCAGCCCCTGATGAAATTGTTCTTGTAACAAGTCCTGACAACCTACCATGGTTTTTGAACATTCTTCTGAGAGAATCAATCAATGTGAACATCTTATGGCACATTCACTCATCAGTTCCCAATGAGAAAGTGGCCAAAATAAACGCATTTGTAAAGAAATTAAAAAATGCCTGTAATAAATCAACAGTTACTTTGAGATTAATATTTAAATGTGGTAAGTTTGGTGAGATTAATATTTAAATGTGGTAAGGTTGGGTTAAAAAGTAGATATTAGAATTTCCCTACTTTATCTGCGAGACATAGGAAGAATGGATTTTTTCAAAAAGCGCTGAATCAATTTCGATAAAATTTTATTGGGAACACCTCTGAAACATGATCTATCTACCAAACAAAAAATAATCATCAAAATCAATTCATAATGTGCGGAGTAATGGCGTAACAAACATACAAATGAATTGAGAACCTCCTTTTTGATGTCTGTCAAAAAGAGAGTAGGATGCGTGTCGCTAATATTGAATATTAATTAATGAAGAATGTTAATGGGTCCGTTAAATCACTTGAAACTTTATGACCTTGTAGACTAAATGTCTAGAAATACACCTGTTTTTGTTTTATTTAAATCAGCGAGTAGTTTTGAAGTTACGATAATTTTAGTTTCCGCCTTATTCAAATACTTCGCTCGGGCGCGCCAAGCGCGCGTGACGTCATACAACAACTCGCCGCTCTCACCGTACTGTGTTCTTCATACATTGCTATCGGATAGTCCCTATGTTCGCACACAATAACATTTCTAACTGGAGTTTTTTTATATGAATCGGTGTTACAGTAGTGTTACAAGTGTAATCGATGACAGTTTTAAACATTGATTGAAAAATCTAATGATTCCTTAAATAGACGAGTTAAGCTACTATTTCTAGAAGAACTTCGATTTCTTTACCGCGGCCGCCGAGACACAATGATAAAAAATGCAAAAGTACTTAAAACTTATTTTTTTCTTTCTTATCACTTTGTTGATCCTTATAAGAACCTACATACCTATTTTTCATTACTAGTATTGAAAAATGTAGGTAATAATGATATTTATGAACTTAATATTTCGGAAATAAGGAGTGAGGGACATGGTAAAGGTGATGGTGTCAAAATCACTTATGTCATCAACTGTAATATAATGACACAATAACGACACTGAAGCGGTCATGGCTCAGCGCTGCTTACGTGGTCGCGTCGAACACGCAGGTTAACTGACTACAAACACGGTCACAGTTTGGATGGACTTGACTAGCAGTCCATCCAAGCTGCCTATTACGCCTCCGACATAGCTTGACGACTGCCATCTAGTGATAGTTACTGATATATAAGCCCATCCAAGTTGTGACCGTGTCTGTAGTCAGTTAACCTACGTGATCGACGCGACCACGTAAGCAGCGCTGAGCCATGACCGCTTCAGTGTCGTTATTGTGTCATTATATTACAGTTGATGACATAAGTGATTTTGACACCATCACCTACCATGCCCCTCACTCCTTATTTCCGAAAACTGGGCATAAAACTTAAACAAATTATACAGAAAATATATCGTTGCTTATAAATAACAGGAAAATCTCTAAGAAGTTTCTATAAATCTTAAAATAAGTTGATTTTAAAATATTGTTTGTTTGTAGGTATGGACAAAGCCCTCTGCGCGAGAGTCAGACTCGCACTTGTCCGGTTTTTATTTTTTATGTGTATAGGTTAACTCATATTTATTTTATTTTAGATTGGCTAGAAATAGCTACGGCGACCATGTTACTGTTTATGCAAAAGTTATAAGATAAGAAGAAGGTGATAGACACAACTTTTGGCTTTGGGTCTGGGTGGATCATACTTTCTCATCCATTTCTTTTGACTTTAAGGTTCAAAAATATAATAGTAAAAAATAACTTTTCGGGTATATTGGTAGTTGTATTTAAGCACTTTGACACGAGCACGATTTTCTAGTTTGTGGATTCGTTATTTTTAAAATTTTCAACGCAAACTTCATACATACAGGTAGGGAGCGGTGCGCGCACTGAGCGATCGTTGTGGAGTGACGTCACAGCAGCGTACGGTGACCCCGCGTCACTTGCCTACCTAAATAATTCAGTATCTCGGAAACTATCAAACGTATCAAAATTTTTTTTTCACCATATTTTTTTATTTTTAATAGAGTATATTTTAAGATTAAAAAACAAAAATTGGTGGTATTCTTCATTCTCGATCAGGCACGCAATGTCCTTTTATCAAAATAAGTATTACGATACTATTGATGCACTTTCCCTAAAAGTCTATAGGTATTAATTACCGTGATCTTTATAAAATAATAAATCCTAAAGTCTCTGTAAATAAATAAAAAATTGTTATTAAATGTAATAATAATTAATACTTTTTCATTATTTATGTTTTTAGTTGTTAGGCTGTTTGGCTGTTTATAACCATTATTTTTATTGTGCATTTTCATTTCAGTTTCATTTGACTCGGAATTGAAATTGTCATCACTGGCACTACCTATAGTGGGGAATGTGAACATATTACGATACTTATCTTTCACCTACCCCAGTGTGATACCTTATGATGGTAATGATTATATTATGGATGGTTTACTGGACATCTGCCATGTACTAGAAAGGGCCCCAGAGAAGAAAAGAGATCAACTCATAAAGAAAATTTTCGAATGCCAAAAGAATTGGATACATAAAGGTGAATTTTCAATTGTTGATCTTGTGGTCTACAATACCATTAAACAGTGGCAGAATGGTAGTAAGTATGTACCAAAACAATGGTTACAAAATTGTGAAAAATTGTGTAACTAAGCATTTTTTCAATAATATAATTAATTTATAATAATATGCATTGTTTTTTTCTCCATATTATTCACTAGTCACTATGCAAAAGGACAAATATTATACAGGGTGTAAGGGACAGGTTTCCGAAAACTTTAAGGGCTTGCTCATTAGACGAAACTGAACAACTTTCCACAAGAATTTTTTTCAGGAAACGAAAAAAAACCGGCTTCTCCATACAAAAATAACATCCCGGGGATGTTATTTTTGTATGTTTTGGATGTCATCCCCTGTGCTTTTGTGGCATTAATCGATAGGGCCAGTAATAAGGATCAAATCTCTCTAACAAACATGGTAAGTTAAATGAAAGGAAAACCATGGAAACTTATACAATTAACACTTTTACTCAAGCACTAAAGCACTTTTTAGTCAAGAGTTTATCGAATTACTTAAGGTTGCGTTCCAATACCAAAGATTTCACTCGGGGTGATGCGAATTTTACCCTAAATCGTTCCAAAACCGAGCCGAGTGAAACCGAGGGTAACCGAATGATCGCCTGACAGTTCTCCGTCGGGATTTTGGAACGCCTTCGTGAATGCGATTTTCACTCTGACAAGTGCGATTTTTAACGCTGTTTGATTACCGTTAAAATTCGCCTGACAGTTTATTCGGCGGGAAGTTCGTAGTCAATGTCAAACAGACTAAGACAAACAAACATTTTATCTTCGGAATTGTTTTGAAATACGTTTGTTTGTATCTGCTAAGGTGTTAAAGCCATAAATAAGACAGAACACTACCCAAAAAAGCTAGAAACCTTTCTGAATTATTTTCGATGACGTTTGTTACCCTGTCACTCTGGAATCACTCGCAAGCGTACCAAAATCGTATTTTTTTCTCTTTCTCAAAATAGCTACGTCTCTTTCATTTCTCCGAGTTAAATTCTACCTCACCCTACCTTGGTTTTGGAACGACTTCTTAGTTAAATAAAAAAGGCGGGCGGGCGAAGCTATGTGGGTTCACACCGAAAACTAAGCTAAGCGGTCGTACCGAACACAGTGTAAATATTATACAGTATGGAAACTCCCTGCTGCTCTCTGAAGGCACCTCACTTGGGGATCGATAAATTCACTAGCACGTGTTACAAGATCCACTTTTACAATATTTTAAAATAAGGGATCGCAGTGAACTCAAGAGTGCTTTTTTAATCCACCGGTGGGTCCAGTCAGGGGAGCCAAGTGGATCGAGGGAAATGCGGCAGCGTTCCGCACCACCGTGAACGTGTATACAGGGTGTAAGGGACAGGTTTCCGGAAACTTTAAGGGCTTGCTCAGTAGACGAAACTGAACAACTTTCCACAAGTTTTTTTTTCACGAAACTGAAATTACACCCTGTATGTATTATTGTAACAATGGTCATTTCGTGAATCCCTCCGTGCCACGCTTATCTCCACTTGTACACGAAATGTGAAATGACCCCCTACTGCAAACGAAAACATAGACGTACCCACGTCAAACGTGCACCCACTGTGTCCTTATTATACTGTGCCGCAAACGCGGGTCGGGCCTCTACCCGCCGCACTCTCGCGTACCGTAACCATCGCTTAGCTTCGCTCGCATCGTCGGACACTTCGCTCGGGGTTCGCTCGCATCGTTCACGTTGCTGGCGTAGTTCGCCCGCTTAGCTCGCGGTGTGAATTGCGATTGAAGTCGGTTTTTTAACGCGTTCAGCGTTGTTAATGTCGGACTGGGAGAATAATACTCTGAGCTGGGAGCATGAATAAAACTTCATCTTATTCTCATTGTAATTCTTATATATTTATTATTTATGTACAGTTAAGTAATAATTTGTATAAAGATATCCAATGAGAAATCGTGTTCATGGCACCTAAATATTCAAGTTAATTTTATTGTTTTTAAACTAAAACTATTGGTTCCAAGAAGTTTGGATAATTGTAAATTCTACATACGCCTCTACTACTACACGTTACCACGTTAAAATAACATTTTGTTCTATAATGTTCACTGTCATCAAGGTTCTTAATATTACTCCAAACTAATATTACTGCTGGAGCATGCAGTTGTATATCTCTGGAAGGTACGAAGGGAATATACAAGGTGTAAAAAGACCACTCTCGGAAAATTTAGTGGTGGGTTTTACTTTCTACTGATAAAACTGAACAACTTTTGGACTCCATACAAAATTGGCTGATTGGCCAATCAATATGAAAAGTCCAAAATGCTTTATTTTTTGTGTAGGTTCGACAGGAAAAGTTGTTAATTTTATAGTTAGATTATTTCTTTACTTTTTACCCGACTACAGCGAAGCAAAGAGAAGGGTTATGATAACTTTTTCGAGTGTACTTATGCAAACGGGACTGATGGATTTTGAAGTGGCTCAAAACATAATTTCAGGTTTATTTATTAGTAAATTGTTTTGGGTTTCTAATATTTTAAGAAGGTATGCTGCCCAAGGTTAATACTATTTATATAAAAGGCAAGTCCAATGAATGACGCTCGACAAAAATATTCCTGAATTAAATGAATCTGGGAACACAGATTCTGGTCGAGAATAAGACTTATTCAAGTTTACCAAAGCGATATCTATTATCTAATTTCCAACATTGACATGATTTCAACTTTATAATTAAAGAACCAATGTCTATTACTAACTAGATTAAAGCTAAGTATAATTACAATAGATCACAGTTTCGAAAGTTGTGCAGTAAGCTGAAGTTGAAATAAATGCATGCAATTGAAACACTGAAATCCATGATTACATAATTATCATATACAAAACAAAAATATTTACAAAAATGATTTTTTCTTTAACCTAAAACTATCAGTCAATTGTGTACAGTACAACAAGGTAAGAGTATAAAATTATGCAAAATATTAGTCTTGTTTTACTTAACTACTTATATTTGTTAACTATCAATACTGTTATTTATTTTACAAATTATTGGGAATTCATCTTAAAATTATTGTGTATCTTCTCATTTAGTTTCATATCACACTTTCATTGTATTTCATCCATTCCATAAGCAAATTATCTTCGACGAACAACCACAAACGCACGGCGTAGGCGGCGTAACTATGATAAATAAAATTAAACCTACGTATATTTGTATAAAAACGAGATCGCATATTACAAATAAAAATGCTGAATGTGTGTCTAAATATCAATAGTTGATATAAATCCAAATATATCCAGAAGCTATTGCTCAAAATGGTACATAATAATGATGTTTTTACATAAAAAACTCGAATTTGTTGCTGCCTCTTTCTATACTTAAAAAATCCATAGCTAGTCATAAAAGGCTCCCATCAATGGAAATTGCTCATAATTTTCATTTTATACTTAGCTTCTACATGTATTTCTAGCTGATATGTAAATAAGTACTATAAATCTTAGCGAGTGCCGTTAAATATCATGGCAGTAGGTATTATTCATAAAACTATGTATATCTGAGTTCCTCTCATCGATATGAAAAATCAATTGATAAGGTCTGCCTAAGCACAAAATAGACACAGAACGTCCGCTCAATACAAACCACTAAAATCGTAAGCATATACATGCTTATAGAAATATACGGTCGTTCGAGGCAAGGTCACGATCGCACAGTACGTGATCTTGCCTACAACGATCGCATACGTCTATAAGCATGTATATGCTTAGGATTTTTGTGAGCGTATTGAGCGGACCTTCTGTATCTTATCTATTTTGTGGCCTAAGCGCTGTGGTCGCCTTCCCGGGAGGTGAAACAGCGAAGGCTTTTGTTTAGTCAAATGTCACCCTTAACATAAGGCCATAAGGTTTACACCTTCATTTTTGGTACTACTGACATCTTTTGAAAATAAAATTACTACTTTAGAGAAAACGGTTAAGTATAGCTCATTTTTATTTGAGATAGTGGACAATCTATTCGTTCTCTCATATCGATGGAACGGGTTACTCCCAAAAATGTATACTTAGTAAGTACTAATAGGTTTTTACATGTGCACGGCTGGCACCTGCGCGGCGTCGGCGGGGGCGCCCTCGTGTCATACGAAGGAAGAAAAGCCGGGCAGTGGCGCCCGCGAGCGCGCCATGTTGTTCATGACGATCTGGCCGCCGTTGAGGCTCACCACGGCGCTGCCCTCGGGCTCCGAGTCCGTGTAGCTGGAGTAGTTGCGCACGGGCCGCTGCCGCTTCCACGACTGTCGCAGCGTGTCGTTCACGTTCGCGTAGTGGTTCACGAACGAGTGCGGCTCCGATCGCACGCTCTCGTTCTCGCTCTCAGAGTTCTGTATGGGAACAGTTATTGTATATTGAAGACGCTCAGACTCAAATTATGTGTAAATACAACATACACGATGGCTACGTAAGTATGGAATGTAAGAAGTAAACAGTAGAACTAAAAATATTTTGTAAAATATTTGTATTTACAACTCGACAGTGAGACGATAATATAAACCTACTGCACAGTGCTGAATGGATCGAAGCGTGTTTAAATAAAATAAAAAGTTAAGTTTGGCTAGATGGAACGAAATCTCATAATATTTACCAGTTATAAATTCCAACCGGACACGACATTTGGGAAAAAAGGTCGTAATTTAGTAACGCGGCGACACAGCGAGGTTAGACGACGCTGATCTTAATGGTGATCACCTGTGAGTCGGACGAGCTCATCTCGGAGGGCTTCTCCGTGAGCGAGGAGTCGTCGCGGTTGTCGTCGTAGGCGCGCAGGCTCTCCTCGTCGCTGTGGTAGGCCACGGAGGCGGGCGAGGGGCGTGGGGGCGACTTGGCGAGCGCGGCGGGGGGCTTGCGGCGCAGGGTGCCCGCGCCCCCGGCCCCAGCCCCCGCGCTCGCCGTCGAGTTCTGCCGCGACCGGTACAGGTCCAGCGCCAGCGAGCCGCGTTCGTCCGTCTCGCCCGCGAACGATTCCTCGAGCGTCCTCTGCGCTTCTTCTGTGATATCATACAATGACAGGTTAAACTTAAAGGTAATGAGTAAAAAATATATTGAGCGGTTTCCCACTGGCCGGCGTGCACCGGCATCAGCAGAGGCCGTCGCCTTTGCCGGTCAGTGGAAAATGATTATTTATTCTATTTTCATAAATTTATGATTCCCCGATTTCCGGGCATTTAACTTAGTTCCTTATTTTAAGACTCAGTAATGTATTTTTCGACAAACTGATTTGTTCACCATAGTAAGGCGCAAGTCCGTGGAGAGGCCGTGGCTGACGCCCATAACACAAGTATACCTATACTTAGCATGGGCATTAGCTACAAATTTATCAAGCTGAAACCAACAAAATTGTATAGTTTATTTGTATTTGATCAAATTTGTACTCTTAATTTTTATGAATAAATTATTATTATTCATGTTATCTTAAATATAAAAAATGTTATAATCAAGAAATAAAATCCCTTTTTACAACTTACTCTTATACTTGTAGCTCTTGCTCTTCACGCAGAGGATAGCTACGACCATGATGATGATGACCACAGAGGCGGCGGCGAGCGCCACCATGAACCAGGTGCTGCGGTAGAACGGCCGGTACTGCAGGTAGCCGTACTCCAGGTACAGCTTGGACGGCGTCACGATCACCTTGAAAAACATCACTTTAGATATATTATGTGTTATTTATTACTCGTTAACAACCCATATCGTCCCCACTTTAGGGGCACGGGTCTCTTCCCATACTTCGGGAAGGTTAGGCCATACTCCACACACGGGGACCAAGTCTGGATTGGTGGAGGTTGTGGGGCTAGTGGCAGTGGCGTAGCGTGGGTTTTCGCCGCCCGGGGCCGATCGGAAATTTGCCGCCCCTTTCTATTTTCATCATTAGTAAAAAAAAACAAATAAAGCAGCCAAATTCTGTAATCAATTAAAAATGTACTCTTCGTGTTTTTTTTGTTTTATAGTAATTTCAATGTGCATGTCACGTTTAATAGCTTATTTTTGGTAATAATGCGCGAGCGAAGCTAGCGCGAAAACTTCTTATACATAATTATATCTAAGAATATTGATGTTAAACGAACTCCTTGCACGCCTTGCACGCCCGCTTGCGGCCGGTCTGCATATAGTCAACGTTAGGTAATTTTTAATTAACTGCAGTTTAGAGAAGCTTCTCTCACAACTAAGTTTGGGTCTGTTGCAGCTACAGAAGCCCAAAGACGTACACGCTCAAGTTTGAACTCTTCTTGTTAATATCTTAAAGAGAGTGATCTAAGTCCAGTTCATCGTCGCCTAATAACACTGTTGCTAAAACAAAATGCGGCGCTCGCCGCCCTCCATGTGCCGCCCCTGTCCATGTGCCGCCCGGGGCCATGGCCCCCCCGGCCCCCGCCACGCTACGCCACTGGCTAGTGGCCAACCCCAGTGTCAGAAGTTTTCAAGCAGCCTGTAAGGCCTCTGACATGGCTTAACGACTGCCATCTATTGATAACAGCCGGCACCAACGGCTTTATGTGCTTTGCAAAACACGAAAACGGTTGAAATAAATGACACTATCAGTATTGAAATAGTCGAACCCGTCCAGGTTATGACCGTGTCTGTAGTCAGTTAACCTGCGTGATCGACACGACTTATTAGAATAAATTATTTTGAATTGAATTGATCACCTTCTCGCTGTACGCCGGGTTACTGATGCCGTAGCTGTTGTACGCTATCACGCGGAACGAGTACGCTGTCGACGGTAGCAGACTTTGGTACGATATCGTGAACTCGTCTAGCATTCCATTGCTTGTTCGCGTTATCGTTTCCCAACGAGTTTCATCTGGAATTGTTAGTGGTATTGTTTTAGTTATTTCTACTTACATATACATATGATAACAGGCTTTACCTTTACGCCTTTAACCTTTTGACCACCACAGTCGGCTAGGGCCGACAACTGGTTTCCGTGCAACAGGCGCCAGGATTTGAGATTTTCATACATTTCATACCGTATGTAGGGGTAGGGGAACGATTTATCAACGAATAGCGAAGCGGTCAATGGGTTATTGGGTTATTATTAAAAGAAAAAAAGATAATAGTACACAGGAATATAACGGTCCTCTTCGCCACCTTGTTAAAATCAGAATAAGGCATGTGAGCGCCCCTTTAGCTGAAATTAGTGGATGGGTACCTCCGGTTTGTTCGTCACTCTCGTCACCACTCTCACCAAATAACTGACGAGATTGAAATTCCTCCACGTCTCTTAACTAAGGTAAATCTTATCTAAAGATAGGGTTCAATATATTTTTAATGTTTAAACAGTGAATGTAGAAGTTGAGTTGTGTACTTGTAAAAATATTCCTATAGGATGCGTGCCGCTAGCTACCACTAAATGTGCATGAATCATACCAAAAACTTACAAGCCTGCCAGGTTTCCTTGGCTGCATAAAAATCATTAGAATTATTGAACTGCTACATCGTCAAAATGTGTACGCAATCGTTACAGATATTTGGGCTTTTAATTTATAGGTGTCTACATTGTACTTACAGATGGCTGGTGTATACGGCGACGCATCAACCTTCCGATTTGGACTTTTTACAATTAAAAGTTGAACGTGGCGAATCGAGCGTGAGACGCAATATGTTTTTTCAATTTTGTTACTATGAATGCATACTACACTGTCCCTTTCCTATAATTCTCTGTATTGTACCAAGTGTGGTTAATGGTATAGGGCGTCACACACGGGCGCTATGCTGTGCTATAAAATCCGCCACACTCATGGACGGATGGCAAGTCGAGTGTGGTAACCGTAAAGTTAGAAGCCTCATGTTAGAATTTAGATAATCTGATTGTACCACCGACAACAGAAATCCTCGTCTGTACAAACCGACACAGGATAGGTTGATGTGTCGCCTCGTGTTTACAACGGTGTAACAAAACGGTGTAGTATTGCTTCAAAGTGGGCTTGTACTCATGAAACTGAACAACTTTGTTGAAATCGCAAGTTTTTTTTTGGGCTTTTCATATAAATCGACCAGCTGGCGAGCCAAGTTTGTATGAAAAGTCCAACATTATTTTTGCGATTTTAACAAAGTTGTAGAAAAAAAGTTGTTCAGTTTGATAAGTAGAAGCCCACCTTGAAGTATTACCGCACATTTTTGTCACACCCTGTATATCTATAATACATTCGTATTTGTAACACGTACAGTGTAATTGAAAGTACCATTTTTGGAGGATTTTATCGATACATTCTGTTAATTTCAGTCTTCCTATTTATTCAAAGTTGACGTAACAAACCTCCCGACTTTGCTAATCCATTGGTAGGTTTGCATGTCATGCGCGTATAAATTATTTATTTTACCTACACAAAATATTACCTTCCGAAAAAAATGTCGCAGCAGAGGGTAGATATGGGTAGAACACACGGATACTGATAACGAATCTTTTTTCCGACTCTCAATATACGATATAAAAGAGTAGGGCCACGGTATTTTCTAGATCAACTTCGATGTCGATGATCATTGCACGTCATCACCAGACCTCGTTATCGTCGGGGCAAAACAAAGAATACGTGACACATACAGCTATTTTCAAGTTTAGTGTCTATCAAATTATACATTCTCGGAGCGTGCGTGCTTTATGAACATAAAAAAATTAACTTCATTGATGACTCATCACTTCCCTTACTGGCAACGCAGGATCACCTCACTAAAGTAAACAATATTAGAGTTGGCACCAACCTTTCTTGCGAGCCTCAATATAGTAGCCGAGTATGGGTCCGCGGCCGCTCTCGGCGTTCTCCCAGCGCAGGTGCAGCGCGGCGGCGCCGGCGGCGAGCGCGAGGGCTCGCGGGGGGCGCGGCGAGCCGGGCTGCGGGCCGGTGCGCGCGCGCGCCTCCGCCGGCCCCCCCGCGCCCGCGCCCGCCGTCACCGCGCGCACCGTGAAACGGTACTCCACGCCCTCCTCCAGCCCCCCTACCGCTAGCTGCGGCTCGGACACCTTCTGCTTTACTTGCTTGCTGAACCCTGTTGGCGCGATCAACGATGGTTCTTTAATTGTGTACCAATCAAAAAGTACAGATCACAGACTTGCACCCCGCTCCCCGAGCGACGATATAAAACTTCTTTGGTACAGATATACGATACGTAAGTATGCAAGTAAATACACTTTATTGCACACCAACATACATTTTAAACTTATAGGGTCATTAAATTACAAAATGTGCAAAGGCGGCCTTATCGCTATCGGTGATTTCTTCCAGGCAACCTTTACGAAGTGATACTCGTAGAATGGTAGAAAAAGCTAATAAACGGGTGGCTGCTATTCCAAATACAAAAGCATGTAAGACGTCATACGATCTTTGTCACAATAGGCAATCTCTCGTGCCATCGTTACCGCTTCTAGATTAAACGGTTTCGTGGATTCTAGAGTGCGACGTGTGGTAAGATTGGTCTCGATTACCAGATTGACTTGATTCCGTGCTCTGGTGCAATATATATATTTTTTTATGTGATAGGTGGCAAACGAGCAGACGGATCACCTAAATAAAATCTATTTAAATAAAAGCTGTGTTCTTAAGATGTCTTGTCAACTAAATAGGGTTATTTACGTTCGTCTTGCTCGATAGTCTCGTAGGTGACCAGGTAGGACTGTATGAGGCCGTTGCGGCGGTGCGGCGGCAGCCAGGCCACCACCAGGCTGTTCATGGTGATGTCGCTGAAGGTGATGTTGCGCGGCGCCGACGGCAGCCCCTGGTGCGTGCGGACCAGCACCGCCTCGGAGCGGGGACCGTCGCCGGCCGGGTTGAAGGCCAGAACCTGATGTGGACCGTTAGCATCAATGCCACACTACTTTTACATTTTTAATAAGCTATTATTGTTATTTGAAATTGATAATGTGAAATAAATGAATTTAATCTAATCTACTAGATAGTCAGAAATCACACTAAAGATTGAATGAATCTAATAACCTGCTGATGAAAATTTACAAAGATGGCGTTAGGAATAAATAAAACGGCTAAAGGTACAATATTAATCATCGATTAGTAGCATATTTAGTTTCTTGACACTTTGGAAAAGTATGAAAAAAAGATGCATGCAACACATATACAAATGCGAAATTCATCCTAAAATGCGAATGCGGTGGTCTATGTTAAGCGGGCAGACACGAGTAAAATGCGAGAACACAGTATACTCGTCCAACGAATGAAGTCCATTCACCTGAATCGTATGAATGAATAATATGAAAGCGGTAGTCTGTGTAAAGTGGGCAGACACGATTGAAATGCAAGAACACAGTACAGTCGTCGAAACGAATGGAGTCCGTTCACCTGAAGTGTATGAATGAATAAATGGACGTGAATGAAGTTCTTTCAACCTGAAGTTCATTCATACAATGAACGAATGAGCCTGAATGAAGTGCACTGACCTGGATGCGGTACTGCGTGAACTTGTCGAGGAAGACGAGCGAGTGCGCGGTGGCGGTGGCGGCCACCACCTCGATCTCCTCCTCGGCGCGCCGTCCCGGCTCCGGCTCCTCCGGCGACTCCGTCACCAGGTAAAATATCTGACGGCACATGTTACAGTTTACATATGAGTATTAAATAGTGACGTTAAAGAGCTGGAAAGTCGATATAAAATCTTTACTGGTGATGGTAAACAAGTTGCACCGATATATATCTCCATCCGTTAGTACAACACATCTCGACCTGTATCCATGTTGTGTATTTGCGAATAAATAAATATTTAGGATAAATCACACGGTCATCTGGCCTTAAACTAGTACTCCCTGTATTATGGGAACCAAAGATATTACACTAAGACATAAACTCTGTTTGGTTGGTAGTGTATTTTCGGAGCCCGCCTGGCTAGCTAACTCTATCTTATCCAAGTCTTGCCGCCAAACATCAATATCAATAGTATTGATGTGTTCCGGCATGGAAATGAGATAGCCAGTTCCCCATTGCGTTGGGGAATTTTGTTAAGCCCTTTCTCATCTTCGGCATCATCATCACTTATTGTAGCAGGTGAGACGATGCTAAGGGTTTAGTAAGCCCGCTTCAATCTTTAGTATCATCATCACTTACCAGGTGAGATGATGCCAAAGGTTTACTAATTGTGGATTTTAGAAAAACTAAATAGATAGACAAGTGAAGTTACAGTCACCTTGTATCCAAGCAGGTCGCCATTCTGCTGGTCGAGCAGCGGCGGCTGCCACGTGAGCGCCACCTCGGTGGGCGAGAGCGGGCGCGCGGCCACGGCGCGGGGCGGCGCGGTGGGCACGGCCTCGCCCACCCACACCACGGCCGGCGTGCCCGCGGGGCCGCGCCCCTGCGAGTTCGCCGCGCACACGCTGATCTCGTAGTTGCGGTCTACTGCCAGATCCTTTAGAATTACTTCGTCGCTCTGGGGGAAAGATATAACGTTAAATATATGGTCAGCTTGTTTGATACCAGTAAAGTAATGATGATCTCTTTCATAGGAAAATAAAAGATAAGTTCTGTCCGCTGGGACGTTTCACTTAAACGTTACCCCCTCACGTCCACCAGTATGGCGATATCGGGCACCGTTGTTTAGGGTGCTCTCAAAATATCTGCTAGGGTTCAAACTGGAGTTTCTACTCGTGAATCTGAACAACTTCCCCAAGGCACACATAAACAATTCGCAAAAAACTTACAATTTAAATTTAAAATGCAGAATTGGGGGTAAAAATGTGAATGTGTTCCATGTGCAAAGTGTTCAGATACATGAGTGGAAACCCCCGTTTGAACCCTGGCAGATATTGTGAGACCGCCTTACATATCACATGCGGAAACTCCTACCCTGACTCCGGGCACCTCCTGGTGCATGGCGGCCTGCAGCGCGGTGGGGAAGTCCGCGAGCGGCTGGTAGGCCACGCGGTACCCGCCGGTGCGCGCGTCGCCGCTCCAGAACTGCTCGCCCAGCGGGGTCCACTGCACGCGCACGCTGCTCGGCGTTATCGGCACCACGCGGAGACCTTCCACGGCTTTGCTGGGCGCTAAATATTGTAGATTCCAGTTTTAATTAAATAATTATAAAAGGTCCGTATGACTTGTCCTTATTAACGATCTAGTTGTATAATTTTCTCAAATCTTACACCTGGGAAATATTCTATGTAATTGATAAATTTAGAATAACGGTACCTTATTTTGCTTTCTTTGAATAAATGATAGATGATAATAACATTTGCCAAAAGTGTATTTATGAAATATCGTTATCGATCGGCCCGATTATAAGGCCAATGACATAATCGAAATTAATGAAATAAAATAAAGAATGTGTAAAGCACTTTTCTATCCAATTGTATAAAATCTTCAGTTGGAGCACAGGGTTCGAACTCTCGTATATCTCTAAAGTGAGACAAGTGAGTAACTTACCTGCAGGCAAGGTGCGGACAGTCTCAGTGGCATTACTGTATCGACTAGGCCCGATGTCGTTGGTCGCTCGTATTCTGAACTGGTACGCCGTGTACGGCTTGAGACCTTCCACTGTGTAAGAGGTGGCGAAGGGATCCACGCGCTCGGGCAACGTGTGCCATGTACCGCCGTCCTCTTTTTGTTGCACTGTGTAGTATCTGTAGGTATCCAGAGAGAATTGTTCAAAAAACACCTGTAACTAAGCTGGGTCCTAAACATTAATATCCAAATTTGAGCGTTTCATACTTAGGAATTAACTGAGATTTCTTACAGCATTTAATTTTGTATTAGGCAGAACTGAAAAAGTGGGTATACAGCAAAGGCTGTTTTTAAATGTTCGTTCTACACGTGAGAAGTATCACTCGGCGAGAAGGAGATCGTCAAATGAGGCTTAAGAGCGTGTTCCAAGTAGTTTATTTCACAGTAGTACCCTACTGTTGTTGAGATGGGAGATATGTATGTCTACACTCGCAACACATTATAGTCGAGTAGTGTAAGGACTGCCCTCAGCAGTCAGCGGGACATATTTCATCATTGACCAGCATCCATATTATAGGATGGAGCTGTAGAAGCTACTATTACATATCGGAGTGCGGTCATACAACCGCGTAAGTTTCATAATCAACCGAAAGACGTTCACTGCTGGGCAAAGGCCTTCCAAAGGGACTTCCACACCGACCGGTCTTGAGCTGCCCGCGTCCAGCGGCTTCCCGCAACCTTCACCAGGTCATCGGTCAACCGAGTGGGAGGCCTACCTACACTGCGTCTTCCGGTGCGCGGTCGCCACCCAAGAAATTTAATGCCCCTGATGGCTTAAGTTAACCGGAACATCCATCATCTCCCAACGTCCACGAGAAATTTAAAGTGACACTGTAACAGACGTAGCACGGGCACATCGCGACGCAATCTATTTTGTTTCCACAGTTACGTGCCGCGAGTACTGAACTACTGACCTGAGCGGTGCATAACCATCGTCGCCCGGGGTCCACGAGAAGGTGATGTGATGGGGCTGAAGCAGCGACCGCTGCACGTTGGGGCGGGCCGGCGGCGCGGGCGCGGCGCGGTTCACGGTGGTGAGCACGAGCGCGCGCGCCACGCCGCCCCAGCCCAGCCGCGTCTGCGCCGTCACCGAGAACAGGTAGTACCGCTCCGACATCAGCTCTGTTGCTCTGGGGGCGAGAACAAAATAGAAAGATGTAGTGATGGGCCATATTGATTTTGTCGACTATTCATTAGATGGGTAGCAAGTTTTCACTTCGTTGTGCGAATTTTCGCGTTTCATGTCGCAACGTAATTTGTTTACAGGTAATTTTCTTTTTAATATAATGCTAATTATAATGTTTCACCAATAATCGTAATGTAATATAGCACTGCGATTCAAAAATACAGGTTGTAACAAAATAGATGTATAAGATACGTTTACTGGGGTTTCTATTGATCATACCGAACAACTTTTGTTCTACGATTGTGCTCAATTCGCAAAAAAGTTTTGAACTCTATAAAAAATTTACGAAACAGCTGATCGATTTTTATGAATAGTCCAAAAATTACAGTAAAGTCGTAGAACAAAACTGGTTCAGTACGATGAGTAGAAGCCCCAGTTACGGAATGCTACACCTATTTTTTTTTTATTTTTTTTTTAATTCAATAAACAATATATATTGTATGTGAATATTAAAAATAATTAAATAATTGTAATGAAATTAATTATATCTAAGTAATAATTTCACAAAAAAATAATTAGAAATACAAATTAAACTATAAACATAACACATATTTTGTTATACCTGTATATATTAGCTTTTAAAAAAGCTGATGGAAAATATTCTAGTTTCTAAAACAATACTCAAGAGACAAATTAATCATTCCTTTAATAAATATGCTCATTTTATTCGATCTATCAAACAGATAAACTACATAATAAACTTTAAAATATTTTTTTAACTCACCTAAATGTCCTGTCGGAAGGTAAAAATTCCCTCGAGAATGTGTGTTGGCTGCTGCTATTGAGGTGATAGGTCACTTTATATGCCAGTATTTCGCCATTAGGATCTTCCGGAACGTCCCATATTATGCGCGCAGTAGTAAAGGTCACATCCGGGAAGGAAACGTTTGATGGAGGACCAGGCGCTGAAAGATGGAGTAAGTACTACATAAAAGTTGTTTGGCAGAAAGTTTCATTATTTCTGTTACAACAGTAGGTACATGTTGGAAAGGAAACAATAAAATCTTCTAAAATAGATTACATACTAAATATGTCAAGATAAAATCAATCAATGGTACGTACTGTCTTCGAAAGTTCTAACGGTGACTGGCGGGTCGCTTAACGCCCCATCTCCAAGCCTCGTATATCCCAACACCTGTATCTGATACACCACGTATTTTCGAAGTTCAGTCAAGGTGATCGTGAAAGTTTGGTTGGAAGGTATGGCTTGACATTCCACTTTCTTTTGTTCAGGTCTCGGTGGGGGTACTACTGCTGCATAGCACACTTTGTACCCTTCTATCAAACCATTTTGATCCTGCACTGGAATGTCTCCCCAAAGGACTACGATCGTTGTCGAAGAAGTTGCATTGGCCGATACGCTTGTGGGACCTCGTGAGGGCACTAAAATAAAACAGAAGGGTGTTATGAAATTTTAATAAAGACTTCGCGTGACAGTTCATTGTACCGTTTCAAAGTAACTCACTGCATCATTGAACTGAAGACGTCACGGCATGATTATTTCACTTTCTCATAAGGGTTTCTTATTTAAATGTTGTCGCTAAATAATACCAATTAATAGAATAAAAGCAAAATTGCGTTTGGGCAGTTATGACGATATATCGTGGGAGGTCGCGGGCAAAAGTTAATAATATACGTACCGGCTTCTCTCGTCCTCTCTGTCGCAGTGGGACTCCCGGCAGACGTGCCTACTTCATTGATGGCAGTCATTTTAATCTCATACACCGACCATTCCTCTAAATTGGATAAAACGTGCGAATTTGCTGTGTGATCTTCAATTATACTGTAGAACGTTTCATTACTTCCAGCCCTTTTGTAAGTTATATTGTATCCCTTTGGGTTTCCAAACCATTCACTTTGCTGCAAAGGCTGTAAAATGAAAATTAGTTAGGTACAAAATTCTATGTTGAACAATGCCTTTATTTTGCTTTAGAAAGAAGGCTTTTATGTTGACTGGCAACCTACTAGCTTTGTTATGCCTTTCAGTAAAATTTCACTGATTTACGTAATACATAGGTGGTTCTGCCATTCTTAGTTTCTAATGCTAATTCCATGCTAACGAAAGAGCATATACTCACAATCCACCTGACCCTCAAGTTGGTAGCGCTGACTGCTCTAACTGTGACATTCCGTGGGGGGTGCTGTGGAGGCGCCTGTATAGTTTGGAACTCCTTGCACGGCTCTGAGGGCGGCGAAGAGCCGACAACGTTAGTTGCGATCAGTCGCAAACGGTACGTGGTGAAGGGCACCAAACCAGTGACGAGTATCGACTGGGCTTCCGGTGCATTCACCTCATATATTGTGAACCAAGAAGAGTTTCGTGCTGTCTGAGCCTGTTTGGAAAGTGATCGAAAATATATAAACCTGAGCGATTAAAAGATGAAATAAACATTATCTTCCAATGATTAGTGGTAACCATTACCTGCACAGTCCATAGTGATATCGAAGAGTTTCCATCAAACCCAGGCGTAAACTGCAGCAGCACGGAGAAGGCTTCTATGTTAGAGAGGGCCAAGTTCGTCGGTGCTGCGGGCAATACGGGCTCGACGCCGGACTGTATGGTGGCGGCACGAGCCGGGCCCTCCCCGACTGCCGTCAGAGCACACAGCCAGAACTTATAGTGCGTGCTCGCCTGAAACAACAGTAGTCAAACTTACATGTTAAACATTTAATAAGTGAGCTCCGATCTTGACTGGAATATGTCTAGCAGAAGTAGATTAGAAAGCAATTGGTAATAAGCTATATATCGTCGCCCCTTTGTCTTCTGACAGTGCTGTCAGAATGCAAAATAAATTTTACACGTACATCCACGTAGTACACTAGCCCGAGATATCTGAACCACTAAGTTTTAAAACGTAATTCGCACTTTGCTTTAAAACATCATCTATCGCAATTTCCAACTGGTAGATGTGTGTTGTCTGCATTTCATCCATTCTTAAATATGTGGTTTTGTTATAACCCGATGGTTCTCGTTTTGCTAAAACTATTAGTCCAATCTTTTGTGATACACGGTGTTACCGGGGGGGGGCGGGGGGGGGGGGATTCAGATATCTTTGTGGCTGTCTATACATATATTTCCGCAAATCCTTTTACTGGCATACACAAGAGTGTATGCCTCAGAAGTAGCATTCAGAGAGCGGCACGGAGTGTCCATACTGTATAATGTTCTTATACTGTGTTCTGTTTCATTTCATTAGTTGACCAAGGTATCGTTGCGATAATTGTAGGTATCCTGTGACATGGAAACTAGTAGTACGTAACAAAGACACATTTTTGCATACAATACGTACAAACAATCATTATCGTAGCGCTACTAGGAATGCTGACTGAGATGGGCAGAGCAAGCAAGCATACTTGCAATATACTTATTGGTGTCCCACATAACAAGTGTCACAGACAAGATAATTAAAAAAATATTTTCATGTTGAGAGGTTATTGCTCGCTAGCCAGACGAATTAATTGGGCAAATTGACTATAAATCAAATGCCTTTGCAGTTTCGATTAGTCATGCGCCTTCGCCATCGATATCAAGGCTATTATAAATACTACATCTATTTATAGGCACTCTACATCATTATCACCAGGATTAAATTAAATTTCGTTGTCTTTTGTAATCAGTTTTACATTATATTAAATATACTAGGTATTTTTTACTGTGGAATAAATCCGACCAATAACAAATAATATTCAGTTAAGTTTCGCGGTAAGGCTAAAAAGAAAACGTGTTTAGCTTATTTACAGGAATTGTGGGCATTTACGTGCAAACCATTCTTGTATGGAGAAGCCATATCAATTCGTAGAAAATACAAACAATCCGATTGAAAACCTGGGTACTTGGTTGACCGGTCAAGAATTATAGTAATAACATAACAAGCAACTAAAGTATGAACAAATATACAATAGTGTAAATGGGTCATACCTGTAGATGCTCCACTCGAATACTCGTGACATTTGCAGGCAATATCTCTTGCTTGAAACTTTCTTCATTATCTTTAATTTGGTACGATAGTTTGTAACCAATCAATATTCCATTAGACTTCTTGGGAGGAGACCATGACACTCTCACTGCTCTATCTGATATATCGTCAAAGAGTAGATTCGATATTTCGTCCGGAACTAAAAAAATAAACAAATCATCAGCCATGCAATAAGATCTTCGTTTTACAGCGTCTTAGGAAATAAACTAGATATAAAGAACAACGTACTGTCTTCCTTGGTTTTAACGAGTACGAAGTCGCTACGCGGTCCGTCACCAGGCTCAGTGAAGCATAGCACGGAAATGTTGTATTCCATGAACTTCTCCAAGCCACTGATCACAGAAGACTGTTCAGTAAGTGGGTCCAGCAAATTTGGCGGTACACTAACAAGTTTCTGTTCCACATTGTCTGCATTTCTTTCATCCCATCGCCAGGCTTGTATTTTGTAACCCTGTCATGCAAATTATAGCTTAGATTGTTTTGAAATAATTGAACATAATGATTTTGTCATCGAAAATAATTTTTGACGGTTGCATTATCTACTTTGTTTCATACCTGGTTGATTCCGTTAATATTTTGTGGGTTCGGTGGAGTCCACCACACAGTTATGGCGGTCGAATTGAAAGGCTCGCATCGCACACTGTCCGGTGCAGCCTCGGGAACACCCTCCTTTGTCTTAATTGTGTAACTATCAGAGAAAACGCCTACTCCTTTGTCGTTGTAAGCGGCTATTTGCACGTTATAGTCTTTCCAAGTAATAAGATCCTGTATTAGATAGTTTCTCTGCGCTTCATTTGTAATATTTTGGTAGGTCCAGGGGCTGTTATCATATCCTCGAAGCCTGTACCTAATGACATAACCCAAAATGTGGCCATTTCTGTGCTCCTCCAGCGGCGGCTGCCACTGCGTGATTATTTCAGACGACGATCGCGCCGAGCCCATGAATCCCACGGGCGGTCCCGATGGAGCTACAAATTATTAATTTTAATTACTGTACAGAAAGGACGTAATTACAACGTAAAGCGGGGTAAATGCATCGCAGTAATCCTAAGGATAAAACACGGGACAAGAGTTTAAAACAGGAAGACATTAATGGAATAATTTCATGCACATAAAATTAAATACATAACTGGCCCGGTAGCCAAGCCAAATAAATAATATTAACATTGAATTACAATAAGATAAAAAGGAACATTGCATAAATAAAACTATGGTAAAATCTTAAAAAAAAACACGTTCACACGAGTAACGAAAATTTTGGGAGCAGGCAGACGATTTAGTTATGAAGCGCTCATACCTTGGCAGCAAATGAGATCGCCGGCTGCTTGGTCACAAAGAGAACAGAATTTATAGTAATGAAAATGATTGGTCGTGATTGATTTATAAAGTTACGTCATCATCAAAGGTTTTGTAATGGCTATTCCAGACGACCTACGGAGGTCCCATGGTTGTGTACCATGATTGTAGAATTTATTCATATCAAAAATGTAACATGTTTGTGCTTAGATATACCTCGCTGTTTGTGCAAATGAGTGATATGTAGGAATGAGTGATGTTTTTGAAATGAGAAATATAATTCATAGAAATATTGTAGAGGTTTTAGCCCGATAAAACATTTTAAACACATCTGAATTTAATAGACTATACCTTCTTGTGGAAGAGTCAAGACATCGGTTGGGTCCGAAGCGGGCCCTTCTCCCACAGTGTTAACGGCGGACACTCGAAATTGATAAGAAGTAGCTGCCTTTAGACTCGTCAGTAGGACCCAGCGTTGGTTCGCCGACACATTCATGGGTTCAGTAACCCAGTTCAGTAATGGGTCTGGCGTTGGTCCTAAATGTGCAAATTGTTTGTTTATATTTTAACAGTGCTTTATTCTGTTATTTTATATGTTTGTTGATCAGAGATTTGCTGTGATTTTTTTAATGTAAGCTTTCACTACCTAATATTTGGTTACTTACCAAATTCAGGAACAACACGTCTCTGAATAATGAACTTCTGAACCGGCGAGTTGCCATCAAATCCGGGCGTCCAGGAAACATTGACTGCCCTTTGCGGAGTTGCGTCGAGCCGCTCGGCGCGCACATTAGTCGGTGCGAAGGGCAGTTCGATGACGGAAAGGGTCGCCCGGCGCGTGTGGTTACCGCCCGGTGACGTCACCACACAAGTGTACTCGCCTGCGTCACTGGCGCGCACGGCTTGCACTTGCAGCGCACCGTCACGAGATATAGAGATTCGAGAGCCAGCAGTCATTGGCCTAAAAACAAACGATATCTTAGCCGGCCGCAGCCGCAGCCACGATTACATGATAAATTGATAACGCAATGCGTACAAGTGGGAATAATACGTGCGTGAATACAGAGTATTACGATATCGAGAAACACATTTATATAAATAAACGGAAAGAGTAATTTGAGAGTAATTTGTAGATGAGCGTATCAAAATACAGGATAATTTGTGCTACTTGTTGCAGTAAAACAACGTAAATGCAAATCGTTAAAAATGCAAACAAAACATTTCACATAAATGGCCAATTAAGGTGAAAAATAAAATCAACTTACTGTTTATTGTGGAACCAGTCAATATTGTATTTAACATTTGGGTCATTGGAAACTTTACACTGTAGCGTTGCAGTGTGACCCAACAGCACTCTGGTATCGACAGGCGGTGCAATTATCTGAGTTCTTACTGAAAATTAACATTGATTTGTAAACCCTCGCCTTTTATTACGCTTCATGTTCATCGTAAGTATGAATACCGTTTTATGATAATACCGTGGATTATAAAAGACCCATCAGTACGCTAAATAAGTACAATTCTCAGTAGATTTCAAATGAAGATTTTTAATAATCTCTGTTAAATGAGGCAACATTATTTTTTGTAATCAGGATATAGGCATATTTCGCCGTGCGTAATTTTTACTCATTACTATTTTTAAAATTCTGACAAATCTTACCCAGGACCGTGAGATAGGCCTCTCCCGTGACGTTGCCTGCATCATTCGCACGCACACACGTGTATTTTCCAGAGTCTGCTATTGTAGTACTCGTAATGAGGAGATCTCCTTCCTCGAGAGCTTGAAGCCTCCCCGAAAGGTTAATAATGAGTGAATCTGAAATTATTCTTATTTATTTTCTTTTATGTACTTTTTATCCACGGCGTCGCTCGCATGGATATTTTTTTACTAGCTTTCCGCCCGCGATTTCGCCCGCGTCGTCATCGTTTATGGTGGTTTCTATTTTTATTACGCACGGCCAAAGGTTAATCCACGGGAAACGTGATTAACAGGAGACTGATTTCATTTGATTTTTTAACGCTAATTACCATATTTCAGAAATATTAAGTATGTATAACGAATGAAATAAAGGAAATTTATACCTTATACTAGCTTCCGCCCGCGACTTCGTCCGCGTGGACTTCAGAATTGAAAGAAAATGTTAAGATAGCGCCATCTAGTGACGAAGTGGAAATTTTGAGTTTTTAAGCACTCCTACGGGAACCCTTAAGTTTTCCAGGATAAAAAGTATCCTATGTGTTAACCGAGTGCTTCATCTACCTACCTCCCAAATTTCATCCAAATCCGTTCAGTAGTTTCGGCGTGAAAGCGGAACAAACAAACTGACAAACAAACAAACATCCATACTTTCGCATTTATAATATTATATTATATTATATTATATTATTATATATTATATTATATTATATTATATTATATTATATTATATTATATTATATTATATTATATTATATTATATTATATTATATTATATTATATTATATTATATTATATTATATTATATTATATTATATTATATTATATTATATTATATTATAGTGAGATAGTGAGATTAGTGAGATGAGATTTCAACTTGTTTAGAGGTTAATTTTCAAAAATCCCTATTAAGTGATTGCCTACGTGAACAAAAGTATTTAAAGTGTTTGTTTACGACATATTCCCAATAACGTGTCACGTATCTCTTAGGTTAGGCCATACTCCATACGCAGGGGCCGAGTCCAAATTGATGGAGGTTGTGGGTCTAATGGCCAACCTAATCTCAGAAGTTTTTAAGCTACGGGCCTTCTAAGGCCTTATAATGCCTCCCTACGGGCCTTCTGACATCCTTTAACGACTGCCATCTAGTGATAGCAGCCAGCACCAACGGCTTAACGTACCTTGCGAAGCACGGAAACGGTAGAGTTTAATGCCACTAACAGTCAAGCCCATCCTTGTCATGACCGTGTCTGTAGTCAGTTAACCTGCATGATCGACGCGACCACGCAAGCCCTCTGAGTCTCGGCCAACGACTTAACATACCTTGTAAAGCACGGAAACGGTCGAGATAAATACCACTAACAGTTAAACCAATCCAGGTCATGACCGTGTCTGTCATTTAACCTGCATGATCGACGCGACCACGCAAGCCCACTAAGTCACGACCAACGGCTTAACGTACCTTGCAAAGGACGGAAACGGTCGAGATAAACACCGCTTACAGTCAAACCCATCCGAGCGATGACCGTGTCTATAGTCAGTTAACCAGCATGGTCGAAGCGATCACGCAAGTCCACTGAGTCCCGACCAACGGCTTAAGGCACCTTGCGGACGGTCCAGATAAATTCGGCTAATAGTCAAACACATCCTTGTCATAACATAACCGTCTCTATGGTCAGTTAACCTTAATGATCGATGCAACCACGCAAGTACACTAAGCCAAGACCGTTTTTACATTTATAGCATTTACAGTGTTGATATATGATGAATTTTATATCCATAACTTGAGAAATGATTGGTTCCCCATACAAACTTGCAACCCCTATTTCACCCCCTTCGAGTTTTATTTTTGCAACAAAAAGTAGCCTATGTCCTTCCCCAAGGTCCTATCTATCTCTGTACCAAAATTCATTAAAATCGGTTGAGCGGTTTGGGTGTGAAAGCGTAACAAACAGACAGACACACAGACAGAGTTACTGTCGTATGGATGGTTGCTGTTGCGGGCGCGCAGTGCGCGAGCTGAAGCGAATCACGAACACGGAAATTATTCTGGCGATAAAACTAACCTATTGTTGTTTCGGCTCTCTAAGCTATTTGACAAATTTTAATGAATTAAGTAGTTATTAAAGCAAGAAATAGCGTTGCTTCGTCAACTTGCATCACTTTTGGGTCCCGAAGCGATTCTCAAGAGAATACCATATTCTTACAAAATAAAATGTACCCTATGTAACTTTTTATCTCAGCAAATATCCCTGTCCGACGTAAAAGACAGACGAAAAAACAAATTCACTATTTATAAATTAAGTAGGTACTAGCTTCCGCCGGGTCTAACCTCTAGACCCCACTCTGAAGTCCACGCAGACGAAGTCTCTAGAATCTAGAGAGAAATAAAATGTTAAGGCAGCGCCATCTAGTGAAAAAGTAAAAAAACAACCCTCGAATTTTCTGGGATAATAATTTACCACGCTGAATACTTTAAAAACAACCGACTTCAATCGCAACAACTCCAATTTTGCTATGTTTTTGTTGATTTTCTCAAAAATCGCCGAATCGATTTCGATAAAATTTATATGGGACCACCTGTGAAGTATACCCTTTTAAACAAAAAAAGAATTTTCCAAATCGGTTTAGGCGTCTTCGAGTAATCGGTGAACATACATAAAAATAAAAAAAGTAAAAAAAAAAGATTCCGACGAATTGAGAACCTTCTCCTTTTTTTGAAGTCGGTTAAAAAGTATCCTATGCGTTAGCCGAGTGCTTTATGTATCTTCTTCTTGGTTCCTTTAACTCCTCGAGGAGCATAGGGCCTCAATAACAGCTTTCCACTGCTTCCGATCGGTTATCCGAATGTTCCGGTTCCGATGCTTTATGTATCTACCTACCAAATATCCAAAACCATTCAGCAGTTTCAGCGTGAAAGCGGAACAAACAAACAAACAAATGCTTTCGAATTTATAATATTAGTAACAAGATAAGAAGTAAGACTTTAGTAATTAATCATTACAAATGATATACTAATGATATACCTCAGAGTTTATAAAAGACCTCAAACTTTTAACACCACAGTGTCAATCGAAAGTAAGAATCATTTTTCAAATCTGTCCACAAATGAAGGATATTCAAGGTAGTACACATTGATTCCTTCCCTTTCGAGGCCCATGTTATAAGAACTCGTTATCTTTGAAAAACTCGATAACAGTAAATAACTTTCCAGCTAGGAAACTTTTAAGCGCTACGATCTAGAGAAATTTTACCGCTATAGCGAGGTCATAATTTTACTCGAGGGAACTAGCTTCCAAACAACTACTTGTGTATGTTAATAACATTTCCTGAAATTACGTTTTCAACTTTGGTTTTTCCTTTACGCAAACGTAAAATCTATTAATTTTGTGGTTGTGGTTAACCGTTTTTTGGATAACAAAGGTTAATAGGTTGATTACCTTGCTAGTATGCAGAAAATATTTACTGTGCTCTGAAAATAGTTTGTAACTATAACAATACCCGTGTAGTTGGAAAGTAGATCGCGATCAGGTTGAATTGTTCGTTGAATGTCGATAAAACATCGAATTAATGGAGTTCTGTGAGGAAGGCCTATGACTAACGTAGCACGCTTTCCCTCTGAATCAAATGCTTGAAGTATGCGGATCTGGATCAACTTCTTAGGAGAGAGAAATGGAAGTTCACGGAGGTGAGGGACTCAGCTGGAGATGCTTACCGTTGAAATACCAGGTGATGTTAGGGATGGGTGCTCCGAGGGCGCGGCAGGCGATGGTGGCGTCCTTGCCGTCAAGCACGGTGAGGTTGGCGGGGCCGCTCTGCATCACCGGCGGAGACGCTACAAGCCACGCTACAGTTAGTACACACGCCTACGAGGGCTACTGAGGAGCTAACTTACTCTTGGCTAGTTGAGCTAACTTACTCTTGGCTAGTTCTATAGGTTAGTAGCAAACGCAAACATTTATTTTTCTAGGTTCTAGGTTTCAAACAGTGTGAGTGAAACAGATAACTAAAATGTACGTAACAATATGAAATATGTATACCTATAAAAATCATGCATTCGGTTAAAGTTGTACTTTTTATAGGTCTTAAAAGAGTTACTTATCATTAATCTAGATATAATCAATAAAATAAAAAAAGCGAATGGGTGTCTCTCAGCCCTGGTAGTAAAATATTTCGAGTGAGTAGAGTACGGTGCCGACGCTCTGCCAGCAAAATGAATTATTAAGAAGGTAGGTGCTTTATAGAGAAACTTACTTAACAGCGTTTCTTATAAACATTTAATGTCACCATAAGATGGCAATTTAATTAGGTTTCCACGACGAATTTTCTTAAACTGACTTTGTGCAGGTAACAAACAACAGGGTGGTGACATCAATCGATGATTCATAGAAATTAATACGAGTATAATATACAATTTGTAAATAATAACACTTTGTTTTTTCTAAATGCGGGTTGTGAATTTATATATTTATATTATGAGTAGAAGTCGTAGCTTTTTAAGTTATTAAATGAGGAACCTTATACAAATCGTTACACACTATTACATGCAGAGATGAGTCATATTTTCAAAATTGTAAAATGAGGATTTAAACTATCTACAATACAAAACTTATGACTGAAATTCGCAAATTACACCATAACCAATAAAAAGAATTAATAAGCTAATATTCTGAAAGTGCTGAAAACAAAACACAAATAAATTGAAAGAGACAAAACTGTGCAACTGACAATCATCAATTTTCTTACTGCCGGTGTCAAATCTGAAGGTTTTTGCCTTTTTATCTGTCGTCCGCATTCTTATTAGCTTCATCTGGCTGCGACGTATGCGTCTATTTGAATTAGCTGTTCGACATTGACAAGTGTTAAAGTTAACGAAATTTATGTTATGTTAGTTTTATTAGTCTGTAATTAGTATACTTACTTTTGATTTTCAACCAGGTGTAAATGGAGGATTCCCCGGCTTCATTAGCGGCGATGCATTGGAATATACCCATGTCCTCCATTTTGAGGTTGCTGATGACGAGGGAGCGGTCCACCTCGACGCGGTAGCGGCCACCGCCGTCGTCAACCTCGCCGGTGTCGGGATCGCCTGCGTCGGCGCCTACGCTCGCGATCTTTTTCGCATCCTTGTACCAGGTGATACCCGGCAAAGGCATGCCTTCCACGTTGCATTCCAAAACTACTGTACTACCAAATTCTCCATATGTCTCAGACTTCAAATTAGATATGAAAACGGGTTTTTCGAACACAGTCACAGTAGCAGAGGCGGTCACAGTAGCAAAACCACCAGTTTTCAGTCGCGCCTGGCACGTATATTGTCCCGTGTGTGTCAAATTGGCAGATATCAAACTCAGGGTTCGGTTCCATTGGTCGTTCAAATCGTATGTAACTCCGGCCAAGTCAATCATGATTCCATCTTTGAACCATAACGTTTCAAGTTCATAAAGAGGCCGCGCGTTCACTACGCAATATAAATTTGTGTATTCTTGACCCTTTATTATTTTAGTATCATTTGGTTTTATTATTATTTCCGGTGGGACTTCCTTGTAATCGTCTCCATAAACGTTTAGACGGATGTAAGGACTATTTTCTACTTTACCTAGTTGCGTATTTATGGCGCGCACTCTGCAATAAATAATAACCATAAATAAAAATAATTAAGTAGGTACCTTAATGCAATATACAACAAACTAGAACACCAAGAATGTTGTCGCAGTAAGTGAACAAACCTGTATGCCTTTTGGTCTTCTTGAGATGCACATAATATAACGAGTTGATGTTTATCTGTGACAGCATATTTTTGATCATATCTAAGGGGTCCGTTTTCATCTTGCCATATTACAGATGGTGCTGGTTCAGAGTCAATGTGTGGGAAATCTAAAATTGCTGCTTTCCCTGATTCTAACGTTATAACTTTTTCTGCAGTGTCTTCAAACATACCCATGTCTGCAAAAAAAGTGACGTGAATATATTTGACGATAATAATGACGAAGAAGTAGACGGAATGTCGGTTGAAAAGCGTGAGACTGTAACTGCATTTTAGTTTAGCGAGGAAAATAAAAAAGCTATGAAACTTGAATGAACGTACATGCAACAACAATGTTATTCTTTTCACTGAAAATTGCGCCGACATCGTTCTTGGCTATGCACTGGTATGCTCCGGCGTCCTGGCGTTGCGTGTTGTGTATTTTGAAAAACAACTCCGAGGAGTAGTCGCCGAGCGGAACCCCGTTCTTAAGCCACCTATACATTGGCTGAGGAATACCTACAGTCACAAAATTAAAGGAAAGTTACACCAATTATTTCTTTTAGTCGGGGATTTAGTGCGATGAACCGTTTTATTTTGGATCCGGCGCTCAAACTTAGCTTTTCTAGGCCATTCTGAGTGGATTAAGCCCGGGAGCCATCGGGAGCCATCCCCCGTTTGGTAGGGGGAGGGGGGGAAAGTTTGTTTCTGCCATGCTCCATTAGTGGGCTTATATCTCCAAAACTATTGGTACTAGGGCAAGTGAGATATCATTTTCGTATGATTCAAGGATAACGAATTTATTTCTGTAACAAAAAAAATGACTTTCCATATATAAAAAAAGAAATATTTGATAAAACGTATAAAACATGACTACCTTTTTTCCGCATATGTGTCGATTAATTTTTGATGGTCTAAGATATAAGCATGAAAAAAATATATTCTGAAAGCCACACTTCCTAGGATTATAAAAATATAAATTTCATTAGAATAGCATAATAAATACTAAGTGAAAAAAATAAAGTTCAATGCGTGGCAGCATGGCATACAACGCGCGGTCCGCGCGGTTCTAAATTTCAGCAGTTCTATTTCTTTTTTTTTACGAAAAGTATTTTTTTTGTTGCAGAAATGAATTTGTCATCCTTGGAATATCTGAAAATGATATCGGACTTGCCCTAGTACCTAAAGTTATGGATATGTAAGCCCCAAAAGAAGCGCGACCCAATAAGTAAATAATGAAGAGTGGGTGTTTTTTCCACATAAATGTGTCGATTAATTTTTGATAGTCTAGGATATTAGCATGAAAAAAATATATTCTGAAAGCCACATTTTCTAGGATTATAAAAATATAAATTTCATTAGAATAGCATAATAAATACTGAGTGAAAAAAAAAATTATTTGATGCTCGGCAGAGTAGCTTAAAACGCGCGGTTTTAGTATCTGTTGTTCGTAAGTAAATAAAATGAATCATCTAGCGTCAAAAAGTTACTGTTAAGTAACATAATATAAATAGGTACATAATATCACAAAATATTTGTCACGTAGAACAAAAATATTTTCCTTAAAAAACATATAAGTATGAGAAAATCCAAAAAATGAGACTATTTTTCATACGAATTATAATGGTTTACTATCTATCAGTCGAAAGACGTCCACTGCTGGACAAAGGCCTCCCCCAAGGATTTCCACACCGACCGGTCCTGTGCCGCTCGCATCCAGCGGCTTCCCGCAACCTTCACCAGGTCGTCGGTCCACGGAGTTAGAGGCCTGCCCCAACGGCCATCTGTTCTACGAGCTATGTGCCCTGCGAACTGCCACTTAAGTCTAGCGATTCTGAGAGCTATGTCGGTAACTTTAATTCTCTTACTACTTTAGTAGGTATCTCCTCATATCTGATTCGATTACGTAGGGCAACACCAAGCATAGCACGCTCCATCGCACTTCGCGTGACCTTGAGCCTTCTTATGAGGCCTAAAAGTAAGGGGCCATGTCTCGGATCCATATGTTGTCTCATCACTGGCAACACAATGGTCAAAAACTTTAGTCTTGACTTGAGACACTGCGGTATTTTGATCGTGAAGATATTGCGGAGCTTCCCGAACGCTTCCCAGCCGAGTTGGATTCGACGATTGATCTCTTTCTCGAAGTTGGAGCTACCTTACTGGACTGTTTGTCCCAGGTATACATTATTCGTCAACAACTTCGAGTGTAGTCTCCAACCTTCAGAAGAGTGGGTGTAACACGGACGTTTGACATGATTTTCGTCTTATCCATGTTCATTTTAAGACCCAATTGTTGGGAGACTCTAGTGAGTCCATCGAGCATTGTGCCTAGTTCCTACAAGGTCTCCGCCATAGCAAATCGAAGGTGAGTGATGTACTCGCCATTGATGTTGATACCGAGTCCTCTCCAGTCCAGAAGCTTGAAAACGTCTTCCAGTGCAGCGGTGAACAGTTTCGGAGATATAATGTCTCCCTGTCTCAACCCACGCTACAGCCGGATAGATTGTATATCCTGATGGTGGACCGTCATGGTGGCGTTTTCATACAAACACTTCAACACTTCGATGTGTGTCGATAGTCAATTTGGCACCGTTGGAGATACTGTAACATAGCCCAGGTCTCGATCGAATCAAAAGCTTCGGTCTTCTGTATAATCTGCCGCAGCGCATGTATGTGGTCTATGTTACAGAAGCCTTTTCGGAAATCAGCTTGTTCGGGAGGCTGGAAGTCATCAAACCTGCGTGCGAGACGATTCGTAATGACTACATGGCTTGTAGACATGGCTCAGGTGTGAGATGGGTCTGTAATTCTTCAGCAGAGTCTTATCACCCTTCTTAAAGAAGAGCACCACCACACTTCTGTGCCGTGCTGTAGGCGTTTGTGCCACGAGAATGACGGAAATGAATAGCTTCTGAAGAGCTATAAGTACCGGTTCTCCACCTGCTTTCAGAATCTCAGCCGTAATTCTGTCATCACCCGGTGCCTTGTTGTTCTTAAGCTGTTTGAGAGCCATTCTAATCTCGCACAGGCTGACGTCTGGGATATCTTCGGTATAGTGTCTGGTCAATCCGGCTCTTGGATCTTCAGCCAGATTACTGACAGGTAAGCATGAGTCATGTATAATTGTCCGTAGAACTTCTCAACCTCTTCCAACAGCTCGGGTTCAGACGACACGACTCTGCCATACTCGGTCTTCAGCTTTGTCAGTTTGGCTTTGACCAGCAGACAGATCCCTTGCCAATACCTTTGACCTTTTATTGCGCTCGATAGCCTCTTTAATACGATTGGTATTAAATTGGCGTATATGGCGTATATCGTATAGTCCTTGAGATCTGTCTGTTTAGTCGCCGATATTGATAAGCATCTTCAGAGGATTTCAGAATCAGGCTCCGTTTTTCCTCCATGAGCTTGCTGGTGAGCTCCGAGATCCGATATGTTTTTTTGAACGTCTTGTTTTGAAGGCCTTATTCCCAGCCGTTTGGACAATTTCCACAAACCTGTCGTTATATTCGTCCACATTTTCACATTCTCCTAAGCATTCGAAGCGGTTGTGCAACTCGAGCTGAAAGCTTTTGGGGTTTTGAAGTTATATAGGCGCTGGTCGAAGCTTCATCAGTTGTAATGAAAATAATTTGATGTGGCTTGCGAAGCACGGAAATGGTTACGAGATTAATGCGTCAATAAGAGTCAAACTCATTATGGTTATGTATGACCTTTTCTGAAGTCAGTTAACTTGGGTGATTAATGTGACCACGCAAGTTACATAGTAGACCACCATAATACTACGCAAGTAAGATAGTAAACCACCATAATTCGTATGAGAAATTGTCACGTTTTGCAGATTTTCTCAAATACGTTTTTACTTATAAGGAAAAATATTTTTTGTTTTACGTGACAAATATTTTGTGAGTGCGAGATATATTTAAATAATAATAATTTGTACCTCTTTATATTACGTTACTTATCAGTTATCAGTCATTTGGGCGCTAGATGATTCATTTTATTTACTTACGAACAACAGATACTAAAACCGCGCGTTTTAAGCTACTCTGCCGAGCACCAAATTATATATTTTTTTCACTAAGTATTTATTATGCTATTCTAATGAAATTTATATTTTTATAATCCTAAGAAGTGTGGCTTTCAGAATAATTTTTTTTCATGCTAATATCAAAGACGATTAAAAAGTAATCGACCCATATGTGGAAAAAAGGTAGGCATGTTTTATACGTTTTATCAAATATTTCTTTTTTTATATATGGAAAGTCATTTTTTTTGTTACAGAAATGAATTCCTTATCCTTTAATCATACGAAAATGATATCTCACTTGCCCTAGTACTAATAGTTTTGGAGATATAAGCCCACAAATGGAGCACGGCAGAAACAAACTTTGCCCCCCTCCCCCTGCCGAACGGGGGATGGCTCCCGGTGGCTCCCGGGCTTAATCTACTCAGACCGGCCTAGGGAACAACTATGCCAAATTTGAGCGCCGGATCCAAAATAAAACGGTTCCCATACTAGGCGTTGCACTAAATTCCCCACTATTTATTATTTTACTATTGAAAAGTGTTAAAATGAAACTTTTTTATTTGTAATTAGCACTAGACACACTTACCAATTGCGGAGCACTGCAATATCTTCGTCGTTCCTTCCCTTACTATACTGTTTGACGATGATGGCTGCATACTGAATCGCGGTGGTTGCATTTGCACTGAAACAAGTGTTTTTGAATTAGATCACCGACTACAAACATAACCAACCTTCATGATATATCATCTTATACATAGGTGCCCCACAAAACCTTAAATAACTTTTTCCCTGCGAATCTACACGATGATGAATAATTTTGATCTGCACTCCTATCATAATATTATACTTGTAACGTCTTGCGTGATCCTAAGCAATCAGTTTCATATGTTCGAGTACTTACATAGGTATATCTAAGTCGCTTATTTATAATTCTTTAGCTTTGATTAATATGGGTTTAACTGTTTAACTATATTATATCTAGATGAATTTCTAGAATATCAAACTGTAAAAGTTACAATTGACAGATTTATGCAAAATTAATTCCAAAAATGATTCAACCACGATTCAAAGAATCAAACGGTAAAATATTTGATCAATTAGTAAACACGTCATTCATTTCGGTCCAGCCAGCCGCATTATGAGCGGCGACGACGACGACGGCGCGGCAGCTCGTTGGCGCAATTTATCTTCCGATCGGAATGGCCGCAGTTCCCCAACACAAGTTGTTCCCTTTTCCAAACTCGTTTCGATATTCGTCATTGATAACTTGCCTAAATTTCATAAGGATCCTCAAAATGTAAGTCATAAAGTCAAATGTTAAATAAAATACGCAATCATTTTGGTAATGACACTTCTTTCCCCAGAGATATAAACTAATGGCACTATCACCCCGAAAGTTACTTTATTGGGAGTTATCTAGAAGATTTGGGAGGTTTAACCCATTTTCAGCGAGGAAAACCCTTTGGGTGTTCTAAAAACATTCCCAAAATAAATCTTGCAAAAGCTGAAGTAAATACATAGTATATTTTATAATATACTAGGATTAAAGCTAATAGTTTTAACCTAGCAAATAGTTTCAAAATGCTTTGAATATCTAACTAATGCAACAAACAGAAGTTTTACAATGTTATCGTATCACTTTTCAAGTAGAAATGTTTCGGAAAAGAACCAGAGGGAGTCCACGATGACAACGACGTTCCATTAGCAGCTATTCGTGTAAATAGACTGTCATGGAACTCATGGACTGACGATGCAAATGTCAGAAGCACATTATGTTTATGTGAATCTATTTTTTGTACCTACTTTCTAGCTTCATATGTTTCTTTACCAAAGCAGATGCAGCTGAAGAATAGCGAGAAGCGAAAGAAGTCATGGTGATAAGGAAGCGTTAACTAAATTGTTTATCTTTGATGTGCAATTGATTGACTACAGAAAAGCTGACCCCATTCTCTGCTGGTACCGCACGCTTGTAAACCAAATTTACACGTTATTAGATAAAAAAAGTTTGTTTACCTACTGCTACAGTTTCGTGGTATTTTGGAGAGTTTTATACAGGTACTGTTTAAATTTAGTTAGGTAACAGATTTAGGATCGGATAAAATTTTTACGACTTCGCTGACCCGTGACGTCGGCGGCGCGTGGCGTAGTCTTTGTTATTCAGTACATTTAGAGTATAGTACTAAAAACGTTTAGTTTTTTTAGTTTGGTTCCCATAGTACAGGGAATCAGGGGTCGAAACAAGTTTAGTGTTAAAAAATACTGATTTTACTGAACAAAAATCTTAAAATACTGACTTTTACTGACTAAATTAAAAGAGTTACAATGTAGGTGTTATGTATTACAATAAAAATAGCTAATCTTTTTTGTCTCGAAAAATTATACTTCAATATTATATTGCGTATAATAACATAATAAAGCATTAATTGTTGCCCTCAAACCATCATTGGGCATATACTTACTTACTATTTGTGTTTACGCGATAGTAAAATTGAGTCAGTTTACAGAGCAGTATTCTAAATCATTGTTGGCGTAGGCGGGCCATCACAAATGTTTCAATAATAAATACAGGGTTATTTTTGGACCCCCCACCAAAACGGGTTAGTCCCTGAGGCCCTGATCCCCGAGGCACCCGTCCCTCGAGGGCCCCCATTTATTTTTCTTTTTAAGCTAAACTGACTTTTATTGAAATGAACTGCAAAAAATAAATCCGGACCCTCCGGGACAGGTGCCTCGGGGATCGGGGCTCTCAGGGACTAACCCACCAAAACTTCATAGTAACTTCTTGAAACTGAGCAACTTTCTCTAAATAACCAATGGTCAAATCAATTTTGGGCATCTCCATACTAAATAGGGCCGATCAATTAGTATGAAAGGTCCAAAAATTTTTTTTGGGAATTGACCATTGGTTCCTTGGGGAAAGTTGCTCAGTTTCATGAGTAGAAGCCACTGTGAAGTTTTAGTGGGGGGTCCAAAATAACCCTGTATAAATAGGGGTCCGAACTAAATGAGTGCCAAACCTAAAAAACTGACCATTTTCTCAAAAAACTGACTTTTACTGACAGGTTTACAAAAAACTGACTTTTACTGATTTTACTGACCAGTTTCGATGACCGTGTGTGATTTGTCCCGGCTATTTATTTATTAATTTTATTAATTTTATGTACTGGGTACTGAAAACTGTTTTACAAACTGTACCGTGTTACAAACGTATATCAATGAAAGGGCTTGTTGTAAGGATCTAAAATATATATATGTCGCAGGGATATGATAAAATCAGTGATTTGATCCCAAATCCTGGGATATGTTAAAAAAATAAAACGATTTTATCATATCCCTTAACGAATCTATTAGTGATTTGATCAAATCCCTAAACTAATTTAGTGATATGATAAAATTAATATAATACTATAGTATCTAAAAGGTTTAAAGTTAAAAAGAAGCGGTCGTGGCTCAGTGCGGCTTGCATGGTCGCGTTGATCACGCAGGTTAACTGACTACAGACACGGTCATAACCTGGATGTATTTGACTGTTTAACTTTTTTTATGACAACATTGTTTTTGTGTATCTGTATGTGTATTTTTCGAAATGTTTTTGTTCATTCGGTACCAAATAAATAAAGTTCTAATGTTGATTTTTAAGATTTTAGTGTGTTTTAATGTATGTTGTACCAAATAAACCTTTAAAAAACTACAGGGCCATAAGTCGGGAAGGTTAGGCCATACTCCACACACGGGGACCAAGTCCGGATTGACGGAGGCTATGGGTCTAGTGGCCAACCCGTGTCGAAAGTTTTCAAGTCACCTGTAAGGCCTCCGACAGGGCTTAAGGCGGGAAGTACACTCAATCTGAGCAGGTTGATGCATGATAATTTAATATCGACCGTAACGCCAATCATTTTAAGTTCAGATCAGTGTGGGTACCGTCGCGGCGGTTACGTCAAGGCCGAACGCAAAATTCTCGAGATTTCGATGTTTTTATTACTTTTCTTGGCTTTCAAATAAGTTTAAAAAAATCCGTTCAATACAAATTGAAGGTATTAAATTGGCCGATTTTTGTGTGTTGGTTTCAACATAAACAAATATTGTGTTTCCGAGAGAATTTGCAATTAATGCAAAATACAGGGTTTACAGGATATTTTTTTTCATCAAAAATTCTGTGATTTTAATGATTCTGTTCAATACAATTTGTTTTTTATTGTTTCAAGTATGTTATATATTTTTTCCATGGTGATAGCTTTAACCATTATTTCAAGAATTTAAATTGAATATTGCGATTTGGCTATACTTAGCGCCTTAACGACTGCCATCTAATGACAGCAACCGGCACCAACGGCTGCATTGCGAAGCACGGATACGGTCGAGATAATTGCCACTAACATTCAAACACATCCAGGTTATTTGAAAAACATTATTGTAAACAAGTCACATTTACACAGTTACTGTTCGTTGTTGATTAAGCGCTTTTCGAAGTCCTTGATGTACCTACCGACTTCGGTTTAATTAAATGGTCTATTTTCAATTAGACATAGAATTTAAAATTGTTTAATAGGTACTATTTTCAAAATTACGCCATACGAAACAGTGTTTGATGACCTCTGTTCACGATTAAAGGCTAGTAAAGTAATGGGCTCAAATGTCTTGGATACGTCTTGATTTTCACCAATCGGTATTAATTCTTTTTTGTAGATTTTTTTAGGCTTTCGTAGCCTAACCTTAGCTTTTACACGCTCTACAACACTCATTTTTATAAGTTCCTTTCTCCTCTTTAGTACTCCTTTCCTTTTTATTGTAGAATCATTTTTGATCTGAAGTAGAACCGATTCAAACCCCTTTAAGAGGTATTGCAAATATTAAGGCTGAGCCAATTCCAAACTCAATACTGACTTACGTATGAAGGACATACATTTACTTACATTTTGAAGGATTGTTATTACATATACAGGTGTTAAAAAAAGTGCGTTTGAAATTTTAAGGGGTTACTCAGAATCAAGTATAGAACCCAGGAAAAATATTGAAATCTTCAATTATTTTTTTCAGATTCTCATACTACTTAAATATGAATAGTGAATCAAGAGTTTGTATGAAAAACTAAAAAAAAAAAAATTAAGGAGCGGATTTTTTCAATATTTTTCCTGGGTTCTATACTTGATTCTGAGTAACCCCTTAAAATTTCAAACGCCCTTTTTTAACTGTATATATTTTAAAATGTTTTGGTAAAAAACTACGCTCCATCTACAATCCCCTAAAACCGGCCATTGAGGTTATTCTAACATGGGAAACAGCTACGGTATTATTTTTTATTTTCTAATGTAAACTTTAATAACAGAATATTTTGAACTAACTGAGATATACAAGTCGCATTCCAATTATTGAAAGAAAGTATTTCCATTTAAAAATACACTTAGCTCGAGTTTTCCAAAGATATAGTCGTTTAACTTTGTCTCTCAGGCGGGCGCGGGACCGCAGATGTGTGCTGATAAATGGTTTTACAAGCTTTATTTAAATTAGATTCATAAATAGACGGACATTATCATACATTAGGAAATTGCATGCAAATATGAAAAAGTAATTAAGTATTTAAATAGGAAAACGCAGAATGTTGGGAATGTTGTATCCAGACAAGACATCAATATCGTAGTAAGTAAGAAGCGTTTCCGTTACGTGACTCACTCCTGTGGCACGTACGGCCGATGCGACCAGACCACTAACATACTGAACAGCAAGCTTCAAAAGGTAATTTTAGAAGCCTTCTACCTAAACGAACGAAGCTTTGAATGATGAGAACAGTTTTCTAACTTTAAATTGAGCATCAGAGCGGAAAGCTACGCGGTTACATGAAATTCTTACGTAGACATATAAAAATATTTTTAGTTTTTATTTCTTGACCGGTGGAGTGAACACGACGTCCGTGTAGGCTTTGGATGTAAACAGCCTGTGTTGGAACGAACTAAAAATTCAATTTTCCAGTCAAATAACACTCTATTGTACTTACTTAGGGGTCGGTATTAAAATTTTAGTTCTCTTCTGAACCATCTACAGAAATAAAAATTTCAAGTTCAGCTGTGCGTTGTCAGTCATTCAGTATATTACGGTATTTTTTTATTGGTAAACACTTGGTAAACATAATAAAAAGTAAAGTATATCTGTAATCATGTGTGTGTAACATATGTATGTATGTGTGCAACAAACTTATAAATAAATAATAATAAACTTCTCTAAGAAGTAATCAATCAGGAAACATTTTCATTGGTAATCACGCGCCGGTACATTTAAAAATTTATTTGTGTGAGTTACTGTCTAATGAGGGTGTAATGCTAAAGTTAAAATTATTTTGGAGTCAAGACTCCAAAATAATCATCAAGATGACAGTTCATTACATTTAAAAAATAGGACATTCCTTCCCCTTGCCGTAGACTGCTTCCGCCCGGGACCCGGGTTGAGCGGCGAGCGAGTGTCTCGGTTCACTGCTGGTGTAACCCGAGCTCGCCGTAATAATATGGCGCGAGTGTTGCGCCGCGAGCGCAATGCTTGCTGCCTTGCTACCGACAAGGACGGACGGCAAAACCCTTCCTTTAGCAGGCTTTGTGTGCCCTAGCCACAGAAGCCTTTCAATGTCGTCATTGCTGTACAGAACAAACATTGTGTTATTATATTCTGATTTTAACCGCTTATTTTTATTGTTATTGCCTATCTTGATTTGTCCACAAAACTATTTTCTCTACAAATTGTTAGGTTGTTCTATATGATCCATACAAACAAGACAAAGGGAGAGCTGCGGTCCAGTGCAAACAAACCCGGCTGAGCCTGTTATTAATTGATAAACTTAGCATTTGTGTAGACAGACAACATTCCGACGTAAGCAAATACCATTACTGTTACCCTATACACGTGTCCTATAGATTCATATTCATACCCTAGGTCTCTACATCTAGGACACAGTTAAGTATTAACGATTAAGCTATTCCATGATTCAAGCTCATTGTTAATGCCATTATAATAAGAGGTGACGTGAACCGTTTGATATGCAACAATCTTACTCGCGCCTCTCACCGAACGAACCGAGGGAGGCGGTCGCATCGCACTCGGACACACGACATGACCGCACACCACAACCGGTCTGCACACACTTTTATCGAGCTCTTGAAAGACGCACTCGTGGCCAATAAATTTTAATAGTCTGTCTAATAGAATTTAACTCTAAAACAGTACATTACATTATAACTCTAAAACAAAACAATTTGGGAAATTTAAAAGTAGAGTAGAATACATATTGTGCTACATGGGATAGATAGAAGCACACATCTCGAAATGTGGGATTTCCAGGTTAACACTTCTGACATGGTTATTTCAAAGCATGACGAAAGTTCTTCACAGTTCGATTGGCGCTTAAAGGCCGTAGAGAGCGAAGGCAAGATGGTTTACCCGTATAGGCTACTTTTCTCCACTGACAAACTGCAAAAGGTAGATGCTACTCATGAAACTGAACCAAGGATTCTATAAAACTGAAACTATAAAAAATGATTTGCCTTACCAATTGACAACAACTAAACAGACGATTTGCGTTTGGTAAAGAGATTTTTTGTTTCGGTTCTATAAAGGGAAAATTGTTCCGTTATCAGGGAATAAAAGGTGACCAACTTTTTAACCGCCTTCGTGGGCTATTGGCTAGTCCGCTCGCTTCGCATCATGAGGCCGCGGGTTGAATTCCCGGCAGGGTCCAGGTTTGAAGGAATCAGTTTCGTTTTATAAATTCTGTTTCCGGAATGCAGATAGAGAAATGAATTAAGTATTAAGTAATAACTTGGTCGTATCAGTCAGGTATACGAGACACAAAGTCACAAACTTAAAACTATTATATATCTAACTTAGTAAAAAAGATGTATGCGTTAAACCAGGCTTCGAGAGCTTGCTACACAGGGAACCGTTATTTGGTATATTTATTGTTGACTTGACCAGTCCCCAGTAGACTTGCTCCGAAGGGTTCGGCATTTACCAGTCCTACCCCTTTGCACTGTAATAAATATATTCTGTACACCTATATATTATTATTTGGTTTTTAATTAATTTTTAATGTTTCTTTCTCTGCTTTAATTTTTTGTAAATATTATAATGATTAATATAACTATTTGAGACATTTACACGCTTGTTTAAAGCAGAATACTGTACTGGACGCTAATTTTAAGACTTTATTATGTATTGACATGTATTCTGGCAAATAAATTATTTTTATTCTATTCTATATTACAGGTATTAAAACTAAAATCTAACCGGTTCAATAATATGTTTTGACAAATATTATTTTGACACTGTCTGTATTCTATCATGCTATGGTGTGTTTTCAAGGATATCAAGTCCCTTATCAACTTATCAATGTTATCTTGATAAGAGCCTGACTTCACGCTATCTTGACCTAATTAAAAGCAAGAGTTTAAATATAACTTATAAAATGTGACTGTATTTCAACGTTTTTTGCTCTGCCGATATTACAAAATTTTCAAAACATACATTTGAGTGATTTTTGACCCACATAAAAAACGCTTACAGATGACTCGATGATAGAAAAATGTTGCATTATTACAAGGAAATCGGAGTGCCTGCGGTGCGGTACGAGTACATGACAATTTTATATGTTCTGTTTTACAGCGACGCACAACATCGATTTTTGGTCCGAAATTTTTCTAACAAAGAATTGAAGCGTCGTCGTCGGTGAGTTATTGTTTCATTTGTATAAAATATAACAAACAGGTCAGTGAGCAGAAAGCTTGAACTAATATTTACTTAAATAATAACTGTACAGCAACGCTGTGCACACTTTCTCGCGAATCCCTTATATTATCATCTGGTATACACAAGATTGTCATCGCTCAACATAAATCAGCAATAAACATTCATAATTAGTAGCCAGTGATAGAATTCACAAATTAACAATGTTGTTTTGTATGGGAGGTACCTTATCCTGCTATGGCCCGGAATAATTCATAACCTAGTATAGTAGACCTTATAAAGTTAGTAAAATATACAAAGTTTCATTAAAATCGTTATAACTTCTTTTGAGAAAAAATAACGAAAAGCTTATTTTTGTATGAAAGGTATCAGAACCAGATTTTTCCAGAGTAACCAACTATCTAGTGTACTAGGTTGTATAAAAATATGGTATTGTACAAAGTTTCATCAAAATCGTTAGAGCCTTTTTTGAGCAAAAAAATTAAGTGTTTTTTTACTATGGTGGCAACCCTAAAAATGACGATATTGAAAAAATAAAAAAAACAGCTGGAGATATTAACAAAATATTGCCCTAACCCAAATTTCATCCAAATCCGTCCAGTGGTCTTGGCGCTAGAGCCCGGTAGACTTGACAAATTAACAAATAATGTGGGTTTGTATGGGAGGTACCTTTTAAATTAATTTAAATGTGGGTTTGTATGGGAGGATATTGCCTGTAATAATGAATTACCTATTGTATAAGGCAGTATAAAGTTGTAGAAACATACAAAGTTTCATTATAATAGCAACAGTCATTTTTGAGAAAAAATAACAAAGAACTTCGATTTGTATGGTTTGTTTGTATATATCAGAGCCAGATTTTTCCCAGAGTAACCATTTTATGTACTAGGTTGTATAGAAATATGGTATTGTACAAAGTTTCATCAAAATCGTTAGAGCCATTTTTGAACAAAAAAATTAAATTTTTCTTTGGTGGCAACCCTAAAAAATTACGATATTAAAAAATAAAAAAAGCAGCTGGAGATATGAACAAAATATTGCCTTAACCCAAATTTCATCCAAACCGTCCAGTAGTCTTGGCGCTGGAGCCCGGGACGGACACACACGCACACACACACACAGTTTTTTTTGTTTTTGAGCTCTATAAGTGCAAAAGAATCGATCCCCAGTAAAATCTCAAGTTCGATTTTTTTTGCCATGACAATACTTCCTTACTCCTTCGTCGCTCGAAAGTAAAAATACAATAAATCAGCGAAAGGGAATGCTTCTACTTAATTTCCCTCCAATGCAAAAATCAATTGGCCTGCTAGTACTCATGGGAGCGCAGTAAAAGCTATCGATCCTGGAAATAATAAGAACCAGGTACTTCAGACAGGTCACACGACTAGCATTGGGCCAACGACCGCGGTTGACATGAAAATAATACTATGTAAGTACTCTAGTCTAACTAAAAAGACTTATTTGCGTTAAAACAGATTTTTTCAAGGACGTTATTTTTTATGAAAGGCTTATTGTACCTAAGATCCAAATATCTAGTAGAGAAAACTATCTCTGAAAGTTCTGGAAAGTTAAAAGTGTCAAAATGTATAATAATGAAATAAATTAATACAATAGAACAAGAAAACTTATAGGAAGTATTTAAAACTTCCGTTTGAATGTCAAATACACACGCATTGTTTAAAAAGCGGCCAAGTGCGAGTCGGACTCGCGCATGAAGGGTTTCGAAGCAGCAAGTAACATAATATAAAAGTTCTTGTAGTTCGTTGTAGGTAATTTGCGGTTTACGATTTATGACGTATTAAAAAAAAACTACTTACTAGATCTCGTTCAAACCAATTTTCGGTGGAAGTTTGCATGGTAATGTACATCATATGTTTTTTTTAGTTTTATCATTCTCTTATTTTAGAAGTTACAGGGGGGGGGGACACACACATTTTACCACTTTAGAAATGTCTCTCGCGCAAACTATTCAGTTTAGAAAAAAGATAGAAAGAAAAATGATATTAGAAACCTCAATATCATTTTTGAAGACCTATCCACAGATACCCCACACGTATGGGTTTGATGAAAAACAAATTTGAGTTTCAGTTCTAAGTATGGAGAACCCCCAATTTTTTTATTTTTTTTTTCTATTTTTGTGTGAAAATCTTAATGCGGTTCACAGAATACATCTACTTACCAAGTTTCAACAGTATAGTTCTTATAGTTTCGGAAAAAAGTGGCTGTGACATACGGACGGACAGACAGGCAGACAGACAGACAGACAAACATGACGAATCCATAAGGGTTCCGTTTTTTGCCATTTGGCTACGGAACCCTAAAAATTATATCTAATTTGCCTTTTAAATATCATAATTAGTGAAAGAGGATTTTAAACACCATTGTATAATAATGAGAGAAATATTTAGCTATATCTGTGTAACGAAATAAAAGAACCAATATATTAGACAATGTAGAAAGGCAGTACATAGCTTCATATGGGAAGTCGTATGTGTTCAGTTTAGAGCAGTTTTTTTTTGAATTAAAGTCATTATCAGTTTGATGTGATAAATAATGTTCAACGAAACACCAAAATGCTCTCGGTTTTGACGTCCTTTGTTCAACGGATGGAGACACATTTCAGTCGGCGAGTCGGCCGCTGCCGCTGCTGAGCTGCAGGGCCATGGGTAAAAATAGAAGTTAATCGATCCCTTTATTCGTGTCAGTAGCTAGGAGCAGGTCAACAGGAAGTTTGACATTTTAGAAGTCCGCAAAATTAAACTACTTACAGATTAAGAACATTATAGTTAGATATTTTAAAAAAGGTCAAGTGTGAGTTGGACTAAGGCACTGAGGGTTCCATATCAGCACACAATATGAGAAGTGAATTAAAAAAATTAATGGACTAATTAAAAAAATTATAAAAACTTTATAAATAGAAACAGAAATAATTAAAAAAAATAATTTTTAATTATTTCCGTTTTAGAGTAGTCTCAACGTTATTTTTGTGATGGGGAAGTAGCTGTGATTCCGATTCAGTGATAAGCGGTCATAAGAAGAGGATTTTGTAGATAGGTATGTAAGGAATGTGCCTATTTACCTCACTCCGCAGGAAGGAGAACAATAGAAAATCCACAAGTCCAGAAGATTCACGATTTATTTTTAAGACACAGTAGAAGAACAGATTTAAAGCAATAGCACAGCACAGAGTTCGAGGTGAAAGCGGAGAAAGAAATTAGGAGAAAGTACAGATTACAAGAACAAAAACAGTTTATAGGTTATAAAGCGTAAGCGGCTGCACGCATTTGCATCGCGGTTAGATCACGACTGGTTAAGTACGTACGCGAGGTGGCGCTGGCGCTGCGCGCCGCCGAGGTTTATGTTAGACAATAGAGGTAGGAAACGGGTTCAGAAATTGCGCGTTTCCACTACACGATTTAATTAATCCGACAAAACTAAATATAATTAATACGGTATTATTTACGTAAATTTCGTTTTGTTTATATGTATGACAGAAAATGTAAATGTATATATGTATGTATGTGAGTAGGTATGTATATATGTATGTAGGTAGCCTACATCACTCCCCTCCAGAGACCGTCACTACGGTCGATAAAAATTCGTAAATCGGACTCGACGACCAGACCGAGTGACGATTTCTTTCCGAGTTTCATATGAAGATAATCTGTCAGAAACTGGTATATTCGAGGTATTTTCGTTTGCAGGCATTTCGGGGCGAAGTATGTAGGCCGGTTTCAGACGGTCTATCGATACTGTCATAGGTTTGCCTTTTACATTGATTTTAAATACTTTGTCACCCCTCTCCAGAACTTTATGGGGACCAGTATATGCTGGCTGTAGTGCACCTCGTAAAGCATCTTCGCGCAATAAAACATGACTGGTGGTGGCCAAATCTTTAAAAATAAAGATTTTGTCCTGACAGTTTCGCGAAGCTGGCTGTGGTTGGAGATTTTCAGCGAAAGATCTCAACCGCGCGGTGAAATCTGTCACGTCAGTGGTTCCTTCAATGCTACTTTGAAAAAATTCGCCAGGCAATCGTAGTGGCTCACCATAAAGCAGTTCAGCTGGTGAGGCCTGAATACTTTCTTTAAAGGAGCTACGTATGCCGAGGAGAACTAATGGCAAAGATTCTGTCCAGTTCTTTTTAGAATGACATACGATAGCAGCCTTTAATTGTCTGTGGAACCTTTCTACCATACCGTTGCTGGCAGGGTGATAAGCAGTGGTTCTACGGTGGCGAAATCCGACCATCTTCGACAAGAATTTGAAGAGAGCTGATTCGAATTGTGTACCCCTGTCAGTGACTATATCAATGGGGCAACCAAATCTAGAAATCCAACCGGACAATAAAGATTTCGCTACGGTCTCGGCTGTCATATCGGGTATTGGTATTGCCTCAGGCCAACGGGAAAATCTATCGACGGCAGTAAGACAATACCTATATCCGTCCGAAATGGGAAGGGGTCCGATTAGGTCAATATGAATGACTTTGAATCTAGCGGGTGGTAAGTCATATGTACCCAAAGGAGCAGACACGTGTCTATGAACTTTTGCACGTTGGCAAAATAAACATGCCCTCGACCATTCCCTACTATCTTTACGAACACCAGGCCATACATAGCGTTGAGCTATAAGTTTTGCCGTGGCATTTGAACCGGGATGACTTAATGAATGCAGTGTCTCGAAAACTGTGCGTCTCATCGTTTTAGTAATGAATGGCCTGGGAGTTGGTGTGCTGACATCGCAGTACAATTCAGTGCTACTTCCAGGTAATTTCATTTTTTTTAAGCGAAGTGATGAGCCTTCATTCAATAAAGTTTTGAGCTCTGCATCCAAATCTTGTGCTTTGGCAAGAGATTCACAATCGATATTCATTTCCAGTTCTTCAACACGTGACAATGTATCTGCGACAACATTATCTTTGCCAGATATGTGTTTGATGTCTGTTGAGAACTGAGAAATGAAATCGAGATATCTATACTGACGCGGGGAACAATTTGATTTTCGCATTGTAAATGCAAACGAAATTGGTTTATGGTCTGTATAGATAGTAAAATCTCTTGCCTCGAGCATATGTCGAAAATATTTGATCGACTCATAAATTGCCAGAAGTTCCCGATCATACGGCGAGTATTTTTGTTGTGACGAACTTAATTTGCGAGAAAAGTAAGCAAGAGGTTCCCATGCATTGTCCTTACGTTGTTGAAGGACGGCGCCAATTCCAAAGTCGGAGGCGTCAGTAACCACTGCGAGACGGGCTGCATTATCTGGGTATGCTAAAAGTGCTGCCTGGCAAAGACTATCTTTGCAGTTCCGAAAAGCTTTAAGTGAATCGCCTGTTAATTTGATGGGATGGTTACCTTTGACGGTTCCTGTCAATAAAGCATTTAGAGGTGCTTGTGTCTGGGCTGCTTGTGGAATAAACCTCCTGTAAAAATTAAGCATGCCCAGAAATCTTCTAAGTTGCTTTACAGTGACAGGTTCCGGGAAGTCTCTGATTGCTTGGACTTTTTCTTCCAATGGTTTAATGCCATTAGCGGATATTTTGTACCCCAAGAAGGTGACTTCTGTGGCACCAAACACACATTTAGAAGTGTTGATCAGTACACCGTACTCGGACATTTTCTGAAACAGTAGTCGCAAGTGTTTTTCGTGAGTGATTTCGTCAGGCGAGGAAACTAGAAAATCGTCCAAATACGGATATACGAAATCCATGCCTCTTGTTATCTCATCTACAAACCGCTGAAAGGTTTGTCCCGCGTTTCTGAGCCCGAAGGTCATAAACGGGAACTCATACAGCCCGAATGGTGTGGTGATACTCGTTTTAGGAATGTCCTCTTCACTGACAGGTATCTGGTTGTACGCCTTCACTAAATCGATGGTTGAGAATACTTTACAACCAGCAATATGGTGAGTAAAGTCATGAATGTGTCTGACAGGATACCTGTCAGGAATAGTTCTAGCATTCAACATCCTATAATCACCACAAGGACGCCAGCCTTGGTCTTTTTTAGGCACTAGGTGCAAGGGAGAAGACCAGGGGCTATCCGAAGGCCTCGCGATTCCATTCTGTAACATTGCGTCAAATTCCTGTTTGGCTACCTTAAGTTTGTCCGGAGCCAAACGTCGTGGTGGGCAAGCAACTGGCGGGCCAGGTGTAGTTTTTATGTGGTGTACAGTGTTGTGAGTGATAACTCGTTGTATGCCTGCGGGACGGGTAAGAATGGGAAATTCATTAAGAATGTTGTGATAACGAGAGTAACCAGTCATGACCTTTACAGAGGATATAATAGATGCAGTATTAGCTAGAGAAGCTTGAGCAGAAAGCGTGGTCACATTATCCACTAAGCGTTTGTGACGACAGTCTACCATAAGATTATAATAGGAAAGAAAGTCAACACCAATGATAGCTTTGTTTACATCTGCTATAATAAAGCGCCACGAAAAATCTCTACGTAGGCCTAAGTCTAAGTGAAGATGTATACACCCGTATGTATTAATCACCGTCCCATTAGCTGCACACAACTGATAGTCTGTCTTAGGTCGTCGTTCCTTAAGAGCGGATCGAGGAAAAACACATAAGTCACTGCCGGTATCGATCAAGAACTGTGTTTTGGATTTCCGATCCGTAACGAACAGGCGACCGTTTGATGATGGGCAGTCGTTTGTCGCCATTATCGACCGCCTTGGGAGTTTCCCGATGACGGCATGTAGTCGCATGGCTTCAGGCACTTGTCAGCTTTATTGCCGAACTTTGAGTGGTACCAACAGGTCGGATATTTGCGGTAGCTTGAATCAGATCTGGTACGACTGTGTGAGGCTCCACGTCTGTGTCCACGATTGCTATTTCTGGATTTTGATCTAGATCGTGAATTTTTGGTGGTTAATGCTCGAACGTACTTCGTGAGCTCTGAAATTTGCCTCGCCATTATGTCTATAGTAGATGATGACGTTCCTGCCGAAGTAGAAGCTACTTGTGGTGTCGCAGGAACAAGTTCGTGGACCTTGTCAGCTAGTTCAGCCAGATTCTCCAAATTCGATGTTCCTTGGGACACTATGATCTGTTGCAAGTTGCTTGGTAAGCGACTGGTCCAGATTGTACGAACGAATTCCTCAGGGACGCCTGGTCCAGCTAAATTCTGCAAATGGCGCAGGAACTGCGACGGTTTTCTGTCGCCAAGTTCTTCATGCATCAACAGTTGCTTGACCTTCTTTTCCCGGGATGCTGAAAGTCTCTTGATTAACTCAGTCTTGAGTTTTTCATATTTATTTGTCACTGGAGGTGATGCGATAATGTCTTCGACTTCAGAAGAGTATCGTGAATCAAGTTGTCCGACGATATAATAGAATTTCGTGGAATCAGCCGTGATATTCGATAATATAAATTGTGCTTCCATTTGCGCAAACCATAGTACAGGCTTCTCTGGCCAGAATGGAGAAGGTCGTACCCCAACTCGATAAATGTCGTACGCTGCATTCGGATCGACAATGGAAACAGGCACTGCGCTGTTACCGGCCGGTGGCGTACCAAAAGGCGCGTTGCCGTCGTGTCCATCTCCGTCATTGGGTAGATCTTCTTTAGGCATTATGTGCACTAAGCAGGGTCACCAGTTGTAGATAGGTATGTAAGGAATGTGCCTATTTACCTCACTCCGCAGGAAGGAGAACAATAGAAAATCCACAAGTCCAGAAGATTCACGATTTATTTTTAAGACACAGTAGAAGAACAGATTTAAAGCAATAGCACAGCACAGAGTTCGAGGTGAAAGCGGAGAAAGAAATTAGGAGAAAGTACAGATTACAAGAACAAAAACAGTTTATAGGTTATAAAGCGTAAGCGGCTGCACGCATTTGCATCGCGGTTAGATCACGACTGGTTAAGTACGTACGCGAGGTGGCGCTGGCGCTGCGCGCCGCCGAGGTTTATGTTAGACAATAGAGGTAGGAAACGGGTTCAGAAATTGCGCGTTTCCACTACACGATTTAATTAATCCGACAAAACTAAATATAATTAATACGGTATTATTTACGTAAATTTCGTTTTGTTTATATGTATGACAGAAAATGTAAATGTATATATGTATGTATGTGAGTAGGTATGTATATATGTATGTAGGTAGCCTACAATTTACTCGGGAGACAGCTCCGTTTTGCGAGTTCCAACAACAAACCACCACGTGGAGCATCTTTAAGTGCCCATCACCCTTAGGGCCGCGTCTATCACTTGACATTGGCGTTTCGCCATTTTATTTATTGAAGATTCTCCCATTTTTCACAAGACATTGGCAAAATCACTCCTTCAATGAGATGTGAAATGCCAAATAGAAAAAAAAATCTTGTAAATACATCGTAAATTTTAATTCAAGAGTCATATTTTATGAAGTGAAAAATATAATTCGAATGAAAATCACATAAAAAACCATTTATCATATGAAATACTGATTATCTGTTAAATTAATAGAAATTAAAATTATTTCATAAATATATTTTTTTTTATTGGAGTCATCATCACTCACCAAAACACTGTCACTGATAGCTGGCTCATTAAGTTTCAGCCAACATAGTAAGCATTTTGCAAAATACGATTTATGAGTGTATTTATAAATCATTGATATATATCCAAGAATAAATATCATGATATATCGTGATATGTATCAATGAAATGTATGTATATCATGGAACCCTGTTCCTATACAAGTTCTTGATTCACTGTTCAGATTTAGTATTGGAAACTGAAAAAAAAACATCGTTTTTTAATACTCCCTTTTTTATTAGCCTGTATTTATGATCACCCCGGAAAAGGGGGTTGTCAACTAAAACAAAGCTTTGCAAAACAAAAAAATTGAGTTAACATCCCTACAACCTTGGGTTTCAAACTATAAAGTACGTTGAGTAGAGCTGCGTTTGTCTCCAAAATTAGCGCTAAAAGGATTTTTTTCCAGTGTCTATTACAAATTCTACGAACTACGAATTAGAACGACCGTTTAAACTGTCATCTTTGTCCTTTTCTCAGGACATGATTTAATTATTTACATGAAATATAAGAGTTTAATTACGGTTCAAGAGATATAGCAATTTAAAGGTGATCAGATGTACAGCGTAATCTTCCGTTGATACCTTTTGGGTAAAACCCTAAAAAGGTATAAGTAGATTGTAAGAATAAAATACTGAACATTTACCAGTTTTCTAGAAGACTTATCCACGAATGTTTTAGTCAGGAAAATTAATTAACACCGAAAGCTTGCAAGGTGTTCTTTAAGGGCACATCAGCTAAGGAAGTTAATCGCAAACGTTACGTATATAGCCAAAATTTAATAACTGTTTATAATTTATTGTCGATTACTTTGTAACTACGTAATCGCAGCGTCTGCACGTGAAACGCAGAAACTGAAAACCCCTCACCCGCCACAGGTTCCCAACTTTTTGCCAATTATTCTTTACAGTAAGTATTTAATTAGTGCATCAGGAAATGACGACAAAGTGAAATAAATCGATCAAAACGTTAAAAAATAACTCACGCAAAAAAATAATTAATAATTGTACTGAAATGCTATGAAGTAAATTCCCGATCAATCTGGACACTGGGCACGTTTGTAGGAATCAACCAACAAAGGTATTGATTGGTTGGGTGGACTGAATAATTAAAAAGGGTCGCCAAGCTTCAAGTGAAGGGATATATCTCCTCACAGCATTGACACTTGGGAAATCTAGCATACGCAGCAAAACGAAATAAATTACCTATATTAAAGAATAGCAAGCAAACATAGTATATCTGCAATAAGAAGATTGGTCTTTTCGTTTTACCTATTGGCTAAAAAATAATAAAAGCTCATGGCCAGCATGACACGTATTATTCCGGTTTGTATAATTCTTGATAATTTGTTCTCATGTTATGAGAGAGAGCAAAGAAAAGGTCACGTTTTATCAAAACCCAGAACCAAATAGATCTTCATTGCCATTCAGTAATTTATCAGCATTTCCTGGTTTAACTGACTCGGTGACTCGGTGGCTCAGTGGTTAGCGCTCCTGACTACTGATCCGAGAGTTGTGGGTTCGATCCCCACCCAGGGCAAACATTTCTGTGATGAGCAGATTTATTTGCTCTGTGTCTGGGTGTATTATATCTGTATATGTATGTATTTAAAATGTATATGTGTATGTGTATGTATATCAGTCTCTGGTTCCCATAGTACAGGGAATCCTAGTTTGGGGCCAGATGACCGTGTGTGATTTGTCCCGGATATTATATTATTATTATTATTATATCATCATCAGCCTGCCTTAGTCCACTGTTGGACATAGGCCTCCCCCAAGACACGCCACTTATAACTATCTTCGGCCACGCGCATCCAGCTGTTACCAGCAACCTTGCGCAGATCATCGCTCCACCTAGCCGGGGGGCGTCCCACGCTACGTTTGCCCAAACGCGGTCTCCACTGTAGCACTCTGTTTGTCCACCGGTTGTCAGTTCTTCGACATACATGTCCGGCCCATTGCCACTTCAGTGTGCTAATTCTCTGAGCAATGTCGGTTACTTTGGTTCTCTGGCGAATAACCTCATTTCGGATTCCGTCCATGGCACGCTGTGTGACTTTGAGCTTGTGGACTAACTGCACTGTTAGTGTCCACGTTTCAACGCCATATGTCATCACGGGTAGGACGCACTGGTTGAAGACTTTTGTCTTCAGGCATTGCGGTATTGGCGACGTGAATATGTGACGAAGCTTTCCGAATGCTGCCCAGCCTAGCTGTATTCTTCTACTGGCCTCCCTCTCGAAGTTGTTTCTACCTAACTGCACGATTTGCCCGAGGTAGACATATTCTTGAACAGCTTCGAGAGGTTTACCCTCGACTATAACCGGACTCGGGACGATGTGTTTATTGAACATGACTTTAGTCTTGTCCAAGTTCATCCCAAGACCAACCAGTCGGGAAGCAGCATTAAGGCTATCCAGCATATCCTGTAGGTCTTGCAGCGATTCTGCCATTATGACGATATCATCGGCAAAGCGAAGGTGTGAGATGTGTTCGCCATTGACATTTATGCCACGTCCTTTCCAGTCTATAGTCTTGAAAACGTCTTCCAACGCATTTGTGAACAGTTTTGGGGATATGACATCCCCCTGTCTCACTCCTCGATGTAGTTGGATGGGTTTTGATTGACTATTCTGTATTTGAACGGCCATAGTGGCGGCGTCGTAAAGGCATCTCAGCACTTCGATGTATCGCCAGTCAACTTGGCATCGCTGCAAGGACTCCATTACAGCCCAGGTCTCGATGGAGTCAAAGGCCTTCTCATAGTCCACAAATGCAAGACACAAGGGCTGATTGTACTCCTCTGTCTTCTGTATAATCTGCCTCACTGTGTGTATGTGGTCTAGAGTGCCAAAACCTCCTCGAAACCCAGCTTGCTCTGGTGGTTGGAATTCATCAAGCCTACGTGCGAGTCGGTTTGTGATGAACCTCGAGAACAGCTTATAGACATGGCTTAAAAGCGATATTGGTCTATAGTTCTTTAGAAGAGTTTTATCACCTTTCTTAAAGAACAGGACCACGATGCTTCTATTCCACGCCTTTGGAGTTCTCCCGTTTTGTAAAGCGACACTGAATAGATTCTGAAGCCTACTGATTACAGGCTTACCACCTGCTTTCAGTAGCTCAGAAGTTATTCCATCCTCTCCAGGGGCTTTTCCATTTTTAAGCTGTCTGAGGGCCAACTCGATCTCGTCGTGGCTGATATCGGGAAGCTGGTCAGTGAAGTGGCGAGTCAACGTAGCTCGGGCTTCTGTGTTATGGGGATCTGGTCTGGAAGCTTTTGAAGCATATAACCGACTATAGAAATCTTCGATCTCGGACAAGATCTCGGGCTTAGAGGTAGCGACTCTGCCGTCGGATGTTGTAAGTTTTGTCAGATGACTTCTCCCAAGCTGCTGAACGGAAACTTTAGTTCCTCGATTCTTCTCTATTGCTTCTTCGATATGAAGAGCATTGAAGCGCCGAAGATCTCTTCGTATCAGCTTACGTATCCGCTTTGAGAGAGTTTTGTCATCTGATGAAGTGGCTGCCGTGTTTTCTCGCCTTTTCCTCATAAGCTCCAACGTCTCGTCCGAGAGTTTCGATTTCCTGTCCTTATGCTTGCCTGTACAGAACTTTTCTCCCACAGCCCTTATGGTATTTACCACGTTGTTGAGGTCCTCGTCTAAGCCAACATCAGGGGTAAGAGCATCGAAGCTATTTTTCAGCTCCAGTTGGAATCGCTCGGGACCGAGTAGGACCTGAAACTGAGCAGGACGAAGAGAAGATTTGATCAGACGACTTCTTTTAGCTTGTAATCGATATTCAGAGTGCCTCGGAGAAGTCGGTGATCGCTGCCGGTATTAAACCTGTTGATCACGAAGACATCTCTGAATATGTGCTTCTTGTCAGTCATGATGAAATCTATTTCGTTTTTGGTCACATTATCAGGGCTTTTCCAGGTCCATCTTCTTTGGGGCTTTTTCTTATAGAAGGAGTTCATTAAGAAAAGCCCCTGCATCTCTAGAAAATTGACCAGCATTTGCCCCCTTTGACTTCTCGTTCCAAGTCCATAAGGTTCGATTTGCGATTCTATGCTATCACCCCGTCCCACCTTGGCGTTAAAATATTAACTAAAATTATTATAACTAATAGTTTTTTCTCTTCTATCTACGAACTTATTCAGCTTAATTATAAAAGCGATTTAGGTATATTTTGTGGTAATCTTTAAAGAGTTGATTCGCCCACCCACCAAAACGTTTAATATTAATATCCCTTTAGAAGAGGGCCCCAGTCTGTAGTTGTTTGTGGGGCTTCAGTCTTTTATGACGATGTTTACCGCTGCCGCACTATGGGACCAAACGGTGCGATGCATCTCAAAAGTCTGTAACTTTTTTGTTTCTTTATATTTTTCACTGAAATTTTTTATACGTATTCCTGAATACTTATGCTATTGGATAATTAAAACACCGGTACTTGTTAAACTGTATTTATTTAGAAAAAAAATTAACAATATAAAATTTCGAAAATATTCATACAAAGATTAAATTAAATTGTTTAAAAATATATTTTTGCTTATATAAAGTCAAATTTAAATTAAACAACTACGTGGTTACATAATTGTAAACTTAAAAAAACATACCAGTAATAAATAAAAACATTATTTTACGCGTCACTTGTCAATACTAAAAGCTCTTTAGCTTCGTTAAGTAATTCTTTTGATATCAAAGTACTTGATCTATTTATGCTAGATATGTAGGGATCAGAAGTATATAACAATATATGCAGAACGTCTTCCATTGTTGCTGACCTGGAACACTTCCGAGCGTGATGTAACCTATATTTCTTATAGTCTTTATTACGAGCTTCTTGAGCATCTTCAGATAATTGGCCAATTGGCAAAACTGCAAAATGCTCAATTATTTTTGTCCCATGTATAAGAATTTTGTGGACTGAAGATGGCATATAGTACCAGTTATATTTACTCACATATAACTGTGCAGTCCCCAGCGTATATTCACCAAATTTTACCGCGTTTATTGAAAATCCCGATGACATGGTTTGCAGAATTATATATAACCTCTTGATTAACTCTTTATCGACACCCGTGATTTCTGCAGAACATTCATAATTTTGGAAGAATCTCCTTGCCGTATTTCCGTCATTACTTGTTCCGGAACCTTGACGAGGTTTATCGATGTGTAAACCAAGCAATTCTCGGAAACGAGTTTGGACGTACTTCTTTTTTTCTGCTTTAATTTTTTTGTTCTCTGGAGTCGTTGCACTCCACTTTTCAAAGCCTAGGTTATAAGAAATATGCAGAAGCATTTCCATAGATCTGATCCATGCATGTAAGGTGGAGAGTCCATATTTAAACGCATCTTCATTCTCAACTCTTGCAGTTACTTTTGTTAGATCGTTCATCTGTCTAGGAGTTGCTCCACAAACAGTGCATGAAGCACTCGATGGTGTCTGCGTTAACACTTGAGCAACTTTCCCGTCAATCATGGTCATGAACAGCTCATGTTTTACTTCTATAATATTACCTTCTATTGCTGCAAGCGTTGGAGTTAATTCATTAATTTTGGCTTCGAGTTTACTTACAGTAGCTGTGGTTTTTTCTGGAGTTTCTTTTGCAAATTCCAGAGAAATGGGTCTGCAATATCTAACTGAAGAGCAGGCCGGATTTTGCCATATAACTGTTTTGCTTTCTTCGTCCGCTAGTTTCAATGGTACAAGTGAAACTATAAACAAATTAGCGTCCGATATTTGTTCATTTTCCTCAGGTAGAACTTGTTTATATTCGCTTTGTCCCGAGGATCCATCGCAACCCCATTTGCTGTATAGCTTAAGCCGGCTGAAATTTTTTGAGACCGTGTCTATTTTTATAATACGACAGGCTGTATGATCTAAAAGATCTTGAAGGTTCACTTTGGCACTTATATTTGTTACGGTTATACTTGACCCAAGTGGATAGCACTCCTTCTTTGCTTCAGCCAAAGTTTTGTATGTAGGAAATACAGAAAATACGTTTTTCTCAATAAGTCTCAGCCTTAGGTAGGAATATTGAGCTTTGGATAGATCTGTTTCAATATATATACTCAATGCTTCTTCTTTGGTAAAGGAAGATACACCATCTGGACCTCGTAAGATGTTTCGTAGAATGAGTTTTTTTTCCTCCTTTTCTGTATTTCTCACAATACTCACAATTGAAGCTTCATCATTTTCGCCCATGGATCGTAAACCTTGTACATAAGCGTTGTGCACATGCCCCATTCCATACTCCTGGACTAACTCCATGTTTTTCCTTTTTTTTGTAGTTTCCGAGCACTCTTCATATGGTTTCTTTGGTCTACCAAAATCTCCAGATGAATTCAAGTCGGAATTTTCTGATGTTGAGGTACTACACGAGTTCAATTGTACTTTAAACTCGCCATTTAACCAATCTGCGTTTTGGCTCTCGAAACGATCCCGTTTTCTTTGAGCTTTTGCCCATTTTTGGTTACAACTCGATATCAAATTTTTTTGTATACTTTGTAGAACCGTATTCGCATCTATTGTTGATAAATGGAAATTGTCTATCAAATATTTTTCTATATCTGAAGTACTTTTTCCGCTTATTATTTGAGTACATATATCGCGTCGAACACAAACGAATTCACTCATTTTCACAGTTACTGAGGGAAGGTATCCGGACACTTTGACGAAAATGCTGGAAACCCGAGTATTTATAGGAACCCAGTTTCAGTAACTTGTGCAAAACCGATGAGAAAATTGTTTATTATATTTTTCACAGGTGTAACCGATACTGATTATTATTACCACAACAAATAAGAAATATGCAAAATAATTTTTATCATGCGTGTGGTTAAAATGATCACCGCAAAAAATACTTATGTGAAAATGTTTTTCCAAATATGTATTATATATTTATTCTATTTTGTGCTTACTTGTTAAGTAAAAAGTATTTTACTGTAAATAAACTAAAACAAGTATTTGGTTGGGCCATGAATACGCGCAAATACCAAAAATCTACAAATTATTTTTTTCCCTCAGTCAATATTTTTGCTTCTGGCTCGAAATGGCGCAGTAATGACGCAGGTTTTTTTTATTTCCTTGTATTACTGAATAGTTAAGGAATCCCAAAATGTCATTAACTTGACATCGGCAGCTATCGGCAACAAGGAAACCTCAATTTGAAAGTTAAAAAGACGAGAAAATTTCTTATGGCATTTTAAAAAATAAAAATAAAAATATAAAAAATATTTCTCATACAGACTAAATATTCTTGTAAACTAGAGATTCTGACCAATCCAAAAGTGTACAATACTTACATATTCCTTTGAAGAACATAGAAAATATCTTACTTTGAACTTCCATAATGAGTATTCTAGTTAATAAGAAATTATCGAAGTTCAAAGTTTGGATGTAATTTTATAGAACTTAAACTGATTATTATTATTTTTTAACTATTATATCAGAAAGTTACATCATCCCAGAATATAAAACAATCAAAACGGTTTCAGTAACACGACTTTTGTCAAAACCACTTTCGAGATGGAAAATACCGTTTGGTCCCATAGTGTGCCGTCTCATGTCCCCGTCGTCGCTCGCCTTAGAAAACGAGAAGTTCCTTGAAGGATTCTAATTCACAAGCAGAAAAAAACGATGCAAAATGAGTCCATTTAAAGACAAAACCTTCAGTGTTGATTTAATAATACGTATGAACTGCAATTAGGGCGTGGCTACATGTCCACATCTACATACTTACTTAGGAGTGCTAATTAAACAGGCTTCTATTTAATAGCATTATTCGCCTCTAAAAATTTACATTGTCCTCTAAATTACTAAGTCAGTCACCATCAACGGGCATCTAAAAATACTTCGATATAAGCTTCCGTTAATACAACTCAGCATGGTAGTTATTATTTAGCATCAAAATTTGTAACACATAATCAAGTATTCAGCTTCTAAAATATTTATATGTATATGACACCAAAAAAGTAATGAATTTAACTTCAAATTTTATAACTCAGTACGATTAAAAATTAAAATGTAGTGAAGCTTAAATAATACATAACTCGTTCTATATTGATTGATCATCAAAATGTACCTAAAATTATAACCAAATATATTGATTTATCATAAAAATGTATCTACAATTATAACCAAATATATTGATTGATCATCAAATGTACCTAAAATAAGTAAATGATGACCACTAAACAACAATTATGTTGTTAATTAGGAACAACTAAAGGGAGACGAAACATACGATTTTATTCAAAAAAACTTTGTGTAAAAGCATACCATTATACCATATATTATAAAAAACCTGCAAAATTATAAAACTTATATGAAGTGTTGTAGTTGAAGCTTGAACAATATTTTTTGACGAACAAATGTTGAAGCTGTAACACGTAAAATGTTGGTGAATTGTAAAATCCGTGGCTGAGTTAGTAAATTAGGTGGAATATTTAATTCCAAAGATAGCGTCAAGCAAAGAACAACAATTATTTTGACTTGTCCACCTGATTCATACATCACCACCTAATTTACTAACTCAGCCACGGATTTTACAATTCACCAACACAACAATTATGTTGGCGTTATGAAGAACACGATAAGTTTATTAGAAGGTTTCTCATTTTCCCGTTGCGTTGCTTAGTTATGAAATTATAGGTTGAGTTCCTTGGCCAAAAAAAATATTTGCGGCTCAGTAATATTCTTCTAATCTTAATTATCATACCTTACGACCAGTTAGCTTAAACTTCCGCTGAAATCGCAATAAGTTTTGGACTTTATACTATCAACTGTTTGACTGTATGGGAAGTTCATTTTTTGTTATATCAGTAAAAGCCTTAGAACGTGTAGATGTAAGGAGTGCAATAGCACCAACGCCACTTTTGTATGCGTGTTCATGAATGCATTCAGTAAAGCAGGCTCTTGTGTTGCTTACGTCCTTAAAAACACTAGAGCCAACGGAAGAAAAATCAGGAAGCGAGTATCGGATATTTCCATACTTATTTCGTGAAAATGTCTATGTTTAAAATGTGTATATATATATAAGATACATAGGTTCCTAAGGGAAAGTCACTCTTTTTTAGGGTTCCGTAGTCAACAAGGAACCCATAGAGTATCGCCATGTCCGTCTGTCTGTCATTCTGTCCCCGGCTTAGCTCAGAGACTGTGGTACTATAGTCGAAGAGAGCGTTCGTGGCACGCGGGGTTGCAAAACACGCCAGTGACGTCTGTCATTAGGGTTGCGCGTGCCATTGATATGAGTTATCGATAAAATACCACGAAGGTAATACGGGCGGGCACGGTTGCAATTGTATGGTCATTTGTGTTTGCAGTGGGATTCAGCATGGACGCGTTTTTTAAAAATAACATTATAAGCATTGGTGGTGAAGTGAATTAACAAGCTCGTCGTGTGATTAATAATGTGTTAACCTTTTTATGTGAAATTAAAGAAGATCCTCAGAAATTGTGACATCATTTTATTCAAAAGGAGAATATCCTAAAAAAACTTGTTGAGGTTGCCAAACAGAAAATAGATGGATTCAAGTGTAGCACATATTCCATGGCTTTAATTGTTAAGGCTCTAGGATTCAAATTTAAAGCTCCTCCTGACGGAAGAAAACGATTGATGGAGAGACGAGAAATTGTTTGCGCTCGACTGGACTTTTTGAGACTTTTTATAGATTTACTAATAAATAAGTTAATGATTCTAGGTAAAATGATTTTATTTATTAAATGATCATACTTAAATCATTTACGCACTACTTTTAAACAATAAATGCGTTATTTAATTTAACGAATAAAATGTACCGAACTAAAAATCTATAAGAAAATGGAACATCACTATGCCCGTCCATAAGGCCTATAAGTGCAAGGGAGCGCGCAATATACGCTACTCCGTTCGCACATTTTACAACCCCGCGTGCCACGAATGTTCTCTTCGACTATATAGAGCTGTAATTTGGCACGGATATGCATATTAATCACGCCGACAATGGGGTAAAATAAAATCTTGAAAATTTTTTTTCATTGTACCTTTCCTACACGTGAAGTGGGGACGAATTTTTTTCTTGACTATCCCATGGTGTGGGGTATCGCTGGATAGCTCTTTCAAAAATATTGTGGGTTTGCGAAAAAAAAATTCGATTCAGGGATCCGTTTTCGAAATATTAAGCTTTAAAGTGCAAATTTTTGTTAAAGTCATGTCTCCTCACCTCCCCTCTGCCAGCTAAACGGTTGTTTTTAGAGAGGTGAAAAAATGAACGGCAGTAGTATACAAAATTTGCTTAAAATTTTTGGACTCTTCATGTTACTAACATAGTTTTTAAGACTTGTAATACTAACAAATAATATGTAATATGGAATTTATTCTGAAATAAATTTGATTTGATTTGATTTTGATTTGATTGATACTAATTTGGCCGCTCGGCTGATCGATTTGTATGAAGAGTCAAATTTTTTTACGATTTGACTATGGGTTCCTTGAGGAAAGTTTATCAGAATCTGGAATAGAAGGACTGACTAACATAACGGGCACTAATAAAGTAGCACCTTATACAGGGTGAAATTGAAATCTTGGAACAAATTTTAACTGTGGTTTCTGCTCATGGAATTGAACAACTTTCTCTAAGAAACCAATTCAATCGGAGCAAAAAAAATTGGATTCTTCATACATATCAATGACCTTGGTAGCCAACTTTCTGTGGAAAGTCCAACTTGTTAGAAAGTTGTTCAGTTCCATGAGCAGAAACCACAGTTAAAATTTGCTTCGCGATTTTAATTAAAAGTATGTATAACGTAGTTAAAAGGAAAACTATAACAGCTAAGTAGGCTTTACAAGTTAACGAGTAGTAGTCAATTTTGTAAGACGGGAGGTTTTCCCTTTGAAGCAGTGTCTGTAGAAGTACTACGGAACACTACACTGCGCGTGGCCCGACACGCACTTGATCGCTTTTTATACGTTATCAATGGAGTTCTCGCGATATCCCTACACAAAACAAGTTATATGTATCACTTTTATCTAATTTTCTGCAGGTCTTTTGTAGATCTTACAAATTCTTAGGTTTACTCACTGGGGTTTTATTTACTTTTTCTCATTGTTGCCTTTTCATTCAATTTATAATAATAATATTCTTTCTTTCAGATTACTTAATTAAAAATTAATTACTAAGATCTAAGTTTCAATCGCTTATATTCCATAAAGAATTTCTCCACAAATTGACAGAACGTCAAAAACCTCGAACGCCGTTTCCAGTTTAGCTCTGTGCTTTAGCTACGTCCGGTGCCGATGTATCTTGCTTTGCGTTGATGATAACAACTGTTCATAAAAGCACCATGTTCTCCCATGACGGTGTTTGGTTATTTCATTTTCGAGCTTATATATTTTCCCAAATTGATGAACGTTAACTAGGAACATACCTACGTTCAGGTAAAGCGAACTTTAGAAGTCTGCCGTTAATTCATCCTTGAATATTTAGGGCCACTTAAAGTTGACAACGTTGGTTATAGCCCTTGACTAAGTTGCTTGCAGAGTAGTTAACAGAAAGTATATTATGGTTAGTAATAATGTAGTATTTAAGTAAGTATTATTTGGTTGCATTTCTGAGAGAACAGAAAGAGATTTGCGTGAGGTACCTTTTCAACGTAGTTAACCGGCTTCATTTATAATTAATTTGCTTAGCAGACCGTTTTTAAACAGAGATTTAAAGTTGAGATCCGAACTTTTTCAGTATATTGACTTTTTATTTTAGTAAAAGCTTTTTCTAGTGCAAATGTCAAAGTACATAAAGTACCTACGACGTAAGTAAATTAGTAACTAACAGTGCTCTTTAGATATTTAGGTACCATGAGTATTATGTACTTGTTGGAGTAACTGTTTCTCTATGAAAACGTATTTTTATGACAGTGATAAAGCACACCATTTATCATATGAAACCTGCTTGAAACGCTCTACTTTCTGAACTACCGGGAGCTAAATAATACTGGATGCATTTCAGTTTTACTTATGGTTTTGAGAATTAACCAGGGCAGGGATCTAAAAATATATTTGTGATGACAAATTATCTTTAGTGGGTAAATTTCAAATAAAAACATCTTAATTTGCAAGCATATGCTGAACTATTATCTTGTTTATATGTTTGATGCCAATATCAATTTTGCAACCATTAAACAAAGCATAGGGATGTTTTAACCAAAATTTGTCAATTCACACATTTTAAAATTCTGCAGTCTTAAGTACCTTTTAGCTTAAATGGCTCTAAAAATTAAAATACTTAAGTTATTACTTATATTTAAAAACAAAAACGCCCAAGTGCGAGTTAGACTCCAACACCGAGGGTACAAACTTGGGATTGAGGGACCTAATGCAACTCCAAATGCAAACTTATTTGTTTGTGATGTAATTACAAATTTATGGTTTTTGGATTTTTTCCTTCACTTGTGCAATAAGACATTGATTCTTGCCAAATTACCCTATAAGTTATGATTCTCTTGCGAGTATCAAAATATGCGGCCAAAACGATCGTATTTTTTGATTGCGTTGACATAAAAGTTTGATTTTTACAGCTCCAAGGGATTGCAGACGTCAGTATTTGATATTAATTTCATCTTGATACCTACACGCATTCCTGAGAAAAAGGGTCTTGACAGACAGACAGACAAACAACGAAGTGACTCTACAAGGGTTCCTTTTTTCCTTTTAGGTACAGAAGCCTAAAAACATTAATTTTCAAGCACTGTTAAGTTTATATGTAAGTATATTCAATTTATCTATAGATCAGATTCAACTCTGTTACGGATAAAGAGGTTTACTTTATAGGAAGTTAATACTTGATTACGATTTTTAAACAGAGTAAATATCTGTTGGGATCTTAACTATTTCATTTTTTCGTATGTATTGTTTATAATTACTACCTAACTTCACAGACTTTCAAAGAAAGGCAAACGAAAATGAGCGTTTTTTTTCTGTGAACAAATTAAAGTTAAGTAATTGTTTTCTCCGTTTTTTTACAATAAATAGTAATGTTTTTTGTCATTTGCACAGTAAGATTTTTGAATGAGTTATAACACATGCTCATGTACAAGCGGTGGTGGCTTAGTGCGGCTTGCGTCAATCACGCAGATTAACTGACTATATACAGACATGGTCATAATAACCTGAATTGACTGCTAGTGGCATTTGTCTCAATTTTACGTGCTTCGCAAGGCACGTTAAGCCGTTGGTGCTAGCTGCTATCATTAGATGGCAGTTGTTAAGCCATGTGACGTGTTTAGTGTTTTAACCAGCCTTTTAAAAATGCGAACTATCATTGACTAAACGTATTCTTGCTGCAAATTAAATACAGTGGAATCTCGATAACTCGAATCTGAAGGGAAATGCAAATAATTTCGAGTTAACGAGTTTGTGGCTTAACAAGAATTTCGAGATATAAAGGGATTACTTAATTGTTAAAAATTCGACTCAGAAAGGCGCAAATTATAAGTATACTTCAGTAAAAATCCGACTTAAGTTTCAAGGTAACTACATTTATTAAAACACATTGTTAGTGAAACAGTCTGTACGAGCAACTACATAAAGTCTATATTTTCTATCAATTATTTTTTTGTAAGTTCAAACAATGAACCGAATAGGTACATGATCCTCGATATTATTACATCTTTCAAGGTAGGTTCATAGTATATTAATTGATGCCCTGGCTTGTTATGTCAATGATTCAAAATCTACTGGATCAATATCATCAACGACATTTTTATTAAAAGTATCATCATCTAAATTTTCAAACTTCTTTTTAACCAATGAACCCAAACATAAATAAACATAAGGTACACAGATATGTATCTTACTTAGAAGTTTTGCATGTGTAAAAAAACAAAATAGAACAGAAGTAGTTGTTCTTTCACAATAAAGAGTTTACAAACAAACAAACAAGTACCAAACATTCCGTTTGGATTTTGGATGAGTTCGGGGTATTCCAAGTAATATGACATAATTAATATGTATTTTACTAATTTCGACTACGGAGGCTACTTTTTGAAATTCGAGTTATAAAAGTATAACTATGTACCTACTATCAGTACTTCGCAGGGAAATAAGATTTTGTTTGAGTTACAAAGTCTAAATAATTCGAGATACCGTGTATTTGAGGGTTCAGCGGAAGGGAATGGCATTTCTTTCGTCTTACTGAGAATTATGACTTAACAAGGTTCCAGTTATTGAGATTACACTGAATCAGCTTAAAAATTGTTGCCGAGCTACCAATAGATGGAATCATTCATTCAATTCTTGAAAAATACTGACATTCCTTGTTCTTCCCGCATGGTCTTCAATTTGTCCCCTTAATTGTGTATTCACTAGCAAATAAATTTGATGAGGTTTCAGGAGCTTTTACAATTCATTTCGAATTGTTGACTTAAATTTGTTAAAAGTTACAAATATAGTTATGAGTTAAATTAGCAATTTTGCTTTCCAAGGTTTTCACTCTCAGGCGACGATATAATTCAGAAGACTTATTATGAAAGAATTAGGACAAAAGTATCACAAATAACATTAAAAATGCATCAAGGTAGAGCCTGTATTAATTCAGGACAAAAATGATTTTAGTGTTAACGGTATCATCAGAGGTCAGAAAGGGATTTGCAATTTTGCTGCCTTTGAAGGCGAAAGTTTTATTTGAACCTACCCTGATTGATACCTTTGCAACTGGTTTTCTTCAAAGGATACACTCTGACCGACATTAGTCTAGTGAAGTTTTTTCAATTGTTAAATAGATGGAAATGAAAAAAAACTTAAATCACATAAGATCGCCCAGATTGTCGATTTGTTTCTTTTTATTGTGTTATTATATGTTTGCATGTTTCTTGTATGACAATAAAGAGTATTTGATTTGATTTGATTTAAATCATAACAAAATTTTTTGGCTATCCACATTTACATTAACATTTCGTCGCAAGTAATCAATCACAGGTAATCTCTAGATATCATCATGAGACAATGTTATTCATAATATTACTTATAGGTTTGCGTTCCAATACCAAAGATTTCACTCGGGGTAATGCAAATTTTACCCTAAATCGTTCCAAAACCGAGCCGAGTGAAACCGAGGGTAACCGAATGAAAGCCTGACAGTTCTCCGTCGGGATTTTGGAATGGTTTCGTGAATGTGATTTTCACTCTGACAAGTGCGATTTTTAACGCTGTTACCGTTAAAATTCGCCTGACAGTTTATTCGGCGGGAAGTTCGTAGTCAATGTCAAACAGATTAAGACAAACAAACATTTTATCTTCGGAATTGTTTTGAAATACTATTGCTTGTATCTGCTAAGGTATTAAAGCCACAATTAAGACATTACACTACCGAAAAAAGCTAGAAACCTTTCTGAATTATTTTCGATGACGTTAGTTATCCTTTCACCCTGGAATCACTTGCAAGCGTTCTAAAATCATATTTTTTTTCTCTTTCTCAAAATAGCTACGTCTCTTTCATTTCTCCGAGTTAAATTCTACCTCACCCTACCTTGATTTTGGAACGACTTCTAGGTATATCATTATTCTTTGACACAAGCTTTCATTACACCTCTGATTACACTTAAAAATAGTATTGTCTAACTAAAGTAGCTAGAGCTACTTACCACTTGTGTCTGCACATGTTGTAAAGTTGAAAGTTGTGAGAAACATAATCATCACAAAAAGCGCACAGCATTTTTTCATATTCATCTTGGAAAACCGTTCTAATTCTTCCATGCCATTTTAAAATCTGTGGTTCATCACAGTTTACATTTTGATTTTGTAAGTCACCGATTTCCGGAAAAGAAACATATTGGTCTGTTCATTTTAGCGCAGTTGCTAGGTTTCTCGGCCGCCACAACAATCACAATAGCCCCATAACACCTGTGGGAATTGCTTGATCAAGGTAGCTGCTTCGTTCACTCAACTTTGTGTCCCATTCAGGAAAAACCCACAAAATACAAAGAAATACAGTCTAATTATGCTAAGTAACAAGTTACAATAAACGTTTGATTCGATTTTTTAACTTTTTATCAACTTCGAAAGTTTTATGGAACTTCAGTAAGCAGTTGAAGGACGCGTTTCGTCAACACAACGTGACACAACAACAACCAACGCAAACGAACGATTTCTAGCATCCGCTCGCTCGCTCAAACTTCACTTTGCTTTTTAATTTCAGGGATACCAGTAAAAATACTTTAGAAGTTTCTACGTAGGCTGCTCCATAAGTCTTGCAAAACAAAAGTATTTATTAACATTTTTCAAAATACATTCCATCAGAATTTATAAAAATTCGGGGGCAATTTCATTATTTCCCAAGAAAGAATAGTATGATACCGTGATCGTAAAAAGCGTTGGGATTCTTAATTGTAATGATCTGATTGTAGTGAACGTTGGTCTTATTGATAATTTTATGTATGCTATTAAAAAACGTTAATTCAACGTTCTGTTAATTCAAAACGACATGTCCATATTATGCTAGCTCCCCAACTTTAGGTAAGGTATGTTGGGGTAAATTCTTTTTAATTCTAGTAATTCATACTCGCGAAAAAGAAAGTATTAGCCATATAAAATACTGGGTTACTGTAAAGGCAACGGGGCACTGAGGAATAATGACTTAGAAAAATTTCGTGAAAAAAGACTTAGAACAATTTCAAAAGGGGTCAAGGGGGATCAAGGGAGGGATTACGGGGATCAAGGAAGGGATCAAGGGGGATCAAGCGAGGGATTAAGGTTGGGATCCCTGGGGATCGAGGGAGGGATTCCGGGGGGTCGAGAGATGGATCAAGGGGGGATCAACAAGCGACGTTGGATCTGGCACTTTGCCGGCCGTTGCCGCGGCACACTCGATGCGCTCGCTCGGCTCACGCGTTGTCTGTTACATCAACCTAACCAACCCAACCTAGTCTAAATATTGAATAACGTGTTGATCCCCCTTGATCCCCCGGATCCCTCCCTTGATCAGTCTTGATACCCTTTATGCCCCCTTATTGCCCCCGTGGCGCCCCCGTTGCGGCCCCCGTAGCGCCCCTTTGGCGCCTCCTTTGCGTCCCCGTAGCGCCCCCTTATCGCCCCTTGGCACCCCCTTAACGCCCCTTGGCACCTCTTTGGCGCCCCTCTTAACGCCCACGTCACTTATCATAGCAAAACCGAATCCATCCGACCTTTCCCTTAAATCTGAATAATTCATCTTTTAGCGAGACAAAGTTTGAGAATCACAAAATGTAAAAAAACAACATCTAGGGTAAGATCGGATGCCTATCAATTAAAAAAAAAAAGTTTGAAACATTAATGTGCAAAGTTATATAAGACTCAATTTTTCATATATTTTAGAAGGTTAAAGATCGGAAATACTACTTTAATAAACTTTATTCTCAAAACAATAGAAGCTAGTTTAAAGGTACGTCCAAACTTACCCCCGAAGGACAATTATTTTGCCAATGCCATAAAAAAGTAAGTCAGGTTTTTACACGCTAATTAACAGAATCTGTTGAGTTTAGAAGAAAAAACTAAATGTAAAGCTAAATTACATTTAATAAAGTATCACTTACACCATACTTTATAAATTTATTTTAAATAGATGTCAAGAAAAAGTTATTACAAAACCTTTTCAATGGGTCTAAAATCCGTCCGCACTTACCCCAACACACCTTATGCCCCCGAATTTTAGTTATATACATTATATACGCTATATTGTGTCTAAATAGTAATTTTTCATTGATTAAACTTAAGAAGCGGTCGTGGCTAAGTGCGTGTATGATAGCGTCGATCACGCAGGTAAATTGACTACAGATATGGTCCCAACCTGGATGGGTTTGACTGTAATATAATAAGTTTATATTACGTAAAAAAAAAAGATTTAAAAAGAATGTGTAAAGAATTTCTACTTAAAAATATTTTGAGTTTTGAATTCAATATTTCTTGATAAATTCTTGTTTTTATTTTATTTCATAGTCATTATTATACGATGGGTTGATCTTTTCCTACCAATAACTATGAATGCCTCTGTGCATTCCACGGTGTAGGAATAGTTAAATAATTGTTATTATGTTTATGTTGTCATAAACATAACATATTGTAATAGGTGTAAAGTTAATTTCATTATTTTGCAAGATACGAGCTACAAGCTAAGAACTCTTTTCTTAGCTGACCCTTATTTTCGTAGTTTCACAAAAATAATATTTAAGTGTGGCACTGAAGTTAGAATTTAGCCAACGAAAGCTGACCACGATTTTTTAAAGAAACTTTAATATGGCAACATTCTTAGACTGTCAACGTTCACGTATTGACGTTTTGACGTTTTGAAACTTTACGATTATTTTTAGCATTCTTAGTTACATTACAACAGTTCTCGCAGTATATTAATTGATTTTGTGGTTATTTTTTTGACGATGAGGAAACAAAACTCAAATTGGCAGAAACAGTACATACATGCATTGAAGCCTAAATAGATTAACATAAATGAATATTTATTTTAAATTTTTTGCAATTCCAACAATATTATATAGAGTCTGACAAATGAAAGCGTAACCTGAAAAAGCGCGACAAAAAAAAAATCATCATGTGGTGACACCAACCTATAGCAGGAAAAAATATATTTAGTACATGTGTGATAAATCTTTATTAAAATATATTTAAACTAGTTGAAATTACAATTTATAATTAGCTTTTTACAATTTTGTTGACTCCTTGGACATCTTGTTTATATGTAAATATAAACATAAAAACAGTCTACTTCATAAATTGATTTTGATAATCTGCAGTTTATTTCTGCACTGAAAAATCTGAAATTACCATAAAATCTATCATTTACGAATGGCCATCACAAATAATATCATTATATCATTTCTAATGCTCGACAATACAATAAATAATAAACATTCAGCCAACAAGTATCAATAATTGATAGAGTCTGACAAATGAAAGCGTGACTTGGAATTTTCTGAAACGTTTTTACATGGCAAAAGTAAAAAAGTTGTCAGTGGCTGTCATTGTTTTTTGCAAAAAAAAAACAACACAATTTTGTTGACTCCTTGGACATCTTGTTTATATGTAAATATAAACATAAAAACAGTCTACTTCATAAATTGATTTTGATAATCTGCAGTTTATTTCTGCACTGAAAAATCTGAAATTACCATAAAATCTATCATTTACGAATGGCCATCACAAATAATATCATTATATCATTTCTAATGCTCGAAAATACAATAAATAATAAACATTCAGCCAACAAGTATCAATAATTGATAGAGTCTGACAAATGAAAGCGTGACTTGGAATTTTCTGAAACGTTTTTACATGGCAAAAGTAAAAAAGTTGTCAGTGGCTGTCATTGTTTTTTGCAAAAAAAAAAAACGTAAAATATTTGTTTAATAATGTTTAAAAACGACTAAAAGTATGTGAGAAGTATGCTACATACCATGATCAGTAAATTCAGACAAAAACAAGAGGGCTAACAAGTTTTTTTCCAAGAAAAACAACAATGTTTATATTTCTAGACTAGTACTAGTATTGATAGTTGTTGGCTTAATTTTCAACCGACTTTAAAAAAAGGAGGAGGTTCTCAATTCGTCGGAATCTTTTTTTTTTTTTTTTATATGTATGTTCACCGATTACTTGAAGACGCCTGAACCGATTTTGAAAATTCTTTTTTGTTTGAAAGGGTATACTTCACAGGTGGTCCCATATAAATTTTATCGAAATCGATTCAGCGGTTTTTGAGAAAATCAACAAAAACTTAGCAAAATTCGAGTTGTTGCGATTGAAGTCGGTTGTTTTTAACGTATTCAGCGTGGTTATTATCATATTTATTATGTAGGTGGTTTTTTTATCGCTGCAGGTCGAATTTTTAGAGTCACAGTTTGAGTACGATGATAAAATGTTTCATGATCTTAGAATAATATGTTGTGATAAATGTGTATATTATGTAATATTATGGTTCCTATGTTACTGAAAATAAATATGGTCATGTTATGTGAATAAATACAAACATGTATTTTTTTTATATATGGCCATAAATCTGTTAATTATATCTATACTAGCTTCTGCCCGCGACTTTGTCTGCGTGGACTTCAGAAATAAGTCCAGAGAAACGAAATTGCGAGAGGAAGAAAAATATTGTATAGGTACAAAATTTCTAAATGGGGTATCGCGACATTCTATAGAATAGAGTAAAAAAACTGCAGTTCTATTCTATTTTTCTATTTGGCATTCCACATCTCATATTGAGCGTGATTTTGCCAATGTCAAGTGAAAAATGGGAGAATCTTTAATAAAAAAAATAGCGAAACGCCAATGTCAAGTGAAAGACGCGGCTCTAAGGGTGATGGGCACTCAAAGGTGCTCCACGTGGTGGTTTGTTGTTGGAACTCGGAAAACGGAGCTATCTCCCGAGTTAATCCTCTTCTTATGACCGCTTATCACTGAATCGGAATCACAGCTATTTCCCCATCACAAAAATAACGTTGAGACTATTCTAAAAGGGAAATAATTAAAAAAATAACTCAGCACACGTGTGCTCGGTGCAAGTCCCGGCAACCAACTCCAAAGCTGCAGTTATCGTTTACAGTCCAACTACGATTATTTGGCACTTCGACGTATGACAACCTGACATTTGTCAAGCAGGCATCTGTCATATTGACATCTATCAAACTGTCATGTGTCAAACTCACGTCTGTCAAACTGACATCTATCAAAATCGCAACGGTTAAACTGACATCTGTCAAAATGACAATTGTCAAAGTGGCAACTGTCAAACTGACAACTATCAAAATGTCAACTGTCAAAATGACAACTGTCAAAATGGCAACTGTCAAAATGACAACTGTCAAAATGATAACTGTCAAAATAATAACTGTCACAATTACAACTGTCAAAATGACAACTGACAAAAGATAACTGTCTAAGGATAACTGTCTAAAGATAACTGTCAAAATGACAACTGTCAAAATGACAACTGTCAAAATGATAACTGTCAAAATTGCAACTGTCATAATGGCAACTGTCAAAATGACCGCTGTCAAAATGACAACTGTCAAACAGAAATTATCAAAATCAGGTTTGATTTCCGCCTGATACATGGAAACCCTCGAGCTTTCCGGGATGAAAAGTATCCTATGTGTTAATCCAGGTATTAAACTATCTGTGTACCAAATTTTATCCGAATCTGTTGAGCCGTTTTTGCGTGATTGAGTAACAAACATCCAAACATACAAATTTACGAACTTACAAACATCCAAACTTTCACATTCATAATATTAGTAGGATACTATATATGTATGTATTTATATGTACATGTGTATGTATATCGGCTTTTTACCACTTAACACAATCCATATACCAATCGTTTTTAAAGATTTATTACACAAGTATTAAATCTATTTTTCCTGCTATAGGTGGTGACACCACATGAAGATTTTTTGAATTTGCCGCGTTTTCTCAGGTCACGCTTTCATTTGTCAGACTCTAGTCATACTAACATTCAACCTCAGCATTCAACAGTGAAAGCCTCTGACAGCTTCTTTTTGTTGCCATGTAAAAACTTTAAATAAAATTCCAGGTTACGCTTTCATTTGTCAAACTCTACATCCATAACACTTTTTTTAAATCGGTCAATAAATCTTAACTACCTAATCCTAGAATATCTAACAAAAAAAACATTACTATTTATGGATAATAAGTTTCCAGTATCAACTGCATTTATTCAGAGTATAGTCGATGTTAACAGCTAAAGATTTTTTTAATGCCGCCTTCTTGTGGACTGCTTTCTTTGGCTAGATTCTAGGTGTCATACCTCGCTCGCTACTATACTCTTAAGCCCGGTTTTACATTGGGCCAGTGTTTAGCGAAGTAGGTAAGTACAGTGAGCAAGGACAGCGGTGCGAACCGATGGGACAGTGGCGAGTCAACTTGGCGTTCAAGTTGACGGTCAAGTTAATCAAATAGAACGGCTTTCTATTTCTCTATAGTAACACCCCCCATGCGACACCGACACTTGACTCGCCACTTGGCGTAGGTGGTCGTCGTCGAGGGGGTTCAGAAAAATCACGAAATATCACAAGGAGGGAGGGGTGTACTGAGATATCACGTGTATTTATTTTTTCGTTGAACGTGCGATTTCTAGAGTAATTTCCAAACGTCGGACTGTTGTTGTTATGTTGTTTTTAACTCTTTCCAAGGTTCAAAACGTCTACAGGCAGTCAGAAACAACCTGCAACCGTAATGTCTGGAAATTTTTATCACGGTGCTTAATTTTCCAGAATTAAATTACATTACACCTGTATTTAAAGATAATATTGGGTGAGAGGTAAAGGTAATCTAAAATCTCACCACGTATCACCACGGGGGAGGGGGGGGGGGTCTAAAAAGTTGCTAAAAAACATCACGTTATTAATGTAGTGTATTGTAGTGTAAACGGTAAGTACAGTGCATAGTGATCGACTCCAAGATGTGTTGTGTTCGTTCGTAGTGTTCAGTTTTCAACAAAATGGCGGGAAAATGGTCCGATGTCTCACACAACAATGCAGTTTGTGAATGATAATGTATGTCAGTAATGTCTTTTGGTTTCTTTTTTAAGTAGTATTTAATACACGTAGTAGAAATCTCAGATTACTCAGATAACACTGGCTACGTTCCGTTTGCATAAAGATGGCATAAAGCTACAAAGGTTTGGTAGTAGCCTTCTTGCTGTCAATCGTAAATGACAGGCCTTTTAGATATCTGTTGCACAAACGGAACGTTAAATTCTTTTTCGTTCTTTTATGGCTGAACTTGTCATTTGGGCTAGTTGAGGGGAGATTTTAATCCTAGGTAATCTATGTTTTTATGAAATAATTCCATGTTATTTAGCTTGATTTTAGTAGTTCAATGTCTAAGCGTCTCAAATCATATATTATTTTAGCAAGACTAAGTGAATAACGTGCATAACCTATGTGATGTAAACCGTGTTTTGACATTGTTTTATTTTCACCTTAATGAGTTTGGAAGATTCAGTGCATTTTTGTTACAGCCATGGTGCGTATGAACGTATTGAGTGATGCTCTGAAATCAATTCACAATGCCGAGAAGCGCGGCAAAAGGCAAGTGCTCATCCGGCCTTGCTCTAAAGTTATCGTCAAGTTTCTGACGGTGATGATGAAGCACGGTTACATCGGCGAGTTCGAGATTGTGGACGACCACAGAGCCGGAAAAATTGTTGTCAACCTCACAGGACGACTGAACAAATGCGGAGTTATTTCACCTCGATTTGATGTGCCGATAAACGATATTGAAAGATGGACTAACCTGCTCCCATCGCGACAGTTCGGGTAAGATGAGCTGATATTGATTAAGATTGCCAATCATGAGTTAGCTATACAGTTATTTAAGACCAAGAATTCTTGTGGACCTTTAGTTAGTTCACACAGTTATGTATAACCTGAAAATCTAAACACACCTTTGTGTGTCTTAGGACTCTTAAGAATTGGGTCGGGCGTATTCCACTAAACTCATAAATATTGTTGTCAATACTTCTAGACCCTAAATGATTTTAGATTCTTTGTAAAAAAAGGATTCCCTCTGACTGAATATTTACATTTTCAATTCAGTCCCGAACAGTACTGGTAATTGACCTTTACTATCATCACATGATAGTCACTGTTTTTGGGGTTAAAACCTTTTTGGGGTTGGGTTGAATGATTTAAGCAATAATAATAAACAGCACTCAAAAGATCGGTATAGATTTTGTAAGTTCCCTTTTGCTACAATAGTTCTGCTCACGTTGGGTATCACCTCAGAGTGTACCCTCCTGGTGCATTGGGGGGTGGGACCTGGCCTGGGTATTCCATTTCACATATCTCTCTCTCTCTCTCTCTCTCGGATCAGTAGTCAGGAGCGCTAACCACTGAGCCACCGAGTCAGTCAATGTGTAATAACAATACCTGCCATCAGTACCTAGTAATGAATTATTTTTGTAATTTATTGATAAGGATAAACTAATCCTGTTTTTGACTCAAAATCAAAATCAAAATCAAAATCAAAAATCTTTTTTATTTAAGTAGATGCTTTACACATACTTTTAAATCGTCATATTATTCTACCTAGTACAAAGTTCCTACCACTCGGAACTTGTACACTCAACGTTTCGGGAAGTGTTAGCGGAGCGAGAAGAAACGTCGAGCCCCAAAGAAACTCGCCCCAACACATTTTTTGAAATAAAAACTTAATAGCTATTACAATTGATGTTATTACTAAATCTATGAGCTGAAGGATCTATACATGTCCACACATCTTTGTCATTTACATAATCTATGGTTTTATAATATCCTCTTGAACACAGGCATTTCTTTACATAAGTTTTAAACTTATTTTCGGATAAACTTGTAACATTTTCAGGTATTTTATTGTAAAATTTTATACACTGCCCCATGAACGATTTATTTACCTTACTCAGTCTCGAATAAGCAACTTCAATATTATTTCTATTTCTAAGGTTAAAATTATGCCTGTCACTGTTTTTTGGAAATAACTCTAAATTCTACTAGATTGATTCAGTGAAATATTTAATAAAAATTCAGAAAGGGATTGAAACAGTGTTTCGAGATTAAATGTAGTCAACTATAGCACTTAAATAGCACTGAAAAAAAAAATGTATGTGCGCGAAAACAAATGTTTAAACATGGCAGAGGCTTCAGTCAAAAATTTTATAAATTTTTTTTCTTATTTTATATTCTGATACTTGAGATAGTTTCCGTTCAATATTTAATAATCAAGCTCTTGTCCATGTTCTGTCCTCAGCCAATGTTTTGAAGTCCCTTTATCTTAATATTAAAAGATTGAAAATTAATGCTGTTGGAATTCTCATTCCTAATACCAATAAAAAAGTCTGCCCCTAGTCTTATCCTATTATAAATGTGAAAGTTTGGATGTTTGTAAGTTTGTATGTTTGGATGTTTCTTACTCAATCATGCAAAAACGGCTCAACACACTTGGTACACAGATAGTTTAATACCTGGATTAACACATAGGATACTTTTCATCCTGGAAAGCTCGAGGGTTTCCAAGTATCAGGCGGAAATCAAACCTATTCTATTCTATTTTTCTAATTGGCATTCCTCATCTCATTAAAGGAGTGATTTTGCCAATGTCTAGTGAAAAATAGGAGAATCTTCAATAAAAAAAATGGCGGAAACGCCAATGTCAAGTGAGAGGCACGGCTCTAAGGGTGATGGGCACTTAAAGACGCTCCACGTGGTGGTTTGCTGCTAGAACTCGGAAAACCGAGCTTGTCTCCCGAATTAATCCTCCTATTATGACCGCTTATCTCTGAATCTGAATCACAGCTATTTCCCCATCACAAAAATAACGTTGAAACTACTCTAAAACAGAAATAATTTAAAAATTAACTTAGCAGACGTGTGCTCGCTACAAGTCCCGGCAACCAACCAAATCAAACCTGATTTTGATAATGTCTGTTTGACAGTTGTCATTTTGACAGATGTCATTTTGACAGTTGCCATTATGACAGTTGCAATTTTGACAGTTATCATTTTGACAGTTGACATTTTGACAGTTGTCATTTTGACAGTCATCTTTAGACAGTTATCTTTTGACAGTTGTCATTTTGACAGTTGTAATTGTGACAGTTATTATTTTGACAATTATCATTTTGACAGTTGTCATTTTGACAGTTGCCACTTTGACAATTGTCGTTTTGACAGATGTCCGTTTAAATGTTGCGATTTTGACAGATGTCAGTTTGACACATGACAGTTTGATAGATGTCAGTATGACAGATGCCAGCTTGACAAATGTCAGGTTGTCATACGTCGAAGTGCCAAATAATCGTAGTTGGACTGAAATGAAATGAAATAATAGATATTTATTCGAAGTAGGTATCTCTGTACACTTTTCGGACGTCATATTTTTTCTACCTAATACGAAGTTCCTACCGGAACTCGTATACCCAACGTTTCGAGAAGTGTTTGCGGAGAAAGAAGAAACGCCCTAAAGAAACTCCCTAAAACACATTTTTTAAAATAAAATTCTTATATGCTATTACATAATTCAGGTAAACAACAAAGATATAGTTAGTTTAGTTGCCAGGGTTCGTAAATATCCGATATTTATAATAAATATCAAAATATCAGATATTTTTGATATATATCCGATATTTTCGATATCTTTGATATTTTTGATATTTATCAAAATTACATACTAATTTCAATTTCTTACTTTAATACATGATTTTCGAAATAGCTGAATTTAAAATGTAAGTATATGTTTGATAATTTGAAGATTTTTATCAAAATAACATTCAAATTTTATACTCTGATATGTTTTTTCGAAATAACTGAATCTAAAATGTATATTTTATTTTTGCAAATTTGCTAAACTCATTTATTTATTATTGTGATAATCATATCTTTATTCTTTGCATTTGGCACATTCATTCGTAAGAAGCAGCTCTTAGAAGCTAGGAAAATATAAATATCAATATTGATATATATCAAGCATAAATATCAATTGATATATATCATGATATACAATATATATATATATCATGCGAACCCTGTTAGTTGCATACTATTACAAACGAATGTGAAAGGATCAACAAAAACATACAAGTACAATGTGCAAACAGGTAATTATTGTGACCAAACACCAATGACAAGAGCAAGCCAGTTCACACGGACAGCACCCGATCACGAGTATAACTCTGGAGTCAGCCATCGCTCCGCTCAACCATATTTGAGGGAAGGGAACGACCCGGCTTCCGATACGCCACCATCCGCACGAACATTTAAGCGAGCATGCACCGCTCCGGTCAATGGGAAAATATATTAATTAATGAATGAAATATATTAATTACTGTAAACGATTACTGGGTATTTTGGGGTTGGTTGCCGGGACTTGTACCAAGCACACGTCTGCTAAGTTAATTTTTCAATTATTTCCATTTTAGAGTAGTTTCAACATTATTTTTGTGATGGGGAAATAGCTGTGATTCAGATTGAGAGATAAGCGGTCATAAGAAGAGGATTAACTCGGGAGACAGCTCAGTTTTTCGAGTTCCAACAACAAACCACCATGTGGAGCGTCTTTAAGTGCCCATCACCCTTAGAGCCGTGCCTTTCACTTGACATTGGCGTTTCCGCCATTTTTTTTTAATTGAAGATTCTCCCATTTTTCACTAGACATTGGGAAAATCACTCCTTTAATGAGATGTGGAATGCCAAATAGAATAGAAACAATAACTGCAGCTTTGGGGTTGGTTGCCGGGACTTGCACCGAGCACACGTCTGCTGAGTTAATTTTTTAATTATTTCCGTTTTAGAATAGTCTCAACGTTATTTTTGTGATGGGGAAATAGCTGTGATTCCGATTCAGTGATAAGCGGTCATAAGAAGAGGATTAACTCTGGAGATAGCTCCGTTTTCCGAGTTCCAACAACAAACCACCACGTGGAGCACCTTTAAGTGCCCATCACCCTTAGAGCCGCGTCTTTCACTTGACATTGGCGTTTCGCTATTTTTTTTATTGAAGATTCTCCCATTTTTCACTTGACATTGGCAAAATCAAGCTCAATATGAGATGTGGAATGCCAAATAGAAAAATAGAATAGAATAGAACTGCAGTTTTTTTACTCTATTCTATAGAATGTCGCAATACCCCATTTAGAAATTTTGTACCTATACAATATTTTTCTTCCTCTCGCAATTCGTTTCTCTGGACGTATTTCTGAAGTCCACGCAGACGAAGTCGCAGGCAGAAGCTAGTACCTAAATAATGTCTCTTTTCTTTAGCAAAACTCTTGGTTGTCTTCATATTTTTTTTTATCATTATAAAAAATCTATAACGGATTGAACTAACAAAAAAAGCATACTAATATTTACCAAGCTTTTAGACAGAAGAAGGTGTTCTTCTATCTATAAAAAGTAAAACATACACAATACACAGTAAAAACTCCGTTTATTTGTGTCAGAAATTCTAATAAATTTTGAATAGCTGAGGGCAATTTATATTTGTTTTTTTTCTAATTTTCACCACAGCCTTTAGAAGACCATTGGTCAATCATACATTTATTGCACAACTACCGCGAATCGCCAATAGTTCTTGTTGGTTGTTATTTGATATGTTGTGCTAAATTAATTTAAATAACACAAAATGATGCCTCTTTATAGAGAGTGTTGTAAGTGATATTTAGTACATGTCATTTTGTGTGCGATCAGATATTGATTTTTTTCTCTATATTCCTGTGCTCCTATGCATAAATATGTATAATATACATATTTATTTATGTATTCTGTATTATTTTTTATTGATTTGTTTCAGGTACCTTGTCCTCACTACAAGTGGTGGTATCATGGATCATGAAGAGGCCAGGAGAAAACACTTGGGAGGAAAAATTTTAGGCTTCTTCTTCTAAGTTTACCTAATAAACAAAAAAATGTATTCTATGTTTCATTTACACTATCAACTCCTGTTTAGAGGGTTTCCCAAGAAATAATCCTTATTTTTTCTTTTGTGCTGCAGTTTACATATGCGTGAGAAAGCAATTCTTTGAGCGCCAGCCGGTTAATTTTTAGTCATAAGGAATAATTGTACATTAATGCTTCTTTGAAAAAATACATCTCTGTAGAATACAAGTACAGTCTGACTACAATCTTTTGGCGTGTAGATGACATTGACAGGGGGGCGCTTTTGTCGCAATCATCATCAGCCGGACGACGACGTCCGCTGCTGGACAAAGACTTCCTCCATGGATTTCCACGCCGACCGGTCCTGTGCTGATCGCATCCAGCGGCTTCCCGCAACCTTCACCAGGTCGTCGGTCCACCGAATCGGAGGCCTGACTTGCTTTTGTCGCAAATCTGACATGAATTTCAAACAATTAATAGTGTTCGATTTAGGCTTCAGTCAACAAGGAATCCTTTTCGCCATGTCGTCTGTCTGTCTGTCCGCGGCTTAGCTCAGAGGACTATCAGTAGTAGATACAGGTGTCCTGCGTCCTGCTATAGAGCATTCTCCCTTGCAAGCCCATATGGAAATATACAGGGTGATTTTAAATTAGTTCTTGATACGAAAGGCTATGCATGTACTTGTGATAAAAAACAACTTTCACTAAGGAACCCATAGTCAAATCTCAAAAAAAAATTGGACCCTCCATACAAATCGGTCAACGGACCGGCTAAATTAGTATAGTCATTTTTTTTTTGCGATTTGACTATGGGTTCCTTAGGGAAAGTTGTTTGTTATCATGAGCACATACACACCCTTTGGTATCAAGAGCTAATTTAAAGTCACCCTACATTTACGATTTCATGCATAGTTGATAAAAGTATCAAAAAATGTCTAGTACATTTTTTATTTTTATCGCTTTGATTTTATGACAAATTGATATAGGTACAGGATGGAATGTTGTAACCTACCTGGAGGGAAACTACTCTAAATACTGGGGATAGCAAAAATTTACGTCTACTCAAAGGAAACATTCCTTTATTTTTAAAAAGAAGCAAAATTACATTTAAAGATTTCGATGCGAACCGGCTAAAATCCGAAAAAATAACACCTGTACTTTTATGGCATTAAAAGATAGGGTCAATCCTATGGATCAAATCTAACAAACATGGTAAGTTAAACGAGGGGAAAACCATTAAACCACATTAAACCATAAATTTTTTATTTAACATAATTCAATGAACCCTTAACCCTTAGTGTTTTAGTGCTTGAGTAAGTGTCTCATTGAATTTTTGAGTTAAGTTTTCATGGTTTTCCTTTCATTTAACTTACCATGTTTATTAGAGAGATGTGATCCTTATTATTGACCCTATCGATTAATGCCCTAAAAGTACAGGATGTTATTTTTTCTTTGGATTTTAGCCGGTTCGATTCCTGGGTGTGACAAGGGCATTTTCAAAAATCTTTGAATGTAGTTTTGCTTCTTTTAAAAAATAAAGGAATGTTTCCTTTTAGTAAAAGCTATCTCCAGTGTTTAGAGTAGTTTCCCTCCAGGTGAGGTTACAACATTCCACCTGTATAACATACTAGAAAAAGAAGATATAAATAAACCACATACAAATAGTTTAATTTATAGTACCTATGTAAAAGCGGATGCGCCAAGTATTTTAGAAAATACATTTCATTGTTACAGCATTTGTTCTTGCTTATCATATTTAGCTATACTTCATTTTTCCTTACTTGTCTTATTTTTGAAAATATTGTAGTCAAAGAAGTTTTATATCGTCGCTCCGCTCCTCTATAGAACGCTAATACGTCAGTTTCAATATGAAACCGCGTGGACCAATTTGAGGGGAAAATCTGAGGTGCGGGAGGGGGAAGCTTCATAACTGTTCGAATTTTTGAATCTAAGAATGTCATATGTTTGAATTACGACCAATCACCGCAAGATGTCAACTGTCTAAGGATTTAAATCGTCGAATAGCAATAGAGTATTTGAAAATGACAAAACTCAAAATACGACTGAAATATCTAGTGATGGAGGTAATAGAAAGGATCACAAATATCGAAAATTCTTACGATAATTTTTAAAATGAGGATAACAAAATAACTTAAGCATATTGTTCCTTGTTAAATCTTAATACATAAACAATACTAATACAAATTCACATATATAATACAGTAAAAATACATATTAAAACAAAAAATATGTATTTTAAAAATATAAATCAAACCGAATCATAGTTTCCAAAACATACATATCTATAGCCAAGCTGGGCGGAAATGTCAGGAGAAAATTTTCCAGCTGTCGTGTCTGCTCATAGTCTTAATTTTCGTTTAATTTTTATTTGGGTTCCTTTGGAAACTGAAAATAATTAGAAGAAAAAATAAGTCAAATACATTTCATGTCTACTTTGGATAAAACTATGTAAATATGCAGTCGGATATTTTTTGTTGCTAAACTTTTTGCTATATCTATCGAAAAGTCGATGAAGTGTTACATCACTACCATATGTTTTGCAACGAAGTTATTTAAATAAAAATTAGTCAATATATGGCTTACTTCTGGTCTGTGCGGGGTGCACATTTGATTTATTGAGATGCCCGGTGCGGTTTCCGCATCAGACAACGATGTAACTCTGCATTTTTACGATAAATTTACACACATTTTGTCCGATGTTACCTCGACCATTGACAGAAATAGACTGAAAGACGAAAATTGAACAAAAATGACATTTCAATGTAACTTGGCCATCTGCCCACCTTGCGGCGAGCGGCCGATGCCCTGTATTGCTAGTCTATAGAGGGGGGAGCGGGGTGCATGTCTGTGATTGTAGTATATCTACTCACCATTATTGATATTTCATAGAGCGTGTCCACATGTCCACGGCACGGCGCCGCGCCGTCGACGTGCAACGGTGCGGTGCCGCGGCGCGGTGCGTTGCCGCGTCGTAGAAATTAACGTTGCCGTATCGTAAAAATTCACGTCACGGTGCCGCAACGTTACACGGCACGGCAGCCTTGGCAGAGAAGTGGCAGTCTGTAGCAGTTTGAGCGTGTCCACCTGTCCACGGCACGGCGCCGTCGTCGACGTGCAACGGTGCGGTGCCGCGGCGCGGTGCGTTGCCGTGTCGTGCTAATACACGGCACGGCAACGTCGCCGCGCCGCGACATCGCACCGTTAGACGTTGACGGCGCGGCGCCGTGCCGTGGACATGTGGACACGCTCATAGAGTTGGAAAAGCTCTTTAGTAAGTTGACATAACGAACTTCATAATAAGGTTTCCCAACAATATAAAATGTCAATGGTAACGGGTAGGTACGTTATAATACTTTCAAAAATAAGACAAGTAAGAAAAAATGAAGTAGGTATAGGTATTCGATGGTCCCTACGTACAATACCCTAACTGCAAAAGTCAAATTTTACAGGAGAGCAGTTTGAAGTTTTAAAAGTGTGTAACTTTTGTTATAGATATTTTTCATAAAGTGATGAAATTTTCCTTAAATACGTTTAATATTATATTAGTTATAATTGACCACGCTGAATACGTTAAAAACAACCGACTTCAATCGCAACAACTCTAATTTTGTTATGTTTTTGTTGATTTTCTCAAAAACCGCTGAATCGATTTCGATAAAATTTATATGGGACCACCTGTGAAGTATACTCTTTTAAACAAAAAAAAATTCTAAATCGGTTCAGGCGTCTTCGAGTAATCGGTGAACATACAATAAAAAAAAAGATTCCGACGAATTGAGAACCTCCTCCTTTTTTTGAAGTCGGTTAAAAATAAACAATTTATTTTAAAAAAGATATCCTTAGTCTACAATTCGTCATTAACGCACATTTACGTCGGAATCGTGTTATCAACAAATACCTAACTGAAGTGGTAGTTATTGAATTTGACGTCGAGTTTTTAAATTCGATCCAAACCATATCTGTCAGTTAGGAAACTATACGTGTGGGAAACATATATATGCGAGGGTGAAGTTAGGTACCTTTCCGACGTATAATCACTGAACTACCACTACTGTTGTTATACGTCTGAAATTAAATGTAATTCTGTAGTTATGGGAATTTTAGTGTGTAGATTAAGGTTCAGTTTACATGGTTTTAACCAATTTTTTTAAAAATCAAAATCAAAATCAAAATCAAAAATCTTTTTTATTTAAGTAGATGCTTTACACATACTTTTAAATCGTCATATTATTCTACCTAGTACAAAGTTCCTACCACTCGGAACTTGTACACTCAACGTTTCGGGAAGTGTTAGCGGAGCGAGAAGAAACGTCGAGCCCCAAAGACCAAATGAAAGTATAGTGTCCTGGATGTCATGCAAACAGAAACTGAAAATCACTTAACTACCAGTTGTTTATGGGATTGTACGTTGGGACCGTTGATATATGCGGCATCCAATGAAACCACGATCGCTTCCATTTAAAAATTATACTGGGTGAAATTAAAATCGTAATTTTAAGTGTGGTTATCTATGGAACCAATTCAATCACAGTAAAAAAATAACTTTTCATACAAATCGAAGATTTGTGTAAAACGTTGCAAATTTTTGCTCCGATTAGTTCATCACGGTTAAAATTACGTTTAGTTAGGGAGCTGTCTGTATGGGTTTTGGGTTGGTTTTGGGCGGTAGCAGCTCCTGCGGTGCTGCTAGAATAGTGATGATTATATTCTTTTTGGTTAGAGCGGGAGCGCGGTGACGCTCGTTTCGAAGCCACTACGGATACCGATACCGCCACCATGCCACCACCATCAGCGCGCGGGCCGGCTCCGCCCGTCCCGCCGCGCCGCCGTCCTCAGCGCCCCAGCCCAGCCGCCAGCGCCGCGCCAGCGAGCCAGTCGCGCGTCGTGCCCACTCAGTTTCGCTTGTCACTGCCGGACGAAAATGTGTATCGCGCTCAGTCTGTGCTAAGTAAAAAGTGACTGTGTTATTGACAACTTACTTTTAAGACCTTTCTTATACATTACTGCGATTGACAAAGAGGATGATGGCTCCCGAGACAGTAGTTACCGTGGACCACAACAAGCCCTCCCCGCAGCAAGCGCCTCCGCAACAACAGCAAGGCGGCACTCTGGATTGGATCAAAATCAACATGGACTACTTCAAAACTCCACCTGGCATATTGAAGATAATTGAATTGGTGAGTTTAATTGTTATCTGCTCTTAGTCAAAAAGTTCTTCTTCACCATAGTGAAACTCCTAGATAGTAAAGTTTTTCCCGTCCATGTTAACATGCAACGGTCTACGGGTGTTATTTATAGTTTATCGGTACACATATAGAGATACAGTTATGTTTCTGGGTAGGTAGTGTTTCTTTTCTTGAAAGTTTTGGATAGATATTCTATAATCTATCAATTAAATGCAGTGCAAGGTACCCATTCCACCGCAGATGCAGAGTAAAGGCGTAATAAGCTTTTGTTTGCTTGCAATTATTACATACCTATGTAGGTAGGATGTAGGTATGAATTATTGAGGTCACCTTAACTTCATATGCAAGTAGGTAAACCGTCTACCATCCTGTTTCGCTGGTTTGTCACCCATCTAATTGTAAGTAGGGCGGACTGTGTACCTAGGGAACATACTGTGCTGGGTGGCGGAAGTACCCGCTCCGAGAGAGAGGTTCCCTAAAGAGGAATGAGTTCTATTCTATATAGCGGGACATGCCAGTATGTTCCATGCCACCTTATGCGGACTAGTTCAATCCACGACAAACTTTTCCTATCTATCTTTTTCTTAATATATACTATAATATCCTACCTAGTGAGACAAATGTACACGTAGCAATTAGCATAAACACAAAATCCAACCAAATGGAAATTCCAATACAAACACGAACATTCTGATTCTGACCACTTAATAGCGTTATTATTAATTAGTTTACGAATTTGGTAATATTGCATTAAATATCTAAGTAGTTAGATACCCAAGTATTACGACTGACTTACTGATCTTTCTTTAACTTTTAAATTTTAACCTAGATTTCGAAACACTAGGCGACTATAACTTTTAATACTCTTACCATTAACAAACCCCATTTTTATTTAATACTTATTCATTTTGAATATATAAGTAGGCGTGAGGTTTTCCATCTTTGGGCTCTTATGTTATGCCAAAAACAATATACATACATATTTATTCTGTAACCTTACATTGAATAGGTACGTGTGTTATAATCAATAGTTTATTTCTTCGGGTTAGCTGCCCACACTTTACTCAAACAGACTGGTGTGGTGATTATTTATGTGTTCTGTTCTCTTTAATTAGGTATTTAACGTGTGATTCAATCGTTTCATTTATAGGGTTTTGTTAATACATATGACAAACTCCTATTGTATACCTACCTTATAACTGTGGGTGTCCTATTTGCTTACATATTTAATATTATTAAAAATACTTTTTGTTTTTATTGACAAAGATACCTTTTTATTAAATTCCTGAAGTTAAGGACATGAAGTCCTTAACATAATCACGTTTAAAAACGAAACTGTATTAATTAATAGTAATTTAGGTAATTGCGGAGTTAAGTACAATGGCTGATATAAGAAAACCATTGCATCTTCAAAAAAATAAGTATTGCTTTACACAATAACGTATCTAACGAAAAAGAATAAAGGTGCTTTCCGGGCTTTTAAATAAGGATCTATTGATTTGATAACTTTGTAATTGTGTTCAAATACCTTATAGATTATGAGTCAACGACGACGTTATGCAATAAAAACGAAAGCATTCATTAGATTCTAATAAAACAAAGGAAAAGTGGTCAGGTTTGAATAAATGAAGTAAGTATAAAGAGCACATACCTATTTAGAATTCTATGGCAACTATGGAGATAAAACGTATAACATAAATATGCTTTTTCCCGCATAGGTAGGTATGTGGCCGGCCAGGTAGGTAGGCCTGTGTGGTGTTAGAGAAACACGCACGCGCGCGCGACTCTCCTCGACTCCATCTTTCGTAACTGCTTTGTAGTCTCTTTGATACACAACCACGGATGGATATGTCGCAGCGAAATAGTAAAGCCGTTATACTTTTGCAAACGGGCTAGGCACTTTGTAAACTTACTGAAACAGTATTCAAATAAAACCACTTGGACGAACATACAGTCAACACAAATGTTGTATGTAGAAATTTTCGAGATCCTGACTAAATAAGAAGCTACCTATAAAGTTCTGGATTGTTTTGTATTATGAGACTTCTAAAATCGAGATAACATTGACCGATTTTATTCATAAGTGATTATTATTTTGAGAGCGTCGTTGGGTGAAAGCTGCATGGGTTTCGAAACGAAAGTAGTTTGTGAAGTTTGTCGCTTCGGGTGCGTTTCTGCGTCCGCGACGACGACGACGCCGCGCCGCCGCCGTCAACTGGTGTGACGACCTTTTTTCTTGACAGATTGCTTGATTACCTTACTAGGTGAACGTGATAAGTTAGATGTGTATATACGTCTTACTAACTAAACTGAGCAAACATACTTAATTTAACACGCCTTAAGGAACGCTTTGTCATTCATTTAAAGAATTTGGATTTAAAACTTAAAAACAATCTGAAAAAATGTTTAGAGCTACCTATATGCATCATTACATCGTAGTGCTCGATCGTTTCTAGGCTCTATGCGTGGATCGCGTGAATCAGGAGAATATTCCGAAAGGGTAACGAATAACGATATAGGTAATATGTCTGTCTGATCTTCGGCATAAATATATTATTAAATATAATATTTTATATAATATATTATATAAAACTGCCTTAAATCTCAGTTGTAAGTGTAAGAAAACAGTTGAGCAAAGCCACTGTCTGAAGAATTTGGATCACACCCCGGACACTTCGTGCCATTGTTTACTACATAGACATTCATATTTGTACACATGTAAATGTGTGCGTGATGTACTTGGGTTGAATCGAGATTCAAAATTAGCCCTCATTGTCTTTATTGTTAGCTGGTTAACTTTAACTTTAAACTGTTAACTTTTACAAATACGGTGAAGGCTGCATACACCAGACAAGGCTGTATAGCCTTAGAAGCCTTTAACTCTTTCCTTAAAAAAATAAAATTGTCTTTGGTTATTATATTGTGCTTTAGTTTGCCAATCCCTTGACAAATGATCACACATCGGTCACACAGGGAGGGTGAGGTAGCATTTAGAGAGCGGCAGGGAGTGTCCATACTGTATAATTTGGATTTTAGATATTAATTTTCTATACAGGGTTATTTTTGGACCCCCCACCAAAACTTCACAGTGGCTTCTACTCATGAAACTGAGCAACTTTCACCAAGTAACCAATGGTCAAATCTCTAAACAATGTTTGGACCTTTCATACTAATTTGGTCACGTGATCGGTCTATTTTGTATGGAGATGCCCGAATTTTTTGCGAATTGACCAATGGTTATTTGGGGAAAGTTGCTCAGTTTCATGAGTAGAAGCCACTGTGAAGATTTGGTGGGGGGTCCAAAAATAACCCTGTATGTTTATAAGTATTATTTGTTTTTCACTATAAAGCACATCCTCAAACTCTAATTTGAACGAAATTTTGTAAGGTTATATGTAGGTATTTACTTTGTATAATAAATAGTATAAACTTGTAACATGGAATAATTTAAAAAACCGAAACCTTTTCTAACCAATTTACGATTCGCACAAGAAACTCCAAAAAACACGATTCTTGTTTAAATATATATTTTTAGCGACTATAGCAATACAAACTCTGAGCATTTCAAGCGTCTAGCAGTTACAATTATTAAGATCGAGCGAAACGCTAACGCAAAAAAAAAATATTTGTTATAATAGCGGCAACAGAAGTCAGAAATACACACTCTGAAAATTTCAACTGTCTACCTATTACGGTTCAGTCATGAGATAAGTACAGTCCGCTGACAGACAGGCGGACTAAGAGTAAAAACAGTGCTTTCCTATTATACCGGAAAGATTGTAAAATAAGTACCTAACAAAACAAAGTTAATGCCATGTACCTATCTCAGTTTTAAATTATAATATAAATACAATACTTAGTTTTTTAGGGTTCCGTAGCCAAATGGCAAAAAACGGAACCCTTATGGATTCGTCATGGCTGTCTGTCTGTCCGTATGTCACAGCCACTTTTTTCCGAAACTATAAGAACTATACTGTTGAAACTTGGTAAGTAGATGTATTCTGTGAACCGCATTAAGATATTCACACAAAAATAGAAAAAAAAAAAACAATAAATTTTGGAGGTTCCCCATACTTAGAACTGAAACTCATTTTTTTTTCCATCAAACCCATAAAAAATGTCTTCAAAAATGATATTGAGGTTTCTAATATAATTTTTTTCTAAACTGATAATTTGCGCGAGAGACACTTCCAAAGTGGTAAAATGTGTGCCCCTCCCCCCTCCCTGTAACTTCTAAATGAGAATGATAAGAGAATGATAAAACTAAAAAAAATATATGATGTACATTACCATGCAAACTTCCACCGAAAATTGGTTTGAACGAGATCTAGTAAGTAGTTTTTTTTAATACGTCATAAACCTTTCATTCAAGTTACAAAGAACTACAAGAACTTTTATATTATGTTACTTGCTGCTACGGAACCCTTCATGGGCGAGTCCGACTTGCACTTGGCCGCTTTTTTTATCTTTAAATGGTATGGTAAGCCCTTCGTGCTATGAATTTAAGGCTATATTTTATTTTTGGTAAATCGTTTACATTACATATGTAGTTTATTCGAAAGACAGAAACATAAGCGTATTTTAAGATTACTTTTAAACACTTAAAATCAATACCATTACATTACCGATACATCAAATAGTCGAATCCGCTTATTTAAAATGGTAAAAATGTTGTTTTGTTTGGGCGGTGAAATTCGGTGAACTGGACTTTAGGGGCCTTCCTTAAGTTCAGTTTTTAATACCTACAATACTTATGTGCAGTTGCTAAAATCCTCATATTCTACAAATGTGTTTCGTGCTTGGGTTCGCCTTGCGAGTTGTGACAGTACGGCGGCGTGTAGAGGTAAGAGTCGCAGACTCGTGGTAATTACTTACGTACACAGCATGACCGGCCCAAGGACCCATTGTTATTTTAAACGTCGCGTCGCTGGAAATTGATTTTTTCTTTATGATGGTGTAAAAGCCAACGTTGATATTGGAACTCTGTCTGCGTAGCCGAAAATTCTAAAGGCGTATGTTTTATGGTCGTAGGTAGATGTATTCAGAAGTTTGAATCATAATGTTTAAGTGTTTGTGTCATTTCGTAGATAAACGCTGTCGTGTACGGTGAGTCGATGACTAGTATACTCAATCTTAATCATTATCGCGCAATGGTTCGCTCACATTATGTCATGCAAGCGCCTGCCTAATGCCTCCATTGGTTACAATACACGGTTTATATTTATCCACCGCCAAGCTATGTTTATTTTAGTAGCCCAAGTCGCCCTTCCTCTTGTTCTCATCTTTACGCAGTTGAAAGATTGTAGACGGTGTGTTACGACAAAGTCTATTCCGAACATCTGTACTAACTTGTTACATGTCAAAATTAGCGATTGTTGATATCTTTCTCAGAATATCAACTATTAATAACACGTTTACAAGAATGTATCGAGTTTTGGAACAATTGAGAAAATATTAATTGTTTACGAACGTCTCGTTGGCACACGTAAAATATTATTTGGGTACGGAACTCTAAATACTAAGAAAAAAGATATCAAGAAAATTTGCTGATTTACTAAATTAGTATGACGCATTCATAAAAGGTATAATCGGGAATAATCATGCCGAATATCAATAATATCAGCCAAGTAAGCCTTTTCGAGAATAATCCTATAAAGTTTCGTTTAATTCACTTCAGTCATTTATGAGTTATGCGCGAAGAGACATAGGAAGCGACAGATGTATTCCCATTTTTTCCCAAAAAATATTCTATGTATAGACACGAGCCGTACTTTGTATAGATTTATACAAAAGCAATGAGGACACGCTCTCTTGCTGCCTCCATGTTAATTACATATGTGACCCCTAGTTTGACTTCCAACACTGTTGAAATGGTCTCTATTGAGCTACTTATCCTATTAGTCCCAGGCGAGCACAGAGCCACGGGCTAAATTAATTAATAACATACCACTCAAGATCTTGCAGTAGAAGTTAGAGAGTTTTAATCACTTTAAATGTCATATCTTGTCGTGTAGAGATTATAATAGCAATATATTCATACAACTGTCGAAACCTAGAACTGAGATCAGGATCGCGGAATTGTATCTGACTGCTGTGATTTTTCTTCATTGCCGGATGTGGCCTACAACAGCCCACAGATAGAGGTGGGTAGCTCAGAGAAGACAATCTAACTCCCATCAACAATTGTTCACATAGCGTGCAACTTTCCGTTACGAATGCGAGATATTTTGCACCAAGATAACTTCAATGTAACTTTTCATCAAGAAGGTTAGATATGTTTTTGTGTAATAAATACTTTTCAAACATTTATTTTGAATGTTGAATGGATTTATTCGTAATTTTTTTAAATAGTAAACAGTTGCACATTCATATTATGACAACATTGGGTTTAAGCTTAATAAATAAGCTTTTAGTAAAAATCTACTCCAACATACTATAAGATTAAGTTTTATGTAACTGGCAAGCTTTTTACTTTTTACACGTCTAAGCAAAAACAATCTCTCTGTATTTGTATTTTGGGAAACTGTTTATAAAGAAAGGCTGATCTGATTGTACCCACAAACAACTGGCAGGGACAAAGCACGAGCGTCACGGTTGCGAAATCGAGGCCAATGAAATTGAAACACTTTCATTGAAAGGTTTTTCTTAATGTATCGTTCGTTTGCGATGCGTCTTGCACAGCAAGGTCAGCAGTGGTCGATAGTTTATAATCGATATCATTAGGTAGCCTACACCGTATATTTTGCGCTAGACTATAGAAACAGGTACATTATAGTGCATTTGTTTCTACAACAGTGTCATCGGATTCCAAGACCAATATGATTTAAGAGTTGTGAGAGTATCTTATACTACATACAAAACTCATGGTTCTCAAGAGTTTGAGGCTAAAAAGATTTAAAACATCTAGGGGATGAAATGAGTTATGCTTTTTAGTAAGTGGCTAATGTGTAAGAAAACCTGTAATCTGCAGTCTAACAACAAGATGACTCAATTGAAAAATTGGCAGGCACACTGTGTATTAGCATTAGTATACTTATATTGAGATAATCTTATCTTTTATGGATTCACGCAAACAGGTGTGACTGACTAGATACCCATACGTACCAACTTACCTCGTACTGTTAGGTTATGTAGTCGTAGGTGTATGCATTTCGTATAAATATTAAACTAAGACGAGGTTATCTAAACCCAGTCATTGGGACTCGTTTGTGGATTGCGTCATCGCCTGTGAATGCTCATAGCATAAAGCGCTGTTTTGATTCAGAATTTGCATTTTTATGTACGAGTAGCTAAAAATATTTGAGCGTTGGCAACCCGCTTTACAATTTTTTTAATGGATAATCTTTAATTTTGTTCTAAACTGAACATAATTCAGACTAAGAACGTGATGCGATATTCGAACCATAGCAGCAAAAATCCCATGTAACCTCAAAAGAGTGTTTCATGTGCTCATAACGTATCATAAAGAATACTGAGTTAGTTAATGCGAGCGATGCCAAAAAAAGACAGATATTGGTATTTAATCAATTTCTGCTTAGGAACCTTCATTTCCAAATGGTGTCCATTACTCCAGCGGAATGTTGTAGCTAATAAGAATGTGAGTATAATAGGGAATTAGAGCATCATTAGGACTAATTGTGCGCCAGCAGCGGAATTTGTGCGTCTTATAATTTCGGAGATATTCATTAAAAACCGATTCCGCCAGGGTCACGTTCCCCCAGCGGCATGATTTGGAAAAAGACGGTCTAGCTCATAACAAAGTACATGACTGAGTAGCTTTCGTCGTGTTATAAATGTGCGCAAATAGCGGAATTTGTGCATCTTACGGTTTTCGAATTATTCAAGATTCCGCTGCAGTAACGTTTTTGGGTTTTCTGTATCTCGAAAACGGCTGATAGAAGAAATTTAAAAAAAAAAAACCACTAGTACACCTTAATTTGTGCGTAATTTGAGCAATATTAGTTTTTTGAAATATAATATTTATTTTTAGTAATTAATTTGTTTAGAAAAATCAGGAAATTCTAATTTACAAGGAAACGAGTGAAATTGCACTCACAATAAAGAGCACTCAAATATTCCTCTAGTAAACCCTAATAATATCTGCAATTGTGGATTGTATTATCCAGTCAAATAGTGAGATATACCATTTAATTACGAAATAAAGTTAGCGAAATTTTTCAATATTGAATTCAGTGCTTCTATAAGATTATGAAACATGAAATTTTACATAAAATTAGAGCGTCCTGCTAGCAAGCTTTCCTGTAAGTTTCAGCTTTGAATAACGTTGATTTAAAAAGATTTACCCAAAAGAAGAAAGAACGAACATTTTCCCTATAACCCGACCAAATTAGAATGTATACGCGAAAGCGGCCGCGCCATACAAAAGGATAACCTTCTTAAATGAAAGGTATATTGAAGGAAGCTTTGTTAGTACAGTTGCGTGCAAATGTTTTATTGACGATTGTTTTCTTAGTACCTACGTGCTCGTATAGCGGCCGGGACGAAGTTATAATATAAAATACTTGTAATAAGATTTCTAGATAGTAAGTATCTTATCTAAGTCTTGCCGCCAAACATAAATGTTAACAGCACGGATGTGTTCCGGCATGAAGATAGCCAGTTCCCCATTGCGTTGGGGATTCTTTGGTAAGCCCGCTTCCATCATCGGCGTCATCATTACTCAGGTGAGATGATGCCAAGGGCTTAACAACAGAGGATTAAAAAAAATCAACATTAAGTAGTGTTTAATTTGTAGCATACTGATTAATAGTTCGAGAAGGTTAAAATAAAAATTAAAAAGAAGAATGAAACAATGAAGAGTTCTGAGAGAAGAAAGAAGAGATCTGCTAAAATCTGCCATACTACGTGGAACCCAGATATTATGGATAATTATATATATGGTTCACCTACATAAAAATTAATAAACGGGAAATTCCCGTACTACCTTGCATGAAACAAAAGTTGCTAGCTCAGAACCTAATTAAAATTATTTTCTAGTTAGCAAGTCATAAAAAAATATATAACTTTTCTATTGCTATTTAAAAAAAAGTATTTCTTTGAAAACTGCCAAGAACTTTTTAAATCGTCAGCTTATTCTGCCTGAGTTAAAATTTAGTAGCCAAATCTGCCCAAATGGCAGAAATCTGCCACATGGACGGGTGCACATCTGGACGGGTTTCAAAAACACGGGAACTCGCGCGACGGGGGGAGCTCATCACCTGTACCCGTGCCCCGGGGGCTACCTGTGTGAGAAGCGCAGCTCAGTTCAAAGCGATAAGATAAACACTTTGATCAGAAATTAACAAAGCATTGATTTGATTATATCTGCTTTGCGAGAAATATACCTCAACACATAGAGGTAATAAAGTACTAATTACTTCTATGCTATTCTATGGTATGGTATTTGTTCTATGGTACTAGGTAGAAAAAAAATATTGACGATTTAAAAGCATGTGCAAAGCATCTACTTAATTATTTTGAGTTTTATGCCGATACATCAAAAAGTTTGTTGTTCAAATTGTCGATGTTACCCGATTTTAGTTAATTTAAATACGACGCCAAATAATAAAACATATATTAACATCATATCAAAAATTTTTCTGCTTAATTGTCTAATTAGTTCTGGTTGTATGCTACCAATTTAGGAAGGTTATCCTTTTGTATGGCCAGGCCGCTTTCTCGTATACATTCTAATTTGGTCGGGTTATAGGGAAAATGTTCGTTCTTTCTTCTTTTGGGTAAATCTTTTTAAATCAACGTTATTCAAAGCTGAAACTTACAGGAAAGCTTGCTAGCAGGACGCTCTAATTTTATGTAAAATTTCATGTTTTATAGTCTTATGGGAGCACTAAATTCAATCTTTAAAATTTCGCTAACTTTATTTCGTAATTAAATGGTATATCTCACTAATTAACTGGATAATACAATCCACAATTGCAGATATTGTTAGGGTCTACTAGAGGAATATTTGAGTGCTCTTTATTCGATTGCAACTTCACTCGTTTCCTTGTAAATCAGAATTTCCTGATTTTCTAAACAAATTAATTACTAAAAAAATATAATAATTTTCAAAAAACTAACATTGCTCAAATTACGCACAAATTAAGGTGTACTAGTGGTTTATTTTTGAAATTTCTTCTATCAGTCGTTTTCGAGATACAGAAAACCCAAAAACGTTACTGCAGCGGAATCTTGAATAATTCGAAAACCGTAAGATGCACAAATTCCGCTATTTGCGCACATTTATAACACGACGAAAGCTACTCAGTCATGTACTTTGTTATGAGCTAGACCGTCTTTTTCCAAATCATGCCGCTGGGGGAACGTGACCCTGGCGGAATCGGTTTTTAATGAATATCTCCGAAATTATAAGACGCACAAATTCCGCTGCTGGCGCACAATTAGTCCTAATGATGCTCTAATTCCCTATTATACTCACATTCTTCTTAGCTACAACATTCCGCTGGCGTAATGGACACCTCCAAATGACTTCTCTCATGAAACGTCAAAGACAATCGATCGAAGTATCGATTGCATCGAGTATTTTCGAATGTGGAACACCCGGTTTTATGATTTCATTGCTGTAATCAGAACTCTTATAGGTATGTATCTTCCTTCTGGGATTGCGTCGTTCTGGCTTCTACGGTTAAGTATAGGTATAATGAGGTAGGATTTTACCAGTCCCATTGCCAGACATTGGATCGCGGTTTATCAGTATACCGTAATCTAAATAAAAATACGTATAATACGACCCACCCTGTGTCATTCTTCTTTTCGTGTGGATGTGTCAGTTCCCTATTTATTTATAAGATTTTTAGCTAATAGTATTATGGATAGTAACAAAAAATCTTTAATTATAATTTATAATTACTAAACATTCATACCAGAAATATTGGTTAGGTATATCGCCATAGAAAAGACATCAACGAGACATACAAGTTGTAGCCGCTACCGGGAATGGGATAGACTTCGAATTGAATGAAAGGGTCTCGGTCTCTAGATCTGGGCTCTATATGCTCTCTGTCAGAGTGCAGGTTCTGACCGCACTACTGTGTAATAAATAACCAAAGTCATTTTTTTAAGGAAAGAGCTAAAGGTTTCTAAGCCTATACAGCCTTGTCTGGTGTATACAGCTTACACTTTAATTGTAAAAGTGTAGCTAATAATAAAGAAAAGTGAGGGCTAATTGAATCTCGATTTCACCCTAGTACATCACGCACACATTTATGGTTCATTCCAATCAAAAAAAAGCAAAACGTAAACAAACTTACTATGGAACTGACACATGTCAATGTCATCTGCATACTATGTTTGTTTACCTTTTGCTTTTTTTTGATTGGAATGAAGTATATATGTGTACAAACATGAATGTCTATGTAGTAAACAATAGCGCGATTATATGAAGTGTCCGGGGTGTGGTTATAATTATAATTGCTATTCAGTATAATAAATATTTTTAGTTTCTAAGCTTCTTTTTTTTTTTTGTTAGATATGTTCTACCAATGGGGAAGAAAACTGACAAAGCTCGCCGATAGAGGCGCTGATATCGCTTGACTCATACTAACTGTCAAAACGTATAGAAAAAATTGTTAACGTGAACTAAACTTAGGATTATTAAAAAAATGCCGCGTTGTGTGACGATTGGTTGCAATAATAATGGAAACCATTAATTTCCTAAAGATTCTCGAATGAAGAAGACGTGGGAAAAGTTAAGTTTTCAATTATGTACTTTTCAACTTCGCCTTTAATTGAGGAACAGTCCAAGTCGCATACATTTTCAATTTAACAATTTTACAGAAAAAAAACTAATTTATAACACCTCGATAATAAAAAACGCGGAACTAATTGAAAGTTGTTATGAGTCAAGCGTCCGTAGCGGCATCTGGAATTAGCTTTGCGTTTTCTTACCCATTTGACACCGCTCCAATTTTTCTGTCAAATAGATGAGAAACAGTAGTATTATATATATTTTTTTGGTAGGTGTACCCCAAGGAAAAGGCAAAAAAAATACCCCTAAGATATAAAAAAAATATTCGACCTCTTTAATTACGTCAAATAAATCTGAAAAAATATAAAATGAAGAGCGTTCAAAAAAATATTTTTCGCGTTGGTTCCATTTCAATATCTTTGTCCGTTTGAGAGAAAAAAAATCTTTACTTAAGGGTAGTTATCCCTATATTTCTTCTAATATACAGAATTAAGTGCTGAAATCTATCGATTCTAATTCTACTGGTTGAACACTAACAAAATGTGACATATTAACCTCGAAAGCCTCTGGGCCCAGATCTATATGCTTAACCGGCGATACCCTTTGTCATAAACATAGTATAAATAAATACATTCTTTTTATTACAAATAAGACGACCTGGTGAAGGTTTGCGGGAAGATGCTGGATGCGAGCCGCACAGGACCGGTCGGTGTGGAAATTCTTGGGGGAGGCCTTTGTCCAGCAGTGGACGTCTTTCGGCTGATAGATAGATTACAAATAAGTAGTCAATTCGTATTCTTTATCAACTTCAAATTGCAATGAAAAAAATGACTTCATCAAAATATACATATATTAATATGATTTTAATGAAATTTGTGTAAGTGATATTTACCTATTTTACATATTGCTGTAAAGCTAATAATCCCGATGCGATGACGTTACGAGGCAATACGAACTTGGGCAATACGGACAATGGTAGGCGAGGCGGGAAGGGTAGGGACTTCGGCCATCGACCCCGCACGTGCCGATGTTATGTTGTTGCCTATAATTGCGTAGCGGTTATTGCGCAATTCCTCGTTGATGCAGTTTGGCACTCGCGATTTTATAAGGTAAGGTAGAGCCCTCTTAGATTAGCAATGCAACTATGTATTAAAAATTTTCTTATAAACCGGTATATTCAGTACTACAAAATTGAGATTGCATTGCAAGCTATTCGTGAATTCAAGTTAGGAACTAAATGCGTAGGCCACTTAAACTAAAATGTAATGACCCAAATTGTATGCTATCCGACTGCATTTTACTTCGCAACCGCTGGGTTAACGAGTTTACTTAGACACAAAAACGTATTGAAATACACCTTAAATAAAAATATAGGTCCTTCTAAAATACCTGAAAAAATTTACCTGTTGCTTCTACTTATGAAACTGAACAACTTTCCCCAAGGAACCTGTATTATATTAATTTATGGTTGACGTTAAATTTCTCATTCATTTTAATAGTAATTTTTATTTTATTTTATTTTACAATTCGGGAAATCAAACACCTATTAAATAACAGGTATAATATCCCAGTCACCGTAGACATAAAAATCGCGTTAGGTCGCATTGGTTGCAACAGTTCTGATTTTTTGGTATGTTGTTAGGGTTGAAAACAGTAGTGTAAAACTAATTTTTCAGCTTCGAAAGACTTGTGCTAACTGCGTGGTGCACTAAAAACATCGAAATTTTCGGACTTTTTTCAGATTATGGCTTATAACTTCTAAAAGGTGCATCTTACAGGCTCCCTTTTTTGAAAAATCTGATTTCCTTAATTTTTCGCTTTGTCCAGATTACAATGGAACTATTGGTCTTACATACTTCAGTTTGTGCTTAAATTAAAGCTAAATAACTGCTCTATAACTTTCTTTTGAATGATTTTCCTCGTAGAAAGAGTATTATAGCCGATATTCTGGTCGGAAGGCGGCAAAACTACAATTTCGAACTTTTTAGCGAAAATTTCCAATGTTTGAAGTGCTGTATCTTGGGTTCTATTAGACCTACAGAGCTGCAGTTGCACTTAAATTATAGGAAATTGTGTCTTCTTATAAGTGTGTATAATGACTTTTTCCATAAGATGCACTTTTTAGAAGTTATAAGCCAAAATCTGAAAAAAGTCCGAAAATTTCGATGTTTTTGGAGCACCACGCAGTTAGCACAAGTCTTTCGAAGCTGAAAAATTAGTTTTACACTACTGTTATCTACCGTAACAACATACCAAAAAATCAGAACTGTTGCAACCAATGCGACCTCCGATGTCTTGTATGACTGGCCTATAAGTTAAATACATAGTAAGGTTAATTACTACAGCCTTTACAGATTGCCACGGATATTTTTAGTTAAGTATGTAACAATCGTATCTTAGTTAGTAGTACGAACAATGAGTAATCGAAATGAATATTTTAACTATACTTCATTCCAATCAAAAAAAAGGAAAAGGTAAACAAACATAGTATGCAGATGACATTGACATGTGTCAGATCCATAGTAAGTTTGTTTACGTTTTGCTTTTTTTTGATTGGAATGAACCATAGGTACTTACTTGAATAAAGGCGTTCCCCCCACCGAAACATTTCATATGTCATTGAGTATTTGGACACTCAATATAATTTCATGGGTCATTCTGAAAACACTGATAGCTATGCAGATAAAATAATCCTACCGCCTACGCCTGCGAAGTTAGCAGTCAACACATACTATGTATATCCAATAGGAAATCCGGTCACATTTCACCGGAGTGCATAGCAATGCATCGTGTAAAAGCTATGAAATGGTCTGTGAACCCATTGACGTACGCTGGTGATACGAGCAGGCGGTATTGGGGTCACGCCGGGCCCACGTCGTCGTGGCGACGCAATCGCCACTTTCTCCGTGCGAGTACTCGTGTGTCGTATGCCAAGCGTTTATCACATCAGGTGTCGATTTTCGACTTAGTTGTACCTTGCTTATTTTTTTGTATTTTGAATTATACTTCGGCCTTTTTTATATATTTTGTCTATTATTTTGATTTGAGTTGCACAGTGAAGCCACGTACAAGTTTCAGCAAATATTTTAGTTATATGGTAGAGTCGGGCAGCCTAACAATTTCTACAAATAACACCTGTTGGCGGTTATTGCAACACAGTGCATGAGACCGATCTATAGGCCAGCAATGGAACGCGATTGGAAACCGGTCGTTGGTCTGCGGGTTGGTCGCGAATCGCGATCCCGTCAGACATTTGCTGACACCGTTGGCTTAGTGGTATCTCTAGATAGATAGATATTACCGCTAGTTGCACGTTTCTGTAAATTATCTAGGTAGGTAATAAATAACAATATGTATGCTTTGTTCACGGTCACGATGATGACGCGTTACCCTCAATCTGTGAAACGAACGACAGCAAATACCTGATAATCACAGTATATGGATATTATACAGTATGGACACTCCCTGCCGCTCTCTGAAGGCGACCTCACCCCCCTGTGTGACCGATGTGTGACCTAATAGTCGAGGGTTGACAAACTAAAGACATTTATTTGTGGTGTGCGTTGCGAGGGTACGATCTGACAGCAACCGTTCACTTTGACAACAGGATAGCATAATATAAATCGCTTGTGTGAAAGAGAAGGTACAAAACGGTTGCTGTCAAGCCTTCACGTCATTCCAATCACGTCATTTTATTTATCTAGTTACGCCTTCACTGGTACTGCAGATGTGCTGTTCTTGGAATATTTCCGAAAGACTTCGCAGTCTTTTTAAAGACAGACGTGAATATAAAATGAAAGACTTTTACAATATACATTTTTAATGAAGACAAGGCTGTATGGACATAGAAGCCTTCACGTCATTCCAAGGGTGCACTCTGACTGACAGCAACCGCTTAAGTGTGAAAGAGAAGGTACAAAACGGTTGCTGTCAGAGTGCACCCTTCGAATGACGTGAAGGCTTCTATGTCCATACAGCCTTGTCTTCATTAAAAATGTATATTGTAAAAGTCTTTCATTTTATATTCACGTCTGTCTTTAAAAAGACTGCGATATAATTATAGTCTTTCGGAAATATTCCAAGAACAGCACATCTGCAGTACCAGTGAAGGCGTAACTAGATCAATAAAATGGCATTTCAAAACAATCTGTAAACATCTTCATAATCATCATATATTTTGATAAAAACAACAAACAATCCTTTATTTATAAACAATGACTTTAAGATTTTGCTAATATTTAATGTATTAGCCATTTTTGTAATGTATATTTTATCACACATTTGTTTTCAATAAATTACTCACAATATCAATGGCTTATTGAAAATACAAAAAATATATAGGTACAACGATATCAATATGTAATAAATTTACACGGTTTTTTTTTATTTTGACAAAACACGTGACGATTATGGAGATTTTAACAGATTATTTTGTACCTATATTTAGAAATACCTAAATAGAAGTAAATAGCAGGTGAAACTGATAATAATTTCCTCGAGGACATATTAAAAACTAGATAATTAGATTTCAACTAGATAAATAAAATGACATTTCAAAACAATCTGTAAATATCTTCATAATCATCACATAATTTGACCAAAACAACAAATAATCCTTTATTTATAAACAATGACTTTAAGATTTTGCTAATATTTAATGTATGAGCCATTTTTGTAATGTATATTTTATCACATATTTATTTTCAATAAATTACTTACAATATCAATATACTAACAAAAAATATAGGGACAACGGTATCAATATGGAATATATTAATAGTAGCAGAGCTAATTTCTACACAAAAAAGTTAGAGAACAGCAAAAACAGGTGTAAAACGATGTGGCAAATAGTAAACACTGAAAGAGGTGTTTCCCGAAACCAAACCGACTGTGCGGATGCGATTATGTCCTCGGATAGGCATACCTATTTCACTGCGAGGGACGTGGTAAATACAATGAATGCCAGGTTCGTAGGAGCAGCCACCGCGTGCGGAGCCCCGCGTGCCGACGTACCGCGCGCCTGCGCTGCCCTGAGCGCCGCGCGACCACCTGCGGACAGATGTATTCGCCTGCGTCGTTTCTCCGCTGACGAAGTGTACCGCATTGTTGCCTCCCGCGTGGCCCAGAAACCAACTAGAGACGTCTACGATATATCTGTACGATTGCTGGCATCGGCCGCTACTTCTCTGTCACCTGCCCTCGCGTGCTGCTTCAATATGTGTATCTCAGATGGCACGTACCCTGACCCATTGAAGATGAGTAAGATAGTACCTATTTTTAAGGGAAAAGGTAAACGCGATGACATTGATGCTTACAGACCTGTCTCTATCATTCCAGTAATAGCTAAGGTGATGGAGAACGGCCTCAGCTCGCGCTTGATGGATTATCTGACAGCGACTAATGCGCTGTCGGACCGTCAATACGCCTACAGATCCGGCCGCTCCACAGCCTTACTGGCTGGTGAGGTAATCCGACGAGTAGTCGAAGCACGCGAGAGCAGACAACATGTCGCCATCCTGAGCTGCGACCTGTCTAAAGCGTTTGATGTCGCCGACCACGGTCTACTAGGTGCGAAACTACGACACTACGGCATATATGGTAAAGCGCATTCGCTTCTAACCGAGCTACTTCACAACAGGTCGCAGATCGTCGTTACTGGTGACATAAAGTCAGACTCCCTGAAGTCGAATATTGGAGTAGCCCAGGGCTCGTCGGTCTCCAATATTTTATTCTGCCTACTCATGAACGACTTACCTGAGGCAATAACAACTGGGGAGACGTACATGTACGCCGATGACGTGGCGGTGGTTGTTCGAGCTGCATCACACACCGAGCTAGAAGTCATGCTCAATCAAACGGCAGCCAGCGTCTCGCAGTGGTTTCGCATCAATGGTCTCATACTGAACCATAAAAAAACCAACGTAATGAACTTCGAGTTCTCGGGACGCGCACCTAAACCTCTGGATGTTTTAGTGAACGGCGTAAGAATCAATCAAGTCCACACTACGACCTTCCTAGGCTTCGAGTTGGATGTGGGTCTGACATGGGCACCTCACATCGACAAGGTGTGCGAAAAACTGGCAAGCGCGTGTTTCGCACTCAGGAGACTGTCCCGAGTGGTGCCGCGTGAGACAGTGAGAGCCTCTTACTTCGCTACGATACACTCTCTCCTGCAGTACGGAGCTGAGCTGTGGGGAGGCGCAGCGGAATTTGAGTGCTTCAAAAACGCGCCATCCGCATAATCGCCTGCATTCCGCGTGACGAAACTGCAAGGCCGTTTTTCAAATCGTTGGGTATCCTTACATTGACCTCATTAGTCATCTTACAAATGGCTGTGAGCGTGCGGAACAACTTGGACCAATATCCAACACACAAGGATACCCACACGTTCAACACAAGAAACGCCGATAAGCTCAGACCCGTTCCCCACCGGCTTACCAAGACAGGTAAGATGACGCACGTCATGGGCCCTAAACTATTTAATAGGCTGCCAAAGGACATAACCGCTGCCCCAAGTACGCAAACGTTCAAATCGTCCCTAAAACGCTGGCTTGTCGAGAAGGCGTTCTATAATATTAACGAATTTTATAATTATAAATAATTATTATATAAACTGTGTATACTCTAATGTATACACCATTGAGTGTATTTCTATACAGTACTTGTTTGTATTAATTTAATATTGACATCATTTTAATTCAATTAATTTTGATATTTAAATTATTATATATTGACATGTAATTATTATTATGAATAAATGAATTATGAATTATGAATTATTTACACGGTTTCTTTTTTATTTTGACAAAATATGTGACGATTATGGAGATTTTAACAGATTATTTTGTACCTACATTTCAAAATACCTAAATAGTGGTAAATAGCAGGTGTAACTGACAATAATTTCCTCAAGGACATATTAAAAAGTAGATAATTAGATTTCAATTAAATAAATAAAATGGAATTTCAAAACAATCTGTAAATATCTTCATAATCATCACATAACTTGATCAAAACAACAAATAATATTTTATTTATAAACAATGACTTTAAGATTTTGCTAATATTTAATGTATGAGCCATTTTTGTAATGTATATTTTATCACCCATTTATTTTCAATAAATTACTTACAATATCAATATACTAACAAAAAAATATAGGGACAACGGTATCAATATGGAATATATTTACACGGTTTCTTTTTTATTTTGACAAAATATGTGACGATTATGGAGATTTTAACAGATTATTTTGTACCTACATTTCGAAATACCTAAATAGGGGTAAGTAGCAGGTGAAACTGAGAATAATTTCCGTAAGGTCCTTGAGGAAATTATTCTCAGTTTCACCTGCTACTTACCCCTATTTAGGTATTTCGAAATGGAAAGTCATATTGCAAATAATTATGTCCTTGAGTCAAGGACATAATTATTTGCAATATGACTTTCCAAAATGTATTAGCTGATTACTTCATGTTGTTGGATAAGTTAAAAAAAACATATTAAAAGGTTTATGAAGTTCTTTCACTTCCATAATTTTTTTATCGATAAACTGTCCGCCCTCGGAATTTATTTATGTTACACATCCGTGTTGGGGTTAATCTATATATTGCGTACTAAGTTTCAATTTATTTAATCAATCCAATAGATTCACAGCAAGCTGGCTGTGACAGAGACGGACGGACAGACAGACCCACGAGTGAAGTGATTCTTTTTCTCTTTTGTGGTACAAACTCTAAAAGAGTCGCCTTGATCGGACAGAAAAACTGGTTTTCTTGCATCAGTATTTACCGTTTTTTAAATTTTTATTATTTAGTTAATCTTTCTTTAATTTGCTTTAACATTTTCTTCCAATGGTATTTGTTATTATTTCTGGCCACTAAATTATCCGGCACTAAGTATTATCGGGTACCCGGCCGGACCAAAAAAGTAAAATCCTGCCAAAACAAATCCCTCAAGACAAGGCTGTATGTCCAAGCAGCCTTAATGTAGGCAATAGGCAGCCTGTGAGGCAGCCCTAGACACTCACACATGCATAAACACGTGTACAGACATGGAGAAGTGTCAAATTTCTATGTAGTAAAAATGGCGCGAAATTTGTATGAAGGCGGAAAACACACTGCTCCGCTCACCGCGGCGAATGGCGGTGGCGCGGATTTAAACTTTGTACTATAAAATGTTGATTTGTATGGAAAAACCGCCGGGTACCACACACTGACACCGCTTCTCCGTCCGGAGGAGGCGCGATTCGCCGACGAATCCGCGCTCCCACGCGGAGACGCGGTGCGATTCGCAGGGTATGCCACACTGACGCCGCTTCTCCGCCCGGAGGCGCGGTTCGCTTGACGGATCCGCGCTCCCGCGTGGTGCTATTCGCAGGGTAAAGCGTGAGTCTCGCAACATAACGGGGAGCGGGGGGGTTGCCTGACGCGGGGGGAAGGGTGCGACGCGCGGGGGTGGCGTTGTTGCAGAGCGCGGGGGGTGCAGAGCGCCGGGGGTGGTGGCGCGAGGGGCCTTGCGGGGCGCGGGGGGAGGGTGTTGCGGGGTGCGGGGGGAGGGGCTGTGACGCGGGGGAGGGGGAAAGCGGCGCGGGGGGAGGGGGAATGCTGCGCGGAGTGAGGGGTGAGTGCGGCGCGGAGGGAGGGTGTTGTGAGGCGCGGGGGGAGGGGGGTGCGACGCGGGCGGCCTTGCGGGGCGCGGGGGGAGGGTGTTGCTGTGCTCGGGCGGAGGGGCTGCGGCGCGGGGGGAGGAGGAGTGCTGCGCGGAGGGAAGGGGGAGTGCGGCGCGGGGGGCCTTTTGGGCGTGGGGGGAGTGTGTTGTGAGGCGCGGGGGAGGGGTTGCGTCGCGGGGGGAGGGGGTGTGGTGTGAGGGGCCTTGCAGGGCGCGGGGGGAGGGGCTGCAGCGCGGGGGGAGGGGGAGTGCGACACGGGGTAAGGGCGCGGGGTTGGGGGGTGCGTCGCGTGAGGGGTTCACGAAATGATCCTTGTTACAAACAAAAACAATCTTTGTTACATACATACACGTTCGAATATTAAATAAACGCATGACGAAAATCGTCGTGCACCGCGGCTTCGGGCGAAATTCGGACGGAAACCGTCCGGTGGAGCGAACCGCTGCCGTGCGCGAATTCCGTTACTCCGCGCTCCCGTCCGGATTCCGCCTCAATGTGTTTTCCGCCTTTTTCACCATTTTTTGAAAAGGATCTGAAACTGATCATTAGGTGTGAAAAAGTAAAAAATATTGTTTTAATTTTTTTTTGAAACCTATAAGTACCCCACAAATACATTTTAAATTACCATTGCCAATTAGCGCGCGAAAACGATAGCCGCCCTGATGCTTAGGTCGTGACGTCATTTCAGGAGTAAACAAAACAGCTCTGTACTAATATTTTGACACATATCGCGAACAAAATGTCATTGTTTACCTCTATTGTGACGTCACTTGACAACCAGCATGGCTGCTGTCGTTTCAGACATTTGAATAACAGATTAAAAAACTTGATTTTTGTAAATCAAAAATAAAATGTTTTTTCTCATTTTATTGTATAGAAATCATATTAAACCGATTACGTATTACAAATACCACAGTAAATAAGCAGTTTTAGATTTTTTCTTGTATAGAGTAAAATACCCTATTGCAGCTAAGCAATTCACTCTATGTATGGGGATCAATCACATATGCTTATTTTTGCACAACTTTCATAACTAAGGTGTATTGTTTAGAGTTCAAAGGTCCAACTTGTCGTTGTTAAATATGTTTTGTTAATTTGACATCTGCACCTATTCTAATAAACTCGTGCTTGCTTTGCCTTTATAAGAAAAATAATTAAAATGATTTAAAATGATTAAGTAGGTACTCACTGATAGATCGGTTAATAAAATACTCGTAATAATTGATTTTTGCTTACATCCGCTGTTTTTGCGTTATTGTGCTGAATCAATTTACATCCCTCTTACACTTATTTATAACTATTCCCTTTTAAGTTCAAAATTTCCATCGGAATGGAAGCGCTCTTATATTGTACCTGTTTTTAAATCTGGCAACAAACATAATATTGAACAATATCGTCCAATTTCGAAGCTGTCCATTTTGTCAAATTTTTTTGAGAGATTAGTGCTTCACACTCTTTCGCCTCTAGTTTATCCTATATTGAAGAATACCACCAATTTTTGTTTTTTATCTTAAAATATACTCTATTAAAAAATATGGTGAAAAATTTTTTTTGATACGTTTGATAGTTTCCGAGATACTGAATTATTTAGGTAGGCAAGTGACGCGGGGTCACCGTACGCTGCTGTGACGTCACTCCACAACAGTCGCTCAGTGCGCGCACCGCTCCCTAACTGTATGTATGAAGTTTGCATTGAAAATTTTAAAAATGACGAATCCACAAACTAGAAAATCGTGCTCGTGTCAAAGTGCTTAAATACAACTACCAATATACCCGAAAAGTTATTTTTTACTATTATGTTTTTGAACCTTAAAGTCAAAAGAAATGGATGAGAAAATATGATCCACCCAGACCCAAAGCCAAAAGTTGTGTCTATCACCTTCTTCTTATCTTATAACTTTTGCATAAACACTAACGTCGTCGCCGTAGCTATTTCTAGCCAATCTAAAATAAAATAAATATGAGTTAACCTATACACATAATAAATAAAAACCGGACAAGTGCGAGTCTGACTCTCGCGCAGAGGGCTTTGTCCATTTTCCTGTAATTTAAAAGCAAAGATCTATTTTCTGTATAGGTACCTAATTTGTTTAAGTTTTATGCCCAGTTTTCGGAAATAAGGAGTGAGGGGCATGGTAAAGGTGATGGTGTCAAAATCACTTATGTCATCAACTGTAATATAATGACACAATAACGACACTGAAGCAGTCATGGCTCAGCACTGCTTACGTGGTCGCGTCGATCACGCAGGTTAACTGACTACAGACACGGTCACAACTTGGATGGGCTTAAATATCAGTAACTATCACTAGATGGCAGTCGTCAAGCTATGTCGGAGGCGTAATAGGCAGCTTGGACGGACTGCTAGTCAAGTCCATCCATGCTGTGACCGTGTTTGTAGTCAGTTAACCTGCGTGTTCGACGCGACCACGTAAGCAGCGCTGAACCATGACCGCTTCATAAAGGCTTCCAGGTAGATGCAGTTTACACTGATTACTCGAAGGCGTTTGACAAAATTTCCCATTCTATCTTAATAAATAAACTTGAAAACGTAGGAATCCATGGAGATCTTTTACGCTGGATTAATTCTTACCTAGAAAAAAGATGTCAAGCTGTTTCTATTAATGGATACGTATCTTCTTTTGTTCCTATCACCTCTGGGGTGCCACAAGGGTCCCATTTGGGTCCTTTTCTTTTTAACTTATTCGTTAACGATGTTATAGAAATATTTAACTCATTTAACCTATTTATCTATGCTGATGACAAGAAAATTTTTAAATTGGTAAAGACCACTAATGATTGTATAGCTTTGCAAAATGATCTAAATTGTTTTGACTCTTATTGCCAAAAGAATGCCTTATTTCTTAAAGTTAAAAAATGTTACGTTATAACTTATACTAGGAAGTCACGTACTATTAAATTTAATTACAAATTGAATAACTACATACTCCATTAAGAGAGTGACTCAAATTAAGGACCTTGGGGTTATCTTAGATCATAAACTTTTGTTCGACAAGCATATTGATTACATAACTGGAAAGGCCTATAGAATGCTTGGCTTCATAATAAGGAACTGCCGTGTCTTTAACAATATATTAACTTATAAGACTCTGTATAACTCATATGTCCGGAGTATTTTGGAGTACGCGAGCACTGTTTGGAACCCACAGTACGCTATTCATATTAATAAGATGGAGCGTATTCAAAATAAATTTATCAAAAACGTGTCCTTTAGATCTAAAAACTTTAACAATGATTTTGATACCCTTACTAAGAGGCGTGAGAAGAGAGAGACTGTCTTTCTCTTTCAAAATATTAAGATCTCACATGGATTCTACTTATCTTCTTTCTCGTATATTCTTGAGGTGTCCTTCAAAGCAAACCAGATCTAAAATACTTTTTTCTATTCCTTTTTCACGGACAAACTACTCAAAAAATTGTTTTCTAAGACGTGCATATGATCTTTATAATAATAAGAGAGTCTGTGATCCTGACTTATTTCATCTCAGTCTCGGTAAATTTAAATATCTTCTCAACGATTCTTATAACAATGTCTAAAATAACAAGTTTAGAACTTTGTAACTCTTTTCATGTATTTACTTTCACTTAGTTCATGTGATTTATCAGTAAAATAATATTAAGGTTTATTAACTGCCCTTTGGTTCTGTGTAAAACACAAATTATCAATTTTGTAAGATTAGACTATCTGCGGAAACTCCGTTGGTTAACTAGTTAATCTAGTTATAAGTTAAAGTCTATCGAAAGATTTTGATCCTGTATGTTTCCCAAATAAATAAAATAAATAAATAAGCGCAGGTAACAAGTGTTCATTAAGGATAAGGTGTTGGTGTTGATGATGAAGGCTGTAACATCTGAACCTCGTCAGCATTTTTTTTTTTCCCTCCATAGTTGAACGTAACTTACTTACTGAACTCAACATATTCTTCAACTTAATCATCTGATAATTATCTTGGCCAATGAATCGTCTAGTGATTAAGTAACCTACTTCGTGAACGTAATACGTAACTCCGGGACGTTTAAGTGAAAATAAGAATGGAATCTTTATTAATTTGAATCAAGTAATTTATTAGTTTTAATCATTCATTAATAATAAATAAACAAATTTTATTCAGTATAAAACAACTGAATCCATTATTTCGGAATTGAGAATTTAAAAACATTTAACACGTTCAGTGCTACTACTCTTTTCTCGAGAGCGCACGAATCTTTGTCGTGTCCCGCATCCAATTTAGTTAGCACGAATTATATTGGTTTGAAGCTGTGAAAGTGTTAATCACTTATGAAGTCTCAGAGTAAAATTTATAAAATAATCTAACGCGAAGCAATGTATAAACCAGATGACTGATCCATAAACTGCTTTATACCGCAACTCTTTCAAGTTGCGGGAGAGCTTCTCCGCCTTCCCCTAAGCCCCCAGTCCAACGCCACCGGGTACAAAAGTTTATTAACCTAACTATCTAAAAATAACATAATAAGGAAAAATTTAATATTCTTTGAGACTTCATAGCTATTAATTTTCTTTTAGTAAGAATAGTCTAATTTTTTAATTGAGACATTATTTTCTCAAGTTAATAATTAATTTACTGTATAATTAGAAATTTAATAAATTTAACTTTAACTACCTAATACAAGGTTCCTACCACTTGGAACCCGTATGCTGGCCGTTTCGGGAAGTGTTAGCGAAGTGAGAAGAAACGGCAGCCCAAAGAAACTCACTTCAACACTTTATCAAGACAAAATAGTTAAAAGATTCTAAATATAAAAATAAAGACAACTAACATCAATAAAGAGAGCCTAATCCTACTTTGAATATCTATTGAGACCACCTATGATAATTAGAACTCGATTCCTAACTTCATACCTAAACCAATTCCCTATGTTTCTAATCTGTACATTAAGGTTCACATGCACATGACAAGAAGAACTTAGATTTACAAATATGTAACTGGATAATTATTTGATTTCAATAAAATACAATGTTATGGGTTTTGCACTATGACAAAATGAATAATTAATAAGTCTGTGTACCTTAGTAGCATGAACTCAGTCAATCAGATATTTAATTTTCCTTTAGATACAATAACTACCTCTAGTAGTTATACAAAATATGGATAATTATTAATCCGTTTGCACCCATAATGTTATCAAGGCTTACTACTCCTCAGCCGTAACACTAGTGTAATGAAACATACAACCCTCTGAGTTGATAAGGTGAGGACTAACGCCTCAATAACAAATAACTACCTCTAGTAGTTAATCAATATAAATTGTGTGAACCACAACGACAGAAACATACAACCCTCTGAGTTGATAAGGAGAGGACTAACGCCTCAATAACAAATAACCACCTCTAGTAGTTATTCAATATGAATTGTGTGAACCACAACGATAGAAATATACAACCCTCTGAGTTGATAAGGCGAGGACTAACGCCTCAATAACAAATAACCACCTCTAGTAGTTATTCAATATGAATTGTGTGAACAACAACAATACTCTGCTCGGTATCCAACATAATTTTCTGCACTATGACAGAATGGTTATAATTACATCTGTAACTAAGACAGAAGTAGCCCCAACTCGGCTTGACGTGTATGTATACTTTACTACCTCAAGTAGTTAGAGAAATAGATCTGGTCAATCGCCAGCTGCTGCTCATAGTGCCGTCATAGCCTACTTCCTTCAGCGTGGTAACACTAATGAAACAACAACCAACCCTCTGAGTTAGCGAAGACCAAACCCATTGCAATGCGGATGAAATAAGGAAAACAATTGATAGCACAGTTTGGACCACTTCTCTGAGTAGAAATTTGTTACTTAAACGAATAAGAATAAATTATTAGAAATCGAGCAGAATACAGTCATCTTCTTCTTCCATCTTAACAACAACCTCTAGTTGTATCATCATCAGCCATCTAACAGACAAACTGAATATTTTCATAAGAAATGTATTTGAACTTCTTGCATCTTTTATTTCAACAACCTCTAGTTGTATAAACATTTGACTTTACCATCAGGTGGGTATTAACCACAATGATACTCTGCCTGGTATCCAATATCATTTTGCACTTTGGCAATTATTGAATCTAAACAAAGACAGAAGTAACCCCAACTCGGTTAGACGTGTGTGTAAAATTTACTACCTCTAGTAGTTACATAAATGGTTCAGGTCAATCACCAGCTGCTGCCCATAGTGCCGTCATAGCTTACTTCCTTCGGCGTGGTAACACTAATGGAACAACAACCAACCCTCTGAGTTAGTGAAGACCCTAGCCATCGCAGTAGAAATAAATAAGTAGACAAATCATAAAGTTTGGGTCACTTCTTGGAGTAACAAACAACTGTTTAAATTATTCAAAATATTCTATTAGATATCAAGCAGAATATAGATGTTACCATTAATGACTTTGTCATCCCTTTTATATGAAATAACTGAACAACCATCCCTAGTTGTAACATCATTTACCTTTTCCATCAGGTGAGTTACATCCTTTGATTAAGTTAGGACAATTAATTAATTGAACCATGAGATTAACTTATCTCATTTTCTGTTTACCATCTGGTGATAAAAATAATCCATTTCAGGATATTTAGATTATTTGAATTAATACTTTTTAATTTGATCCTTAACATAAGAACAACTCAGTTACTTATAAATACGCGTTGCCCTACCATCAGGCAGTTAGAATCCTTTGATTCTTATTACTTAGTAAATTTAGATTGCTTACTAGTACTAAGTAGTTAGTTCTTAAAATCAGTCATCCATCGACTACTCAGGACTAGCTTGAGATCTTCAATAATAAATTATTATAATTAATCTACTTCCCATCAGGTGAGTAAAAACTTTTGATTCAAAATATCACATAACATTGAGTTTTTACTACAACTTCCTTTCCATCAAGTGAATAGAATCTTTTGATTCAAAGTTACCTAATTAATTGAGTTCATACTTCCAGGTAACATAAAATACTATAAAGAAACTTTTGCCTTTAGCGGATTAACTTTGTTGGCATTACCTAGCTATTTAAGCTATAGATTTTAGTACATATAAGTTAGTGAATTTCCTATGAACTTAGCCTTCCTGACATGTGAATTGGATTCCCTAGACTTGCAAATATTCATTTATTTACTGAGGAATTATATGGCAAAACCAAACCATTCTTTCTTTCCGTTTGTTATTGACATAAAATACTTTTATATGCCTATACCAACAGGTGTAATAAAACCGAAGACTTTGTTAAAGGGAACTTAATTTTGTAAAAAGAAAAGGCAAGACTTTCAGAATTCTAGATTTGAAATTTCTTTTCCTAACTTTTAACAATTTTAATTTGGAAATCAATTTACTCATTCATACATAAAATATTTTTGAAACCTATATTTAAATACTCAAAATTCACATACTTTCATTAGTATTCTAGTAAAACCTAACACCCTACTCAACCTAGTACACTACTAAGTAACAGTCCCTTTATTATTTCCTACAATGCTACATGTTTACCGTGTTATATTCCGCCATCTAACACAGAACGTCATTTCATGTCTGTTCATGCCTACAGCTATAACTGATAAAATGTTTGAAATGAATATTTGAACTAATTTCCTCCTATATACTATTATTTTAGGTATTTTTACCTATGTTCTACACCAAGTATACAAATATATCCGTATCCGTCTTATCTAGCTTTGATTTCTCTGAACTAAGAGTTTATTGGACTGACGTACATAAAATGAATTGAACATTTATTGCTAACAAATCGTAAATTCTTAAATTTAGCGTGATACCCTAACAACTTCCGTATATTGTACCTTTTAAAACCTAGATAATTCTCAAAATTATCATCCTATAGTTTTCTAGCGATTTACCTACAAGTCTATCTCATTTACTTTTTCCTAGTAAAAATAACTCACTTATTTATAAGAAATTATCTAACCAATCCCTACAAATAACATCCCTATACCTATAACGTTACTTTGGTCATCGACCAAGCTAGCTAAATCATAACAAAGCTATTTTTAATATTTTTTATGTCCATGTTACCGAGAGTTCCCTATCCCACTCTATCTTCACAGGCTAAATTGTACTACAACATTCCCCACTCACAGCCCTAAAGAGACATCCCACGGCTGTTCTCGACAGATACTGGGCCGCAGGCAATAAACCACCTTCCACCTTTCTCTTCGATACCGGGTGGAAGCAAGAGACAGAAGACCGTGAGTGAGACAACATTTGCAATACAACCTCAATCGAAAGATCAAGATTAATGCCCACAGATAGAGTAAAAGAAACCTAGGTGTGGTGTGTATCGTATGCGTGAGTGCCTAACCAGACCTGTATCCCTAATCCCTAAGAGTACCTATCTCAAACAAAAGGAATAATCCCACCTTCAAACTCAGTTTGAGGTGACACGACACCCTTTGAGTGATGTGTGTAACCAGCACAAGATAGAGGAAAGGGGGGTATGTGCCGATTGTAGAAGGGGGTACTGCTCCATGTAGTTAATAATTAAAATACTCCTTAAGTACCTATTAGATAGATACATAAAGAATATAATAACCAATAAGACATCCGTGAAAAGCGCGGAAAGAACCCGCTATGTCCATCCTGTGGTCCATTTCACTGATGAATTCTTACATGAGCCAGTCAGACTGATCAGAAACCTGAGGATCTGGTGAACCCGTCTGAAGATTCACTTTTGAAGGATATTGTAAACCAGGTCAACCGCGAACGATTGGCCTGATCGACAACGAACCTTCATCTGAAATCAGAAGAGCAAAATTAATAAATCATAATAAACAAAACACAAACAAATAAATTTACTAAACCATCATCATCGTCATCATCACCCCATATTAGTGATCACTCTCCAATTTACAAATATCTGCAAATGATAATAAATTATTTTAAATTATTATCGTAATCATCATCAGCCGGTAATAGTGATCACACCCCAGTTTACTTAATATCTGCAAATAATATATTAAACAAAACACAAACAAACAAAATTAAGGAAAAATATTTCAAATTATACAAGGTGTTACCGCCTCGACGCCCAGATCCAAAAAGTCCTGTTTCCTACCCATCTATTCCTTATATACTACTCGAAATCGTCCACCAGGTCCACTACGTCCACTACGTCCACTACGTCCACTACGTCCACTTTCCCTCTATCACGCGTTGCCGCGCGATTCATTTCAAAAAGCTAAGCTACTACTAGCACCATCTACCAGATAGATATTGAACTTAGTAGTACGTTAATAAGCCCATTTATAGAGACTTACAATGGTCTTGCTACATTAACGAGTTATCTAGTAACATTGTTTTTTTTTATTTATTTTGGAAATGGGACTAGATGTCGCTAGAAGAAATATTATACAATAGTGTTACTTACAGTGTTACTAATAATCATCTTATTTTGGATAATGTGACGGCCTGTCAGACCGTTACAGCCAACCCCCAAACTTTTTGAAGGTGTACAATTATTAAACCGAAAAAAAAGTTTTCTTCTCACCATTTCAACAAAATTAAAATGTAACTGAATACCTTATAATCTTAAATTAATTTGTTTTCACAAAATTATGTTTTTAGAAATATAAATTTACAACTTCAATAAACCTTATTTTATTACAAGTTTCATCTAAAATTTTGAGACCTTTATCACAAATCAATCACAAAGAAAAACATTCATACATATATACAGGGTGACTGGTAAATCAACGGACGCATTTAAGGAGGTGAATAAGAAGCTGATACACATTCCAAATATGTAAAAAAAACATGACCTTAATTTTCATCATTTAAAAAATAATTTTAAAGTTCACCTCTACATTTTACTAAATACTAAGTCACGTGTACGCGGCCTCGGGCAACGACCCCGAGTAGCGGCGGCGCGGACTCGCCACTGCGCAATACTGCGCATGCGCGTGAGCGACTGCACCCGCGTCTCTGCCCTGCGCCGCGCCGCGCCGGCCCTAGTCAGTCGCCCGCGGGCCGTCGTAAGGGTGGCGTGCGTTCACGCGTCCCGTTCGTCCCGAACATTCTGGTTTTACTTACGTAGCTGTCGCGTGGATTTCGGTGCCTTGATAGTGAGTGATAATGGCTTATCAGTACTCTAATGAGGATACTGGGATATGGTGTGGTGCTATGTAATGTAAGCTAGTGTTGTTAGACGTGAATTAACGTCATATTGCAATGTATCACGAATTACATAAGCTGCCGTCATAGGACTTCTTAGGAGACTTGGCCTTCCTCCAGTTCCTAACCCTGATCAAGGACGAGGAAGGAATCGTTCGTTATCCAGTGAACCCGCACAAAGCAATTTACTTCGATTATTACCCATGTGAAAGTACGCGGAATGCAGGAAGGCATTTCCAGATCCCAGTGGTTGGGGTAAAGTATCCTAAATGAAGACGAACTCCATCCTTTCATTATCAGTGTGTTATCAGCCTGTCCAAGAGATTGGCCTTAGCGACCACGAGCAGCTCGGTGCACGCTGTGGGAAAGTGGTAAGTACCTAGGCATAGAGTTAGAAAACACAAGAATAGTTACGTTTTATAAAAAAATATGTAACTTGTGTTTTTTGAGTGTATGATTTTTTTGTTTTATATGGTTGAAAAGTATGTAAATTATCCTATCATCTCCTTAAATACGTCCGTCGTTCAACCAGTCACCCTGTATATATGTTTTACACCATTAACCCAAATGTTATCTCCATAATATTAATGTAATATTAAGTTGTTCGTTCGCGAACCATGACATATCCTCACTAATATCAAAATGAAAATAAAATGAAGCATTATGCATGTCTCAAAACAACCCGAGAGCTAACCACGGCTCTTTACTATTTATAACTGACCTCCACCTTCCCCTTAGTCAGTCCACGAACCATCCACAACTATTCACGTGGACTAAGTCGTAGCCAAGGATAATAGCCAGCAATTATCAGCAGCTCATCCTAAAAAAAAATTACAAGGCAAATGTTATTATTATATTTATTCTGCTTTTTTTTTATAACATACCTAGTAACTCTCAGCTTTGTTTTAGACAAATATTAGAATAACAGTCATCAGCTATACGAGTACACAGTTCTTATTACAATGATAGTTCTTAAGTTTTGGCATATAAACAACTATAAAATACAAAAAATATTCATTCAAGACAACCACCGATGACCTGATGAAGGTGGCAGGAGGTCGCTGGAAAACGGCAGCGCTGAACCGGTCGGTGTGGAAATCCTTGGGAAGGTCTTTGTCCATTGGCCTTCGGTCGATTATGATTTAAACCACCATATATGAAAATCCTACCATCGGAACCTGCACACCCAATGTCTTGTGAAATGCTCGCGGAGAAGGAAGAAAACCCCGGGCCCAAAAGAACCTTCTTATAACACATTTATTTTGAATTAAAGGTCCTACATATCACTGCGCAACTCGGACAAACAAGTCGGATCTCAGTTTCATTTAGCTGTACACTACCACAAAAATGTGAAAGAATTAGCAAAATATATTAACGTAATAATTAGTAAATAATAGTTTTTATGAATAAAATTACTTACTTACTTACTTAAAATAATTTTAACGAGCCTTATTGTACTGAACAACTACTGTACTGAACAACTTCACATTTTTGGTTTGTCCGGCCTAACATGATGCGCTCCAATCTCGGGATACCCGAGATTTGATGAATTGTTCTAAGGTTTGATGAATTGTTCTAACGACCACTGGATGCTAAACTTATTGGAACTAACTGTTGAAATCACTGTTAACGTTCTTTAATTAAGATTTTAATTACACACTCACCAGACTTACTAGACTTACTTATGTACTTACTAGACTGCTACATTATACCTTTCTTTTCTCATTAAACTATTTGTTCTAACTCCTACCTCAATTAATTTATTGACACTTCTTCCCAGAATGTAATATGTACTGTGTTTTTAAACCATACAGCCAATCACTAAAAATGTGAATCAAAACTCTAAATTCATGACATCTTAACATGAATAAAAATCATTATATCACAAGGTCAATCTGGACTCTGCAGAGGAATTTGGTTGTGAGGCAAATCAGCTCTAATAGCAATAAATTGGCACTACCAATCCAAACCGTTCCTCAAGACTTGTAAACTGATACCGCCAATCTATCCCCCCCATAATCTAGATTACTTTAATAGCTCAAATGATAATCATTCCTTGCTTTAGAGCCTCACTCAGAACTTAGACCCATCATAATCGTGATTCTCTGTCTGGAGCTTGTGCAGTTGTCGAGAAATAGAAATAGCTTTCAGCTGCGCGTACAGTATGAGATTACTATGGGATACAGTATCAACACTGTTGTTGTCAAAATGACTTAACCTAACTCCTATTCCCATAGTAACTCAATTGTTCGTTATAGTGCCTCCGGGTTGGACTGTCAATAAACTCATTCTCCATACTCTAGCTTCTGTTGCCTCATTAGAGTCCTCTTATTCATCCCTTTATTCTATATAAAACAATAACACTCTGTTCTATCAACCGCCTATTTTCTTCCCCATAACACACCAACACCATTTTACGCTACTCTAACGAATCACCAGCCCATTCAGTATGGAATTTTCTAAATTTATTCAGCTTAAGGATTTTCTTTCTCTTAACAAATGACATTCGGTAATTGACTAATTACTTGAACATGAGCATTTCCTCTACTATATAATTATAATTTAAATAAAACTTCATTTATATATTATTGAATTTAATTTGAGTGAAATAAATGAAACAACTTCATGAGATTTGACAAATTTAATTTATAAAATGACATACCGTTATTCCGTACCTTTACCTTCTTAACTACCTTCAAAACCTTACCCACAATATATACCTTTTTATGTATTAAATCATTAAATTGGTAATAGGTAACAATCGGTAACCTGACTTCTTTTTATAAGTTTAATCAAATTCTATCTATAACCCACCTAAATATTTAGTAACTGCTGTTCGCTCCGACTCTTTGAAATACTATTTAATAACAATTGTTCTTAATTTGATCTGCCTATTATGGGTTGCTCTTAATTATTTTCTATATAAATATAATATCCTGTATATGTCTAATCGGGTAGCGATCTGGAATGGTCCGTGAATTTAAAGCACGGTAGTCACCGCAAGGTCTCCATCCGTCAGATTTCTTGGGAACTAGATGTAGTGGTGACGCCCAAGGGCTTTCAGAACGTCGTGCGGTACCATTCTGCAACATACCATCGAACTCCTTTTTAGCGATATCCAAGCGATCTGGGGCTAGACGACGTGGACGGCCTGATACTGGAGGTCCAGGTGTTGTTCGAATATGGTGCACAGTGTTGTGTTTAGGTGGATTACAAATACCTGCAGGCCGAGTTACTTCTGGGTACTCTTTCAGGATGTCGTGGAAACAGCTATTACCAGCAACAGCTTTCACTGAAGAAATGGCTTCTACTGCCTTCCTACGTGGAACAGCAACAGATAGGTGCGTGAGACTATCAATCAGACGATGATTGCGACAGTCAACCAAGATGTTGTAAAAACTGAGAAAATCCACACCTATGATCGGCTTTGTGACATCTGCGACGACGAAACGCCAGGAATATGCTCGTCTCAGTCCTAAGTTAAGTTCCAGCTGAATAGACCCATAAGTAGGTATTACTGACCCATTCGCTGCAAACAGTTCATATTTTGATTTCTGACGACGCTCTCTTACAGCCGACCTTGGAAAGACGCACAGATCCGAACCAGTGTCTACCAGGAATTGCAGTTTTGAGTGACGGTCGGTAATAAAGAGACGGCCAGAAGAAACGGGACAGTCGTTCACCGCCATCAACGACTGCCGCTGGCATTTTCCGAGTTGTAAGTACATGGTTGATTACAATGTCTTGCCTTCGATCCAAAATTGTTGTGATACCAGCAGTACTCCATGTTTCTAGATCGGGAGCCAGAGCGGGAACGAGAACGGTTACGGTACTGGCCTTGTCCATATCGCTGGTTGCTGCGAGAACGATGAGATTTCATTTGACGAACCTCGCAAGTCAATTCTGCTACCTGTTTGGTCAGTTGTGCCATTTGCGTTTCGAAGTAGCCACCTGATGTGATAGTCGACATACCTTGTGACGTCATAGCCGTATTATGCGACGGGCCAGGATGAAGGGAAGCCGCGGCGACGATGTGAGGGGCAGGTCCAACTTCATGAATGCGGTCTGCTATAACAGCCAGCTGATCCAACGAAAATTCAATCTGGGAAGCAACTTGTATTTGGATGTGAGCGGGTAGTCTGCTAGACCATATAGTTTTAATAAAATTATCAGGTATGTTAGGACCAGCCAAAGATTTAAGATGTCTTAAAAATTGCGAGGGCTTTCTATCCCCAAGCTCCTCATGGACTAACAATTGCTTTATTTTATTCTCATTGGACTGTGATAATCTATTAATCAATTCTGTCTTCAATTTATGGTATTTCTCAATAACCGGTGGCGCCTGAATAATATCTTTCACTTCTGACGCAATGTTACAATCCAGATTAGAAATTACATGATAAAATTTAGTTGAGTCCGAAGTAATATTAGCAATGGCAAACTGACCTTCTAGTTGCAAAAACCACAGCGCAGGGTCCTGAGTCCAAAACGGGGGTACTTTTGCGCCGACACGGAAAATATCACTCGCATTAGCCGACCCTTTCACGTCTGAAGCACTTCCACCATCTCCAGTTTCCTTTGGCTCTGTCATTTTCTGTTCAATCACGTCGGGGTCACCAGTGTAGAAGTGAAGCTTACTTGATAGCAATATAGGCAGGTAGCGAAAGTATAGAAGTGAAGTTTAGGATGAGAATTATCTGAAGAAAAAGCGTAGATATTGTTGAATGGCAACATTGATTACATATGTTTTTGGTTATCTGTGGTCTTCTGTATTGGCTGCTGTTTGCCTGTTGTGTGTGTATTTTAAGAAAATAATAAATAGAAGTTTTCTCTCAAGCTGCGTTCTATATTTAACTCTGTAGAACTTGCAATCCTGCAATTAATAACAGGTTATGAGTGCCCAGAGTATGCTGCAAGAGAAAAACCAGAAATAAGAAAATCATGGAGGACGACAAGAAAAATAAGTACGGAATTATTCCGTTTGCTGGTACGAATTTTGGTAACTGGCTTTTCCGCCTAGAAACGGTGTTAGACGAGAACGAGTTACTAGAAGAGATAGATTTAACAAAAAGAAAAAAGAAGGAGGAAGAAAATTCGATTAAGGAAAAGAAATGTAAAAGTATCATTATCCAGAGCATTGCAGACAGCCATCTTGAACTCGTCAAAGATTTGAAAACTCCAAAAGAAATCATAGAAAAATTTAAGAAAACGTTTCAGCTAAGTGGTATAGCTTCACAATTGTTAGCAAGAAAGAAATTACTTACAATTAAATACAATGAAAAAAATCCAATGAGTGATTTTTTCTTAGAATTTGACAAGTGTGTAAGGCAGTTACGCGAGTCTGGCGCAAACCCGGCGGAGGAAGAACTGATATGTTATCTTTTACTAGCCATGCCAGCCGCCTATGGACATTTAGTATCGGCAATTGAAACTGTCAGTTCCAGTCAGTTAAATATGGAATTTGTCCGGAGAAGACTCTTGGATGAAGAAACAAAGAAAAAAGGCTTAACAGAAACTGATGAAGAAGGAGAAGCTTTTCAAGTAAGAAGTGGACAGAAAATAAATAAAAAGAATTTCAGAACTAAGAAAGAAAATAAGAACTATCTACAAGAAGAAAGAAAACCCTTCCCGTTTGATTGTTACAACTGTGGAAAGAAAGGACACATGAAAGCAGACTGTAGATTTAAAAAGAAAATCAGTGAAAAGAATACAATGAATTCAGAAATGGAAGACTCGAATATTTCATTTTTTGTGGATAAAGAAGCATTGACATCAACTGATTCATCAGAAAATATAGTTGAGTTTGTATGTGATTCTGGCGCTACAGACCATCTTATAAATAGCGATAAGTATCTTCATGATATAGAAGAACTACAGAATCCTATACCAATAAGTACTGCAAAACAAGGTGAGAAGATCATTGCTACAAAAAGAGGAAAAATTAGAGAACAAGAAACTGGAATTAAGGTTAAAGATATTCTTTTTGTACCAAAAGCAAAATGCAACTTGTTGTCAGTAAGTAAAATGGAAAGCGCTGGATGCAAAATTGAATTTGATGATAAAAAGGTAAAAATTTATCACAAAGAGAAACTTATAAAAGAAGGGAAGCGTGAAAAGAATTTGTATAAAATACAATTCAAAATAGAAATTGAAAAACAAGCACAGAAAGCATACAGTGTAACGAATGAAGAATGGCATAAGAAATTGGGACACGCATCAGAAGAAAAATTACAGAAGTTACAAGAAAGAAAATTAATTTCTTATAAAAGAAATGAAGAACAATTATGTATACCATGTCTTAAGGGAAGACAGACAAGATTACCGTTTAAAGTTCAAGAAAGAAAACATAGCAACAGAATACTAGAATTGATACATACAGATGTGTGTGGCCCCATTACCCCCACCACATACGAGAATAAAAAGTATATCTTATCATTCATTGATGATTACAGTCATTTTGCTTATGTTTACTTAATGGAAAGTAAAGAAGAAGTTCTGAAATATTTCAAGATTTACGTTAACAAGGTAGAAGCACAATTTGGAACAAAAATAGCGAGACTAAGATGTGATAATGGAACAGAATATAACAACAAAGAGTTTATACGTTTCTGTAATGAAAAAGGTATAGAAATAGAATTTACTATCAGTTACACACCCCAACAAAATGGAGTGTCGGAGAGATTTAACAGAACTGTGGTAGAAAAAGCAAGAACTTTGCTAGCGGATTCGAAATTTGAAAAAGAACTCTGGGGAGAAGCTGTTTACACTTCAACATACGTAATTAACAGACTACCGACGAGAAATGGTGTTATCCCAGCAGAGCTATGGTTTGGAGAGACACCATGCTATAAGAAATTTCAAATTTTTGGAGCTGATGCTTATGTACACCTTGTACCACAACACAGAGAAAAAGGAAAATTTGAAGAAAAATCTAAAAAATTGTACCTAGTTGGATATTGCTCAAATGGATATAAATTATGGGACAGTGATCAGAAAAGGGTTATAAAAGCAAGAGATGTGATTTTCAGATACATAAATAAAAAGGAAGAAAAGTTTTCTCATCAATACCCTGAAGAAGAGGAAAATATTGAAGAAGAAGAAAAAGATTCAGAGGAAACAGATAAAGAAGAAAATATAGAGACTTCAAAAACTAGTGAACAACAGGAGAACACACCGAATGTAAGAGAACAACGAGAGAGGAAAGCACCAGCTTGGCTCACAAATGATTATGAGACTTATCATTGTGCACTTTTAAGCATGGATGATGAACCTAAATCGTTGGAAGAGGCAATGAATTCGCCAGAAAGAGAGAAGTGGCAAGAAGCTATTCAAAAAGAACTGGACTCACATGAACATCATAACACATGGAGAGAAGTTAAGAAGCCCAAACATCAAGAAGTAATAGAGAGTAGATGGATATTTCGCAAGAAGGGTGACCTTTTTAAGGCCCGATTAGTAGCAAAAGGCTTTCAGACTAACGTTTATGAAGAAACCTATGCACCTGTGGGAAAGTTGACCACTCTTCGTACATTGTTAGTCATAGCTAACCAGCTCGGATTAAAAATGGAGCAGTTAGACATAAAAACTGCTTTTCTCCATGGTCATCTTAAGGAGGAGATTTATATGAGTCTACCTAGTATGGAAAAGAGTGAAGTTGTTTGCAAATTAAACCGGTCAATCTATGGCTTGAAACAAAGTCCACGTTGCTGGAATGAAGCATTTCACACAGTAATGATGAAGAATGGTTTTAAAGTGTCGGAGCATGACAACTGCCTGTATCTACTTCATGAAGGTGATAAAGTAATAGCATATTTATTCCTGTATGTTGATGACATACTAATTTTGAGTGAAAGTGATCAAAAGATAAGTGAAATAAAGTGTATACTAAAGAAGGACTTTGATGTGGTAGATATTGGTGACGTAAAAAGGTTTTTAGGCATAGAAATTGAAAGAGACTGTAAAAACAAAGTGTTAAAGTTACATCAGAAAAGTTACATTCAAAAAGTGTTACAGAAATTCGGTATGCAGGACTGTAAAAGTGTATCAACCCCATGTGAAGTTGGACTGAAGTTAGAGAAACCAGAAGACTTTACATGCAAATTTCCTTACCGTGAGTTAATTGGTTGTCTTATATACTTGGTTATATGTACTAGACCAGACCTGTCATACACAGTAAGTTATTTCAGTCGCTTTCAAAATAATGCAACTGATGAACATTATAACTACTTGAAAAGAGTGCTAAGATACCTAAAGTTAACAGCTGATTATGGCTTGGTATATAAATGTTTAGGAATTGAGAATATTGCTGTAGGATATTGTGATGCAGATTGGGGAAATGATAATATTGATAGAAAATCTGTGTCAGGATATTGTTTATTTTTGTATAATAATATTGTATCTTGGTGCACTCAAAAACAAAAAACTGTATCTTTATCGACTGCAGAGGCAGAATATATGGCCCTCAGTTTGGTTTGTTGTGAAGTAGTATGGTTCAAGGGCCTGCTTTCTGACATAGGCATATCTTGTTCAAGCATCACTATTTGTGAGGACAATCAGTCTTGTATACAGATAGCTAAAAATAGAGAAAACAGTAGAAGAGTAAAACATATTGATGTCAGGCACCATTTTATTAGAAATTTGGTAGAACAAGGTACAATTACATTGGAATATGTACAGTCTTCAAAACAGTTGTCTGATATCTTCACAAAAGCTCTCTGTAAACAGAAATTTGACAATTTAAGAAAATTATTAGGTGTTAATAAATGTTAATTTAGAAGACTAATATTCTTTTTAATGATTGTTCTCATTATGTTAAACTATTGACACCAGTACTTTGTTTATTATGTTTAAGTATTACTGTGTGTACTAAAGTTGTCAAAGATTAAAGAATTTTATACTTGCAGATGTAGAAAAGTTTTTTTTTAAAGCTAGATTATTTTAGCGTAGAATCATAAGTAGGCAGAAAAGTGTTCATGTTAAGAATACTATTTTTTATGTAATACAACGTTGAGGAGGAGTGTTGAATGGCAACATTGATTACATATGTTTTTGGTTATCTGTGGTCTTCTGTATTGGCTGCTGTTTGCCTGTTGTGTGTGTATTTTAAGAAAATAATAAATAGAAGTTTTCTCTCAAGCTGCGTTCTATATTTAACTCTGTAGAACTTGCAATCCTGCAATTAATAACAGATATATAGTACTGATCTTGTTTAATGAAGAAGAAATGTAGAATGAAGAATACAGAAGAAATAGTATTAGAAAAGAACGATACTGAATACAAGAATAGATCGCGAAATAAACGTAGGTAATTGTTAAGCAAAAGCGGTACAGAGGTGCATCGCAATAAGCGGGTTAGCGCGGACTGGTGCGGCGGCCGGCGGCGGCGGCCAGGCAGCGGCAGCGGCACGCAGCGGCGGCAGTCCCCACTCGTCGTTCGGGCAATGGCGCAGTATAGACATCGAGTAGTGACTTCACAGTATAGACATCTAGTAGCGCCACACTATCAATATTCCAAAAATATGAATAATATTTCCTACTATACTGCCAACATGACTTCTAATTTTTGTTATCACGCATTATGAAACTAATGATATTATTATTTCCTACTGTACTGCCAACATGACTGTTCTAATTTTTATTATCACACGCTATGAAACTAATGATTTTCCTATAATACATTTTCCCTAAGGTCTGTTGTATGGTCTGAACTGTGGTGATGTTGAAGTTGAGATGACGTTAAGATAAAGTTAAGTTATAGTTAAAAGATTTATTAGTTAAAAGTTATAAAGATGGGTATAGATGTTGAATGCTAAGCTAGTTAGAGCGAAGTGCGTTGCTCCGGCTGTTTACACTAACTTAATAATAATTAAAAGTAGGTTGCTAACTATGCAACTTTGTACGTTCGGTTACGAACCGTACATGCTCCCGAGACAGGAAGAAAAACTAAGAAAAATAAAGATTAAACTATAAAATAGAAAAGGCACATTCCTAGTTTAGCATTCATTACAAAGCAAATAAATATGTATATACAAAAATCACAAATCAAAATTAAATGTTCTATGTGATCGCTCTTCCGTTCTCGGTGGAGAAATGACTTGCAGCTCGATAGGACTCGGAGCTGGAGCGTGGACTGTCGTTGATGTCGGTGGAGCGCTTCTGCTCAGGCGTCTGCGTTTCAGGGCGGCGTAGATTCCCGCGATGAGGGCTCCTCCCGCCAGCAAAGATGAGACTGTGTAGTGATGAATGTCATGTCCCGTTAATGACGAGTTGGATGGTAACTTTTCATCGATTTTTTGTTGCACTATCATCTCTTCTAATTTTGCGATGTCCCGTGCAGGTGGTGACTTCATGTCAGTTGTGCTCACTTTGATGTTCCGCCAGTTAAAGTCGACCATTTTGTTTATAGGTGAATCAGTTAGAGATGGTACTTCAATATCGGCTTGCATGTCGATCTCACTTCCGAAATGATTGTATGTAAATATTGTTGTGTCTGTTTTTTGTAAAATGCATCCCTGACGTAGTGATATTAGGCTTGTGCTGTTTATAGCCATGGACATTACTTGATCTTCACAAATTATGCGTAAAAGATACTCTTCACAGCATACAAATAGCCATAGATTGGGTTTATGCAATTTGACCCAATTATCTTTACATTGAATTTCCTTCACGGCGCAAGATAGGGCGTTTTGCTGACTGAACACCTTCGCTTCGCATGGCGCGTTTTTATTTTCTATATTGTATACAGGATGACGCGCATTGCATATGAGCCGCTCTTCGTTGTACGCCGTACATTGCTGCATATCTGATTCATCGATGTTTATATATGAGTTTTTCACAAAGTTTATAGCGATGTACTTCGAAGTAGGCTCAATCATCTTCAGCTGTTTTCCGCCTCTTGTGAAAGGAATAGGTAGTACACGGTATACAGTGTATTCTTCGTCACTAGTTAGCGGCACATGCAGCTCGAACAGTAGAAAGTTGGTAGTCACTCGGGCTTTCACATATAAAAGCTTGTAGATGTCCTGTACGTCCCGTTGAATATCCTTAATAGGAATTGATAGTCCCTTTGGCAATCTTCCGGATATCACATTCATTTGATCAATTATTTGGGATGCTGGGAGCAACTTCATATCCAAATGTCCCTTATAAATGTCAGATAATGCGTTTAGCAGCATGTCTTGAATATTTCTCAAGTTAGTTATAATCAGGCTAACAGTCAGTGAAGCTACGTTGATGTCGTTCATTGTAAGTAATGTAAACACTTGGCTTTGTATTCTAGTAATATGAGTATCCGTCTGACTCATGTAGGTATGTATAGCGTGTAACTGGCTTTCCATAAAATATTCATTTTTCTTAATTATGTTGTTTTCAGCTTCCACGATAGATGTTTGATTTTTTAACAGATCTAGCAGATAGTTGTCATTTAGCTGGAGTGTTTGGATGTCTTTCTCGTACTTCTTCGCGAATTCTTCATCTAGAACTCCAAACAAAGTCCTCGCCAAGTTCCCAATGCCATTTATGTAGCCTCGTTTTCGTCTAGGTAGATGTTGTGATAATAACAAAGTATTATATTCCGTTAAATGACGTAACTCGTGACGTAGTTGCGCTACTAGTTGTTCACAGGGTGATTCGGTTAGTCGTTTACATCTTTGTTCGATATGACCGACGTATGAAATTGTATTCTTTGTGGCTTGCCAATATGATGTAAGATTGTAATAGATAAGTAGGTTCCATTCATCGTGAATAAGTTGCAGTTTTCCCATTTCATCGTAATATATAGGATGTTCTCTTGGTATAGCCGTTATCATGTGATCAGTTATCTGTTTTGAGGCGTTTGTGGAAAATGCACTTCCGATAAAAACCATAAGCATCAATAAAATTGTAAAACAGCTATAGGTCGGTTTTTTGGCAGTTCCAGTTGTTCTTGTTCTGTGTTTTCTTTGTTCAGTTTCTTTATTTTCTGTTATTATCGAATCCATAGAAACGTTTTCTTGGATAGGAAGTGGCGCTAGTTTTGTGATAGGTCTTTTCACCTGGCCTCCTTTTGTTTTGATGGTGACGACACGTACGTGGCCGTCAGTTCCAGGATGAACCTCAAGGACCTTCCCTAGGGCCCATTTACCCGGCGGTAAGTTATTTTCTTTCAGCAGTACTAAGGCTCCTTCTTCTAGATTTTTGTTTGGATGCTGCCATTTGCTTCGGGATTGTAACTGCTGTAGATATTCGTTCGACCAGCGTCTCCAGAAGTGAAGTGCCATTTGCTCGACCAATCGCCAGCGGTTACGGAGATCTAAGTTACGTGAGATGTCGTTTTCTTCAAGCGGCAGCGACATAACCGGCCCACCGACAAGAAAGTGACCCGGTGTTAGGTATTCCAGGTCATCGATGTCTTCAGTGAGCTGGCAGAGGGGCCTGGAGTTCATACAGGCTTCTATTTGCGTTAGCAACGTAGAGAACTGCTCGAAGGTTAGTTTTTGTTCTCCCAGGACCCTCTTGAGGTGGTGCTTAAGAGATTTGACTGCTGCCTCCCATAATCCACCAGCTGTAGGCCACAGAGGTGCATTAAAGTGCCACTCAATTTGTAGTTGGTTGATCTCGTCGAACAACTCTGGAGATAAAAAAGTTTGATGCTGTTGAAACGCTTCCCACAGTTGTCTGGCAGCACCCACGAAGTTAGTTCCGTTATCTGTGAACACGTGCTTCGGAGTCCCTCTTCTGGCGCACATTCGTTTGAAGGCGGCAAGGAAGGTATGGGTACTAAGGTCCGACACCAGCTCTATGTGCACGGCCTTAGTCGCCATACAGATGAAAATGGCTATGTAGCCCTTGCAGGTCTTTACTCCCTTTCCTTTGTTTATTTTGACTTCCACATGACCTGTGAAGTCAATCCCTGTGTTAGTGAAGGGTCTAGATGGGGTGACTCTCTCCTTTGGTAAAGCTGCCAAGATTTGTTCGTTCTTGTGCGTGTTAAATCTGTGACAAACAACGCACTTTCGTAATTGTTGTTTAACAGTTCGATTGCCACCGATAATCCAGTACTTTAGTCTAGTTTGGGCTAAAGTAAGGCGTGCGCCGCCGTGGAGCGTTTGTTCGTGGGCTTGATTGATGATGAGCTTAGTTAGATGTCCACTAGAGGGTATTATTAGTGGATGTTTAGCTTCTTCAGCCAAATATGAGTGTTGCAGACGTCCTCCGACACGGAGTAACCCCTTCTCGTCTAGTTTTGGCGTTAGTTTTAGAATGTTGCTTTTCGAAGGCACATCTTTGTTTTTTCTTAGGTGATCAATTTCTTGACCAAAATGCTGGCTTTGAACGGACTTGATGATTAATTCTTTAGCAGAGTTAAGTTCATTGGCCGATAAACATGCAGTTTTCTCTATCTGTTTGTGACGTAGTGTCGCTATGAATCGCAATACCCAGCCGACGACTCGTGTTACACGTCTGAGTGTGCTATACTTGTTTATTATATTATTTATAAATGTTCCATCGTCGCTTGATTTCGTCACGTGGCAGCTTGTTATTGTTTTTGTTTCATTATCAGTTGTAAAGTTTTGCGTTAATTTATTTGTTTTTTCTTTACAATTGAAAGTTTTTAGCCAATGGGGTCCTTCCCACCACAAGTTGAAGGACATAAGTTGAGAAGGCGAGAGGCCCCGCGTAGCGCAGTCTGCAGCGTTCTCTTCAGATTTTACATAACGCCAATGAGATGACGGGATTATTTGAGTTATTTGTGTGACTCTATTAGCAACGAATGTTTCCCATCTATGTACGCTCCCTTGTAGCCACGCAAGTACCACTTGTGAGTCGGTCCAGCAGAAAGTGGTCAGTTGTTCTACGGGCATAGATTTTTTTACTTTTTCCATGAGTTTCGATAGTAATAGAGCTCCACAGAGTTCCATACGGGGTAGCGTAAGCTTTTTGCTCAGCGGTGCGACTTTCGTCTTGGCTGCTAATAGAGTGATGACGTATTCGCCGTCCGTATCTCTAGTCCGGCTGTATATGACGCAGGCATAGGCTTTTTCACTGGCGTCACAAAAGCCATGTAACTCGATCTCAGCTCCCGTGTAATTTAGCCATCTTCGTAATGAGAGTTGATTGAGGTTAGGTAGATCTTTTCGTAGCTTTTCCCATTCTTTAGCTATTTCTTTAGGTAGTTGTTCATCCCATTCTATTTTAGTGACCCATGCTTTTTGAAATAGTAGTTTAGCTGATATAATGGTAGGTGATAATCATCCAAGTGGGTCGTATAGTTTGCTGATTTCTGACAGGAGTATTCGTTTTGTAGGCGGCTTGTTTGATTCTTGTAGATTCCAGTTAAAGATAAAATGATCATTCGTGGGATTCCAGCTTAATCCCAGCGTTTTCATTTGAGATTGTTCATGTTTAATGTTAATTAGTTTGTTTTGGCATTTTTGTTCATCAGAAAGTTGTTCTAATATCGACGGCTCGTTACTCGCCCATTTTCTCAAATTAAATCCGCCTTTTTTCATGACTTCGATTAGGTCCTGTATTAGTTGTTTTGCTAAGTCGATGCTATCCACACTGTGAATTAAATCATCCATGTAAACATAGTTTTTTAACACGTTCGCTGCTAGTGGATAATTTTGACCTTCGTCGTGAGCTAATTGTTGAAGAGTTCTCATCGCTAAAAATGGGGCAGCTTTCATCCCGTAGGTAACGGTACATAGCTGCATCTCCTGGAGAGGCTCGTTCGGATTTTCTCGCCATATGATCTTCTGTAGGCACTGTTGATCTTCGTGTAACATGATACTGCGGTACATTTTTTCACAGTCAGCCGTTAAAACGTACCGGTGAACTCTCCAGTTGATGATAAGAGATAGCATATCTTTTTGAAGATTAGGGCCCGTGTACATAAGGTCGTTCAAACTGTACTTTGTGTCAGATTTTTGTGAAGCATTGAACACGACCCTTAGTTTGGTGGTGGTAGATTCTTCTCTTATTACACCATGATGAGGGAGAAATGCTTGAATGGAGGTACTTGGCACTGGAACGGCTGGTTTCATATGACCTAAATCCAAGTACTCCTTCATGAATTTTTTGTACTGATTAGAAAGTTCTGGTTGTCTTGTCATCTTGCGTTCAAGTTGAATAAATTGTGATAGAGCCATCGGTTTTGTTTTTCCCAAATTTTCCTCAAAATCAGGTTTCATAGGCATTTTAACTATGTATTTTCCGTCTTCCTGCCTTTTAGTAGTTTCCAAGTAGTATTTTTCACAGTGGTCGTCTTCGTTAGTTACTTCATTAGGGGTTGAAATTTCTTCAGTTTCCCAAAATTTAGATATTTGATCCAAGTCATTCAGTGTGACGAAACAGTTCAAAGTTTTCACATTTCCGCATAGTATCCAGCCTACTTTAGTTTGCTGAGCGACTGGACACCCATTTTCCGATTTTATGATGCCATCTGTGATTAGTTCTGAGTAGATATCGGCGCCCAATAACATGTCTACTGGGCCCGAAACGTTGAACGTAGGATCGGCGAGTTTCAAGTTATTTAAATGTTCCCAATTATCAGTTGAAAACGATGTTGTAGGCAAATGAGAGATGAGTTTTCTCATTACCAGAGCTTCTACTTGGAATGTGTAGTTAGAATGGATAGATTTGCAATCCATTTTTAGGGATCCTTTGCATGTTCCTGATACAGTCCCCACGCCAGATACCACGGCACTTAGTTTGTGGCGCGGCAGGCGCAGCCGTTGAGCGGCGTCTTCCGTTACTAGGCTGACTTGGGAGCCCTGATCTAAGAGCGCCCTCATTGTTATGTAGCTGTCATCAACGCATTTAACTTGTATTTGGATGGTGGTTAACAAGACTTCCTTGTCTTCGCTGGTAACATTGGTAACCACGTGTTGGTTTGATGTTGGTTTTTGATTAGGAACGGAACCACTCGATGTCGCAATTTCCGACTGATGCAGTAGTGTGTGGTGCGCCGTATTGCAATGTTTACAAGTTTTCGTTGAAAAACATGCCTTATTTCCGTGACAAAAAAGGCAGTTTTTGCAAAACTGAAGTTTCGTAACTATGTCGTTTCGTGCGTCAGTACTCATATTCAAAAATTTGCTGCACTGCATAAGTACGTGGTCGGTTTTGCACAGTGGGCAAGTTTTTGCGGTCGTGTAGTACGTCTTTGCCGTCTTTTCTGACTTGTTAAAGTACGATGACCTCGCTGCGTTATTATATTTACCCGACTGTGTCGTAGCAAAAGGAGGGTTATGTTTTCTTGGCATGTTTTGCGGTTGCATGGAGGTCGGTTTTTGATTCTGGCCGTTTCGTTGTGTCTCTAATGCCATAAATTTGGACTCCAAAAACTGAATAAAGTCTTCTAGTTGGGGTAGATCTCTCGGTGACTTTAGGTCTCTGATATATTCACCGTAGGTAGTGCTATCCAGTTTTTGACATAACAAATGAACGATTATTGGATCCCATGTTGTTATGTCGAGTCCGATGTTAGTTAGTCCGTTCAGGCACTCGAGAGTGACGTCATGAAGTTTCTTTATGTTGTAGGCATTAGCTTGTTGGATCGTCGGCTGATTAAGTAAAGTGTTGATATACGATGTAAATAGTAGCCTCTGGTTATCATAGCGATGGTTTAATATTTCCCAGCATGAGTCATAGTTTTCGGCGCTTATGTTAAGATGTTGAATTAGTTTTTCAGCTTCTCCTTTTACTTTCGACTTGAGATGTTGCATTTTTTGCGTTTTCGAGATGAGAGGATTGAGATGAATGCTTTCAGTGAACAGATCTTTGAATGAAGTCCATTGATTGTAGTGTCCATAGAAATCCGGTATAGTTATTTTCGGTGTAGATTTTTCATAGTAGGAGTTGTTCCAGATTTTCGTGTTTATTTGCTTTCTGACGTCATCATAGGTTTTTTCCATGTTGTCGTAGGTACGTTCATAGTTTTCATTCAAAGTTTGCGACTCGTAGTTTAGTTGCCAGTGTGTTTTTTCTATGGTGTCCCATTTCGATTTCAGGTTGTTCAAAAAATCTTCAAGTTCCCATTTTTCGGATGCAGTTTGTAGGTTGATTTTTAGTACAGCGCGTTGGAATGCTTTAAAGTTGCAATTTTGTTGGCGTAGAAGTTCTTGTTCTTTGCTGTTAGCTTTTTGAGATTCATTTTCACTTGTAGGAGTGACGAAGTTGGAAAAATTGAAATCATCGACCTTGAAAGTAGGCAGTTTCAGCGTAGGAGCTTTCAGCAAGGGAGTTCGTGGTTTACCTTGTAGTTCTTCTTTACATCTCAGCATATCTTGTTTTGTTTCTTCATACCAGGCTTTGGTTTTGCCGTAGACGCCGTCAGTGAAGTAAGGAAAATCTCGGTTCTCCAGCAAGTTCAGGTTATGATCGTTGTCCTCGAAATCCTTCCAATGAATTTCCAGAGCGTTCAGTCGTTTTTCCAGATACTCCAGTGTTTTTCTCCCGCTTCCGTCTTTCTTGTAGTTGGCACAAATTTGCTTGATATTGTCAAAAGTTTGCTGCTGGCGAGCCAGAAGTTCTTCCACAGATTCAGCCATATCCGTTAGTTATGTAGAGAGTTGATGAAGTATGTAGTTCACGTTGAAGTTACCCGTAGGTCGTTGATTAAGATGCGTTCCTGGTAACTCAGTGTCCTCACACCCTGTTCTTCGCTATTGCGCCTTCTCAATCCGCACTGGTGAGACCCGCTTGTGGGAGGCCAGCCGGACCGATCGCTAACGTCGACAAGGAATGCAAGGAGCACCAAGTTATAGCTTGAAGGAACACTGATAGCTCGAAGGACCAAAAAGGATGTATGGTCTGAACTGTGGTGATGTTGAAGTTGAGATGACGTTAAGATAAAGTTAAGTTATAGTTAAAAGATTTATTAGTTAAAAGTTATAAAGATGGGTATAGATGTTGAATGCTAAGCTAGTTAGAGCGAAGTGCGTTGCTCCGGCTGTTTACACTAACTTAATAATAATTAAAAGTAGGTTGCTAACTATGCAACTTTGTACGTTCGGTTACGAACCGTACATCTGTAATTCGGTCTGTTGTGTTTTAAACGCCTAAATCTAGTAAAATAAAGACATTACTGTCCTACTTTATATTACTTGTATATCTAGAAACATTAAAAAACAACTGAATTACATTTAATATAAATTCCTGACCATACCAACCTACCTAATACGTCAATAATTTATCAAAGTCTTTGTATATTATGGTATTTTACAGGAGTAGAAATTGTTTCCAGTATGTTTCTCTTAGTATTTCGCTTGCGAAAATCAACTTATTATCCTTCTGTTGATAAACCTTACATATCTTTTTTCTGAATTCTTCTGTTAAAGACTCCAATAAGTCCATCACTAAATCAATTAAATAAAATTCTAATACTTCAATTGTAATTATAGCAAAGATTTTTGAATTTATCTTCATATTTCTTTTATGTAAATAATGAAATTTCTAACAGATTTTTCTATTTTATTTTTTTCCCAAACAATATTTAAATCTTTGATAATTTGTACTCTTTTACTACACTTCTTACATACTGATAACCATAGACAGTGACATTTCCAGTCAATAATATGGATTTCAAATAATGTTGTTAGAAAAGTTTACTATTAAGCATTTTACGTATTTTCTAGAATGCTATAAAGAATATGAAATTTAAATATAAATAGCTTTCTATCCTTCTAAATTATACTCCACTACCAAATAGATAGTATTTATATAATTCCCTTATAAGTATTTGCCCGTATTTAAATGTCATGTTCATAACAACTACGTTACAGATTTGAAAGTAAATAATACATATACAAATTTTTCTTTCGAATATTATTCCTAGTTCGCAATCTATGGTAACATAATTATTGAGTTTTTTATACAACAACCCCCCATCAACTAACGTTTCCACAAATTTAATATTAAAACCAAGTAACTGCTGCCAACCCCCCGTCTTTTAATACTTTCACTTGAATTAAATTGATATTCAAAGTGACTATGGTGGACAAAAATATGGATAAAAGCAATTATTTAACAAAATAGTACCTACGCTATTTATTAAAACGAAATCTCAACCCCCAGACTATAAAAATTGTAACGATTTAATAAAATATAAATCTACTAAAAATAAGATATACATATTTCAACCCCCAAATATTAAGATTAAACAAATTATACAAATCCTTTTACATTTTATTTTTTCTAACAAATAACGAATTAATAGAAACGTTAAAACCTTTTAATTATAAATCCACTCTTATTTCACCATCCATTTCACGGGCAGCAAATTGTGACTATTTCCTTTAAAGAGAAAACAGTCACGAAATATCCTGGGCTAAGGCACACCAAATTGTAACATCTGAACCTCGTCAGCATTTTTTTTTTTCCCTCCATAGTTGAACGTAACTTACTTACTGAACTCAACATATTCTTCAACTTAATCATCTGATAATTATCTTGGCCAATGAATCGTCTAGTGATTAAGTAACCTACTTCGTGAACGTAATACGTAACTCCGGGACGTTTAAGTGAAAATAAGAATGGAATCTTTATTAATTTGAATCAAGTAATTTATTAGTTTTAATCATTCATTAATAATAAATAAACAAATTTTATTCAGTATAAAACAACTGAATCCATTATTTCGGAATTGAGAATTTAAAAACATTTAACACGTTCAGTGCTACTACTCTTTTCTCGAGAGCGCACGAATCTTTGTCGTGTCCCGCATCCAATTTAGTTAGCACGAATTATATTGGTTTGAAGCTGTGAAAGTGTTAATCACTTATGAAGTCTCAGAGTAAAATTTATAAAATAATCTAACGCGAAGCAATGTATAAACCAGATGACTGATCCATAAACTGCTTTATACCGCAACTCTTTCAAGTTGCGGGAGAGCTTCTCCGCCTTCCCCTAAGCCCCCAGTCCAACGCCACCGGGTACAAAAGTTTATTAACCTAACTATCTAAAAATAACATAATAAGGAAAAATTTAATATTCTTTGAGACTTCATAGCTATTAATTTTCTTTTAGTAAGAATAGTCTAATTTTTTAATTGAGACATTATTTTCTCAAGTTAATAATTAATTTACTGTATAATTAGAAATTTAATAAATTTAACTTTAACTACCTAATACAAGGTTCCTACCACTTGGAACCCGTATGCTGGCCGTTTCGGGAAGTGTTAGCGAAGTGAGAAGAAACGGCAGCCCAAAGAAACTCACTTCAACACTTTATCAAGACAAAATAGTTAAAAGATTCTAAATATAAAAATAAAGACAACTAACATCAATAAAGAGAGCCTAATCCTACTTTGAATATCTATTGAGACCACCTATGATAATTAGAACTCGATTCCTAACTTCATACCTAAACCAATTCCCTATGTTTCTAATCTGTACATTAAGGTTCACATGCACATGACAAGAAGAACTTAGATTTACAAATATGTAACTGGATAATTATTTGATTTCAATAAAATACAATGTTATGGGTTTTGCACTATGACAAAATGAATAATTAATAAGTCTGTGTACCTTAGTAGCATGAACTCAGTCAATCAGATATTTAATTTTCCTTTAGATACAATAACTACCTCTAGTAGTTATACAAAATATGGATAATTATTAATCCGTTTGCACCCATAATGTTATCAAGGCTTACTACTCTTCAGCCGTAACACTAGTGTAATGAAACATACAACCCTCTGAGTTGATAAGGTGAGGACTAACGCCTCAATAACAAATAACTACCTCTAGTAGTTAATCAATATAAATTGTGTGAACCACAACGACAGAAACATACAACCCTCTGAGTTGATAAGGAGAGGACTAACGCCTCAATAACAAATAACCACCTCTAGTAGTTATTCAATATGAATTGTGTGAACCACAACGATAGAAATATACAACCCTCTGAGTTGATAAGGCGAGGACTAACGCCTCAATAACAAATAACCACCTCTAGTAGTTATTCAATATGAATTGTGTGAACAACAACAATACTCTGCTCGGTATCCAACATAATTTTCTGCACTATGACAGAATGGTTATAATTACATCTGTAACTAAGACAGAAGTAGCCCCAACTCGGCTTGACGTGTATGTATACTTTACTACCTCAAGTAGTTAGAGAAATAGATCTGGTCAATCGCCAGCTGCTGCTCATAGTGCCGTCATAGCCTACTTCCTTCAGCGTGGTAACACTAATGAAACAACAACCAACCCTCTGAGTTAGCGAAGACCAAACCCATTGCAATGCGGATGAAATAAGGAAAACAATTGATAGCACAGTTTGGACCACTTCTCTGAGTAGAAATTTGTTACTTAAACGAATAAGAATAAATTATTAGAAATCGAGCAGAATACAGTCATCTTCTTCTTCCATCTTAACAACAACCTCTAGTTGTATCATCATCAGCCATCTAACAGACAAACTGAATATTTTCATAAGAAATGTATTTGAACTTCTTGCATCTTTTATTTCAACAACCTCTAGTTGTATAAACATTTAACTTTACCATCAGGTGGGTATTAACCACAATGATACTCTGCCTGGTATCCAATATCATTTTGCACTTTGGCAATTATTGAATCTAAACAAAGACAGAAGTAACCCCAACTCGGTTAGACGTGTGTGTAAAATTTACTACCTCTAGTAGTTACATAAATGGTTCAGGTCAATCACCAGCTGCTGCCCATAGTGCCGTCATAGCTTACTTCCTTCGGCGTGGTAACACTAATGGAACAACAACCAACCCTCTGAGTTAGTGAAGACCCTAGCCATCGCAGTAGAAATAAATAAGTAGACAAATCATAAAGTTTGGGTCACTTCTTGGAGTAACAAACAACTGTTTAAATTATTCAAAATATTCTATTAGATATCAAGCAGAATATAGATGTTACCATTAATGACTTTGTCATCCCTTTTATATGAAATAACTGAACAACCATCCCTAGTTGTAACATCATTTACCTTTTCCATCAGGTGAGTTACATCCTTTGATTAAGTTAGGACAATTAATTAATTGAACCATGAGATTAACTTATTTCATTTTCTGTTTACCATCTGGTGATAAAAATAATCCATTTCAGGATATTTAGATTATTTGAATTAATACTTTTTAATTTGATCCTTAACATAAGAACAACTCAGTTACTTATAAATACGCGTTGCCCTACCATCAGGCAGTTAGAATCCTTTGATTCTTATTACTTAGTAAATTTAGATTGCTTACTAGTACTAAGTAGTTAGTTCTTAAAATCAGTCATCCATCGACTACTCAGGACTAGCTTGAGATCTTCAATAATAAATTATTATAATTAATCTACTTCCCATCAGGTGAGTAAAAACTTTTGATTCAAAATATCACATAACATTGAGTTTTTACTACAACTTCCTTTCCATCAAGTGAATAGAATCTTTTGATTCAAAGTTACCTAATTAATTGAGTTCATACTTCCAGGTAACATAAAATACTATAAAGAAACTTTTGCCTTTAGCGGATTAACTTTGTTGGCATTAACTAGCTATTTAAGCTATAGATTTTAGTACATATAAGTTAGTGAATTTCCTATGAACTTAGCCTTCCTGACATGTGAATTGGATTCCCTAGACTTGCAAATATTCATTTATTTACTGAGGAATTATATGGCAAAACCAAACCATTCTTTCTTTCCGTTTGTTATTGACATAAAATACTTTTATATGCCTATACCAACAGGTGTAATAAAACCGAAGACTTTGTTAAAGGGAACTTAATTTTGTAAAAAGAAAAGGCAAGACTTTCAGAATTCTAGATTTGAAATTTCTTTTCCTAACTTTTAACAATTTTAATTTGGAAATCAATTTACTCATTCATACATAAAATATTTTTGAAACCTATATTTAAATACTCAAAATTCACATACTTTCATTAGTATTCTAGTAAAACCTAACACCCTACTCAACCTAGTACACTACTAAGTAACAGTCCCTTTATTATTTCCTACAATGCTACATGTTTACCGTGTTATATTCCGCCATCTAACACAGAACGTCATTTCATGTCTGTTCATGCCTACAGCTATAACTGATAAAATGTTTGAAATGAATATTTGAACTAATTTCCTCCTATATACTATTATTTTAGGTATTTTTACCTAGTTCTACACCAAGTATACAAATATATCCGTATCCGTCTTATCTAGCTTTGATTTCTCTGAACTAAGAGTTTATTGGACTGACGTACATAAAATGAATTGAACATTTATTGCTAACAAATCGTAAATTCTTAAATTTAGCGTGATACCCTAACAACTTCCGTATATTGTACCTTTTAAAACCTAGATAATTCTCAAAATTATCATCCTATAGTTTTCTAGCGATTTACCTACAAGTCTATCTCATTTACTTTTTCCTAGTAAAAATAACTCACTTATTTATAAGAAATTATCTAACCAATCCCTACAAATAACATCCCTATACCTATAACGTTACTTTGGTCATTGACCAAGCTAGCTAAATCATAACAAAGCTATTTTTTTATATTTTTTATGTCCATGTTACCGAGAGTTCCCTATCCCACTCTATCTTCACAGGCTAAATTGTACTACAACATTCCCCACTCACAGCCCTAAAGAGACATCCCACGGCTGTTCTCGACAGATACTGGGCCGCAGGCAATAAACCACCTTCCACCTTTCTCTTCGATACCGGGTGGAAGCAAGAGACAGAAGACCGTGAGTGAGACAACATTTGCAATACAACCTCAATCGAAAGATCAAGATTAATGCCCACAGATAGAGTAAAAGAAACCTAGGTGTGGTGTGTATCGTATGCGTGAGTGCCTAACCAGACCTGTATCCCTAATCCCTAAGAGTACCTATCTCAAACAAAAGGAATAATCCCACCTTCAAACTCAGTTTGAGGTGACACGACACCCTTTGAGTGATGTGTGTAACCAGCACAAGATAGAGGAAAGGGGGGTATGTGCCGATTGTAGAAGGGGGTACTGCTCCATGTAGTTAATAATTAAAATACTCCTTAAGTACCTATTAGATAGATACATAAAGAATATAATAACCAATAAGACATCCGTGAAAAGCGCGGAAAGAACCCGCTATGTCCATCCTGTGGTCCATTTCACTGATGAATTCTTACATGAGCCAGTCAGACTGATCAGAAACCTGAGGATCTGGTGAACCCGTCTGAAGATTCACTTTTGAAGGATATTGTAAACCAGGTCAACCGCGAACGATTGGCCTGATCGACAACGAACCTTCATCTGAAATCAGAAGAGCAAAATTAATAAATCATAATAAACAAAACACAAACAAATAAATTTACTAAACCATCATCATCGTCATCATCACCCCATATTAGTGATCACTCTCCAATTTACAAATATCTGCAAATGATAATAAATTATTTTAAATTATTATCGTAATCATCATCAGCCGGTAATAGTGATCACACCCCAGTTTACTTAATATCTGCAAATAATATATTAAACAAAACACAAACAAACAAAATTAAGGAAAAATATTTCAAATTATACAAGGTGTTACCGCCTCGACGCCCAGATCCAAAAAGTCCTGTTTCCTACCCATCTATTCCTTATATACTACTCGAAATCGTCCACCAGGTCCACTACGTCCACTACGTCCACTACGTCCACTACGTCCACTTTCCCTCTATCACGCGTTGCCGCGCGATTCATTTCAAAAAGCTAAGCTACTACTAGCACCATCTACCAGATAGATATTGAACTTAGTAGTACGTTAATAAGCCCATTTATAGAGACTTACAATGGTCTTGCTACATTAACGAGTTATCTAGTAACATTGTTTTTTTTTATTTATTTTGGAAATGGGACTAGATGTCGCTAGAAGAAATATTATACAATAGTGTTACTTACAGTGTTACTAATAATCATCTTATTTTGGATAATGTGACGGCCTGTCAGACCGTTACAAGGCGATATGTTCACAATTGCATACCATTTACTTACAAGCATCCTTATAGTATGTTATCCTTGTAGCTTTATATTAGGTACCTAAATTTAACTTACTGAAAAAACAAATGACATATTTTAATAGCCAGTAGGAAAACAAAAATACAAATTGTTTAACCAAATATGTAGAATATTTGACATCAAATAAACCGAATTCGTATCATACGACAGAGATCGTTCGAAAAGTCTATTAAAATGAACCAATCAAAATGAATTACATTATATTTATCATAAAAATATCACAAGAGTATCATGTTTGACGTAAATAGAGCGGATATCTGATGAGAACGTCGAAGATCGGGTAAAGTGGAGAAGAAAGCTGACCGAGGCCCAGTCGATGTAATGCTTGGAAGAAGATTAATACATGTAAACAATGTTAAGACAATTGATTATATAGTTTTTTGTTGCATAGGACGCTCTTAACAAAATTCCGCTAAATTGTGGTTTACTCCATCAAAAATAAATTATACAGGGTGACTTTAAATTAGTTCTTGATACGAAAGGGTATGCATGTGCTCATGATAACAAACAAGTTTCCCTAAGGAACCCATAGTCAAATCGCAAAAAAAATTTTGGACACTTCATACTAATTTGGCCAGTCAGTTGCTCGATTTGTATGGAGACTCCAAAATTTTTTTTGCGATTTGACTATGGGTTCCTTAGGGAAAGTTGTTTGTTATCATGAGCACATGCATACCCTTTCGTATCAAGAACTAATTTAAAGTCACCCTGTATATTTAAATAAATAAATTACCAATTATCATTGACCAAATAGCTCTTTAACTCTCTACCTTGTATTTTTGTTTTTAAAGTTTTTATTTATACAAAAGTCATTTAGTATGTAAACTATTTTATTGAACAATAACGTCGTCGTTTATAATTTCCAACATAAAAAAATACATTTAAACATTTGATACCTAAAAAGTAAGTCAGATGAATAAACCCAACTTCTAGATTAGTAACATTAAATCCTTCGAGGATCGCTTTCCATAAAAATAATGTTAGGACAAAAAACAACTAATAACACGACAGGTGATGGTCAATTCTTTCATCGAGTTTCGCACATTAGGTTGAATCAGTCACATTGTTGTCTTTATAGTTTATACAATTAACCTTGATCAAATGCCTGACGCGCCAGGGTATTTTTAACTATGTTTCAGTGTTTAAAACGTACATCAGCGTAATATGCATTTTAAACATTAAGATAACAATAATTAAGCTAAAAATAATTTATTGCCTCTTCATTGCACACAAGTATCAAACCAGTATCAATTACCAAAAAAAATATATACCAAGAAAACACAAGAAATATTGTACATTGACATATAGGCGGTCTTATCACTGAGCGATTTCTCTAAGGCAATCTAAACTGCATTTTTTTTTATATTTTCGTTTATTTTATAATATTTACTATTGCCACAAAGACATAAAAATATTAATTAGAACTCAATAACCAAATCGAAAATATCTGACTTACGTATACTTACGATCAGTTAATCATACATTTTAAGTATTATAAAACCATGTGCCTATTACGCATCTCTTCCCTCGGTTCCAGGTGCTGGGCATCTTGTGCATGGCGCTGGCGACGCCGTATTTCGCTGCCTTCTTCATCTTCGTGGCGGTGACCAGCTTCATCACGACCCTCATGTGGTCCTTCGTCTACTTCCTCAGTATTCCGGATGCGCTCAAACTACCTATCAACTGGATCTTATCTGTAAGTGTTACATATCTCAAACAGCAATTTAACGTATTGCAAAAGATTATTCTTCCGCTTACAGTATTTCCATCAAAAAAAGCTTAATTGTACATCCAGATTTTTGAAAATCGCTGATATTTTTACACCCTGTATAACTACACTATAAAGTAATTTAATTACAATATAAATAACGGTAAAGTATAGTTGGTTAAAAAAGGTTTTACGAAGGTTATTCAATTTAAATAAATAAAAGTACATAGTGCATATTACGTATTGTCATAGTTAAGCATGCAATACAGTGTAAATATACTACTACACTTAAATAAATAAACATTTAAATAATCAAAAAATATATCCACGGCTATGAAAGTAGAGTCAGATAAAAGGGAAGTTAATTGAACATATGGAGAGGATACGGTTAAATCAATAGTAGGCTTTGGTAAGCAAGTAATAAATGTAATTCTCCTGGATACAGTACACGATGTTAACTACAGCTTAAAATACGCGCATGTTAGGATTTGGAACGTAAAACGTTTACTTGTAAACAATTTTACAAACTTGTTTGAACATCGCGAACGAAACCGTTCATTTTGTGGAAACCAACGTCTAGTATTACGTCATTTGCATAAATATTGAAACCCATGACCTTTCCTCTTTGCAGAGACTTGCAACTCAAAATACTCGCACTTATGACTTTATTCGCTTATCAGCGGCAAATAGAAGGTAGATGCCACTTATGAAACTGAAAAACTTTCACAAAGTAATCTGTACTATATCGGAGCAAAAAAAATAAGATTTTCCTAAAAAAAGTTTGCGGATCGAGTGATTATAATTGACTATTAGTATAGTAAGTTAAAAAAGATTTGATTATACAGTCTGTTAAAAAAGTTCGTTTGAAATTTTAAGGGGTTACTCTGAATCAAGTACAGGCAAAATTTGAAATAAATCCGAACTTCAAATTATTTTTTTCAGTTTTCCATAGTTAAGTTCAATAGTGAATCAAGAATTTGTATAAGAAACTGAAAAAAAAAACAGGATCGGATTTTTCAATATTTTTCCTGTATTCCATAATTGTTTCTAAGTAACCCCTTAAAATTTCTAACGAACTTTTTAACACCCTGTATAGGTTTCTTGGGGAAAATAATTTTGCTACATACCACTTGCCGCTTTTCAGCGAATAAAAATACATCCTTTATTAATTAAACTTCGATAACCCTAAAATTATAAAGAGACCTTTCTTATCGTGTTCCATACAACTTTCAGGAGCTCATAAGCACGGGCATGGAGGCGTTCCTGTACCTGATCGCGTTCATCGTGCTGTTTGCGAACGCTGCTCCGCACGCGTACGGAAGCAATATAGCAGCTGCCGTAAGTGTCCTCCTAAGAGAATTAATAAGTAAAAAGTGTCCCCATATCATATCCTTGAACAATGTTCTATAATTCAAATACGTGTTGGAATTCCTCCCTTTCCCCAAAATTCCCCACCTACAGCGCCAGAGCAGGTGGTTGAGGCGCGTACCCAGAACTAGAGCTCTGGTTGTTTGGATCAGGGCACTGTTCGGGGCCGTGGGATGCCTATCGCTTGCCCTGATGATAGATCGGTCGCCCTCTGGGTTATATTAACAACCGATTACGCCCCCACTGTAGGGGCACGGGTCTCTTCCCATAACTCGGGAAGTTTAGGCCATACTCCACACACGGGGGCCAAGTCCGGATTGGTGGAGGTTGTGGTGGTCAACCCCATTGTCAGAAGTTTTCAAGCCGCCTATAAGGCCTTCGACATGGCTTAACGACTGCCATCTAGCGATAGCAGCCGGTACCAACGGCTTAACGTGCCTTGCGAAGCACGGAAATGGTCGAGATAAATGCCACTAACAGTCAACCCATCCAGGTTATGACCGTGTCTGTAGTCAGTTTGTAACCTATATTCCCTAAGGGAGGCTTCATAAATAAAGTAAAAACAAGAAATAAAGTTTAACAAACTTTTAATTTAATTAAATATATTTCCTACAGAAAATAACAAAAAGTGGGTACGTTGGTGGTCCGGTGGTCATTTATTCTAAACACTTATTATAAACCGCTTTAGCCGAATCGTCGGATAAAACGCGTCAAGAGTCGCCCTTAATGAGGGAACGCCTCTAAATTGTCTTAAAAAAAAAAGTCAAAATACTCAGATGTAGTCAAATGGAAACACGGCCCGTTGCCACATCTTAATAATGCATCCAGCAAAGCAGAAAAACAAAAACAATTGAATATCTGAGTTGCCTCCCAGTGATGAGATTGCCTCCCGGAAAAATAAAAGTTGCCTCCCGAAAACCAAACACTCCTGGCCACGAAAAAAAACTTGCTGTAAAAAAAAACTCTTGGTGACGAATGCGTCCCTCAGATGAAACAATTCTTGGTGACGAATGCGTCCCTCAAAAAAAATGTTGCATCCCGCAAAAAAAAAAACTCGTGGTGACGAATGCGCCCCGTTAAAAAAAAACGTTGGATGGCGTATGCGCCTCGATGAAACAATACTGGCGATGAATCCCAGATAAAACACTCTTGACTCCCGGTGAGGAAAAACTCTTGGTCACGAATGCGCCCCGGTGAAAAAATTCTTGCGATGAATGCGCCCTGTAGAAGCAATTCTTGCGATGAATGCGCCCCGTAGAAACTCCCCTTTTGAGGGGCTGGCAGGTGTCGATAGTTAATTAACACGCCAAATGTTCTGGTGACGCCACGCGGCCAAAAGGGGAACAGTCGGGAACATGGGAACAATGTCCAAAGTCAACCCGGCCACAGCGTCACCAGCACTTATTCCACGGAGTGCGTTTTTGGTGGCGCAACCGCGCACCGCGCAACCGCGCTGTGAAAGCTGACAGTTCTCCAAAGAGAATTAAAAAAGAACAACGAGGTGACGTTCCAAAACTGGTCGAAAAAATCAGCATATCAGTTAACCAAAACGATAGGCTATAAGAAACTCCTCGAGTACGAAAAGGACAGACTCTAAATTAACTTTCTTAACAACAAAATTGTTACGGCTCAGGGTACAAGTCGGTTGAAAAAGCGAAAAAATAGAAATTTACGAAAAAATCAAAAAAAGGTGTTACAAGTTAACCTGCGTGATCGACGAGGCCACGCAAGCTGCACTGAGCCACGACCGCTTCGCCTCTGGGTTATAGACTATTGGTATTGGTGGATTAGATAATGTGTATTTCCTGTAAGCACTCTTACATTAAATAAGGATTTCTTCTAGTTCTTTCTAGTCGTAACCCCAGGGATTAGGGATCGTGATGTGACCATCATGATGTCAAGTCAGTGAGAACTGTAGATTGGGGCCGAGTTAGGTACTCCCATTTTCCCTGTCCGCAGCGCTGTAAGTAGCTTCATGCAGGTGGAGTTGCAATTCTTTAGTTCTACCATCTAGCTGAAGCTCGGCCCATTTGTCTTTTCCCCTCCACTTTGCTCGTGTTTTTCAAGGTACCCTGGTTCTAAGGATTATAAGGATTTAAAAGATGTGTATTTTGGTTCCAGGTGTTCGGTATGTTCAACACATGCGCTTACGCAGGTAGCGCATTCTTGCTGTACAAGGAGCACAAGAGCACGACGGGTGCGACGGCGTGAGCGCAGCCTGCGCCGTGCAGTGCATCTCTGCGCCTGCGCGAGCTAACACTGCGAACAACGTTGTTTTACTTGTACATTAAACATTGTAAGGCTTATTTTATACAGCGGTAGTCACCGTCACGCAGGAATGTTGATCTTCATATTCTCATTAATCACAAAATTACCTACTTTTATTATGTTATTTATAAGGGTAAGCTCTATTTTTGGGTACCTATTTGTATTTATAATTTAATGAAATCAAAATTATCAAAATAGGCGCACTGACTAATAATTTACACCAAATTATCTATCACTTTTGATAATTTTTTTAATAGTTATGGTGTACCTACTTTTTAAATAAAGGTTGTTAAACGTTCAACTTTTCATTGTTAAATAATACGGCACATAATATCCGATTTATACTACATAGATGCGATACAATGAAAATTATTAATTTAGATTTTTCTGAGGTATCTTTTTACATAAATAGATCGGAACGGGGTGTGCGATTTTGCTAATTACGGCGCCATCAATTTAATATAGACTTAACATAAAGATTATTGGTTACCTGCGAAATCACTAATCAGTTTTTCAAATATGTGGGTGGACTAGTCGTTATTCAATAACTAAATAGATGTCAGAAAACAAGAAATTATAACATTATGGTTCAGAGTGAACAATTTACTTTAGGTAATATTTACGTCTTAATGACATAGCATGAAAGTTGTATTTTTTGTGTTAATCAGGATTTGCAGTAATATGCACATTAACATTTCGTCGTAGCTAAATAAACTGTACTACCTTATTCCGATTATAAAGTGTATAAATTACATTTACATAGTTCTGCATAAAGTACATGATGTACCTATGAGTAATCCTTAGGATTTAGGCGATTAAGGGTTCTTAATGATTTGGAAAAAAATATATTTAATTTTAAAATGAAAGTAGTAAAAAACATACTTGAAAGGAAGTAAGTACAAATGAATGATATATTTTTTCTAGACTAGTCTATCAGACTTTAATTTTTAAATACATTATAATATGTATATCTACCTACACTGCTGACTGATGTAACTTTTGATATTATATATATATAATATAGAATATTTTGATATTGTAAATCAATTGTTATTGAGCGCTTTATTTACCTATAACGATAGGTAAACTATTGAAAGTCACGAACCTAGTACCTACCAATCGATACCACATTTAATTAACATTCATATATATTTTATGGTTGTGAGACAAAAATGTATGTACCTTTACTGGATACAGGTAAAATGTTTACAGAAATGTAAGTTGCAAATTGTAAAATAAGTTTAATTTGTAATCTATTTTGTTTACGATTTTAAAGTTTATATCTGAGATATGCACGAGTTACGTTTAATAAATACGGGCCTGGCAGTGTGAATCGTACCTCTGTCTCAATTGAATTGTACATCTATTATTTTATTAAACTGAATTGTATTATATAATAAATAAGCAAAAGGTACACTGAACTTCTACAAATAAAACAAAAGTTAAAACGTTGTTGAATCACTGAAATATTTTAGGTATATGTGTGATAGATATGCGCGTACAAGAGTAATTTAACTAATTATTAAAGATTTAATAAATATATTTTAACACTCAAAAGCTATTTATTTTCAAAATAACATATAAAATTAAATTCTTAATTTTAAAGTGGATCATATCTTTGCATAACGACTCTCAGCAACCGGGCTTTTCGGGCTGGCCCAAATCGTAGATTATTTTTACCCCACAGTGAGACATCAAAGATAGGGTTATGTTTTCACGTGTTCAAATTAAAAATATCAAAAAACTGCAGTCGAAGGCGTTGAACGTAGCTAGTAAAACATGAGTCTGAGTTGCCTATCTGCAGTTATTTATATTCAGCTATGTTCCTGTCATCATGTTTCCATCTTTTTAGTTCGATTTTCGAATAATTTGGATTGTAGCATGAGTCGTAATTGCTGGATTTGTTAAAAATACAGTTTTCTCTGGTTCTACATACTACATAGGATCTGTACGTACTTATATAAGTTGTCTGTCATAATAGGCTCAGTACACCGTCGCGTCACCGTCACCGTCGCGTCGCCGGCAGCCCTTAGTGGCAAACCTATCAAAATATATTAAAAAATATTTTACCAACAACTAGCTATCTATCTATCTACTTAGTTGTATTTTATAATTTTTAAACCCCATGTTTTAACCTCCTCGGTTCTCGAGTCCCCTAATGGGGAAATTTTCCGTGTGGCTTTCCCTGTTGCGAACTTTTAAATAAAAATTATTGCAATGCATTAGAACTAGATACAAAGAAAGTGTTACATAGAGGACAAACAAAATATATACAGGTGTAACAGAAAGGCGTGATAATACTTCAAGGGTGGGCTTTTACCCATCAAACTGAACAACTTTTGTTCTACAACTTTGTTGAAATCGCAAAGAAATTTTCGGACTTTTCATACAAACTTGGTTCGCCGGCTGATCGATGTGTATGAAAAGCCAAAAAAATTTTTTGCGATTTGAACAAAGTTGTAGAACAAAAGTTGTTCAGTTTGATGGGTAAAAGCCCATCTTGAAGTATTATCACACCTTTCTGTAACACCCTGTATACATATTTTACTTAACCCCTCAGTACGTCGAAGTAATTTTTTTTCAGTGTTACAAACGAAATCATGCTTCAGGACTGAGGAGGTTACTTATAAAAAAGTATACTTACCTAAAATAATGGAAGTTTTCCTTTTGTTTGAGTAATGCTAATGTCTATTTATTGGCACCACAATGAGTATATTCTCATCGATATTACAATGATAGGTAGAGTGTGTTATATTAGAGTATAAGAAGTGTGTTATATTAGAGTATAAGAAAATATTATAATGATAGGGCCCACAGCCCAGAGCGAACGCAACAGTCGTTATTTTAAAAAACAAAAACGTACTGCGTGACACTGAAACGACCTACTTAGTACCAAAACAATTCAAAATAACACGTTAATATTAAAAATTTAAATTGTGTTTTTTATCTGAAGATAAAATATATTTTACTTAGGTGCGTTCATTACAGTTAAGCGATTTTTGGCCATACTTTGAATCTAGACAGTTTTTCAATAGTTAAGTGCAATATTTTAATACGACTATCCCTTTAAAATATGTCTGGCTAAACGGTTATTTACCCTTAAATAATCAGACTAGCTAAACTATTCAGACTAGGATGAACCAAGTGAGTTCAAATTTTTTGTCATGTCTTGTGAGGAGGTACAAAGGACTACTCTTTCTAATCTGGAGAGTCTTCTGAAAGGCTCATGATCTGCGTTGGAAATCTTCATAAATACCTAAAAAATCAGATTTTGTCAAATGTTTACTGACTAAAACCCCCACGATGGCCATCCTCCTTGCATTTAGAGCGCTTTTATAGTCGCGCAGGTTTGTTTCCAAAGTGTTTCCAAAGCGACCCGCATGCGTGTGACACGCATGAAAATAAAAGGGACCTAAAAATGTACTAAAACTATAGATTGCGGACGGCACGCATGCGGGCTCCACTCGCATGCGTGCAGAAACCCGCGTGACTATAAAAGCGCTCTTAGAGCAGTTCTCGGATCTCCTGAAGAACGCATTAGTACTCCTCAAGCACTCAGCTGCCTTTTGCACCATAGTCCGCTGTCTGTCATGTATCGCTCCGTAAATCTACACCTCTAGAGATATTTAATTTAGCGCTCTTCATGGTCGATGGTGCCTGTCCAAACCACTATTTCAGGAAGACGCCTAATAAGGCCGGGTATACTCGTATTTTATTGATAATTTATTTTGTCCTGTTCATATTGTTTAATAGCGTCGATTGCTACTACTATGACATCAGCTCGAACCTTGTATACAGTCCACACATAATACCGGGTGTATATTATGTGGTTGGTTGGCGCATGCGCGGGCCGGCGCGTGAGTCAGCCGTCGTCGCGTCGTCAGCCTCCGCTGAACTCGTGTATATTACGGACGTAAACTCTTTGTACGAAGAAAAAACGCACGCAGATTTCTGTAAAAAAGTGTTGCAGTAGCGAGTCATGTAAGTTTTTCAAGTATTCTTATGTTAAAAGAATAGAAGTGGGAAAAGTTCCTTTAAAAATATAATAAATAGCGTGTATATCTAGAATTTTAAGTACGTATTGGTCCCAGAATGCAAGATCTAAAGAAAATAATGAAATAGCTGTTTTCGAAGTAAGTAGTTTGTGTTATAAAATTAACTACATATTTAGCATATAAGTGGCTAATAACTTTGAATGAATCGCTGAGTCTAGATTTGTTTGCAAACACCGAATGCATTTTAGTTGGTTGGACAGTATTTATAACTTCCTGTGACCTCCGCTTTACAACGTGCAACTTGCGTGTAACTCATAAAATTTAAAGAAGTACCTATCCACATAAACAAGCTACAAATCGTCGAGATGTTCGACATTCCTATAACTTTAGAAATAAAGGATGGTTGATAGAGAGATACTGCCGCGACGTTCTTCGTTCAATCTTTTGTAGGATTTTTTTATTTAAACTAGGTATAAAGCCAATGAACATAAATGTAGTAAAGAAAAGTTTTTGTATACAGCGTTTAATGAAAATTTAACGTTTAACGAAAGACAATGTAAAGTAAAAGGGTATGTTATAAAATGGGGTTAAAACTGAACAACTGTTTTTTATAAGTCTGCTCTAAATGCAAAAAATATATAAGTATATGAGAGATACAAATCGAGAACATTGTTAGCATGATTTTTAATCATTTTTCTAAATTATTTTTCTAATTTTTTATTTATCAATTCATAGTTTTAAATTACTTAGATATTGGCCCGAATACATTCAAGTTGGTGTAGGTATGATGCAGGTACTGCGAATGTGAATCATTAGTATGATGATAACGCTATTTATATTTTATGGCTAGTTTATTTGAAACGTAAAGTTAACTTTAACTCGAAAAATTTCCTTTTGTTATAGGTATCTACGTCCACTATGTATCCAGTGTGTACCCACACGATAACTAGATTTATAATTTTATATAAAGTGCGTTTGAAAAAGGGGTTACTCAGAATCAAGTATAGAATACAAGAAAAATATTGAATAAATCAAATTTACAACATTTTTTTTCAGTTTCCTATACTAAATCTGAATAGTGAATCTAGAATTTGTATGGGAAACTGACAAAGTTGCAGATAGGATTTTTTCAATATTTTTCCTGTATTCTATACTTAATTCTGAACCCCTCAAATTTCAAACTCTGTATATAATATATATTTCAGCGTATTTATCTTTTTTCTATTCCTATTGGCATTTTATTGTATATTTTTCACTTGCTGTTTTGTAATCTCAGTCATAATTCCCCTATGCACGGGTCTGTTAGAAGAAGAAATTACAATGGGTAAGAGCGTACCCTAACACAAAGTGAATTGTAGCATTAGAACTATCTCGGTATGAGCTGCCCCTAATGCAGTAGTTTAATTCATTCAGCGCTTGTCTAAATTCACTTAAAAAAAACTTAGTTTCTCGTACATTCCCTGAACAAATAAATATTACGAAAATCAGTTCATCTTTCAACAAAAATATTTTTTTTCTCCAAGTGAATCCATGAGGGCAACAAAGACCAACATACCTAGATCATAATGCAGTGCATACAGTGCATTGGGTAGGGTGTCCATACAAAATTAGTATTTTTTTAATTTTAAATTCTTCTTCTTTATCTTAAGAGCTAGGCTCTTGTCGGTGGAGTAACCGCCATTCTTTTCTATTCCTTGCCAACTCCTTGACTTCCTGGTACGACACGACATTGACTTTGGCCTTCACTTGATCGATGTAACTTATTCTTGGCCTCCCTCTACCTCTCTTTCCTTCTATCTTTCCTTCCATGATGTTCGTTATGAAGTCGTCGTGTCGTAACAAATGTCCAATCATATTTCCTCTTCTGTTCTCAATAGTGTATATGATGTTTCTTTTATCTTTCACTCTTTCCAACACTTCTTCGTTTGTGACTTTTTCTGTCCAGCTTATACCTTCCATTCGCCTCCAGCACCACATTTCAAATGCTTGCAATCTTTCCTTATCTCTTTTTGTCATTGTCCAGCTTTCACTGCCATATAATGCTACGCTCCAAATATAACATTTTATTAAACGTTTCCTTAATTTTATAGATATTTTCTTTGAGTAATTTTAAATTACCCATTAGTTAATTTTAAATTACCCATTCTCCTTTCTTTTAGCAATATGCTTCCTTTTTGCATGTTTTGGATTATGCCAGAATTTTTTTGTACATAAGAAATGATAATCAAATAAATAACTTTAAAAGGACTACACTCAAGTAGCTCGGCAGGCCTTTACGCAAGGACTATTAAGGTCTCGCATGCAGCCTGCGTTGTACGTGTTTGCCTGCTTGTTGCTTGAGGCTGTACCATGGTTGTTTATTATTCGCAAGAGCCGGTGACCTCGTTCCACAGCCGCGACGGGCGCGTCACGGTCCTGTGGACCGCCAACTTGTTGACCTAAGTGTCCATTTTCGGAGATGAGCCGCCTACCGCTTTAGTCGCCTTCTGGTCTCATATCGTCATCAATTAACTCGGTGTAGTCATTCACTCAGTTATGTAAGGTCAGATTGACACTGACGTCCTACACACAGACACAGTAGATACGGTCTCAAACAGATCGAAATAAAAAACAAACGAAATTCAAAATATTTTTTATTTCAGTAGATGCTGTACGCATACTTTTAAATCGTCTTTTTTCTACGCAGTATAAAGTTCCTACCACTCGGAACTTGTACACTCAACGTTTCGGGAAGTTATTTGAATTTAGAATTCTATTCTAGAAAAAAAGGTGGCGGTTTCTATGATTTTGCTAATAACAAAATAGAGAGGAGTAAGATTAATTAATAAATGAAGATTTTTTATTAAATCAGTCATTACAAAAAGTACGGATACCTTGACAGGTTCGTCTCAGTGCTGATTTCCAGCCTCATTTATTCATTAAGATGAAAAGCATCTATTTATTAAGATTAAAAGTAACAAAGTAGCATAAAATTTAAGTACCTACTAAAGTGTTCACGAAGGTTTCGTCTTGTGATTCCAGAAATAATCCCTCAGCCATGTCGCACACGGTGACCATCACCCGCACCACCACCACCAGCTCTGGGACGGCTCTGTTCATCAACAGCGGCTACCTGGGCACCACGCCCGGTCTCCTCAAACTGGCTCAGTTGGTGAGTTATATGGTCTCCTTCAATATAATCCTTCTCCTTTTATTTGTTTTCAAGTGGTTTTATGTAGTCTTCTTAGTTGTCCCTAGTTCATCGTACACTATGCGGTCGGATTACGTCTAAAATACTGATATACTAAAACGGCGCGATAGTGTGATCAGGGTACTTGCTATCAAGACAAGAAAAAAAAACATAACAAAATATGGTAACTAAAATATAGAGTAGAAATTGTCCTTAAAGTTGAGCGCATGATTTCATATTCACAATCAAACTCTGACTAAACTTATCTGTTTGGTCCAAACTGTCACTGTTTCGTTACTTTGACATTTAGATATTTAGACATTTGCCTTCATGACTATCAATAACATTTTAAATTAGTTCGGTTAGTAGTATTCCTCTTTTCCCAGGAAAAATTTGAAGGCAAGGAATAACTAGTCTCAATTGTATGTAAACGTAATACGTTGTTAGTCGCGTAGAAGATTTTTGAATTTCGTGTCACATAAATATAGTTTCCTATTACATTTAGCATCGTCCTTTTCCATATTACATACCTAAAATAAAGTGTGTATTTTAAATGATGAGGCGTTCCCAATATTCCATCTAAATAAAATGCATTTCGTTCAGCAACCTCCTGAGTCGTCGGGGAATTGTGGGTGTGATGTGGGTTTTCTCCCCGAATCAGAGTGACCTACTTTCTGTTACGCAAATAAAGCAGTTGGGCAACATATAGTGGGAACATCAAAATAAGAGATTCTTTCCATTTATTTATACCAGGGATGTGACGATGGCGTGGTGCTATTAAAATACAAAATGTACTGAAAAGGGTTTTAGAATAAACATACGTCAGTCAGTAGGTAAAATATCAGTTACTACGAAAAGTCTAAAACTACGTTTATTGTATTATTAACTTTTTTGTTAGATATTTTCAGTGTAATCCAGAGATTCTGATAATTCTTAAATTACTAACGTATCTAATTTTAACACCTTGTGTATGGAGATGAACCTTTGATGATTTATATATGCCTTTCCACTTATCAGTTAATTATGAAAGGCTTAGGCTTTTATTTATTAAAAATTTTAATAAATAAATAAAACTTTAAAGGTAAATTTTTCGTTAATCTTAAAATGCTAATTATGATAGTACTCAGGCAAAAAAATAATATAATTTAATCGCTTTATTTAATTTAATTTAATTTAATTGATGATATCATATTTGCGTCATTGACGGAGATGACGGTTCATTGGATAAATTATACCTATGATAATAACATAACTTGTAAACTGAGTTTCTATATTCAGTTATGAAAAGTAAACGTTAAGGAAAATATAAAATAAATGTCTTATAGAAATGTAAATAACTGTAAAACATTAGTTTTCCTGCATATTTCGTTCTAACTAACTAAAATTAGTATTTATTAGGTACTCAATAGAATAATTAACGTATTCTGCGAAAATGTGTGTAAAAAGTTCCCAAAAATTTCTAAGCGCATAATGGTCAAAGTTTATGACCACTGTATGTTAACAAAGATGTCCTATGGTACAGAGATGTGATCGCTTATACATATAACTACTGGCTTCATCCACAAGCTCTTCGTTCAGTGGGCTATGGAGAGAGGGGTTTCAATATCACTGAGACATAGTTTATAGAAAGTCCAAGTAATACTAAGAACCGATTAGATAGAAGGTTCTCGAGTTGCATTTGTGGGCCAGAATATGTAGTTTTGGGTGGCCCACGTAGGTCTACCCAAAATTATGTATTCTGTCAAGCCAGTAAAAGGTCAAATTCAATGGAATCCAATAAAATAGGAATAAAATGCAAATATTCTTATAAAAATGCAGCAGAATTTCCGACCTTGCTGGCTCCACACACCCGGTTTATTTTCGAACTGCGCGCATAAACATTAAACGCTTTTATGTGGAGCTAAAACTGCACTCGATCACGTTTTTCATCACATTCGATAAATATTGAAGTCTACATTAATATATTCTACATTTTTTTTGCAAACTTCTTCGTTTATATATTCGCTGTGGTGTCAAACGTTACATAAAAAACATGCTGGTCTTTTTGAAATGCCTGAAAAAAATCAACGAAACCTAGACTTCCACTTATGATTTTTTTCCCAAGAAACGAATACTTAATTAATAACAATTAATTAAATAAATATTATGAATGATGAAGGCAATGAATAATATCGTTGAAATACAGTAACTAAACCTTAAAAAAATACTCATCCTATTATCTTCGAAAGAGATTGTTAAAAACGGGCAGTTGAAAAGGGCTTTGAAGGTGGTCCCATATAAATTTTATCGAAATCGATTCAGCGGTTTTTGAGAAAATCAACAAAAACATAGTAAAATTGGAGTTGTTGCGATTGAAGTCGGTTGTTTTTAACGTATTCAGCGTGGTCAATTATACAGGAAGATGAACAACAGTGTCTCACTGTCTCAGATTTTTTTACCTTTCATCTTTCTATAACCATGATTGAGAATTGTATCGTATGTTTTCAGCTGCTAGGTGCAGCATGCGTGGGCGTATTGAGCTATTACTACGACCACAACAAATACCAGCTCTACAGACCCTCGTTCTTCTTCATGCTGGTGGCCGTGGCCTGTCTGGTCGGCACCTTCTGCCTGCTCACCGCTTGCCTCGTTTCACTTGCCTCCTCCTCCATGATATCTAAGACTATATATGTAAGTTAATGTACTATAATCGTAAACAATTTTAATGTTCGCACTATATTCGATTAATAGTACAATATGGGGCGGATCCAGGGGGGGCAAATTTTCAGTGTACCCGTATTTATGAAGCGGTCGATGGTATTAGACCGTCAATATAAAAAAACGAATTTTTTTGAATAGTTAAGAAACGTCACTACTTATTTGCATTTTAAATAGAAGTTTTAGTACTTCGGTCAGCTTCGGGGGGGGGGGGGGGAATTGCATCCATTGAACCCCCCCAACCCTTGGATTCGCGCCTGAATATATACAACATGATACTTTATGAAGAGGCGCTACTTCCATCATAACCCTCTGAACCTAAATTATCTTGTATCGGGGTACTCAAATTCCGAGAGTGAGAGTAAACGAAGAAGCTACTATAAAAAAAAATATATATAGTGCAATTTTTAAGGTTTAAAGTTGAGAAATGTTAAAATTAAAGAGCAAACTATTATTCAAAAGTTGAGCAGTTTAAAATGACATTAATTATTTTAAAAAGTTCATTTTTATGTATATCCATTATAATTGCCTTCTTTTCGGGTTATGTACGGCTCTATTATATGTATTAATCAAATTAATGAAACCTGTTTGTTACGATCCAAAGATATTATTATTCATGTGCCGTATTTATTCCTTATCTAAATTTGTCAGCTGATAACTAATAAAATAAAATGGTTTGCAGGAGGTGATCTACCACGGAGTCGCCTTCATCTTGTACCTGGCAGCAGGGCTCACCCTGATAATAGAGGTGAACCACTACAAGAACTACTATGGAAGACTCTACGAACCTTATTTGGCTACTGCTGTAAGTTTAATATATTAATATAATACATTTAATAGAATGCGACAAAATTGAGGTAACACCCGCTTATTGCGTGTTTACCCGACTGCCCAAACGAAGGGTAATGTTTTACGAGGGTATGTAAGTATGTATGTGTGTGATTGTGTATGTCCGTTTATTTGTTACCGCCTATAGCAGTTTTTTTACGGCTATACGAGTGCGAGGTCATCTGTTTTTTTATAAAATCCGTAATTGGTAAGCCCTTGGCTTATCTCACCTGGTGGCAAGTGATGATGACATAGGATAGGGCACAGGACGAATCGGATCAAAATTAGAAATAAATAAATATTTTAAATACCGCGCTAGACTGACCATTGTCATAGCAACACATCACTTCGTCGCTGTCCCCCGCATCTGTTCTTATACGAGTATTAAGTTGATACCTCTCGTATTTTAGTGACTACAACTCTCGCCCTTGATGCAGAAGTGACGCTACGGCAGTTTTTACGCCTATTGTAAAATACGTAATAATGTTTACTTGTTATTTTATACCAAGACTTTGTTTTATAGTTAAAATCATTGAATAGTTTGATCAAGTATGGACTTTATTTTGAAAATAAAAAAGCTTTTTAATAGCTATTTGAATGGTATTCTGATTAAATATATTTTTTTACTACCTTAGAATCGGATCAAGTCCTGCAGGATGAATTGGATCTCTACTTAAAATCTATATATCTTATTTTCATTTAATTTTTATGGTTTTAAATAATTCTGATATTTGTTAAAAAATAACCAAGGTCAATATTTTCAATAAGATGTGAGGAAAATAGAAAATTAAGCACTCTTTAAATAACGGATTGAGGACATGCAGCAATTGTAGCAACTGTGAAGGTTAAAAATAAGACTAACGCTTCATATGAAGTAGGACTTAGTCAAGAGTATGGCACTATGTACATTTTCTGTTGAGATTAAATTTTATATCCATCATCGGGGGACTGAATTCAGTTTTGAGTGTTGAGAGTTGAATTCGGTCATGTGAGGTATGGTGCCTCAAAAAGGACTATTTATCGTGCCAGTAACTATATGCCTGATTTAGGTAGTTATAAATTATTGTTAACTTATCTTATGGAAGAGCGGGACCTCCTGATACAAGTATTTTTATACTTAAAAGGAAGGTCCCATCCATGTTACTAAAATGTTAAAAAGTTGGTTAATGAAATAATTTTTTTTTTTTTTTTTTTTTTTTTTATTATTTATTAATTAAAATGTATTTTTTTTGTTTCATTAAAAACCGTTTATTCTAAGAGTTCTCTGTCGTTACTGTATATATTATGATCCGATTCGCCCCAAAAATTTCGAATCGGATATTTCCCAAGTTTTAGTTTTTCGTTCACAGAAAATTCGATTTCAGTACTATTCAAGTTTATGATTATGAATTTCGAACTAGAATAAATACTGAATACAGCTAAAATACATAAAAACATAGAACCTTATGTCTTATCTCTCAAGCATCCAAAATTCTTCTTAAAATTATTCAGAACAGATTAAGAAATAAGATAGAGGGAAAAATAGGAGATGATCAGTATGGATTTAGAAAAAATAGAGGCACTAGAGAGGCTATTTTAGCTTTGAGAACGATTGTTGACAGACGCATGGATTTAGGACTTGAAACACATATAGCTTTTATCGATTTGGAGAAAGCATTTGATAAAGTAAACTGGAAATTAATGATGAATGTCTTGAGAAACGCCGGAATAGATTACAGAGACAGAAGAATAATTTATGAATTATATAGAGAGCAAAAAACACTAGTAGAAATGGGAGAAGAAAAGGATTTTGCGGTACTAAGACAAGGAGTTAGACAAGGTTGTCCACTTTCACCCCTTATTTTTAACCTTTTTATAGAAACTGCTATGGTAAAAATTAAAGAAAATGAACATGGAGGAGTTAAATTAAATGGAAGTAGAATACATTTTATTCGATTTGCAGATGACATTGCAGCTTTAGCAGAAACTTCTAACCAACTGAATAACCTAGTTACATCCATGGATGAAATCTTTAGAGAATATAACCTCAGAATCAATATTAACAAAACTAAAATACTCAGTACCGCTAAAACAACCCCACATATTATACCGATTACACTAAATGGCCATACACTAGAACAAGTAAAGTATTTCAAGTATTTAGGTAGCATCATTAACCAAGACTCTAGATGTACTCAGGACATAATTACAAGAATCGCAATAGCTAAAACATCATTTAATAGTAAAAAGTCCATACTGAAATCAAAGAAAATATCTATAAAATTAAGGAAACGTTTAATAAAATGTTATATTTGGAGCGTAGCATTATATGGCAGTGAAAGCTGGACAATGACAAAAAGAGATAAGGAAAGATTGCAAGCATTTGAAATGTGGTGCTGGAGACGAATGGAAGGTATAAGCTGGAAAGAAAAAGTCACAAACGAAGAAGTGTTGGATAGAGTGAAAGATAAAAGAAACATCATAGACACTATTGAGAACAGAAGAGGAAATATGATTGGACATTTGTTACGACACGACGACTTCATAACGAACATCATGGAAGGAAAGATAGAAGGAAAGAGAGGCAGAGGGAGGCCAAGAATAAGTTACATCGATCAAGTGAAGGCCAAAGTCAATGTCGTGTCGTACCAGGAAGTCAAGGAGTTGGCAAGGAGTAGAAAAGAATGGCGGTTACTCCACCGACAAGAGCCTAGCTCTTAAGATAAAGAAGAAGACAGCTAAAATAATAAATAAAAAAAATCTTCCAACGGAAGTTGTTTTTATTTAACCTCAAAGTGAAATTGATCCGATTCGCCCCGGTGTAGCCTACGTTTTGTACAGTCGGGTGTTATTTTATTTGACTGAGAACCAGGGGTTGCCCGCAACTTCATTCGCGTGGACATTGGCTTGGAGATGAAAAAGCTTAGGGAAAACAAGGGAAAAAAAGCTTAGGGAAAGAGTGGACAAGGGAACTAATTTGGAGTGTTCTTATAAAGCAAGTGGAAAGTTTGTTATGTTTTTAGATATTAGAATCTCAATTGTGGATAAAAAAATCTCACCTGATGGGGAGTGACGATGTAGTCGAGGGAAGCAAACTCAAATAATGCCTATTCATTTTCGCCTTGAAGACTCCCAGATTGTGGGATTCGGGAAACACAGACGCAGGTAATGAGTTCCACTCCCTCGCAGTTTGCATAATAAATGAAGAAGCATATCGCTTCGTGCGAATAGGTAGTATATCAACTACGAAGGGATGGAACTCCTCCCTGCGCCTAGTTGACCGAAGGTGGAATGGAGCTGGGGGAATGAGGTCATGAAGTTCTTGAGCAGACTTTCCGAAATGAATTCGATAAAAACCGATAAAGAGGCGACTTTGTGGCGATGCTCAAGGCTATGGAGCTTATTTGAAATAAACTCGTTATCACCTATTAGTCTCGTGGTGCGTCGGTCGATAGCATCCAAGGCTTCCAGCTGGTAGCGGGCAGATCCATCCCTCCCATAGGTGTGAACAGTACTCCACACATGATCGGAATTGTGCTTGATATAATGTAAGAAGCTGTCCAGGTGTGAAGTACCGTCTCACCTTAGATAGGATACCTAGCTTCATTGCAGCTACTTTAGCCTTGGACTCTATGTATCGATCGAAATTCAGGTTCGATGTTAAAGTCACGCCTAGGAGCTCAAGGCGGTCAGTTACCGGAATCGATTCATCTCGGAGAGTGGGAGTCAAGGTGAAAGGACTCCTTTTGGCAGAAAAAAGACATGCCATTGTGTTTTAGAGGCACTGAATCTAACGAGGTTGTTATCACCCCAGTCAGACACTGCCTGAAGTGATAGGTTCATGCGCTCTATCATCGCCTCTCTATAGGACTGCGTCTCAGCGCTGGTGGCTCGTGCACTAGATAGGTATATTTCTACAACTGTACTGTCATCTGCATACCCAATGATGCCGGGTTTAAGCAGGTGATTTATATGTAGCAGGAATAGAGTTGCAGAAAGAACCGAACCCTGAGGTACCCCGGCATCGATAACCAATATGGAATTATTATTCAAAAACAATGTCCTTTAACCAGTTCATTGGCTGTAATTTCATTATTGAAGACTAACAATCGTCTCTTTCAATCCCTGCTAACACCGCTGCAACAGTACCAAAACACCCATTTAAAAATTAAAGGAACCCTTCGGTTCCATCTCTTAACAGTTGTTTGGTATCACAAATATAAGTATGTTACCCCAATGTATATATTTTTATTGTTCATCGTTGCAGATAATGGGCTTGATTCTGGCGGCTCTCTACCTGTTCAGCACCATCTTGGCAAATCGCTCGTATCGCGGCATTTAGACGTTATAACTACCACAAAAACACGTACATACATATAGTTCATTCCAATCAAAAAAAAGCAAAAGTAAACAAACTTACTATGGAAATGACACATGTCAATGTCAGATGCATACTATTTTTGTTTACCTTTTGCTTTTTTATGATTGGAATGAACCATAAAGTAACTAATGTCTGTTTTTCAGTACGAAGATCGTTTTAAACTAAAGTAAAATTTAAAAAGTAAAGAAAAACGCTTTTATGTCCTTACTATTAAAGGTTTATTGTGTTCAAAGTTCAAACGTGTAATGTGCTTAATTATTTATTTATTAAATATGCTTTTCAGGATGTGAATGATCGTTTAATTTAAGTAGCTATTTATGAGTTGTCTAAATGTTGATGTTCAAAGTTCTAAATGTTATTTGTATTCCCATGTTGAGTATCATAGTTTTAAGTTACAGATCAAAGTCTCACTTACTCATCAGTTACAACAATTAATAATTATTCGACATTAAAATCATGAAGTAACTAACAAATGTGCTAGTCAGTAAGTTCGGTTAAAATTAAAAACTTGAAGCTTTAATAAAATAAACGCATCAACTTGTTGTTATGTTGATGAAACCATAATTTTTATGTTTTTGAAATCGCACGAATAGTTGTCATTAAATTGTTTAAAAACTGACCGTTGTAAAATCGTGGTTAAGCTTTAATAGTTACTGTACCTCATATTGTTTTTGCCACTGATATACTGTACTTCAGAATTTTAATAAAAATATTTTGTTTACATTTTTAAAAATATTTTTTATTTAGTAATATTAGTATCCTATTGAAACGCTACATCTAATAGTGGATACAACAACACCAGATACGAGTAGACATTTAAGAGGGAGAGTTTTTTAACCAAAGGCATTGAGAAGTTAGATCACGCTTCTCCATTCATTGGTGCTGTATTTTATCAGTTGGTGTAAAGAATATTGTGTTGGATCAGATAGAACGACAATTTGATATGTATACGTTCCTATACGTATAGTAAATTCATTTCAGACCGCGTGTATGTAAACATCATCCCGAAATAGGAAGTCACCCCCCGGTGTCTGAGGCGAAGCGCGCTATTTCCGTCATCGTCAGCGCACGCGCATGCGGGCACGCGACACGACACCCTTTCATACTCATTCTCGGCTTCACACCATCCTGACTGGAGTACGGCAGATACATTATAGGAACAAACAAATCATTCGTTAATTCATAAAGTAGCAACGCGTTTCACTTGTTTATGATAGAAACCACATTTCACCATAAATATTATTTGTGGGTTAATGGTGCAAGTTCGCTGAACTTTAATTGAAGCGCGTTGGCGAATCGTCTAAATATATTTGTTGTGACTAACGCTGACCGCGTAAACGTTAAAGTGTGTGAACCCTCCTGGATTTCCTGTGGGATCGGACATTCCTTCAGTAGATGTCTGGTTGGCCATTCGAGCAGTTGAAACAGTGACACTAGTGAACGAAGTTTATGAGAATGACTCGGGGCCCGACGATAGTGCGCGTGGCGCCGGGGGGCGGCGCCGGGGGCAGGGGCATCAAGTGTTGCTGCTGCCGGTGCTGCGAATGCATCAACTTTGGGTACTTGACGACTCAGCATGGACTCATCAAACTCGCTGAAGCTGTGAGTAAATTTTGGTTTTCTTTATCCTAAATCATAGCAATATAATAAAATCTTAATTAGCAGTTTATTGAATACAATGCACAGGATACAGGTGATATAAACCTTCCCTTAGGAATCTATACCTACAAACGAAGCAAGAATAAAAATGGCTTGACTTTAAAATAACGATAATTAACTGATCAAGTAGACAATTAGTATGGAATAAAACTGTCCCATTGAATAGTTTGTTTTGAGATAGGTGATTAGTTTCTTGAGTAGAATCTACCATTTACTGTTTGATGGTGAATAAGAAGTCAACATTTATAAAAAAAAAACGTGGAAAAATACAATTGGACAAACTTTGTTCCATACTACTGACATTTTTAAGAAGGTAATGTTGCATTTACACAAGATGATGTATTATGGCAGATGCGAACATATAATACATGGCATAGTTAACAACCCATAGCGGCCACACAGTTGGGGCACAGGTCTCTCTCTTCCTATAGTTCAGGTCAGGACGGTTATATGCCCTACTTCACACACGGGGCTAAGTCCAGATTGTTTGACGTTTATAGAAATATAGGTAATACAAAAGTACCTAAGTACTATATAAATATTTTTCTTCACAGTTTTTCAAAAAGACAAGAACTGCGAATTAAGATAGAAAACATGTTCTTTTTCCACTTTGGTTAAATACCTCCATTTTTAGCTCTTATTTAAATACGGGGCTGTATGTTCTATTCAGATGCTGGGGGGCCTCTGCCAGAGCCTGCTGGTGAAGTACGGCATGTCGGAGGCTGGCAGCATGGGCTCTGCATTCCACGGGTTCCTCACTACGGCCTCCGCCTGCTTGCTCACCACGGCGCTCCTCATCGCTTGCTACGTGCTCTCGTCCAATTCACACCAGCTCATCCGGCAGTCCATCTTCGTGAGTAGCGGAGTTTTGGTTACATGTTGATTAACCGTTTTTATAGCGTTTCACAATAAACAGTCAAAGGTATAGGCAGCCTATGGTGTTGTACGGAGCACCACCTACGGTTTCCAACTTTTGCAACGAAACCTTCATACACATCTAGTAATCAGATGTTGCATGTTTCCTCACGCTATGACTATCATTGACGGAAGTACTAACGTACAGAATGATGTCATAAAGGATTTTCGTGAGGACTACGAAACCCTAAGAATTGAAAAGCAACGTTAAAGAAATTTTCAGCGTCAGAGTTGGGATGACTTTGATAGTTATGTTGTAGTTATCGAAATAATATGATGTAACTAATAGATGCGACGTCCTTTGAAATAGCTTTTCATTTTTTTATTGCTTTTTATTACGTTTTTGTTTTGGTCGTATAGATAAAATAGATCGTAATAAGAAATGTCTCGGTCATATAAAAGACATCAACGAGAGATGTAAAATTTTTCAAGTAATATTTTTAAATTAAAACCGAAAATATTGAAAACCAGTCACTAACCTAGTAACAATACTTAATAAGATGATTCTTCTATTAGCTACATAAGATTTTCACCAAAAAGTTTGTTTGTTTCTTTGTTATCAAAACTCTACTTGTGTTGTGATTTTGCTAAGCTTAAAGTTAAGAGCTACGTTATTTAATCAAATATAAACTTACGACTGCAATAAATGAATTTGAATGGGGTAGATGACTACTATAATAGTAATTCTGGCTATTTTTTATCATCTGTCGTAAACGACATTTTGTTCAAAAATTTTTGAAATACCAACTACATATGTAGTTTTCAGCTTCATTAATGAGCTATGTAATTTTTAAATAAAAAAAAGGATACGAAATGTAAAACAAAACAATTGTTTTATGCAATTTCTGTAGAAGAGCAATTTTGTAAACAATCTAGCTCAATGTATTTTGATGCATTGCAGTCATGTAGTCTTTTGAATTGAATAGGTATACCTATCAAGGCCGATCACAATGACGTCAGTTTGAACTCTGCAGGAATGCCTGTTCAACGCGGTGGCGTGTTTCCTGTACCTGTCAGCGTCTTCCTACATGGGGGTGGCTGTCAACATATACCTGTACCCGCGATACGCGCTCGTCAACATGTACGCGGCTTACCCAGCCATGACTGCAGTCTACGTGAGTACTCCACTAGTATTTTCACCCCAATCTCACATGAGATAGAGAAGTGTTCGCGAATGCATTAGCACGGCAAATAAAATAAAAGTCGCAAACTGGGACTGAATGACAAATTATAGGATAGACGGGCATAATTAAGGGCGGATATGTGGAGCCAAGGACTTTTTTATCCTCTATTGGTATGCCCTTGGCATCATCTCACCTGATGGTAAGTGATGATGATGACGAAGATGGAAATGGACTTACCAAGATTCTCCAACGCAATGGGGAACTGGCTATCTTATCTTCATGCCGGAACACATCAATGTTGTTAAAATTGATGTTTGGCGGCAAGACTCAGATAAGATGGTAGTAGCTAGCCAGGCGGGCTCAGAAAATGCCTTACCACCAACCAAACTGAGTCCTATAAAGTTGGACTCCGCCTGGAATCGAACCCGCGACCTCCTGATGTGAAGCGAGTGGACTAGCCACTAGGCTACGGAGGCGGTTTGCGAATGATTGCGACGTATTGCGAAACAGTCGTGTATTAAAATTCTGATATAGACGTCTTGTTAGGAATTGATGGCGAGTTAATTTTGACGTGGAGCGTATGGTATTTTATAGTACCCGATAAAAAGTTAACCATGCATTTTATAATATAAAGAACTTTCATGTGATACACCAGTTTTATGTTCTGAAAATGCGGGGAAATTACAAAGTCTTAGTATTAGATTTAGCGGCAACCTTGTAATCTTAGAGCAGTCTTCATTTATAATATACAGTGTGTTAAAAAAGTGCGTTTGAGATTTTCAGCGGTTACTCCGAATTAAGTATAGAATACAGGAAAAATATTTTAAAAAATCCGATCTACAACTTTTTTCTTTTTTTTCTTCAGTCTTGATTCATTATTCAGATTTTGTATGGGAATCTGAAAGTTTTGAAGATCGGATTTTTTCAATATTTTTCCCGTATTCTATACTTGATTCTGAGTAACCCGTTTAAATCTCAAACGCACTTTTTTAACACCTGTATAATATTCATATGTTTAAAGACGTTAATATCGTATTTCTCAAAACCTATCGATTTCATAAAGCTTTAACTGGACACCACTGTACATGAAAAATTACCACGACCGATTTTGTTTTTTGAAGTTAATATTACTTATATTTTTTAATTTATTTTTCAGTACATTGGCGTTATCGTCGGAATCCTTCATGGAGTTGATGCGTACATTTCCTACCGGTACCACAAAGGCTACCGATAGTGAGAAATTTGTTTATAGCGGTACCTATTACATTAATTATTCATATATCATTCCTAACAATTAATCAGATAATAACAAGATAAATAACTAAAATTCTACGATTATTTTGACCACAATAATTATGTAAGAAATAAGAAGTAATAAACTGGACGACGTGTAAGTCGTCTTCCCTTACGCTTTGATTTCATATTATATATTAATATTGAATGTATTTATATATTAAAGTAATTTATTTACATACAGGCGTGGTAAAATAAGTCAGCTTCTGATCATGTTGAATTACTTTCTCCAAAAAAAATAACCATTCAATACTGAAACAAAATGACTGACTGAAAAATATCGACTCACCATACTAAATTGGCCAAAACAAACGGTTAAAAGTTTTCTTGGTTTCAGCAGAGTTACAGACCTCACAGTCGCTCAGTTTCATGACGAGAAGGTCACTCTTATACATATTAGCATTGCTTACCCTTTTTGTCACATCCTGTATAGAAATAAACATTCATAGGCATACCTAAACCAATGTAATTGAATTGACTTGTATATGACTATACGATATGATACATATTTTGATAGAAAACGTAAATTTTAAAGTAAAATATACCTGAAAATAAATTATTTTCATAATAATTGTCCGGTGTTTTAATGGTTAACCTGCGATAGTCGACCTAAGTGTACGCCTTGCACAGCACACTTAATTAGATCTTAGGGCTTTGGTTGATCCCTATCAATCCTATCATCATCATAGTAAAAGCAGCAACGAACTGGAATGACCGGTCAAAGCAAGTTTGTTTAGTATTTAGCACACGCAGGCGCAGGTAGAATGTGAGTGGCTGTGGGCGTGCCTGGTACCAGCGGCGCGGCGGCGGCGGCGCGGCGGCGGCGGCGCGGCGGCGCGCGCGCATCGTCACTCGCAGCGACGTAAACACAGCAAGTGGCTAAATGGCTGGGAAAATTTACTCGTTTTCCATTGAGTAAACTATCGTATATTAAATTCAGACGCAGCCAAAATCTTTACGTTATAAACGTACAAATAACCAATCTACACATATAAGAAAATTGTCATTTGGCTCAAAACTAGGACTGTATAGCACAGGAACCCAAGGCTGATATAAATTAATTAAAAAAACTATAGCACCCAAATACTGATCATAAAAGCTACTCTACTTATCACACAAAGGTTTGTCCCGGTTAGGGTATGAACTGATGATGAAACAATTACAATTAATTGTAATTGGCAATTATTGGCATTTTAACAATTAATTGTAATTGTTACCTTTACGAAAATTATGATTAGTACTTTTTTAATTAAAATATCTAGAAGACAAAACTTTATCACAACCGGTCCGCTAGAAGCCACACTATAGAACTTTGAAATTCTGATTATGCACATAAAAGTGCCTAAATAGTATTTTTTTTAGTTTAACGACATAAAACATACAGCTTTTAGGTTTTAACGGGTCATGTTATGTCCTGGCTTTAGGTCTCGTACTTTGATTTTTTAATACATAGTCTTTTAACAATCCAGGCACAAAAGGCAGGCAAATTATCACTCCTAAATATAATAACACATATTAATTATGAAAGATTATATAGATATGAATTGTTATTTTATTTTCATGTTATTTTTGCTACCCCCCTATCTTATTCTATCGATGTTTGCCTACCCAAAAGTTGCCTGGAAGAAATTGCTACCTAGCAATAAGGCGGCTATAGCTAAATGTATTTATTACAATAAGGTAAATTGAATTGAATTGAATTAAAACTCAATTTAAATTTTAATAATTGTAATTGTAATCTGTAATTGTTTTATCACTAGTTTGAACCTACGACCCTCGGCTTAGCAATCGAGAGTGTTAACCACTACATGACTCAGACTTATAGGTGTAGGATGGGTGTAAGGCTATTAAGTATCCACGATTTGTCTAGATACTTGGTGATAATGATAATTGATAACAGCACATAACAAACAGATTTTCTACCTCACAGACTGATAAGGAAGTGATGACACCTTAAACAAAGCATTAGTGCAGCCATGTTGCAATGCTGTAAGGCTGTAGATAATGAAGAGATGGCCTCTTTATAATATTTGTTACGACCATATCTTACTGAGTTTCAAATTTTGCTGATATTCTACCGTTTTCTGGCTGGATGGATAGGTCGATTTCTATTGTAATGCAAATAACCATAAAATATTTAAGAGACACAAAAGATATGTATTTCGGTAGTCGTTTGTTATGAAAAACACAGTTGACCAGAAACAAGTTTCTAAAACATACTTTCGTATTTAGAAATACAGGCGTTACGTGAATGGCACAAATGCACTCTTAACACCTTCATTGCGGCACCTGATTTACCGAACTTTCCCAGCGTACGACACGACCTCCATGTTTCTCATGCAGTATTCACTACGGTGCGTCATGAGAAATGTTTGGTCACACAGTCTATCGACTTTGAAGGTTAATAATTCTACGAAATTAAAAGATATTTAAATTATTTTTTCTTTAGATACTACCTGGTGTGCTCCGGCTTCGCTCAGGGATGGGACCAGGGGCTTGGTATGAGATCGTGTGGTAGTTGGAATAAAAAGAGAAAGCTTATAATCTAAGAGGTATTTTTTTATTCAAATATATTCAAACTATTTACAATGTGTTAACAACCCATATGGTCCCCACTGCAGGGGCACGGGTCTCTTCTCATACCTCGGAAATATTAGGCCATACTCCACACACGAAGCACGCAAATCCAGGTTATGACCGACCGTGTCTGTAGTCAGTTAACCTGCGTGATCGACGCGACCACGCAAGCCACACTGAGCGACGACCGTTTCTACTACAGTACTTGTTTTTATACAACATTTTTCATTTTGTTATCCGGGGTACATATTTTTCGAATTTCCTACTCAAGAGCAAGCTACGTATAGCTGACCGTGAAAAAAGAAGGAGTCTTCATTCCAGAACATTCCACAACATTAGTGTTCCCTTGTGTGCACCTCCCCCCTTACCCCTACCTCTCCATACCTCAGCCCCCGTCCCTCCCCACACCTCAGCTCCCCCTCCCCCCGCAGCCCTCGAACATAATTTTTTGCCACCCTCACCTTCCCACTTTCACCCACAGATACCAAACTTTCTTACTTTTGAATGCACACCAAGGGCTATCTATCACTACAATTACGAGTGGTTGGCAGTGGATGGTTTTAGAGAAAAAGCTGGACATACCTACACACACTAGATTTTTATAATATACATATATTGATTAGTATATATCCTGTAGAATATACCACATAAGTCACCCGTAGTTTAGCTTAATAATAACAAAGATATTAGCATTAATGTAAACCTCTGATTTCATGAGAATTATTTGGCCATGCCGCACTCAGGTGTTGACGTATATTTACGAAAAAGTGATGGGAAATATAGCAAAAAATATATCGATAATAGAAATCAACTTAACTTACATTACTTCCGTGTCTTTTATGTTTATTTGGCACCAGTAGGAACTCTATATACCTATCTACAGTATATTTTTTATTGTTTTTAGTTGCATTTAGGTTTTTCCCCTAATTATAAAGTTTAGATCAACTCTTATAAATTTAGTATGATTTTCCTCTGTACCTATATTAAACTCTTCCTCTACCTTTTTTTAATTTTCGTATATTCATGTAATATTTAACCTACAAATAACAAAAACGCGTGCGGATTGCCGACACAGTCCATCACTAGACGAGACTGCTCATGCGGCGCACTCACACTGCAGTGCGGCATGCATGCTTGTCCGTGTCCATATACTTCTCATACCGCACACAACGCAAAGAAATTCACTTCTGTGTGTCGTGAACATTATTTTGCCATGTCTGTTTTTTTTTTAAATTAAGTGCTATATTAAAAGACATGCCCAAATATATAGTTGACTCTTTTGTACTCGTAGAATGCTTATAGAAAACTGCCCCGCACCACGGTGAGAATTGCGATTTCGGGCACCGAATTGTGGTGAAGTCGCGAATGGCTCTATACTAGTTATGACGCAGGGAACGTGTTAAAGCAGTGACGAACACCCCAAACCGTATATCATATCATATCATATCATTTATTCACAATTATTTGTAATGTTATGTTCATATGACTGTACCAATAAACTAAGTACCTTTGACACTATTTGGGCGAAGCTAAGTAATTTATTAAAAACTCGTTCCGTCGGAATAAATAATATAATATACAGGATGACCAGTAATTAGTCGTTTTCCTTTTAAAGGGAGAAACTATGGCTTATTTGCAACAAAAAAGTCCTACAAACTTTAGGTTAAAAATTAACGGTTAGTTCCTTTTTTATTTTTTAGATTTTCCTGACTTCGAGCGGGAAAATAATTATAAAAAAATATGAAAAAAGAAAGGTGAAAACCCTGTCATTATCATTAAGCCCATCCAAACACTCATAGAAAATTTCCTCTGATGTGCAATTACACTGAAAATAATTTTCCAGCATGACGGCTGCCCAGCCCACTATTTTCGCTAGTGCGCCAGTGGCTGGATGAAAGTTATCCAGAAAGTTGGATTGGCCCAGGTGGACCGATTCCTTGGCCTGCATGGTGCCCAGATATAACACCTTGAGAAAATTATTTATGGGGCCAGATGAAAGAATTAGTTTATACTAGGTCTAGAAATACAGAAAAAGAATTAAGGGAAAAGATCATTAACGCTGACGAACATATTAAAGCAAGACTAACGACACGGGTAACTAAAACGAAACTGAGAAGGAGACTTAGAGCTTGTATCACGCGAAGAGGCTCTCAGTTTAAGCAAGACTTGTAATATTAGGTCGTTGCAAAAGTTCGTGCGGTTTTTGGATACCTTATTTGGTTAAAATAAATCGAACTAAATTACACTTTTTATCGAAATATTGACGATTACTTTCTACAATATTTGCCCATATCTCGGGTAACAAAACAAATATATAACTGTAGCTATAGAAGTTTCTATTTTTGGAGGCAATAAAATCATGTACTGCTTTACTTACTTCTTCAAAGTTTTAAGATTATTGTCCGGACAAGAAATGCCGCATTAACCGAAACAAATGACAGTCTATACGAGCAAAATCTGAGCTGTACGCTCAGGATGTAGTAGGACTTCCCAGTTCAGTAGCAATATCGTATTTTTAGTGCTTCGAACATCATGTGGCCGAGCGTTATCATGAAGCAATATGACTGGGTTAGTACCATGCCCAGAGAATGTTAGTTTTTCACGTATTTCTTTATTTAGCTCTACATTAGTTCTGTATTAGTTAACAGTCGTCTGAGCTGGGTCTTCATCACCAGAACGAGGTTTATCATCTAAATCAGAGTCACCGCTTTCAAACCCCTGAAACCACTTTTGACACGTATGCTCAGATATAATGGATTCGCCATAAATTTTCCTAAGAATTCTTGGAGGTTCGGTTGCTGTCTTCTTTCATTAATTTAAATAAAGCACAGTGACGAATATGTAATATATCGATCTCCATATTTTAGTAAATGTTTAATTAAACTGTTAGAACGCTTCAAGATTAATATATCATGAGTCGATCAGATTACTCATAATTTAACATATTAACACAATAAACAGACTGCTAGATACTATCGCTAACTATATGTTCCCGCACGAACTTTTGCAACGATCTAATAATTATTTATATTTTCTGGTAATTTAATAATAATAAAGTGTTTTGTTTTTATGTGTAAAGTCGCTTTCTTTTATTATTTCCCAAGATTTGTTAACTTAGCTTAAACAATTCATAATTACCCTTTTAACACTTTTACGGAGAGTACGCCTATTGACGGGATTCGATGAATTCGTATTATGACAGAACGGCTATTTACGACAAAACCTAAACTAAATTTTTGCTACCACGTAAACTAGTGTAGCAACTTAGTATCTATATGGAGTCCTGTGTTTACTGCCACAATACGAGCAATCTCATGCATGTACTATCACATTTAAAGATTTTGAAACCATAAATATTTGGTCCTACACACACACATGCAAATGTTCTATATTGTGTGTGCTGTGGCACCACGTGAATAGCCGTGGTTTTCGCCTTGATCAGTCGAGTAGGAAACACTAGGAAAGGAGGCCGTGCGCTTGCGGGCGCGCATTTTCGACGACAATTTGTCCGCGTGTTTTTCGAGGTAAGTATTTAGTTTTATTGCTAATTTTATCTTTCAGCAGCAACACTTGTAATTTAGGGGGTTCGCAATTTATGATACTACTCGGCAGTACGCCTATTTACGGTCACGTACCAAGGTGTAGTTTCACATTTATACCACATTTTGTGCGGCTACAAAGCAGTATGCCTACGTACATAGGCGTACTGCCATATTTATAATAAAGCATATTTAACTATGTGACAGAACGTCTATATGCGAGGTTCTGTTTTGTATGGAAATAAATAGTGTCACAACGGGAACTTGACGAAGGTACGTACTGTCCGTGAAAGTGGTAATTTTATTAATGAATTGATACAAAATACCCTTTCAGGCAGCACGCTCTTTGATCTATTGTTAGTTTATCGTCTTATTTTTGTAGTGTGCGTTTAAATTTGTAGAAACCTTGTTGAATAGCTGATAATTCAAGTAAATAGTAAATAAAGTTTATACATAAACTTCCATACATTTTAAAAATAAAAATGGCTCAGTAAGTTATAGAAAACTATTTTTTTTAACAGTTACGAGTAAGTAGGGGGCTACTGCTTAAAAGTTAATTCAATTCAATTCAATTCAATTCAATTCAATTCAGTTTATTCACTTGAAATATGGTCACATAAGATGTTAAAATATAAGTAAAGTACAGCATATTTCGTCATTTTATGACTTATTTTTAAGACTTATTTGTGATTTAAAATAAATCGCTAGTTGTTTTTTTTTACCCTCAATTGGTAAGCCCTTGACATCATCTCCCCTGATGGTGGGTGATGATGATGACGAAGATGGAAATGGACTTACCAAAATTCTCCAACGCAATGGGGAACTGGCTATTTTATCTTCATGCCGGAACACATCAATGTTGTTAAAATTGATGTTTGGCGGCAAGACTTAGATAAGATGGTAGTAGCTAGCCAGGCGGGCTCAGAAAATGCCCTACCACCAACCAAACTGAGTCCTATAAAGTTGGACTCCGCCTGGAATCGAACCCGCGACCTCCTGATGTGAAGCGAGTGGACTAGCCACTAGGCTACGGAGGCGGTTTAAAATTATAGTATTAGCTTTTAAAAGAAAAAAAATACGCAAAAAATATCATAAATTTTTATTAGAATTATTTTCCCGCTCAAAGTCGGAAAAATCTAAAAAATAAATTAATTTTCAATGTTACTCGCGTTGTGCCTCTACTTCTTGCCTTTTTTCCGGACTACGGGTTGTCTGGAAGAAATCGCTTTTAGCGATAAGACCGCCCAGATTGTCGATTTGTTTCTTTTTATTGTGTTATCATATGTTTGTATGTTTCTTGTGTATGACAATAAAGAGTTTGTTTGTTTGTAAACTCTTTATTGTGAAAGAATAAAATACAATACATAAGAGTATTTCATTTGAAATAAATGTGCAAAACTCAAAAACCGTTACGTTTTGACCCATAGTTTTTCTCCCCTTAAAAGGAAAACGACTAATTACCGGTCACCCTGTATACAATAATAATATAATAGTATGTATATATGATTATTTGGACTTCTCATACAAATAGACAGTATAGGTTACTAGTAGAAAATTGTTCAGTTTCATGAGTTTCAGAAGCCTTAGCTAACGGGAATGGAACGGACGACGAAGCCTAAAAGTAATATTGACTATACATACTATGTATAATCTACTGTACAACATTGTTTTGGGATGGCTCTATCTTATGATTATGAATAACCGTTTAAATACAGCTGCGTAAATATACCGATGCCGATGCGCAATGCTGCTCCTCAAAAACTAAACCTTTGATAAGCCGAAACTGGTTTTATGATTATTCATGAAATAATTTAAAATAATATATTTGTTAATGGTGCTTCCGATTTAATACGATAAACTTAAATTAAAGCAGCATCAACAACAACGCAGCCGATTAGGTGCCTTGCATAGAAAAAATACTTTTAAAGCTTGTACATTAATTACAACAGATAATCAGGTATGTCTCATACTAACAAAAATAACAAAGCATGACTAAATATGTATTAAATAAAAACAAACAAAGGGGGGCGTATTGAAAACCTAGAACTGTTATCTATGAGTCGGCTGTTATCTCTAGTTTTATTGGCGCTGCGATGAGTGTCTGCATCATCTGGTCTGGTATCATCAGTACCGCCGAACAGGGACGAAACCCATATTGGTTACAAATACCGGGTGGGTTTCCCAATGGTAGACTAGACGCCTATGTGAGGATTGAGTGGAGGGAGTGATCTCGCAGTGCAGACTGCAGAGGCCACAGCAGTGAGAGTTGCGCCGTGGAGCGCTGCGACTGCGCCGACCATCGTTGCGCAGGCGCCGCCCCGCCCGCCGTGCCAGTCTCAACCGTTCAACCTGTCAAAATTATATCTACAATACAAAATAAGGCTAGTGCCAAATTGGTTCGTATTGTAAGTGAAGTGTAAAAGTTTGTGAATTCCTGCGAGTGGAGCAATAACACTCAAAGGTATGTAGCTTAGGTACTATATATTTTGTTTAAGCATACGGAAGTAGGTACAATAATAGTATTGTACCTACTTCCGTTCATCTAACGTCTAAGGGATAGCCCTTAGACGTTAGATGAACGTTACTAATAAAATACCAACTATTTGTTATGTTCAGTTTAAATGCAGTTTAGGCACTAAACAATTTCGGATACCATTGGTTGCAAATACTTTCAAATACAAAATTACATCTCATCTTTTGACGTGGGTCGTCCTTCACTTATTCGGTACGGGGGTTACTAATCATCCATAAATTGATTTTCGATTTAAGTTTTCGAGTTATGAATTGGTTACAACAAACTACAGCTGTTAAGAAATGAATGTACGACGCCTAAGAACATAGATAATAAATACATAGTTCATTATTATGGAAAAAAAAACAAATTGAGTATTTGTAGTTAGCCTTGTAAAAATATGTTGCCACTAATTTCGGTGACAGCTCTAGCTATAGAAAAATCTTGTCGAATTTAATATTGTGTCTGTTTATTGTGTCTATTGATATTGAAACTATACGTAAATCGTTGAATGATTAAATCTGTGTTAAAAATTATATATTTTTTGGCAAAGACATTTATTCTGTTTGTTAACTTACTAACCGCTGCATATTTAAAAACAAATTATGTAAATGAGAAATGTTTTTATCGAAAATAAGAACGGAAAAGTGAAGATTGAAACCACTCAGTTTTTAATTAAATTACTTAAGTTACTACGTTCATTTTTCATCTACCTACCGAACAGTATGATATATTATAACACGCAGCTTATCTTTATAACCGTATCTTAATAAAACCGTGTTTCAAGAATTATAATTATGTTGCTGATGCTAAACCCAACACTATTATTATTCATATAATTTTAGGCTATTTACATTACTTTCCGTAAGATTACATTTAACTCAGTAACATCTTGTGGAAATATATTTTAAGCAATCGGTGCAATGCAAACGTTCATTCATTGCCATTTTCCGGCCTGCGCGCGAGTTGCTCTTGACACAGTTACTTTATAACGAACCCGTTACTTTTATCCTTATTGTATGTACGACTGACATTGGCATCCTATTGCCTTCGAAGCCAGCCCGTTTGCGATAGTTGATTAGTGCACATAGCACAAGTAAAAATGTAACATAACGCAAGTTATCAACCAAACAGATCCCATACCAACATGCCAACAATAGTGCTAGCCGATGATTTGAAGCCAGGCTAGCTCAGCATTACGAGTCACGCTGCGTTGTATTTTTAATAGCTGCATATTGCAAAAAAATATATTATTAATATGCAGTTGTAACGATTCCAAACATCAAACTGAAATCGCTTATAGGTAATATTGCTCTAACAATGGCAATGTTTGCGTTTCGAATAGTGTTAGCTGACGCTATCTGCAAAACGGCTGTGAGGTAGGGTTCTGCTGCACGATACTACAATATACAGGATGTTAAAAAGTTGTGTTTAAAATTTTAAGGGGTTACTCAGAATCAAATATAGAAATATTTAAAAAATCCGATGTACAATTTTTTGCCTGTTTCCCTTCCCATACAAAATTTGAGTGATTTTTTTTTACGGGTGTCCTTTGTATCGCACAATATTTTGTGTCATAATTGCCTATGGCATAACAAGTTAGGCATAAAAATTTTGCGCAGAAATATAAATCTGCCTAATCGTAATTCTGCACAATTACTATTCCCCCTAAACTTTAAAAGTAATAAACAATAATGTCCTAAATTAGGGATGACTAAACAATAATTGTTCTAATTGAAAATTGCATAAATATAGTAGTGACTAAATAATAAATGGTCTAAATAGTAACTGAAATAACTGAAAAGTTCATAATTTTAATTAGGCCTAAATATTAAAAGCCCTAATTACACGGAACACGGAAGTCCTAAACTAATGCGGGAGCGAGCGAAGCGAGCTCGGGAATTCGGAGCACCCCGACACGGATGATTTAGGTTCGGAGACTGTGGGGCGGAGGCGAGCTTGCTCGCCTCCCCTCACAGTCGGAGTGTTAGGTTTGATTGATAAAACATCCACAGATCGACTGCTTGCTTGCATGTTTGCTTGCTTGCTTGCATGTTTACTTGCTTGCTTACTTGCTTGCTTGCATGCTTCCTTGCTTGTTTGCTTGCTTGTTTGCATGCTTGCTTGCTTGCATGTTTGATTGAATGCTTCCCTTCCTAGCAACCTACCTACTACTTACCAATACCCTGTACTAATATACTGGTTCTTACAACCTACGCTATAAGTAGTTATGAGGTTAAAAATAAATAAAACAAGGTAGTCTAAAGCTTTAAAATTACTGATTAATTAAAAAAAATATATGCATAATGCATTGTGTACGAGTATTACATTTCTTTATATTTAATATAAAAATTATAAATAATATATTAAAATTTAATCATGCCATTTTAGTAAAAAAACATGCAAAATACATTTTGAGCTAGAATTAATTATAGTTGACCTAATTTTTAATTTTAATTAGACAATAACGTTTTAAAATATACTTTTCAAATTAATAATATACAGGTGTAACAGAAAGGTGTGATAATACTTCAAGGTTGGCTTTTACCCATCAAACTGAACAACTTTTGTTCTACAACTTTGTTCAAATCGCAAAATTTTTTTTGGACTTTTCATACAAATCGATCAGCTGGCGAACCAAGTTTGTATGAAAAGTCCCAAAATTTATTTGCGATCTCAACAAAGTTGTAGAACAAAAGTTGTTCAGTTTGATGGGTAAAAGCCAACCTTGAAGTATTATCACACCTTTCTGTTACACCCTGTATAATATATTGTGTATAGAGATGGGCCGACTATGGTATTTGCCGACTAGCCGACTAGCCGACTAATCGGTTTTGAAACTGCCGACTAGTCGGCCGACTAGTCGGCACTGCCGATCATTCTAATACTCGTATTTCGGAGGTCTTCGGGTTACTTCGTCGCTACTCGGGTCGCTCGCGCATGCGCACGAGCCGTAATGCGGCCTAGCTGTGCACGTTCTGACAAGTTTTGTTTACTTGCTATTTTCGATAGTCCGTTTTGTGTTTGTTGTGCCGGTTTATTTAAGTTAAATAAAAAAGTACTGAGTGTGTTATCACAAAATGTCGAAAAAGAAATCGCGAGTGTGGACATTCTTCGAAGATGTTGAAGGTGAACCGACAAAAGTTAAATGTAACCAGTGCCAGGGAATTATTTCGCGCGGCGGTCAAGGCAGGAAAGCTAATACAACAAGTATGACAAATCACATAAAATATAAGCACAACGAGTTGATGCCTCAATTGGCAGGTTCTATTAAAAGTAGTTCCAACGAGTCCCATTCGTCTTCATCTGCTCAATCGCAACCTGAGCCCTTGTCACCAACCCCAAGTCCATCAGTTCCAACGGAAAGTGCGGTACATAAACAACAAAGTATACAAGAAAGTTTATGCGTCCAGTGGCCACTTCAAGACTCCCGGTCGAAGGAAATAAGTGTTGCGATAGGGGAGATGATAGCTTTAGATAATCAACCCTTGTCTATCGTTGAAAATATTGGTTTTATCAGTCTAATGAAAAAGCTGAAACCGAAATACGTTTTGCCGAGTAGAAAGTATTTCACAGAAAATATAATTCCCAGCATTTACGACGAAACTAAAGCTAAAATTCGAAAAGGAGTGCTCAGTGCTGCCGCTTTATCAGTAACTACAGACTTGTGGACAAATACAAACAATATGGAAAGTTTTTTGAGTTTTACAACACACTGGTTGGATGACAACATGGAATTTCGCCACGCAGTGCTCCAGATGAAGCATTTTCCCATATCTCACAACGCTGATAACATAAAAGAGTGTCTCGAAGTAATTCCCGCCTCATGGGATATAGATGCAACCAAAATACACGCTGTAGTCCGAGATAATGGTAGGAACGTCGCAAAGGCTATTGACGAGTCAATTTTCAAAGCAGTTCCATGCTTTATTCACACGTTGCAGTTAGCAATCAACGGTGCCCTTAAAACTGAGAACGTGGATCAAATTCTAAAAAAAGCGCGGCGCATCGTTACTCACTTTAATCATTCAGCGCCAGCTCAAAAAAAACTAGGTGCTATTCAAGACGAACTAAACCTACCAACGCATCAACTTGTTCAAGACGTATCGACGCGTTGGAACTCGTCTTATTATATGCTGTCTCGTCTTTTAGAACAAAAACGATCTGTTTCATTGTACGTGACAGAAAATCCTGTTAATTTTGACAATCTATCGACCGGAGAGTGGAAGTTAATTGAAAAATGCATTGCGTTACTCAAACCGTTTGAAGAAGTGACAAAGATAATTAGTTCCAGTTGTTCATCGATATCTGAAGTTATCCCTCATCTAAAAACACTGGAAAAATATCTCGAGAACTATATAGACGAAGATCAAGACGAGCAATTGGGTATGCTAAAAAAAATCAATGTATTTTTTTTAATTTTTTTTCTGATAGTTTAGACCATTTTGAAAAACTAATTTGATTATTTCATTTTTTAAGACTGTGGATATTTTTGAATACATTTTTTTATATTTGAGCCGTGATGACGTCACATGTTCACAAACTATGAAACGAACAGCCCAAATGTCTGACGATGAAATGAACAGGCCTTAATCTCGACTAACGCCCGTTCCAGAACAAGGCAAAATATACCTGAGATAGTCTGTCCCTTTTACACTTAAAAGATTTATAATAGTTTGTCCGGCTGTAAGGTTAAAAATATACTATCATGAAAGTGTTCCAGAACGCTCTCTAAAACGTCACCTGTCAAGTCAATTGTCATCTCGTTTGTTTATAATAAGGCCCGTTCCAGGACAAGGCAAAATATACCTGAGATAGTCTGTCCCTTTTACACTTGAAATATTTATAATAGTTTATCCTGCTGTCAGGGTAAAAAAATACTGTCATGAAAGGGTTCTGGAACGCTTTCTTAAACTTTAACTGTCAGGTCAATTGTCATTTCGTTTGTTTATAAACAACTCAAGGTAACACCAAAAAGTGTGTGAGCATGTGTCGTCACAGGGATACAAATGAAGGTTATTGTCTTTTTTCGATTTTTATACTCAATCTTTTACTTTTTCGAGTGGGAAATATAAAAATATGGCTTTGAATCAAAATATCTCGAAATGGTTTTTTTATTTTCATACCTTACAAAAAATTTAGCATACCCAATTCATGGAAATCAAGATAGTGTTGGAAAATGGTTTGAAAAGTAGATTTGAAAATTTGGAACAACAAAAACTATTTTCACTTGCAACTTTGCTTGATCCAAGATACAAACTTCAGTTTTTTGACACTGAAAATCTGGTAACAGTAAGATCACAGTTTTTGCTGGAAGCCTTAAAGAACAGTATGAGTGACGATGATGAAAGCGACTCAAATAACGAGACCAATGCCGTTGATAATTCAAGAAACAGCACTGTTTGCTCTGAAACGACAATTCATCGCAACTTTTGGGGGGTTTACCAAGAAATGGTAACGCGAAAAGTGCACAATATTGACGATGAGAAATCTAGTTCAGCTCACGAACTTCATTCTTACTGCTCATTGCCTGTTATAAAACGAGACGAAAACCCATTCAAATGGTGGCATCAGAACAGTTGCAGATATCCTGAAATGTCTCGTATCGCGAAAGTATACCTTTGCTGTCCCGCCAGCACTGTTTATAGCGAGCGTCTTTTCTCAGAAGCTGGCAATATCTATGAGACAAAAAGAAATCGCTTGCTTCCTGATCGAGCTGAAACACTGACATTCCTGCACCACAACCTACCTCTTATTAAAAAAAAGGACTTGTCTAATGCCTGTTAGGAGTTGAAACTAGTTAAAAGGTTTTTGATTGATACTTTAGCTTACTTTTGTGATTAATATTTTATAAGTAACTTTAATACCATTCCGATTGCAACTTATTTTTTAAATTACAAGTAGCTTTTGTTATATTTGTTACTAATTTAAGAATTTATGTTTGAAGCCTCTTTATGTCTCTATGATACCTTTAAAAAATTGTTAAGGTTTAATGCCATAATGTAATGTTCAGAGTTTAGTGCCATAATTTTTTGATTTGTAATGTATACTGACTGATTTTTAAGTTCCTAATACGGTTAATAATGGTTATCTTATTTAATTATTGCTCTTTTGAAATGGTTTACGTTTGTAACAATTAAAGTTTATAGAAACTATTAAAGAAATATTGGTTTTATTTAATTTATCCTGCACCGATTATAATCGGCATATTTTGCCGAATATTCGCCGACTAGTCGCCGACTAGGATAGGTGCCGGATATTCGGCTTTCCCGACTAGTCGGCGACTAGTCGGCCCATCCCTAATTGTGTACTATATTATAGTTAATTTTATTTAATTAAATTTAAGTCACTGGCAATAGCTTTTGGCAATCTAACTTATATTTTTCTTCTTAGGAACGAAATTTGATATGCAAAAATACTATTAGTATATTTAATGTTATGCAACTTATTATTTAGGCAAACTTTCTATTATTCGAAGGAATATTATGCTTAAGTTTGATATGCTATAATATTATTAGGAAATTTAACATTATGCAACTTTATAGTTAGGGACATTTCTAATTATTTCAAGTAATATTATGCTTATACACTCGGCTTCAAAAAAATCGCACGTCCGTAAAAATAGGCTTCAAGCACTGTTAATCCTTAAGACAAGCAGTTATTCGTAGCAATATTGGTATCATTTAAGAGCCCTATAAAAACTCTTTAAAAAAATATCCATTTCATTTGATTAAAGAAAAAGCTTGACACTTTAAGTCACTGTGAATGACAATGGAACTGATTCTCCTCTTAAAATTTTGTTTGTATTGTTTTGTTTTTTGGGTATAAAAGGGTCGATACAGCTTATCGGGGGATAAATTTGCTACCAACAGTCGAAGAAGACACAGAAGAATATCTTTCATCAGAAAAACGTCCTTGAAGATGGACACTACTGCTGCTGAAGCCGCCCAAGTTATCGCACTACTGCAATCAGGACTACGTCAGTGTGATGTTGCTCGGCAATTGCACTTGAGTCGCTTTTCTGTTCGAAGAGTGTACCAGCGATTCCTGCAGACCGGTGGCTTTGTCCGAAGGCGTGGGTCTGGTAGAAATCGCTGCACTTCTGCGAGAGATGACCGATTCGTCGTATCGAAGTCTTTGAGAAATCTGTTCTCTAATGCTGTTGAGTTGCAACAGCAGCTTCAAGCAGTTCGTAGAAGGGCCGTGAGTGTCTCTACAGTTAGAAGAAGACTAAAGGAGAGAAATATCGTGGCTAGAAGACCTGCCACGGGTCCAAAATTAACCACAGCGCATCGGCGAGCACGCCTGCAATTTGCTCGCGCCCACGTCAATTGGACCCTGGACCAATGGAGAGCTGTTCTCTTCTCAGACGAAACGAGAGTGTGCCTTTTCTGCAACGATAGACGCAAAAGAGTATACAGAAGACAATGGGAACATTTTGCCCAAGCCTGCATCCAAGAGACGGTAGAATACGGGGGCGGTTCCTGCATGTTCTGGGGCGGCATATCTGCCGACGGCAAAACTGAACTTTCTTGCGTCTCTCGGACCGGCGGTGCTCGCGGGCAAGGGTCGATGACTGCTCACCGGTACATCACAGAGATCCTGGAAGAACATGTGGTCCCCTATGCTGGATTTATTGGCGACGGGTTCACATTAATGCACGATAACGCTCGCGCGCACACTGCTGGAATTGTGCAGGGCTACCTTCAAGAGGTTGGGATCCCTGTCATGCAGTGGCCAGCGAGAAGTCCAGATCTGAACCCGATAGAGCACCTCTGGGACCAGCTGAAACGCAAGGTTAGATCCCGTGATCCCGCTCCCGCGACTCTTCAGGAGCTCCAAGACGCCGTTATTGAGGAATGGGACAGAATCCCTCAAGAGGTCCTAAAGTTGGTGCGATCCATGAGGGAGCGCATGGAAGACGTCATTAGGGCTAGGGGGGGTAACACTAGGTTTTAGGTTAGTTTTAAGCAACTTTGTTTTGAAAAATTAATCAGATTTCATTTGGGTTTTTTAAGGATTTTTATTGTTTTGTAAATTTTTCTCAGTTCCAATAAAAAACATTGAATGAATTATTGTTTTTGCATTCTCTGTTTCCTTACCTTTCAAATGATACCGAACATTACCAATATTTCATAATACAAATACGATTGAAAGATGTTTAAAATATATTTCTTAAAAGGTGCGATTTTTTTGAAGCCGAGTGTATATTTTAGGGAATACATTTTATATCCTTTATATAAAATTTTAACTAAAAAGACAAATAACATTATAACAAAATAGCCTAGATATTATAAATTCATTTCATTAATTACAGTATATATTGTTAAAATAATCAAATTAAATAAAATAAAATTCATCATTATTTAAATTAAAAGAAAAATAACATAATATTAAAAAAATACAGAATACCCAAAACATTATAAATCCATTTCATTGATTACAGTGTATAATAATAAAATTATCAAACAAAATAAAATCAAATTCATTATTATTTAAATTAATTGAATTCAGTCGTTGTTGTGAAATTGAGCATTGATTGTGTCTGTTTGTCCCTACAGGTAACAAACTCTTCTATAAAAACATTTCTCCAACAAAAAAGCCTTAAGCTGTATCATAAAACGTTTGTGATCTTGAATAACTTTAAATTTATTTGGCAGACAATTAAACAGCCAAACTGCTTGATATAGATCTTACACTATGAGCTACTACGTTTATTTTTGTAGCTATTACATGGGCTAAATTATTCCTATGCGTTTTTTCTCTTTCAGTTTTTTTTAAAGGTGTTTCGTATCTTTCAGGTCTTTTTACAAGATCCGTCAATATGACTAGTATATAAAGAGCTGGTACCGTCAGGATCTTTAGTTCTCGAAAATGACATTTACAAGACTCCCACTGCGGAATATGTACAATCGTTCGAATGGCCCTTTTTTGTATAACGAAAGCTTTATTTATGTTATATGCATAACTATGACCCCAAAATTTAATACTATACCGCAAGTGTGACTCGACCAGAGCGTGGTAAATAATTTTGAGATGTTTGATGTCCAGCTCATCGCGTAAGCTACGTAGTGCATAACACGCTGAACTGATCTTCGATTCTATTCTGTCTAGCTCACTTTTCCAATTTAAGAAGCAGTCTATATTTACGCCCAAAAACTTGACAATTGCTACATTTTCTATTTTCATGCTATCTAGAAATATGTTTAGTGTTTCCTTTTTTTTGGACGTAGTTCTAAAGAGCACAAAATTAGTTTTAGCTACGTTCACAATAAGGTTATTTGCACAAAACCAACGCTGGAGGACAGCCATAGTGTTATTCGTCTTAGTTTCAGGCTCAAGGAAAGTTTTCGCTGATATAATTGCATAACTAACCATTTTCACATCTGTCAAATAGCGATCTATATAATTGATGAGATTATTAGTAAATATGATAAATAAGATAGGTCCCAAAACAGAGCCTTGTAGAACACCCCTTTTTATAGCTGTTAATTCTGTACCCTCGGTGAAAAACGCTATAAGTCGACTTATATCACTTTTTGTTTTTTTAGACATTTATAATCAGTGCAAAATTATCTATTTTTCTGTCTGATCCACGTAGCTCTAACTGTTCTAGATCCGGAGATATTTTTCGTGCGCAATAATACAAGTCGACTTGTATCATACAATAGTCTTTAAAGCCTCGCGTACAATGATATAACTTGACAAACACACATTCAATTTAACATAAGTTACTTAAATTGTAAGTGTAAAATAATACAAATTTAGTTGAATCATTATACCTATAGATAATATATTGATAAAAGATTGTGAGTGATGATACAACTACAAATGTATTATCGTTCACGACTCAATCTTAAAATAACTCTAATGTGGATAATGATACATGTCTACATAGTACACTTGACACTAGAAAAACAATGGTGAAATTTAGTGTAAAGTAATATATTTCGAAATATATTATTTTTCACCAGAATGCTTATAAACTATTACGTTCGTGTCCAACAATACAACTCACTTATATCAAAAATGTTACCAGTTCCTAATAAGTAATACAAAAAATCTTTTGGTGTCAAGTGATACAAGTTTTTCTGGTACCATCTTCTTCTAAAACATAAGCTTCAGACAGACGCAAAAGAGACAGCTATAGGTAGCGCACTTTCGCGGTGCAGAGAGGTGAGATTCTCGACCTTCGTGTGCTTGCACACTTGCATCAGTACCGCCTAACACCTCGTGCGAGAAGCATGCTTAACTATTTGAAAAAACTGTCGCATCTGGTACGTAACTTATATCATTTGACACGAAAAAATTCCACAGTGATCTGAGTTATTATTGATATAACGTGTAGGGCACAGCCGACTTGTATTAATATACACAAGTTTTATTACTAATCTCTTAGTTCTATGAATGGGTCACTAAAATAGCTTGATCATATTAATATCGTAAAATATGTGAAAGTATGGCTGTTTGCTGCTTGTTAATTTATTAGCTTGTTACAAAAGTTTAGTAAGTCAAAATTTACAAATTATTTACAATCATCCAAATCAAAATACCTATCAAAATTATATTGCATGGGCGGCGGTAATCGCTTACCATCAGGTGATCCGTCTGCTCGTTTGCTACCTCTGCAATAAAAAAAATATATTTTATTTATTTGTTTCTTGCGCGGAATTAAAGGGACGTAGATGGATGACTTAAACAGCGTAAGTGTGAGTGAAACACCGCCGCTCATGACTAAAAATCCGATTCTGGACCGATACATACAGCTACACTTCTGACACGTGAACTGAGGCTGCAGGTCTTATAAGACAGGATTGTACCTTTGGGTGCGCTTTTCCGCCAGGTCCTGAACCAGGCGTTGTCTTGTGCTATGCAGTCATCAAATATAGTTTTTTTCCACTCATTGCGGTTGGACGCAAGATTCTTCCATTCGTTGCCGTCGATCCTAAACGCAACCATGTCCCGCTTAACACTGTATTTAAACCGTAGCAAAGGTCATCCTACCTTTCGTTTCGCGAATGCTACCTGTCTCAGCAATTGAGAAGGGTCCATTCGATGCACATGCCCTAGCCACCGCAGACGTCGCTGTTTGAGCATAGCGGTGATGCGAGGCAGCTGCGCAATCTTCAGCATAATCTCGTTTATTACCCTGTCCTTTCAAGTTTGCCTAGGATGCTCCCAAGACATCGCAGATGGAAGGTTTCAGTCACCGCTCCTGCCTGGCATACAATGTCCACTTTCCAGCTCCGTACAAGAGTATACTCAAGACATAAGTTTGAAAAACTATCATCTTGATTTTGACTGTAAGATGTTTATTATTCCATACTCTTACACGAAGCCTACCGAACTTCGTGGCGGCCTTGCCGAAGTGAGTGTTGATCTCTCCATTAATAGACAGATTTCTCTACACAGACGACCCCAAGTTACAGAACTTATCGACTTCTTCAAAAGTCGCTCCATCGAGCAAGATGCTAAGATGGTAGGAGTAGCCCTGTGCAAGAATTTCGGTGTTCTATGCATTACCTGACATGGAAAACTGGGATCATGCGTGGGCAAAGTGGTCCAGGAGAACTTGGAGCTCTTGGGTAGTTTTCGCCACAAGGGCTGCGTCGTCGGCAAGGTATTAACAAGTAAGTCATCATGGTTACACCGAGACCTTAAATGGGTGAGGTTAAATAATTTGCCATCAGCTCTCAACGTGTGTTAGAAAATTCCTCGCTATAAATCACCAAAAGCGGCTTTAAGAAGCAGGGAGAAAAATATACTGAATAGTTGTTGGTGCTAAAACGCTCCAACGCTGATGAACTCCTCTGCGCATGTTGAAAGAATTGGACGTTTGACCATCAAAGAATATGGTATCTTTCATATCATCATGAAAGGATTGAACCAGTTTCAACTTTGGAGCACATCCTGTTTTCTCGAGTGCGCTATAAAGAAAACTAACCGTATCAAAGGCTTTTTTTCAAGTCAATAAGTGCCATTATGCGTTGCATTTTGTATTTTATTCGACACGACATATTCCTTGAGTTGGTGGATTATATCCGTAGTAGATTTTTGAGAACGGAACCGCAATGGGCCTCAGGGATGGATGCTAAGGATACCACAACAGTCATGACAGACAGCGTACGAATTGAATCCAGACCTATAGGACTGATCTCAGCTATTCGAATATGAAGCTCGGTATAGTGTTTGACCCACCGTTTGAGTTGATATTTACAGTCAGTGATGACTGAGACGTGAAGTTCTTTTAGAGAACACAGTTCAGAGAAAAGATGACTCCTCTTTTTTGGCACAGGGCCTAGAGCCGTTTTGATCCCCGCGAAAACACCGCGAAAGTTACCAGCAGCTGCGCAGTCTTAAAATGCTTTTCCATAGGTTTGTCCAATAAGCATTAGTGAGTTGGCGGCTCGTTCGGTTCGGAGAACCAGTCCGGTGATTGCACCCTGTTCTATCCGAAAATCTCACCAGATGCTTTGGTGAACAAATCTTTAATGGTATCACATTCCACTTCCATGGGGTTCACCGGCATCCCATTTGGCTATTTTCTGTCTCACAAAGGTACTTAAAGTATCCGAGATTAAAGATCGATTTGATTGAAGATAAAATTGTAGTAAAACAATTATATCATTTTACTGCCTTAACGATTTATATCATTTGACACGATCCAAAACTTTAAACTGTAACAAAATAAGTTGAAATATATTATTGAACACGTGATTTTATTTGATATTTTTGGTGTTTTTTAATTCATCACCGTTAATTATGTAATTTATTGTATTTCATGTACTGGGAAGAAAAGATGCAACTTTTTTGCGACAGTTTTGTTTTGGAACTTTTGTTACTTATTAGTATTAATGTATTTAAATTACATATCAATACGTAGATGTATCATTTTTCACCAATAACAATATAATCAATAGTTGTAGTGTAAAATAATATATCTGTTCTTATATTATATTACACATGTACATTCTGATGTGGCGATTAATATAAGTCACTTTTTTTCTTTTTTGCTCATAATGTACTAACTTTAATGCTACTCTTCATACATTATAGTAAAGACGCTTAAAATATTTACCTTGAACATTTTTTACATCATAAATAAAAACAATAATAAAAAAGTTATATGCATGTAAAGGTGCAAAAACTTTAAAGCCGTTTTTCTCAAAACTGCAATTTCGGACTTATAGCGTTTTTCACCGAGGGTACAGAATTTACTTTTACTTATAAATTCCTTGCCATTATTTACACATTTGATTTCAACAAGTTGATATCTGTTTGTCAAGTAAGATTTAAGAAGGTTTAAAATGTTTCCCCGAATTCCATAATGATAAAGTTGGTCAATTAAAATAGCATGGTCAATTGTATCAAAGGCAGCTGAAAAATCGAGAAATAAACCAGCAACTTTGTCCTTACTGTTTAAACTTACAATCACATCATCTAACAGCGTATCTATGGCCTCTACAGTACCAGTGGTATCCCGATATCCGAACTGTCGATTGCTAATAACATTATTAGATTTTCAGTGTATCAGTAGTCTGGTTTTAATTAATTTTTCAAACATTTTTGAAAGAGTAGGTAATATAGATATTGGCCTATAATTTTTTATGTCTCCTTTTGAGCCTTTTTTGTGTATAGGTGTATAGGTTTGTGTACCTTGGCAATTTTAAGCTGATCGGGAAATAGCTCCTTTTTAACGCAATGGTTATAAAATTGTGACAATGGTGTAGCCAGGATATCAATATTGTCCTTTATGACAGATAAAGGAACATCATCATAACCACTGGAACGCTTATTCTGCATGTTCTTTACAACTTTTAGTAGTTCAGGCGGTGAAATGCTTTTCCATCTCATAGTGTTCCTAATATACTCTATGCTTTCTTCTAACATTGTTCTAGCTATAGTTTTATCTGTTGTTAGTTTCAAATCATTGTAGTCAAATTTTGTAGCAAATAATTGCGCTATTTCTTTCGGATCGTCTATTAGTCTATCTTCAACCTTTAAGGAAATGTTTTGCTTCCTATAACACCTATATTTTGATTCTATGCTTATCGACAGTACACCAAATCGCTTTAGGACAACTTTTTGCCTCAAGAATTTCACTTTGAACAGTAATTTTACGCGCACTTTTAATTACTTGCCTGTGCAATCGAATATAATTATTTTTATAATCAACAATTGATTTATGGCAATTTATGTTACATCCTGTTCCTAAAAACCGTTTCATTTTACTTGAAGTCTTAATGCCCTTTGTGATCCATTTTATTTTAATGCTTTTGCTTAATCTGACTTTGATTTCTTTTTAGGAAAACATTTTTTAAAGGTCTTGTTAAATTCTTCTAGGTAACTCCCATAGTCAGACAGGTCCTGAACCTTTAAACTTTGCCTAAAACGTTGAGAATTGTTCTGATTAAATATTCTTTTTTCTGCTATGAAAAAGTCGTCTTGTGCACTTTTAGTAACAGGAACAAGTATATTACAAAACATACCAGCGTGTCCATCAGATAATGAGTTGTGGTCCACCTGAGTTGACAGAACGAATACTTCTGGCAGATTTGTAAGAAAGTTGTCCAAGCAGGAGTGCGCATTTCCTTTTTTGTATGTCGTCTCTGCAATTAATGGCCTAAAATTATAGCATTTTAGCAACATCAAGAATTCATCCCTGTACTTATCGCTCGACAATAAGTCTATATTGAAGTCGCCACAGATAATGCATTTTTTGTTGAAGAAATGTTACAGGAGCCGTTCTAGTTGATCAATAAATTCAGCAAAAAACCTCGTCTTATGGTTACGATATATACAGCACACACTTATATTATTGTCAAGATCTTTAATGCCACAAACTTCAAAGTACTGACCTTTATATAGCTGATCACAAACAGAAAGAGCCTCAACATTACAATTTTTCCTGACAAGTATTAAACTTCTACCCCGCTTCATGTTCGTTCGGGTGTTAGATACAGCCAACGTGTAGTTTTCAATAGACAGCAATGAAATGTTATTATTATTCAAGAAATGTTCAGTAATACAGACATAATGAGGTAGAACATTTACACAGTTATCAGAGCACAAATACAACTGAAGCTCATCTTTTTTGCTGTTTATTCCCAAGGCACGTACGGCTCGAATCACGCGACAGCATTTTGCTCCGCCCACTTTAAATAAAACTGCCGTTTTTTTTAATACAAACGCAACCTAATAATTCATATAAGTTTCCGTTTGTTAAATATCCTATCAGATAAACTGCCTGTATATTATGTACATGTTTTATCTGCTGACCAATTTAAAAATCTTGCTAACCAAGTAAATATTTTACAGCACGAGTGTTTATTGAGAAGACATATAATATTACAAGCTGACGGCATACTAGTTTTTTCTTACAATATTAAGATTTTTCTTGCAGACCAAGGGTTGCAGCCAGATTTTTATTTGATGCACTGTTTAAATCATTAATTAGCTGATTTTTGTTGTTAACTAAAATAACAGCAAACCATTTAATTACTTCTCTAATTTTATTACGCTAAAAATGTATTTTTCACTTCGTACCTAATCATCAAGCCCGATACTGACTAGTACACAAAACAAACTGAATGAAAAACGCACAACAAAAAACAGCAGCCCGGGAAGGAATATGCGGGAATGTATTAGAAAATCATGCCTTTCAGGTTTTCGCTTTGCTAAAGTCGTGTTATATCCTTATCTATCTAACTATTACTCAACCTCATTTTTGAAGCCAACTCTGCTTCGATTGACAATACAGGCTGTTAAAAAAGTGCGTATCAAATTTAAAAGGGTTAATCAGAATCAAGTACTTACATATAGAATACAGGAAAAACATGAAAAAATCTGATTGCAACTTTTTCTTCAGTTTTCCATTGAAATTCTTGTTTCACGGTTCAGATTTAGTATGGGAATCTGAAAAAAACATTTATGAGCGGATTTTTTCAATATTTTTCCTGTATTCAATACTTGATTCTGAGTAACCTCTTAAAATTTAAAACACTTTTTTAACACTCTGTATTGCTAAAGTAGAGAATTCCTCAAACAGTTTATTAACTCGCAGTCGAAGAAACAACTGGATTTGCGTGGTTTATCGGTTGTTTTGGTTAAATGTATTTTATGATATTACAGTATTTTTTAGCTTTGCTCACTTTGCTATATTTACACTCAAGGGGGCCTTGCACGTGATCAAAAATGAAAAACATTACACCTTAAGGTTAAACTTTAGTCACACTATTTCATACTTTACCTGGCTCAAAACTACACAAATACACACATTTAAAGTTATAGTCAAATTAACGCCATCTAACGGATTTTTTTAACCAGGGCTCCCTGGTTGAAAAAATCCGTCAGTGCTCACTGACGCTTAACCTTAAGGTACGTCAGCAGTCAGCACCCTAGTAGTGGGCCTCGCGCGAGGCCCCGCTTCGATAGCCATCGCGGTTGTATTGATTTGATTATGTATAGGTTATATATCACAGTTACTTTTTAGTTACACTTATACTCACAGGGGCCTCGTGCGACGCCATTTGTAATAAAAAAAATATGACCCCTTTTTAAATAAAATCGAACGATTGGATTTTAAATATTTTTATGGTTATTACTTGTTTATGTACAGTTTTGCTATTTTTATTTTTATCCACACTTACATCAAGCACTGAAGGGGGCCTCGCACGTGGCCTCTTTAATTACAAGCATTTGTGTAAAAATGTGACCCCCTTACGTTAGCACTTTAGGTGGGGGCCTCGCGCGAGGCCCCCTTGAGCGCGAGGCCGTGGGCGAGCGCCCACTTCGCCCACGCCTTGCTACGCTACTGGCCCTTCAGAGGACTTGAGTACCGAGGAGGATATTGAAGATTCTCCCAAATACTCGTGTATATCTTTTCACTTGACATTGGCAAAATCACTCTTTATTGTTGTGGAATACCATAGAGAAAAGAATAAGAAGAAACGCCGGATGATAAAATTGTTAAAATTCATATGACGTCTTAGTTTAATTCCAGAAGAACCTGGAAAATTGATTTAGGTACACACTCGCTTGCTACAGTCAAAAACGAAATCTACACGGACGATACCGCCGCGGGCAAAAGCTAAACTGACAATCGAAATTAGGTCAGAAAAGAGGAGTGAAAGTCACGGAAGTTGTGTAACGTGCAATCTACAAGAGAATTGATACTATTTATATTTATAATGTTGAAATAAGTTCAGTTACTAAGAACACTAACACTATTCACGAATTAACAGGTATAAGTATTCAGAATATCCGCCTAAAAATACTTAAATCTGGCATTATCAGTAGACATTTTGCTAGATTTGGAGGTTAGAGCGTATTAAACGATGTTTTATTTTTAGTGCAATATTTTGTTATCTCTTAATCCCATTATTATCTTCATAATATGTATTATAAATTTGTTTGTTGTTTCCATTTTCACCCCGGTCGTAAACTCGGGGAAATCCATGGTTTCCGTAGTATAGCCTTTATTTATTGCATATAAATTATTAGGACGCGCCAAGCGAAAATGTTGACAGGGTGGGAACTGATATAGGATATGACATAGGACATGGTTAGAACAATTAGTTGACCCTAAAAAAAACATGGGTTCCGGGCGATAGGAAAAGCGTTTTGACACTATGCAGAATCAAATAAAACCATATTCCTGGAATCCGGCAAATAAGTAGATAAAGTAAAGGCTGCAAAACAACGCGAGGAACTGGAAAAACATTTCCGTGCTTTCTCAAAAACAGACATAAAAACCGGTTTGTCCCAGTGGTCAGATTGATGGTCAGGCTAGTCTGGCCAACGGGAATTTTGTTTATCGTTGGCCAGATCCGCTCGTGATTTAGTAAAGTACTGTTGAATAAAAAATACGATGAACTATATTATATTTACGCAGTCGGAGCCAAGGTCATAAGTTAGTCAAAAATAAAAATGTCTAAGATTAATAAAAATTATTACTGCTCTAATTTGTAAGTTCACGTTGGGTAAAATTAAAATAACTCAGTACACTCAGTATTCGCTACAATCTAGACAATGTTAATTAGCGATAACAGAAACGAGACAATAAAAAATACACCGAAGATAGTGCAGCGCTACTGTTGGTCGCTAGCTACTTACCTTACCTGCTATTTGTTAACAGTCGCCTCTAATCAGGTGAAAAATCCGATAATTTTGATGTCTCTGCATTGATTTATTAGATTTTTAATTCCTTTGCGTCAGTGATAACTGACAAAATCGCTATTTATGTTCTGTTTTTCCAGGAACTTGAACTTTAAACATTTAAAATTATAAGATTATCTACATTGTAATCTACATTAAATATGAATAAACAATTAATACGATTTTTACTCCTGCATACCGGTTATTTTTGACCACAAACGTCACATGGCATTTGTAAGTCATTAAATTATAACGTTAACAACCCATTACGTCCCCACTGCAGGGAAGGTTAGGCCATATTCCACACACGGAGGCCAAGTTCGGATTGGTGGAGGTTGTGGGGCTAGTGGCCAACGCCAGTGTCAGAAGTCTTCAAGCCGCTTATAAGGCCTCCGACATGGCTTAACGACTGCCATCTGGCAAAAAACATCGACGTAGAAACAAATGGACAACGGGTCTAGTAAATACATAATAATAACATAATTCACGAAAAAAGCGTCCGCAGTTAACCTATACACACGTAGTTATATGCATAGAAACAACACATTTGAATTTAGATCGTGTGTCATTGCATTACGGTTGATTTTTGTTTGCAATAATTTACCACCATAAGAAGCTTCGACTGCAACGTACTTCACAGGGGCGGATCTACCTATAGGCTTTTTGGGCTGCAGCCCAGGGCCCCGGGGATACTAATGCCCCCAGCCTAGGCGCGGTCCGAGAGGAAGGCTAAGGGGTCTAGACGCCTAAAAATGTGCACGTCAAATCACCAAACCTTCTATATAAATATCTTATCTGTCTGTAGTGATATAGGGAAGAAAATACTTATTTATACAAGATGTTAAAAAAGTGTGTTTGAGATTTTAAGTGGTTACTCAGAATCAAGTACAGAATACAGGAAAAATAAACAAAAATCCGATCTTCAACATTTTTTTCAGTTTCCCCTACAAATTCTTTATTAACTATTCACATTTAGTATGGAAAACTGAAAAAAATAATTGTAGATCGTATTTTTCAACATTTTTCCCCTCGGTTCCCTGCATTTTAAAGAAGTTTCAGTTTAATTTTACACCCTCCCAAATTATTATACTATAATATATATATATATAGTATAATAATTTACTAGGGAACAGCAGAGGCTACGGTTATATTTATAAAAAACTATCCAAGTGCGAGTCGGACTCGCGCACCAAGGGTGCCTTATAAAATATTCACAAACACAACAAAAAATTTTTGGTTTTCGGACTTATTTCCCTTTACTTGTGCTATAAGACATTGCTCCCTGCCAAATTTCATGATTCTAGGTATACGGGAAGTACCCTATAGGTTTTGATTCCCATGCGAGTGTCCAAATATGCGGCATAAACGGCCGTATCTCTTGATTGCGTTGGCATAGAAACTCGATGTTTTCATAGCTTCAAGGGATTGCTGGCCTGAGTATTTCATATAAATTCCAACTTGATACGTCTATGCGTTCCTGAGAAAAAGGGTCTTGACAGACAGACAGACGGACGGACAACGAAGTGATCCTATAAACGTTCCTTTTTTCCTTTTGAGGTACGGAACCCTAAAAAGACGCGAGCGAAGCGAGTGTGGCAATTTTTAATGTAAAAAAACCTCAATATTCCAGAATTTTTAAGAAGTTTTTCAATTTTACCCCTCTTCTTAGCATGTCCCTCCATTTGCTCATGTGCATCCAGTAATATCGTTCACACAATAAAGAATCTATACGGCCCTGTTCATACAAAAAACCGCGAGCGGAGCGAGCGCAAAAAATGTAAGCTTGTAGGTTATTATTATTTATTATTCGTGAAAACATTAATGAATTATCTATAGATAGAAGGTTTGGTGATTTGACGTGAAAAAGTTTTAGGCGTCTTCCCAACTAGCAAAGTAGTCTCAAAACGCGCACCTTATAGGAGTAATACACTTACAAAGCTCCTATAACAGTTTTTAAACATGCCATCGCTCCTATAAAAGTAATAGATAAGCCAGAATAGACTCAAAAACGTTTCGTCTCATTGCTTAGCCTTATATGCGCTTTTAGGATAATTTTATAAAACTGTTGTAAGTAAAGGTGTCCTATAATAGCATGTTGTAAAACTGTTATCCTATATCCACATTTTATAAGTTCCTTCGTTTGGTTTCATAATAGGCTTACTCATGCTACTGCAAGTATGTTAGTTTTATATTAACATAACGTAAGAGTACTACAATAATGTGCATTTTTAATCTTATTCAAGACATTTGTAGGATGAACAGCAATAAGTAAGACAGATATATGAGCGATATAGGATGAGCATACTTACAAGAGAATAAAGCGGGATAATTTTAAGTGTGTTTTACTTGTATTCATCTTGGGAATACAATAAAAGGACAAGGTTAAAATACTAGCTTTCCACCGCGGCTCCGCCCGCGTTAACATCGTTTATGGTGCTTGGCGCGCGAATTATTTATGAAAGCGTTCCAAATTAGTTTCGTTAGAGTAATTTTTACTCTAACAGCAGGATAGCCTATTATATTTTGTGTAAGTGTGAAAGGGACAAACTCTTGTCAGGTGAATCTTAACTTGGTTATGGAACGACTTCCAAGTTACACCGCGGTAGGTTAACCCACGGGTAAGGTGAGTATATATAGAAAGCTTAACAACAATTTCTGAATTTATGACTTCAAAAATACAGAAACACGTGTATTTATAATAATTTTAACGGATGAACATTTATTCCAATTTACAAGTAAATCGACCAATGAAAAAAGCTAGCTCTATACCAACTATCGTATATTGCTACATTTCAACCAATCCCTATTTTAATTCCTTGGGGGTTGAACTTTCAAAAATCACCCTTAGTGGTTGTTAATATCAGAAAAAGTATTTTAAATATAAATATGATATTTTTGTATTCCTAACTTTTCCTAGTTCTTCATACTAACTTTTGTCCCCTATATTTATTTTATTACGTATATAATATTTTATTTTCGCAATAAAATAAAGCCTATGTGCTCCAAAGTACCATCTATCTCCATACCAAAACTCATCAAAATTAGTTGCGTGGGTGTGAAAACGTAACAGACCGACAGACTTTCGTATTTGATTATATTTTTAACATGGCGCTTGCGCTAGTCTTTTTGATCGCTGATATAAGACAAAATGGTTTTACAATAGTTTGACAAAGCACTTGCGAAATGCTGATTTTTAAAAATGGCGGCGTCAGTACTGTTTTAGGTAATAAATAATAAAACATCAATACTTTATACTCATATTTAGTAAGGCGCATCAAAATTTTAGCTAATATGGGGTTCAATTTACAGTAAATAAAAATTCCCCATACAATTTTTTATTATAATCACTATAAACAGACATTTATGTGACTAATGAATAATACGACATAAAACTTATCTTATTTTCATATTGTTTTCCACTTTATGTGCACAACACACGCAGTATTATTTTAGCTTTATGCGGGATACATTTTAGACCCACAAAAGCATTACTAAGCGCATAGTAAGCACGTTTGATCTTAACTAAAACCATAATAAGATCATTTAGAGTTAGAATCTTCTTACGTATGATCAATTTAAGCCTATACAGGCTTATAAGTTACTTACGTATGACCAATAAAAGCCTATTTACGCTTTTAAGTTACTTTGGGATAATTACTATCAGTATGAACGGCATTCAGTAAGACTGATATAGATTGGATTTAAAACTAAACGCTCTTATAAGGAGTGCCCAAACCCAGGCTTTTAAGAGGATATAGGAGTGAAATAATGAAAGTGAAATAAAGAAAGAAAACTGAACAAATTTCCCGAAAAACCTATAATTAAATCGCAAAAAAAAAATTCGCTTCCCATACTAAGTCGATCACGTGATCGGCCAACTTAGTACGAGAAGTCCAATTTTTTTGCTATTTCATTATGGGTTGTGAAAAGTTGTTCAGTTTCGTGAGAATCCACAGTTAATAGGAACAAAACGACTAAAATGTCAGCCTATATAATAATATGATAGCCCAATATTTTAGTCAGCGCTTATACAGGGTTTATATGCAAACCCAAGAAACCTTTTAGGAGGTGAATAAGAAGCCGTAATTGAACAACTTTAATAATAAAAGCCTAAAATTGACAATCTTGGGGAAAGCTAAAATAAATAAAATATTTCATGTAATAAAAACAATAGAAAAAGCAACAAAATATTTTAAAAAAAATCTTTATACTTAAAAGCGACTCTATAATTTTTTTGTTCCAAAGTTGTGATGTTCGATTGTTCGCTCATGGAAATTAAACTAAATGCGTAATTAAAATTAAAATAAACTACTGTGTTTCTTAGCAAAACAATACTTTAAAATGATAAAGCAAGAGTTTCTATCTATCTATCAGCCGAAAGACGTCCACTGCTGGACAAAGGCCTCCCCCAAGGATTTCCACACCGACCGGTCCTGTGCGGCTCGCATCCAGCGGCTTCCTGCAACCTTTACCAGGTCGTCGGTCCACCGAGTCGGGGGCCTGCCCACACTGCGCCTTCCGGTGCGCGGTCGCCATTCGAGAACTTTACTGCCCCAACGGCCATCTGTTCTACGAGCTATGTGCCCTGCCCACTGCCACTTAAGTCTAGCGATTCTGAGAGCTATGTCGGTAACTTTAGTTCTCCTACGTATCTCCTCATTTCTGATTCGATCACGTAGGGAAACACCAAGCATAGCACGCTCCATCGCCCTTTGGGTGACTTTGAGCCTTCTTATAAGGCCCATAGTAAGCGACCATGTCTCGGATCCATATGTCATCACTGGCAACACACACTGGTCAAAGACTTTAGTCTTGAGGGACTGCGGTATTTTGGACGTAAAGATATTGCGAAGCTTCCCGAACGCTGCCCAGCCGAGTTGGATTCGACGATTGATCTCTTTCTCGAAGTTGGACCTACCTAACTGGACTGTTTGTCCCAGGTATACATATTCGTCAACAACTTCGAGTGTAGAGTCTCCAACCTTCAGAGGAGTGGGTGTAACACGGACGTTTGACATGATTTTCGTCTTATCCATGTTCATTTTAAGACCCACTTGTTGGGAGACTCTACTAAGTCCTTCGAGCATTGCGCCTAGGTCTTCCAAGGTCTCAGCCATGATCACGATATCGTCAGCAAATCGAAGGTGAGTGATGTACTCGCCATTGATGTTAATGCCGAGTCCTCTCCAGTCCAGAAGCTTGAAAACGTCTTCCAGTGCAGCGGTGAACAGTTTCGGAGATATAACGTCTCCCTGTCTCACCCCACGCTGCAGCCGGATAGGTTTCGAATTCTGATCCTGGAGGTGGACCGACATGGTGGCGTTTTCATACAAGCACTTCAACACTTCGATGTATCGATAATCAATTTGGCACCGTTGGAGAGACTGCAACACAGCCCAGGTCTCGATCGAATCAAAGGCTTTCTCATAGTCCACAAACGCCAAGCATAGTGGCCGATTATACTCTTCGGTCTTCTGTATAATCTGCCGCAGCGTATGTATGTGGTCTATGGTACTGAAGCCTTTTCGGAAACCGGCTTGTTCGGGAGGCTGGAAGTCGTCAAACCTGCGTGCGAGACGATTCGTAATGACTCTCGAAAACAGCTTGTAGACATGGCTCAGGAGTGAGATGGGTCTGTAATTCTTCAGCAGAGACTTATCACCCTTCTTGAAGAAGAGCACCACCACACTCCTGTGCCATGCTGTAGGCGTTCGTCCCTCGAGCATGACGGAATTAAATAGCTTCTGAAGAGCTATAAGTACCGGTTCTCCACCTGCTTTCAGAAGCTCAGCCGTAATTCCATCATCACCCGGTGCCTTGTTGTTCTTAAGCTGTTTGAGAGCCATTCTAATCTCGCACAGGCTGACGTCTGGGATATCTTCGGTATAGTGTCGGGACAATCTGGCTCTCGGGTCTTCAGCCAGATTGCTGACAGGTAAGCGTGTAGTCATGTATAATTGTCCGTAGAATTTCTCAACCTCTTCCAACAGCTCGGGCTTGGACGACACGACTCTGCCATCCTCGGTCTTCAGCTTTGTCAGTTGGCTTTGACCAGCAGACAGATCCCTTGCGAATACTTTTGACCCTTTATTGCGTTCGATAGCCTCTTTTATACGGTTGGTATTAAATTGGCGTATATCACGGGTCAAGGACTTGGAGATCTGTCTGTTTAGTCGCCGATACTGACAAGCATCTTCAGAGGATTTCAGAATCAGGCTTCGTCTTTCCTCCATGAGCTTGCTGGTGAGGTCCGAGATACGAGATGTTCTTTTTAAACGGCCGGTTTTGAAGGCCTTATTCCCAGCCGTTTGGACAATTTCCATGAACCTGTCGTTATAATACTCCACATTTTCGCATTCTCCTAGGCATTCGAAGCGGTTGTGCAACTCGAGTTGAAAGCTTTCGGGGTTTTGGAGTTGGATAGGCGCTGGTCGGAGCGTGGACTTCATCAGTCGACATCTTTCTAACTTTGTTTTTAGATTCAATGTGCCTCTTACCATTCGGTGATCGCTTCCTGTCTTCAGCGAGTTGATCACAGAGACATCATTGAATATTTGCCTTTTTGTCGACAAGATGAAGTCAATCTCATTTTTTACTACGCCACTGGGATGCAGCCATGTCCACTTGCGCTGTTTTGGCTTTTTGAAGAAGGAGTTCATCATGAAGAGGCCCTCCTTCTCCATAAAGCCAGCCAGCAGCTGACCCCGCGCATTCCTCTCTCCGTATCCAAATTTCCCCACTCTCAGCTCGTTGTCCCTTCGTTTGCCTAGTTTCGCGTTGAAGTCCCCCATCACAACGGTGAAATGGGTCCTGGAGCTATGTATGGCTCTGGAGATATCCTCATACATAGCCTCCACCTCTTCGTCGGGGTGTTCCGCGGTCGGCGCATATACCTGTATGACCTTCAGCGAATACCGTTTGGTGATTCTGAGTATAAGGTACGCTACCCTCGTCGAAACACTCTTGACCTGGACCACGTTGTTGACTAGGGACTTGTGGACAATAAACCCGACACCACCCTGGGACAGTTGGTCGCCCTCCCGGAAATAGAGCAGGTTTCCGGACTTAAGGATCATGGTGTCCTCACCCTCTCTTCGGACTTCACATAATCCCACAATATCCCATCGTAACCTGCTCAATTCCTCCTCCAGTTCAGCGAGTCTTTCGTCCGTTCGCAGTGTGCGCGTGTTATAGGTTGCCAGGGCCAAAGGTTTTTGTTTTTGGTAGCCTGGCCTCTGCCGGAGATTCTTAGCACCCCATGCCCCGCCGTTACCGTGACCGCTACCGGAGTCAGGAATAGCGGGGCTGCCGGGGACTAGGGGCCGTTGTTTCGGGTTCCTAATCATATTTGGGGGGTAGTTGCCATAATCGCCACGCTTGGCATGCGGGTTGGCGATCGCAGTGTGGCGTGAGCCAAGATGGTACGCGGGAAAGACGCTGCTGCCCATCCTCCGGTTTATGGATCCCTTAGTTTAGCAAGAGTTTACTTACCGGAAATATGATACTCCATCCTGTTTTTTCACTTTATTTGAATAGTTTTTACAACTTTTCACGAGCAGTACGCCATTTTGGACGCGGAGTCAGCCGACCAAATGAAGACTGGCGCGAAATTACAACACTTTTAGCGTTTTACTACTCTTTTGGTTCGGACACTTTTGAGCGCTGACCCGAAGTGCATTTGTTTCTACAAAAAAGTTATGCACTCTTCATACAAAATGTATCATATACTTTATGAATTACGGGATGAAATAGATTTTACTTGAAAATACGGTTTGTATTCCGTAAGATAAGTGTGATAAAAATGATTACACGATCTTCCAGTTTTTTGTGAAATTATACGTACATATATATTCATGAAAAAGCCGATTACGCAATTTTACGGCGACATGATAATGTATAATGAGAAATGCGTTTTCAAAAGTAGTAAGGTTCAATTTTTGAAGAACAAAATACAGTGACATGATAAACTCATATAACTAGCTCGAATATCAATTTAAGCAGATAAAAGGTAACTTAAGCCGTTCACTTCATTAGCCATGAATTAAGATTTCAACAATATTTTTTTCAATTACAGATTGAAAAGAAAAGATTAAGAAGAACCTGTTTGCTGCGTTGGGATGTAAAAATGGAACAAATAAAGAGCACTGCATATCAGAATGCAGGAGGTAAGTCACACTTGCTTATTATTGAATCAGTTATATAATATAAATACAAAAGCTTAAATAGTAACCGACCAATTAAATATGGGATGTTTTAAAGGTGTTATTAGTCACAGTATTTATACGTGGGTTTCTACTGATGATTATCAAGAAACCTTTAGTCAATTCGCTGAAAAAATGTCTTCCCTAACAACTATTTAAAAAAACTGATCGCCCAACTAAACGCGCTTCTTGGGCCAAGTTGTTCAGTTTCAATAGTGGAAAATCTAGTTTAAATTTTTCTGAAAGAATATTTCATCGATTCTATAGCTTTAGAGATACATAGATTATTGAAAGTTACTATAATAAAATATGTATATGGGGTCCTTCTAAAATACCTGGAAAAAAAAAGTACGGTGGCGTCTACTCATGAAACTGATCAACTTTCCCCAAAGAACCTATACAGAATTTGCAAAAAAATTGTTTGACTTAAAATAATAAAAAAATAAATAATAATAATAATAATATTGGCGGTTCAGTTGGTGAATAAGTATGAGGACTCTAAATATTTTTTTGCGAAATGAGTATAGGTTCCTTGGGAAAAGTTGTTCAGTTTCATGAGTACAAGCTATGGTAATTTTTTTTAGGTATTTCATAAGGACCTTATATAATAGTAGTAGGAATCATGCATGACGTCACTACATAATATTTAATGTTAGACATAACGTTCTCACGATTATGATGTAACTGTACATCTGCAGAAGTGTGGGACTCAACAATAGCTCCGAGCGCGGTGGGCGCGGGCGCGGGCGGGGTGTCGGTGACGGTGGTAGAGGAGGCTGCGCCCACGCTGACGGTGACTGCCATCGTCGGCGTCACCCTCGTCGTGCTCGTCGCCATCGTGCTCGTGTTCCTGCTGGGCGTGCTTATCGACTGCCGGCAGCAGTAAGTGTGACGTTCCTAACCGTTCATTATTATTAACTTTTTTTATCCTTAATTGGTAAGCCCTTGGCATCATCTCACCTGGTGGTAAATGATGATGATGCCGAAGACGAAACCGGGCTTACCAAGATTCTCCACCGCTATGGGGAATTGCTATCTTATCTTCATGCCGGAACGCATCAATGCTGTTAACATTGATGTTTGGCGGCAGGACTTAGATAAGATGGTGGTAGCTAGCTAGGCGGGCTTAGAAAATGTCCTACCACCAACCAAACCGAGTCCTACAAAGTTGGACCCCGCCGGAAATCGAGCCCGCGACCTCCTGATGTGAAACGATTGGACTAGTCCACGGAGGCGGTTAACTTTGAGGATTTTTACAAAATTCAATGAGGAGGAGAACAACTTGGAGCTCACTATTATGAGATCTTGTGCGGCTCCTTATCTTGAAGGTAAACTCCGTTGCGCCAGTGCTATGTCAATATATTTTTATGAATGAGAAAACTCGTTATTTATCTTATTTAGTTTCGGAAAAAAATGTCATTATTTATTACAGACGTATCCTGGAGAAGCGCCTGAGCGAGATGCGGCGGCCGCGCAGTCAGCGGCGTGCGTCGGCGCACCCGGAAGGAGACGTGGAAGCCATTGTCGACGGCATGGAGGAGGCCGAGCCCACCGCCCCGCCCACTCTAGCCACTATACCCTAAAAAAGATTAACCCTATAAAATAATTACATCCCTTTTGCACATGCAAGGAGACTTTTCAGTCTTGTCGGACAACATTGATTTCTTTATCATATATTTACTGAAAGTTCTTCTGAAAAATTTTTAACTTATTATCTTCGCGTTTTACCAATAAGTTTGTTCTGGTATTTCTGTAACACCTATTAACTAAGTCAAAATATTTATACTTGTACGTACATAATTAAATAATCTGCTGCATTGTCCAATAAAAATATATCGTGTTATTTGTAAATGTGTGTAGTACGTATACTGTAGGTAAGTGACTTAATTTTTGGACGTAGGTAGGTTAATTTTATTTTCTTTAGATACTTAGTTTTTAGGTACATTGTGCCTTTGTACTAAACATTATGTGTAAAAATAAGGCTAGTGTTTCGAAATAAATTACAAATATTATTTTTTTAATAATCTATCTATTTATAATGATTGAATATATGATGAATGTTTTTATCTTGGGGACCAAAGTAAAATATGAAATAAATAGATAATTTTATAAAAACTGAAAGGTAATGCATATTTTATTTTTGCCATGTATATTACAAGAAACCCGTTTTTTTATTAATACTTATACATTTCCACAAACTATCCAGACTACATAATTTTTTATCAAACGTCAATTGAAAGAAATAACTTTTATACAGGCTGTAAAAATACCACTCCCGGAAACTTCAAAAGGGGTGTTCTGTTCTACTCATGAAACTGAACAAATTTTCCTTTGCAACCTATACTGAATTAGCAAAAAAAATTGGACTTTTCATACAAATAGATCGGCCTGTTAGCTAATTTTGTAGTAGGTACGGGTAGTAAGTAGGTAATGGAATGTGTGTTTTTTTTAACTGAGCGTTTAGTTTCTAAGGTTGTGATTATTATATCATTATAACTAATGAATAACCCTCTAATTATAATTTGACTGCGTCTTTTTCGTAACACGGTGACTAATGCCATTCATGGTTGGGACAGAAAAGCTCCTCTGGAACACTCCTGTATTTTCTGCTATTTCAATAAAGTAGCTATGTAGTGATCAATATTTCATAATTTATTTTTGATGCAGTCTTTGTATTCCGTATGCGTAATTTCCTTGACATCACGTAAAATCAAATAACCTATTTGGTAACTTTTATATCGTCTGAAATTCTGAAGACTAAGCTTTACGTTAAAAAACTTTACGTTAAAAATATCAAATAAGTTTTTAGGGTTCCGTAGCCAAATGGCAAAAAACGGAACCCTTATGGATTCATCATGTTTGTCTGTCTATCCGTATGTCACAGACATTTTTTTCCGAAACTATAAGAACTATCCTGTTGAAACTTGGTAAGTAGATGTATTCTGTGAACAGCATTAAGATTTTTACACAAAAATAGAAAAAAAAAGCGGCCAAGTGCGAGTCGGACTCGCCCATGAAGGGTCCCGTAGCAGCAAGTAACATAATATAAAAGTTTTTGTAGTTCGTTGTAACTTGAATGAAAGGTAAATTGCGGTTTACGATTTATGACTTATTAAAAAAAACTACTTACTAGATATCGTTCAAACCAATTTTCGGTGGAAGTTTGCATGGTAATGTACAGTCGCCCACAGATATATCTGAACCCCCCCTCAGTATCTATAACGACGTAACAACCAAAAACGCAACACGCCAACGAGAACCTTTGGTTAAAGGAAATATATAACGATGGATGTCTCGGTTATGCCATCTATTGATTAGTTTACGAAGGAACAGCTGCTACGGTACCATACATATCTTTATTTCAACCTTACAACAGCCGGCGATATGTGGTTCATTTAGTAAACGGTCTTGAAATGAAATTGAGAGGCACGAGTTCGAGTCCCGGCGTCTCTTTTACGTTTTTTGAAATAAATGATCATTTTGTCATTCTGTGACTTTATGTTAAATAATAAAAAAAATTAAATATCCAAAGATTTTATTTTTATCTATTTTAGAAAATGAATACCTATATTTCTGAATAAACTCAAACTATGATTAGGTATTTTTTAAATAAGAGAACCAACATGTTACCTATATTAAGTAACAATTTATATTTCTCAAGTTATTTGTCATAGGATGATTTTATTCTCTTTACAAATAATAGTTTATTATGTTATCTGTATATATGACTATTTAACTATATAATATTTATATAACTATATTATAATATTTTTATAACTATATAACTATTTATACTCATTATCTGTAATTAAATTTAAATTATAAAACACATTCTCTAAATCAAAATTAAGATAATTTGCTTCGAATCTTATTCTGGCTTGACGATGAGCTTCGGTTAGTTCTATTTTTTTTGCCGGCTTATAATTGTGGATCCCAGCTGCATGTAAATGTCTCCTCATTCTTTCCAATGATGTATTATATGTAACGGCAGTTGAATTAGTCGTTTTCAATTCTTCTGTGTGATCTCACGGTGAAGGCCAGAAGCATCTGTATAGGTATGCCATCGCCTGCGGGCCGCGGCCGGGGCGGTTACGCTTCACGTCACCAGTTCTTGATATGTCTTAATCCACAAACGAACTGTGATTTTCTGGAAAAGATATATCTATACATATTAATTCTATCAAAAGAACATGTTTCACGAAACAATTAGCTATTTTATTATAATAATATATTCTAAAACAAATATTTATAATTTCTACTTACCGCGACACCTTATCATCTGGAAATACTATAAACCACAGAAGGTTTTATTCCCAATACACTATTATTTAAGCTTTTAAAAAGTCTGTTCAATAATAACTGGAAGATATTAAACTTGAAACTCAAAACAACTCAATGAACTAGCTGTCGAGGTGAACGATAATCTTGTCACTGGCTAGAGTCTATCTATTCGAGGTAGGTAGATAAATATCACACATTAGTTGTCAAACATAATTCTGGTAAATTACCCTCACTATAATCTTCAATGCATTATTAATTTATTATTTATTATACAGTTTGCCTTGACGAAGATGTCATGACTGCGTCATAGGCATAGAAAGTATGATGAGTATGATGACAAATTTCAACATTGAACCTGGCTAGAATCGAATAAAATCGAAATAAAATCGAATCCTAGCATGGTAAAATGTATTTTGTTCTTTATATCTATTACTGTTCATAAATCAGATTTTCTATAATTTGAAATAGAAATACAAAAAGTTCCAGCAGTGCCACAGCCGAGCAAGTAATTCGGAACAAGTTTTCGCGCAGGCACACGCAAACATCTCTACTAGTTAGAAATTGCGATAGAGGGCGTTTCAAAGCAAAATGCGAATTACGTTTTAAAACTTGGGGGTTCAGATATATCTGTGGGCGACTGTACATCATACATTTTTTTTAGTTTTATCATTCTCTTATTTTAGAAGTTACGGGGGGGGACACACATTTTACAACTTTGGAAGTGTCTCTCGCGCAAACTATTCAGTTTAGAAGAAAATGATATTAGAAACCTCAATATCATTTTGAAGACCTATCCATAGATACCCCACACGTATGGGTTTGATGAAAAAATTTTTTTTGAGATTCAGTTCTAAGAATGGGGAGCCCCCAAAATTTATTGTTTTTTTTTTCTATTTTTGTGTGAAAATCTTAATGCGGTTCACAAAATACATCTACTTACCAAGTTTCAACAGTATAGTTCTTATAGTTTCGGAAAAAAAGTGGCTGTGACATGTCCGTCTCAGAGAGGTCAATACGAGTAAGCAGCCGGCAGTTGACTTTGTGTGGGAAGTCAGTCCTTAAAATTATTAGAATTCGTTCCTAAGGAGATGAATTCTCATACAAAATTGTTGAATCAGATGAAAAATTTGCATGTAAGTCTAAAAATATTTACAAGGTGATTTTTTTAAATTAAATTTAATTAAATTTTTAATATAAATACACGGTCATTTGACCCCCAACTAGGTTCCTGTATTATGGGAAGCAGAGACTGATATACATACATATAATACTTTTGAATACATAGGTATATAGATATAATACACCCAGACACAGAGCAAGCAAATCTGCTCACACGGAAATGTTTTCCCTAGGTGGGGATCGAACCCACGACTCTCCGATCATTAGTCAGGAGCACTAACTACGGAGCCACCAAGTCAGTCAATAATGGCGAATATGAACGTATCCAGGCTTAATTCGACTTAATGACGTTTGTTATACTCATAAATATTAATTGATTGTTAGCCCTCTTGCTTATTGAGCAGAAAATTTCAGTATTTTACGGTCAGAGACTCAGGTTAGAGCATAACGTGTTTATGTAAGGTGTTGTGCATGCATAATTCCCCACTTTGTTGTAGAAAACATTTTTACAAGCAGAACGCTGCACTCAGTCATCGAGTAGTATCGTGATAAAGTATTTATATAGTTTCAGTCACTTCTTGGTGCGAATCATGCTTCACCTTAAAAGCGTTATCAATAATTCTTTTTAATGAAATCAGCACACTTTGCCACGGTACATATAGGAACATACAATAATTTATTTACAATCGATTTGAATTCATCAGGTAATCGCGCCTTCTGATAAGAGTATCGCTATAAATCGTTTCAAGAAAATAATACATCAGTGTTATTTAAGTCTCACGTAGTGGTTGAACGTGCACCGACACTGTGTGGTCAATATGCGCAGTTGCAGATTCAAAAGGATCCTTAAAGCAAGTCAGTGACTAGCTGAAGTGACAGTATCTGAAATTCTTCAGTTCGTTAGTGTCAGTGATGGGTAATTCAAAATCAAAGAAGGCTCAACAGAAGGAGCCGGACAAGTTTTTTGAGAGGGAGCGCTGGAAAGAGCAGAAGCGGGAGGAGATAAAGAAGAAGCATTTGAACCCTTCAAATAAGCGGGTGGCGTTGAAAGAGCACCAGCCGGGCGGAGCGAGCGCCGCGCCGCCGTCGCTGGCCAAGCCGACGCCGCCGGCGCCTGCGCACCTGCGCTGCTACGACGACGAGGCAGTGGAGCACATGCGTTACCAGTTGCGGAATGACTCCGACGCCTTCTTACTGAACAATATTTTGCTTTCTGTGCAGTTCTTCGAGCATTACGATAAGTGAGTACAACCGTAATTAATTGGCTTTGAAATATTTAACGTCATAATTTTGTTACTGATATAATAAATGCATATTCATCATAAGGGAATTACCGGCGATAATAGGTACTCATACCAGGACAATAATATTATTGATCTAATCTAATCTATTTAAGTCCCCATTTAATTTGAATAGACATACATTATAAGTATTGTTGTGTCTGTTAACGAGGTAAAGGATTATTATTATGCTATAATAGCTATTTGATATGTATTCAATCAGAAGTTCCACTCGCGATAAGTATGATTGTATTAGGTGCTTACCTATTAAATTGCCGATTACTTAAAAAGTTCAAAGAGATAAATTTATATAAAACAATTAAGGTTTCAAAACAATTAACTATTTCGAAAGTATCATTGGACATATAGAAAATCAGTAATGCTTGCTAAATGCGCATTGTTTGAATACTTTGAGAGCACAATGGTGTAGAAGCTATGAAAATGGATTTTTTCATCACTGAAATTCACATTTTTTTTTAGGAAAAAATACATATTTTTTTTTTGAAGGTTACACTTGCCCAGCACGTTATTTTTTACCACATGTATTTTTGAACATATGTTGCATAATATTTCATGATATTCAGATAATTAAAAAAAATGGTAAAACAATTGAGCCATTTGATCTCTAAGAAAAGGCCAATACAGTATTAAATGGAACCTTACTCAGTCAATTTTTACATGAGAGTCATGACATTACTAATTCATGAAATATCTTGAATGTAGTCAGAATATGATATATAATTTAATGGAGGGAAATTATATTTGGGGTAAAATTCTGTTGACTGCGTAGGCTTTTGACTGCGTAGAACATCAAACCTTACTCATAAAATTGGAGCATTACGGCGTGAGGGATAGGGCACTCGGTCACCTTAAATCTTATCTTGGTAATAGAATGCAAATGGTACAAGTCTAGGACGTTAATTCTTCTGGGTCCACTGTGAAAATGGGCGTGCCACAAGGATCTATTTTAGGCCCTTTCCTTTTTCTGACGTACATCAATGACTTGCCATTCAAAACCTTTCAAATATTGTGTTGTTTGCTGATGATACTTCCCTTCTTTTTAAGGTAAGTAGAAAGACAATCGAAATTGACGAAGTGAACAACACTCTTTCTATTGTAAGTTACTAGACTGGTTTACTGCTAATAATCTGTTACTAAATGCGAAAAAACAAAATGCATCAAGTTTTCTATGCCAAATGTTAAACAGACTCATAATAAAGTGATATTAAATGGTAACGAATTAGATTTTGTTCCTAGTACAGTTTTTCTCGGAATAACTATATATAGCACGTTACAGTGGGGCTCACATATTGCAACTCTAGCGGGGAGGCTTAGCTCGGCTGCCTACGCCGCCGTCAAGAAAATAAGGCAATTGACGGATGTAACAACTGCCAGATTAGTATATTTCAGTTACATTTACAGTATAATGTCTTATGGCATTTTACTGTGGGAACACGCAGCAGACATTGAAACCATTTTCATTCTACAAAAAAGAGCAGTCCGAGCTATATACCAACTACGATCCCGAGAATCACTTCGAGATAGATTTAAGGAAATAAATATCATATTAATTTTATCATATCACTAAATCAGTCTAGGGATTTGATCAAATCACTGATTTTATCATATCCCTGCGACATAAATATATGTGTCAGTCACTACACTTATAGACGCGGAATCGCATTCAGCCGATCGGAGAAAAATATTTTATTGTCATGAGAGCACAATATTTCGAGACGTCCGAGCCGAAACGACGCGAACTATTATCTCTTGTGCCCTTGTAATCGGAAAGTAGTTAAAACAATAATAGTTCTAGAAAAATTGGTAGCGCTTTTTACCCTTCTTCAGAAGTTATAAAGGAAATTTTGACGGTTAAGCACTAATTTTCAATCAGAAGGGTTTTGCTAGTACAAAAAACCGGCCAAGTGAGAGTCGGACTCGCGCATGAAGGGTTCCGTACCATTCGTATAAGAAACTCCAAAAAACACGTCTGTTGTATAGGGGTCCCTTTAATTTTTATTTTATTTTATTTTTTGCCGACTATAGCAATACAAACTCTGTGGGCATTTCAAGCGTCTATCTATTGCCATTATTAAGATCGAGCGAAAAACGCCAAAAAACACGTTTCTAGCTTAGCCCCCTTTAATTTTAATTTCCTTTTATTATTGTTTGTTGTTATAGCGTCAACAGAAATTTCAACTGTCTACCTATTACGGTTCATGAGATACAAGCCCGCTGACAGACGGACGAACGGATTGACAGCGGAGGTTTAGTAATAGGTTCCCGTTGGCAAAGGCCTCATAATCTCGTTTTAATTTCTACCCTGAAATGATATCCCTCTATTTACCTCTTGATGGTCCCTGTTCACCCCGTTTGACGATAAGCAATATTTCTTACAATTAGATATTAGTAATCGCGTGAATCTAGCGCTCTCGGGAAATATCAGCCAGATTCGTTAGTATAAAAGATGTTAAAAAAGTGCGTTTGAAATATTAAGGGGTTACTCAGTATTAAGTATAGACATAATACAGGAAATATTGAAAAATCCAATCTGCAATTTTTTTTCAGTTTCTCATACAAATTCCTGATTGACTATTCAGATTTAGTAGGTATGGGGGATATTGAAAAAAAAATATTGTAGATCGGATTTTTTAAAATAGTTTTCCTGCATTCTATACTTGATTTAGGTACCTACTTGTTTCATAATATTTGTGTAGTCTTACGGATTCTAACCGTCTTTTTGTAAAAAATGCGATGAGAACATCACATAACGCACCCATTGAGGAAGTTTAAATTTTACGATTTTTCGTTGACAAAAGCATACAAGGTGTAACAAAAAGGTATACCTACTCATGAAACTGATCATCATTTCAGTCGCAAAATGTTTTGGACTTTTCATATAAATGTTTAAGTTGATAGAAACGCTTTGTATGGAAAATCCAAATTTCTGAACCTTAAAGTGCTGCTACAGGTTTTTTTTGTAAATGTGAAGTTTAATAGTCAGATGTTCGTTAATGCAATGCTTATAATACTACATTCATTACGCATGACATCACGGTACATACAAGTGCTGATCAATTGTTATCATCACCCATTATGAAGCCTAACAATGGTAGCCAGTTAATGAATAGTAACAACAGGTATGAAAAAGATTATTCCATTTGATAGTCTGGAAAGTGAGCAGATATGATATAAAACAATAAAATCGTATAACAGATAAATGATAATGCTAGACTAGTAAATAACATGTAGGTTCCATGTTCTGATTAGTGCTTATCATAATAAGTCGTGATTTCATCAGTATGTGTCCAGATTATGACGTGAAGGTTTAGGCCCGCTACCGTCGCACCTAAAATAGTAGGTCCGCATTCCACACAGGAAGTGCCCACCCCAATGGGCTGCCTGTTGCAGCATTTAGCATCACCCGCGATTAAATGTAAGCCTAAGGTTTATACAACGCCACCATATGTGCAACGCCACCGTTATCGTTAATCTATCGTATATATTGTATTTTATAAAGTTTCCGTTCCAGGATGCATACCCGTGACTTATTTTTAAGATAACCGAGTCACACTATGCCTTAATGAAACGAATCATAATAAGTATTATTACTTACCAAGATATATAAATCCTAACGTCGATATCATATCACATTTCATCAATATGTATTTCTGAATCGCAAGAAAGACGTGCAACAGGTGCTACAGCATATCTTTCTTTGATAGGCAAAATTCTTGTAATTATCCAAGGTTAAATAGATGCCTCGGAAAATCATGCAGTTTGCTAGAAGTAACGGCATAATGCAAGCTCCAGAGAACCACTGGCCGCTGGATTATTTAATTTGTGAAGCAAGAGATGCAATAACCATAAAAATGCTTCCAGATAAAAGTATTCAGTCTGTTTAGGATGAGCATCCCGTAATGACAAAATGCAGACTTACAATATAATTCGCTCAGAATCACATAGCGTGTAACACAGATAACAATTCTAGAAGTTTCTTTTCGTATAATGAACGAGACACGCAAGTCGGAGCTCCATACAAAAGACATCAACGAGACACGCAAGTCGGAGCTCCATATAAAAAATATTAACGAGACACGCAAGTCGGAGCTCCATACAAAAGACATTAACGATACATGCCAGTCGGAGCTCCATATAAAAGATATCACCGAGCCACGCAATTTCGAGCTCTATACAAAAATAACAGGTTGAAAAGGGTTATGTATGCTGCCATGTTAGGATTTGTCGACAAGTAAACTTCATTTTAACAATTAATTCTGCCACGTTGCGCATGTTAGGCCAAAAGAAATAGTACCTACAAGAAATATTGAAATGTTGGTCGTGACTTCAGACTAAAAAATAGTTATTAAATTCTCTTTGGAGACAATATTTAAAAATGTTTTTTTTATTTAGATGTTGCGTTCGGAAACTGTGCTGCTTGGACATTTTTATGAAAATCTGAGATGAAAACCAAACATGATATTTTTAAGTGAGCGATATTAATGTTTACTAGTACATATTTATTTTAAATATTACGTCTTTAAAATGGCACAATTAACAAACTGAAATTTAAATAAATAACATACAACATTTTGTGCCTATAACTTAAATCACTTCTGAATTCGCCCATATTTTTTTAGCGCCTCGGCGTCTCAGCATTTTGCTCGCAAAAGGCGGTATTCAAATTTCGAATCACTCTTTCTCACGCTCGAAGCAAAAAGCGTTTTTGCTGCGAGTTTTTAGGCGCAAAAAGCACCCTTTTCGTGCTGGAGAGGTGAAAAAGATTTTATTTCGTGTCTTAACTAAACCCGCTGCTTTATTGTTTCAGAGAAATTCAGCAAATAAAGAATAATCCGATCAGCGAACGCGAGCATGCGATCAACGAGGCGATGGTGCAGCACCACAAGCACGTGTTCTTCGCCGACCGGCTGCTGGAGTGCGTGCACGAGCACGTGGCTTACGTGCGCGAGCGCAACCAGCCCGAGCCGCTCGCCGCGCCGCGCCTCTTCGTCATCTACGACAACGTGGAGGCTAGCGAGCCAGGAGACACTTCAGACTACAGCGCAGTGCTTGACGCACCATTTTATAAGATACGAATCGAGGATTGCAAAGAGCAAGGTATTTATGAACATAAAACAGAAGTTGAACGTGTAGTTATAGTATAATAGCTGGGGTTATTTTAATAATGTTTACAATTTTGCAGGATACGTGAAGCTGAAGAAGTTAGAAGTCTTGGAAAGCACTTTAACGAAAGAAAATGATGCTATCAAATCAGACGTTGAGTCCGATGACAGTGTTTACACGGATTCTGAGAAAGAGTCAATTGCGTCTGATGATTATTATGCCAGTAAAGGACAAGAACTGTTAAAATCGCTTGAGAGCAAAATAAGTAACTCAATAAATATAACTACGTCTCCAGTAATCGATCGATTCAATGCTAACAGCAATATAGACCAGTTGACTGGAAGGAGGCGTAGTGGACCCGTAAAACAAGTCAGTTTACAGGTAGCAAAAAGCAACATAGTAAATATAAATCTCTTTCAACGACAGAATTCAGCGTTGGCTGAAGAAAATGATAGTCATGAAAGTAGATATCATGCAAACAATAAAGTCTCGCGAGAAGATTTCGACGCAAAACCAAGGAAATCGATTTTGAAAAATGTGCGTAGACCAAGCGGACCAACCAAAGATGGGAAAAATAATCAATTTTTCGATTTGCAAAAAGTTACTAAAGAAAGCATAGCCGACGATACAGAAACTTCCGGATATAGGTCTACAAGCAGTAGTCGTTTGAATGATTTCAGTGAATCAGAGTCGGATTACGGTTATTCAACTATCACAGAATCTGCAACTCCAAAAAAGATAGAACTTACTGTACCTTCAAACTATTCAGTGAACGCTGGAGTATTGCCAGAAGAATGTTGGAACGTTGTTCAAGTAAAAGCTATTGAGAATTGGAGTGATGATGAAGAAGATTTAGATGATTCTACATCTAAGTTATCAATATCAAGGACTTTATATGAGACTTATCATTATCTTGATTCTCAATGCTTTATGAATAACTTTGTTGATAATTTTATCATAAAAATTGGGTCTAGTTTAGGGTTGACGAAAGATGCTGTAATTAATGCATTAACACAAGGAGCAAGTGTATATTGTGATACAATAAAAAATGGGTCAAAATTAAAATGTGAGATATTTCCGGCCTTGTTAGCGGCTTGGCCGAATGCAGCTAATCAATGGATAATAAGAGAACGGAGAATAGTTCAAAATCCAAGAACGAATCTTAGTTACCAGTGGCCGACTAAGTACATGGTAAACAAAGTTGTTGGGTTTGGATGTTTGTTAGTACCAGTAGGGTTTAGGCCTAAACGAGGCCTAAATCCCGATCAGAAGTTACAATGGCGGATTATATTTCCAGCTGCTGAACGTTACTTAGAAAGTTGTTTAGCACATTCTCAAGTTAGATGCTTTTTGTTCACATTGGCTTTGCAAAAATCTTTCCTGGAAAATGAAACATGCAAAATAGGGATCGATGCTGGTCATATAAAAAATCATTTATTTTGGCATTGTGAACACAACTTTGCCAGGTGGCCTGAAGATCGGTTGGGTGAAAGTTTAAGAATTTTTTTGGATACATTTTACGTTCACTTTGGACAAGGAAAATTCCCGAACTATTTTATTGAAGCCTGTAATGATTTCAAAAGTATTCCAAAACCCGTACTGATGAGACTGCAAAAAAGACTAGCTGAAATAAGAGAATCCCCTGTAATGCATATGCTTAAGGCACTGGATAAACTTAAATACACTAAGAAAGATTTTTATCCCGCATTTAATTGTAAAAGATTGTACGACATTTTAACATCTAAAAATCCACTTAAGATATTGAATCCAAATCTGCCTGTCATAAATAAAAATTATGATGAAAGTTCTGAAAGTGAAAATGATAGAGAAACAAATTTTTGGGACAAGGCGAAATCATATGATAAACATTACCAATGGAAAAAAGAAAAGCATAGACAGATGCAAAAAAAGAGAAAAATCCACTATAGCAGAAAGCAGAAAAATTATTCAAAAGAAGAGAGAGCAATTGATACAAAAGTGAGTGCAATTTATTAGTACACAGTAGTTCATTTGATTTCTATATCAAGTTTTAGTTTAAGTTATTTAGTTTTTACAGCATGTACTATTGAGTATTCTGTGCAGCATGTAAAAAGACTTGTAACATGATCATATTGAACAACTTTATACTGTTTATAAGTTTTCTCTTGACATTTTATACAAATAAAGTAGCTTTTCAAAATGTATTTATGAGAGTTCAGTAAGCATGGGTTCAGTATATTGAGTGGGACCCCCAGATAAATTTTCGGGAGAGGTGTTTTAAACACTGGCCATGTACAACATTTTACGTTTTTTTTTCAGATCGTACTTCCAAAGAAAATGGAGGCTGAGCGCAAACGTTTAGTATTAGAATTCTTCATATCGCATTTTATTGCGATGGCTAGATCCAGTGAGAAGTTTGAAGATGTCAACCAAGCTCTGATTTATCTAGAGCAAGCTCAGCGACTCTGCGTCCTCCTTCTCGAAGAACCAGGTGGGGACAGTACAGCAAATGAATTTTTGGATGTCGTTCGTGACAAATTAGCCGACTGCCAAAGGAAGTTGGTGAATCAGGCTGGCTTCAAGCTGCCCTATAGAGAGAGCCAGTTGGATCGAACCAGTCACAGGCCGGTTCTGAAACAGCGGCAGCGCCCACGGTATGAGAACATTGTATGCCAAGACTCACCTACAGAAACAAAAGGAATATCTGCGTTTACTTTTGTGGACGTGCACATTGAAGATCGTAAAGACGTTATAGCATTGAAAGATTCAGCTATGGACGAGGAGTCAAAACTCTGAGAACAGAAAGAAAGTAAATAGCAAAAAATGTCAAAAAGTAACGACCTATTGTTAGTTCATCTGAGCTATAGTTTTTAGTTATAATTTATTCGTAATTTAAAAGTATATAGACTGTGTATAAATGTTGATATAGTTTTTGAGTGTTTTAGACTTAACGAGTTGTGGTAAATGTAAGGAATCTCTTTAAAATTAATTGTTATAAGAAACATAACTTTATATTTAATAATAGACAACTTTCGGGAATGTGTTTATTAATATACAGGTTGATTGGTAATTCGACGTGATCCTTCAAAGGGGTTATACTAGAGGTCAAATTAAGTCCTGTTAGAAATTTTCTACCTTTCTACCTTGTTACCAAAAACAATTAATTATGAAAAAAAACATTACACCGTTTACATTAAATTGATACTTTTTTAAAAGCTGAGAAATGAGCGCTTGCTTTGAAAAAAAGTTCTTACACAAAACTCATAAAGTCTCAAAAATAAACGGTCTTAAGTTGCATAAAAATATTATTTTGTAGAAATTTTCCATAAGTAATTGAGTATTACTAGAAAAAATGTAGTGAACTTGGCGTACAAATTAATGACAAAAGTTCCTTGTTTCATAAGCTTTCTAAAAAGGTACAAATGTTACCAACTTTTGCACGGGATCAAAAAAAAATCCAATAAACCAAACAAGTAACACATTTTTCCATACATATCCTGCACGGTGCCGCCCTCTTATTCGTGTCGTGCGTGATTCGTGAACTTAACATGATTCGATAATTTGTAGTAATATTCGCACAGTTTCCAACCAGACGATTAGTTCGTGCGGAAAGAAAAGTCACAGTATTCGTTAAATAATAGTTAATATCCTTATTAATGCCTCCGACATGGCTTAACGACTGCCTTCTAATGATAGCAGCCGGTGCCAATGGCTTAACGTGCCTTGCGAAGCACGGAAACGGTCGAAATAAATGCCACCAACAGTAAAAACCCATCCAGGTTTCGACCGTGTAAAAAATTTCAAAAAAAATCTAAAAACAGTAATATCTCAGTAACCATACATTTTTGACCCCTGGTTAACTGGACTTAATTTGTTGCAAATGACCTCTGAAAATGACCTTTGAAGGATCAAGTCGAATTACCAATCACCCTGTATACATCGAGAGCATTATATTAAATCGGCTACATCAGCCACAGTCGTGTACGTATACCCGGGGTACACGAGCGGGCGGAGCGGCGGGCTGCTGTGTCGCGGCGGTTGCTGTAACCGAAATCGGCTATGATAATCCTTATTACCGAAATATGCAAGCCGAAAATTGTTACAAAATAAAAACGAGTATGTAAGTACTTATAATATTCAAGACAAAAAAGAATTGACTTCATTTTTGTTATTGATTTTTATCTATAGTGATTATGTGTATTGTATATTCAATTTTAATATTTAATTCAATAAAACAAAATAAGGTAATTAATTTCATACTACAATAAAATATATGAAAAACATTAAAACTCATCCCAAATATACTCAATAATATGATATATTATCGATTCATAAATGTCTATCAATAAAAAGAATTAATATACCTTTTAGCAAATAATCTGAAATCATAATTATACATTTTAAAAAATATACATTTTTGTTCCTCCTGTAAAATTCATACTGGTTACATGCTGATACGTCTCCCTCTGTTATCCATTTAAATACATTCTAAATAAAATTTGAATTAAAATGCTAGTATAATCTTATGTACAATATCGAGATGGGTAAGGTGGAGACCATCGAAACTATAAGAGATAGAAAAATAATTATGTTCTTAGGAAACAGATTTTAGAGGTAAGAAAAACTGCTTTCATCAAAAAATCTCATACAGTACATGGGAATCTAACTTGTCATTGTGAAAAAATACGTTATTTTATTACGATAATTATGTAGATTGTAAGGAAAATTTTGTTATATGAAACCTTGTGCTTAAAATTATTTTAAGAATCTCGGAAGGTTTATTATCTACGATAGATATTAGTAACCACACAGAAATCTGTGACTGAAGATTACTCGTTATAATAATTTGAAAAAGCAATATTGAATGTGTGTTTGCCTAATATATAGTACATTTTAAGATTCGAAAATAGACAGTGAACTTAGACCAAGCTGCGTAAGTGTGTACGTTTAGTAGTTATATTTTTTGTTCAAAGTGATCTTATTCGATTACCGAGTAGTGTAGTTTTTATTAAATAGATAACTGAAGATTTATATCAAAATTGGATGGGAGTTCATCATTATAATCATCTTATCAGCCGAGAGACGTGCAAACCAAGGCCAAACAAGGCCTCCGTTATCTAGCAGCTTCCCGCGACCTACACCGGGCCTAATAGGTGACCAATGGGTTTCTCGAGTGGGAGTCCTGACTACACGACGTCTTCCGGTGCGATGACTCCTCCTTAGAGCATAGTTTTCCATCGTTTATAGTTTCGGTGATCCCCATATTGACACATCTCAGAGTGCCACCCTGCATAGTAAAAAGCTCAAATTGACAAGTCAGATGTTCTTGCTAGACGAGCGGGTTAACCCCTGCGACTAGGGAGAGGAGGGCCATTCTGACGTACATGCCGTACTCGGCTTGGCGGAAGTACGCAGCGCGCGGGTCGGAGTCGAAGTCCGGTGAGATCTCGTCCACGCGCGGCAGCGGGTGCATCACGACCATGCGCCGGCGCGCCAGCGTCATGAGTTGCGGCGTTACCACCAGGAGCCCACGGGTCTGATGGGAACATGTGTAAGAACATATGTAAGGTAGCTTTATGGACTACAATATAAATATTTACTTTTTTATGATAGTAATATGCAAATACAAGAGAAGAACTAAACAAATTACCTTTTCATATTCTTCTTTGCTATTGAATCTTTCTTGCTGAATCCTTGTCATATATAAAACATGCGTGTCAGCCAGAACATCTTCCAACCTTTCGAACACCTTTTGCGATATGCCTTTACTAGCTACGTATTCCATTATGTGTTTGGGCATGCCTAGACCTGGCGGGCTGATATATTGCAGCTGGACTTGGTACAAGGTGAGTATTCGCGCCAGAGAATGGACAGTTCGTCCGTTCTTGAGGTCGCCTACCATAGTAATGGTCAGACCATTGACAGTACCGATTTCTTCTCGAATGGTAAACACATCCAGTAACGCTTGTGTAGGATGTTCACCGATTCCATCTCCAGCATTGATAATTGGTTTTCGACAAAGACGGCTTGCACGCTGAAATCAATAATTTGATGTTTAAACAATAGGTAATTGGTAAATTTTACTCAGATTAAAATTATATACAGCGTGTTAAAAAAAGTGCGTTTGAGATTTTAAGGTTACTCAGAATCAAGTATTTTCCTGTATTCTAATACAGGAAATATATTGAAAAAATCTGCTCTTAAATTATTTTATTCAGATTCTCATTAGTTTTTTTTTTTATTTAGTAGGTAATCTAAATAGTGAATCAAGAAGTAATTCTGAGTAACCCCTTAAAATATCAAACACACTTTTTTAACCTAACCTAATTAAAGTCTTGTAAATAACGTGTCCTTAGCAAAAAAATATATAATCTAAGGAATAGATTTATATAAATCTACGTAAACTTACAAAGTAGGTATTTATAATTGATATTACTTACAGTAACTGCACCAGGTTCTGGATGGCGTATGACAACCACATCAGAATAACTGGCCATCACAGCTACGCTGTCTTCCAAAGATTCTCCTTTTTTCGCCGACGAGCTTGTGGCATCCGTATGTATCACGGAACCTCCCAGCCTTTGCATAGCGGCGGCAAAGCTGCAACTTGTTCGAGTGCTTACTTCATAAAATATTGAAGACATTACTTTTCCTCTCAATATATCATCTAAACACCGCCCCTTACTAACATTAGTCTTCATGAATTGAGCTAGATTAAATATGTCATTAAGTGTATCCTTAGAGAAGGTATCTACAGTAAGAATATTTTTGCCGAATAATTCGCTACGTTGGCGATGCGCTGCTGAGGTTTGCGGGGGGTTATAATTAGAAGTACTGTCACATCGTTGTCTTGTCATTTGAGTGGGTAAAGGTGATACACTTCGGAAACCAGTTAAATCGTTAAAGTGAACATTTAATTTACTAATTCCATCTGGCCTCACTGATTCAATTTGGTCAAAATCAATATCACTTGCTCGAATATTTTGATCAGAAGTATTAAGAATATCTAAAGCAGAATTTGGCCGACTAATTTCTTTTTCAGGTTTTTCAATGGGGTGTGACTGTTTTTTTGGTGTAGGCCATTCTCGTACATTTTGCCCAAATCCTGGTGGGACAAGTATTTGACCCTCAACATAGGCAATTTCGCCTCTCAATGTCACACGATGTATATTTCCGCAAACGTGCATACCAGCGAAAGGTGTCCATTTAGATTTTGTAAATTCCATTGCACTGGGAATAATCCATTCATAATCCATGTCTACCTCCACGTATGTGTTAGGCTGTTCAGGTAAGTTAAATATTTTTCTAGGGTTACGGTGAAATTTATTGATAAGGTCCTCTATCGTAAGGCGCCCTTGATGAACAGCATTCAAAAGAAGAGGTAATATTGTTTCTAGTCCTGGAAACCCTGGAGGTGGTTTCTCGGAGTTTTTCTCTTCTACTGAGTGAGGTGCATGGTCTGTTGCAAACACGTCAATAATATCCATATTTTTCCAAAGCTCTGCTTGATCTTCAGGATTACAAAGAACAGGTCGCACCTCTGCACGACCTTTGCCAATATTTTCAATATCATTTGTGCTAAGGAAAAGATGCTGTGGACATACTTCACAAGTCACTTTTAGGCCCCGCTCTTTAGCTGCTTTGATGATCAAAATTTCTTCCCTCCTAGCAACATGGCATATGTGAATAGGGCGATCCAGTAACGATGCCATTAAAATAACAGCTCCTGTCTTTTCACGCTCTGCATGTACACATACAGGTATCTTTTTAGGCCAATTTTCTAAGTGTTTTTGCCAAACCGTCATGTCATCAAGTTTTAAGGTGGTGAAAGTTTCATTTAAGTACATTTTTAATGACGCTGCTTGAGGTGCCATTTCATAAACAGTGTCACAGTTCGAAGTTGATGCACCCATAAACAGAGCATAATCGCATCGTGCGCTCACGCGTGCTAGCGTTGATACATAATCGTAAGTATTCCTATCTGTAACAGGTGGGTTTGTATTTGGCATCGCACATATCATTGTAATGCCACCAGCAAGCGCTGCAGCTGTGCACGACTCAAAGTCTTCTTTGTACGTTGCTCCAGGTTCACGGACATGGACATGTACGTCAATAAAGCCTGGTAACTTTAATATATTACGTGAAGTCATGCAATCTGTGTGAGTTTTCATGTAAGGTGCTCCTCCACAACGTAGCATGGCCTGTTTGACAAAAGAGAAAACATATTTTTTATTTGTTTGATTGAAATGTGTATTTTAAAACGAGAATGATGGGAAAATGCGAGTAATCAGTTTCAGTTACCTGAACAAGCAATTTAGCGCACTTGACGTCAGTCACTAAGGGTACAGCATAATCAACTGCAAGTCTGCGAGTGCGGTATCCGTGGGTGCTGAAGGACGATATTCTAGCCCGGCCGCCTCGCATCGGCAAGTTAATGACCAAGTCTAGCTGACGACGCGCCATAAAGTCTGCGAGGTGCATCAGCTCACCATCAGACCTGGCATCTTCAGGATCGCCTATATGGTCAAATGTCCACTGTACACTTTCAATCTGTAAAATAAAAATAATAGTATCTACTAGTATTTAATAAAGTTAACTATATCAAAGTAAATAATAGGTTCAACTCAACTCAACTAAAATGTTTTTTATTTAAGTAGATGCTTTACACATGCTTTTAAATCGTCAATATTTTTTTTCTACCTAGCACAAAGGCCCTACCACGCGGGACTTGTACACTCAACGTTTCGGGAAGTGTTTGCGAAGCGAGAAGAAACGTCGAGCCCAAAAGAAACTCGCTTCAACACATTTTTTAAATAAAATCTTAAATTCTATTACAATTCATGTTAACAATAAAACTGTGAGCTGGAGGATCTATACATGTCCATATATCATTGTCATTTACATAATCTAGTATTTTGTAATACCCTTTAGAGCATAAACAATTTTTCACATGCAATTTAGACATAGACATAGACATATGTTTTGTATTTGAATTTGTTTTCTGGCAAACTAGTCACATTTTCGGGTATTTTGTTATAGAATTTTACACACTGCCCCATAAATGACTTCTTAACTTTACTCAGTCTCGAATAGGCAACATCTATGTTATTAATATTTCTTAGATTAAAATTGTGTCTGTCACTGTTTTTATGAAACAAGTGCAAATTTTTACGTACATACATGATATTTTCGTATATGAATTGACTAGCAACAGTAAGAATATTAATTTCTTTAAACATATTCCTCAACGACTCGCGGGATCGCATCTGGTAGATTGCGCGAATTGCCCTTTTTTGCAAAATGAAAATCGTTTCAATATCAGCCGCATGTCCCCAGAGTAAGATTCCGTAAGACATTATACTGTGAAAATAACTAAAATACACTAGTCTCGCAGTACCTACATCTGTCAACTGTCTTATTTTCTTAACAGCATATGCAGCTGAACTAAGCCGTCACGCTAAGGTTTCTATGTGTGGGCCCCATTGCAGTGTAGCATCTAAAGTTATACCTAAAAAAACGGTCTTATTTACAAAGTCCAATACATTATTAATAGGTTTACCTCAACGCCATGTTCTGTGTAAAAATCTCCAGTTCCCATACTGGCATATAATTTGTATCCCATTTTAGCTAGTATCCTGACACTCGGCAAGAGTTCTATCTTATGCTGCAAGAAAAAAGTACTCCGTTAGTGCTGTTATTAAAATGTATTTTAAGGAAATGTCCATTCGTATTTTTGTAATATGTACGTATTAGTTAAAATGAGTGTATTCTTTTAATCCTAATTTTATATTCTCACCTTGAAAGTTCCTACTGACAACAAAATTGCTTTCTTGGGTATTCTGAAGCCGGTACTCATCAGTGATTTCAGATAAGCTTCATAGCGATTCTCGCCAAAGCAGGCAACTTCCCCAGTGGATGCCATTTCCACCCCCAAGGTGACATCGGCGCCAGCTAATCTTGAGAATGAGAACTGTGGTACTTTCACGCCAACCTTGCCGCATCCAGCCATAACATCGACTGGTTCTAATGGAATGCCTAAAATTACCTTAGTGGCCATTGCTACAAAATCGTGATCTAAAGTTTTAGACACAAATGGGAATGATCTAGATACTCGTATATTACATTCAATTACTTTAAGCTCATTGTCCTTAGCTATGAGTTGCATATTGAAAGGACCTGTAACATCCAGAGTTTCTGCTATAACTCTGGCAATTTCTTTGATTTTGTCTAAAGTTTCATTGTTGATGTCTTGAGGTGGTGTTACTAAAGTAGCGTCTCCGGAATGAACTCCAGCATTTTCTACATGTTCAGAAACTGCCATACATAAAATAACGCCATCTGCTGCTACTGCGTCTACATCTATTTCTTTAGCATCCATTATGAATTTGGAAATTACCACAGGGTGATCCTTGCTAACTTCACTTGCTGATTTCAAATATGCTTCTAGATCTTGATTAGAATATGCAACATTCATTGCAGCACCACTCAAAACATAAGATGGTCGAACAAGGCAAGGATAGCCAACCTCTTCACAAAAACCTATAGCTGACTCCAGGTTGGTGAGTTCCTTCCACCTGGGTTGCAGTATCCCTTTTCGATCTAACATTCGTGAAAATTTGAATCTGTTCTCAGCGTTGTCTATCATGTCGGGAGAGGTGCCCAATATTGTTGCCTGCTGTCTGTGCAAATCCATGGCTATGTTGTTTGGCAGCTGTCCACCCATCGACAATACAACACCATCAGGCTGTTCGATATTGTAAATATCCATTACAACTTCAAAGGAAATTTCTTCGAAATATAGCCTATCACTCATGTCGTAATCAGTACTCACAGTTTCAGGGTTATAATTTATCATTATTGTCTTTTTATTTTGATTTCTTAGTTCTCTTAAACAGCTGACAGCACACCAATCAAATTCAACAGAACTTCCAATTCTATACACACCAGATCCCAAAACCATGGTGAAACCACCTGGGAAGTCTAGATCGTGCGTGATTCCGTTGTAAGTCAAGTAGAGGTAATTCGTTGTCGCTGGCCATTCAGCAGCTACGGTGTCGATTTGTTTTACAAACGGCGTAATTTTGAGCTCTTCTCTTAGTTTTCGAACGGCTACTTCAGTGCTTTTTATGGCAGCGGCTATTTGTTTGTCTGAAAAACCTATTTGTTTGGCTTTTTTTAGAATATTATAAGTGATAGAAGTTGTATTTACAGCTTCAAGGTTTTTATAATAGTCGATAATTATTTTAAATTTTTCTAGGAACCATCGGTCAATTTTAGTTAACTCGTAAAGTTTATCTACACTGTAGCCTTGTTTTAGAGCAGCAGCCAGTACAAACATGCGTTTGTCAGTAGGTTCTCTCAGCTCATTTTCATTTACCTTTTTGATGTGTGGGTCAAATCCATTAACATTTTCATCCACCATACGCAGAGCCTTCTGGAAAGCTTCTTCAAAGTTTCTCCCAATTGACATCACCTCTCCGACACTTTTCATAGAGCTTCCTATTTTAGTGCTTACTCTGTTAAATTTAGCTAAATCCCATCGCGGTATTTTAACAACACAGTAATCTAAACTTGGCTCAAAACATGCTGTTGTTACACCAGTTACTGAATTTTTAATTTTTGGTAAAGGGATTCCCAGTGCCAATTTAGCAGCCACATATGCCAAAGGATATCCTGTAGCTTTGCTCGCAAGGGCTGAACTTCTAGATAGCCGTGCATTTACCTCAATAATATAAAATTCTTCTGAATTAGGATTTAGAGCGTATTGTATATTACACTCTCCAACAATACCAAAATGTCTAATGACTTTTATTGCAGTGTTTCGGAGCATATAATACTCACGATTAGACAATGTTTGACTTGGTGCGACGACAATAGATTCTCCCGTATGTATTCCCAAAGGATCTACATTTTCCATATTACACACTGTGATGCAGTTGTCGTAAGCATCCCTCACTACTTCATATTCTACTTCTTTCCATCCCTTTAACGATTTGTCAATAATGAGTTGATCGGAATGTGAAAGAGCCTGGTGCGCTAGTGTTCGGAGTTCATCTTCGTTGTTAGCAAAACCGGAACCTAAACCACCTAAGGAGAAAGCGGAGCGAGCCATCACAGGATATCCTATCTGTATCGCTGCTGCTAGCGCTTCTTCGACAGATGATACCGCAGCACTCGGTGCGACTTTTTCACCGATGATATTTATTTTTTCAGCAAATATTTTTCTGTCTTCTGTGTCAACTATTGACTGGATTGGCGTACCTAGTACATTCACATTGTATTTTTCAAAAACTCCTGATTTTTGCAACTCTACTCCACAGTTCAGAGCTGTTTGCCCCCCAAAAGTAAGTAACACTCCAGTTGGTCTCTCAGCTTTTATTACTTGCTCTACATATTCAGGTGTTATGGGTAAAAAGTAGACTTTATCTGCCAGTCCTTTAGATGTTTGCACTGTTGCTATGTTGGGATTAATTAACACAGTCTGGATTTTCTCTTCTTGTAAAGCTTTTACACCCTGTGAACCTGAATAATCGAATTCACCAGCTTGACCGATAGACAAGCCACCTGAACCCAGTATAAGAACTTTTTTAGGACGTTCTTGAATTGTAGGAACAAATTGTAGTCTTTGTGTAATCATCTGATCAATAACGTATTCCTTTTTACTTTTATATGATTTGACGGCATCTACAAATACGTCAAAAAGACATTCGAGGTCGGTTGGCCCCGCAGTGTGTTCGGGGTGGAACTGCACACTGAAATACGGCAACGATTCGTGAATGACACCTTCATTTGTTTGGTCGTTTTCGTTTGTAAAAAGTATTTTCCAGTCTTGTGGCAAAGTTTTAGGGTCAACTGCAAATCCATGATTTTGAGATGTCATGAAACACCTTCCAGTGCCGTTATGGGTACATGGCAAGTTATGCCCGCGGTTTCCGTAGCTAAAGAAGAAAAAAGTGTTAGTAATTAAGTAAAAAATAACAAATATGTCCTTAAATCTAACGAAAGCTTGTATTTTCGTTACTTTTAATACCGTATATAATTACCTTGTTTTGTATGTTTTGCAGTCAATAGCCGTTGACAACAACTGATGTCCAAGGCAAATTCCAAAAATAGGCTTTATATCATGTTTGTTATTCATCACTTCCTTCAAGTTGTTGACAAGTTCATTGCATATTTTTGGGTCTCCTGGTCCGTTGCTTATAAATAAACCATCAAATTTGGTTGAATCTAGTTTATGATTCCAAGGCACAAGGACAACTTTAGCATCTCTCTTAACTAGACACCTTATTTGATTATATTTCAGACCGCAGTCGACAGCCACGATTGTAACTATACCATTAGGATTAAAAATTTTGATGGCCTGGAAAAAAAAAATAACTTATTTATCTTAATATTTCAAATTACGTATAACGTTTTTAATATTTATTTCTTTTTAACTTTTTTTTACTGTATTTTTTTTATTTGTTTTATTTTTTAACGTTGGTTCGGCCAGAAAGAGCATGATGGAGTTTGCTTCACTAACAAGAGCCAGTCTCTTAAACATCAGACTGTTTTAAATAATAATAGTAAATATGTTTTAACCTACTTTAGTGGAAACTTCAGCCACTAAGTTTCGCATGTTAGGGTCTGAGAGTGGAGGATGGGGTTTGAACGGTGGCACGCCCTGGACGATGCGACCCAGCGTCACGCCCTCCCTGAGCCGGAAGGTGAGGGCCCGGGTATCGATGTCGCAGATGCCGGGGATGCCGTGCTTGGCCAGCCACGCGCCGAGCGACAGTCGCGCGCGCCAATGGCAGGCGCGCGTGCTCACTTCACCCACTACCAATCCCGCTGCCCAGATGCGGTCTGATTCGAACCATCTATAATAGAAATTCATTTTCGTGAGCGATCATGGTTCTGGCACTATTACTTAGGTAGGGTTAAGTAATTACTTATTCTGAGAAATATTGATATAAGGTACTCCCACCCCCATACAGGGGCGTATTAACCCTAGAGCCAAAAAGGGCAGTAGCCCGGGGCGGCAATCTAAGAGAGGTGGCTTTCATCATAGTTCCTTAACTAACTACATTTAATTTTATTGCTTTTTTACTTGACATGTATGGGATAAAATCCTGTCTACCTATATATCAACAAAAACTAAAAAATAACAAGGCCCAGGCGTTACGTCAAATCGCCGTGTTGCCGAAACGGCAGGACTCATGATTCTGTGAGTTATGTCGGTTACTTTGGTTCTCCTACGTACGTATATCTCCTCATTTTTGATTAGATCACGTAGGAAACTCCAAGCATAGCACGCTGAACGCTCTATCGCCTTTTGGGTGAACTGCGAATCTGTGAATGTGTGGGTGTTTACCGCGGCAGGCCGGCCTCGTCGCGCTCGTCCTCGGCGGGCACGCCGTAGTTACCCACCAGCGGGTAGGTGAGCACCAGCAGCTGCGCGTGGTACGAGGGGTCCGTCAGCGACTCCGGGTACCCCACCATGCCCGTCTGGAACACTGCACAATAAAATATTTTTCACCACATAAAATACCAACCTAAAATGGGAAAATATAAAACAGGGTACATAGAAAGGAAAAGTTATACAATTAAGCGGTATTATCACTGTCATCATAAGATCTTTAAGTAACAGTTCGGTCACTCAAAATAATGTCATTAAATAACTATAGTTGGGCAGCAACCTATGGACAGCAAACATTTCAGATTCGATCAGCAGTTAATGTCATTCATACTGGACTTTTCAATTATTTTTTTTACAGCCAATTAAATATATTAGCTGCATTGAGTGAGACACATTTAATCATGGTAAGTGCTCAGACGGTTAGCAAAAAATAATAGAATAGATAGGACCATTTAATTACCTAGTTCGTTTTATTTGTTATGAAAAAAATACTTGTGTAAGAAAGCCATAAGAAAGTGAACACGTAGCACATTAAAATCAAATTATTCAACAGAAATTGTATTTTTTTTGTTCAAACACAGTAATTTCACAAACTCTACAAAAAAAATATATCACTTTTTAGATAAACGAGGAAAAAATTACGAACTCTTCATACAAATCGATAATATGTTGTAATAAAAAAAAAAAAAAGAAAATCTTTATTCATCAACCAAGACATACAAAGTGAGTTGGGCTAGAGCCTCCTTTTAAATGTTATAAACATTTGTGGCAGAAGACTGCTCTTCCTTATTATATAATTTATTTAAAATGGTTGACATAATAGACTTTAAAATCAAGAATATAAACATAAACATTTTTCCTTTTTATCTTAATCTATTTGTGTGAATGTAGTTATGTGGTGTGGTGTGTGGTGTAGGGTGTGTGGTGTGGTGTGTGAATAAATCATTTTCTTTTCTATTCTATGTTCATATCCGCCATTAAAAACTCATCTTGTATTGTTCGTGAATCTATAATGTTCTGTAAAAAACAGATTGATTTTCGTAAAAAAATTAACTGCTTACAGTAAAAAAATAAAATAAGTAAACAATTTAGCAGAAGTTAAGAAGTACTTACCAACTTCGCCCTCGACGGGCACCGCGGCGCCGAAGCTGCGACCCTGGAAAATGGCGCCATCGGCCAGCACCAGCGTGCAGGGAGGGCCCACAGCACTGCTCAACTCCTCCTCTGCCATTATCCTGGAACGTGGAATGTGATACACCTATGAACAGTTACTGGTTGTGTTGTGACTTAGTTGCCTGATGTAGTTATAGTGTATTAAATTCATCTGTTACTTTTTGTTTAACTTCTAGAACTACATCTTGTATCAAAAAACATTTAAAACAGAGAAAATATGATATCGTAGGTATTCCGAGCGAGAGTTCAGTGGATCTAAAATAAATTATGAAATGATGTTTACTAAGTGGCTCTTTCTTTAAACTGAACAAAAAATTACTCGCTTGGATTTTCATGAACAATTTCTAATTTACAGTATGCAAACTACTATATTAAACAATGACGTCATCGTTCACGATTTGCAAACATTTATAGAAAAAAAAAAACTTTTTCTTAAACCTCAATAATTACTATTTGATATTTTAACTAAAGAGTTATTTTTGAACCACTAGACTGAATAAATGACTCGGTGGTTCAGTGGTTAGCGCTCCTGACTCCTGATCCGAGGGTCGTGGGTACTGGGGATGAGCCAATTTGTTTGATTTGAGTCTGGGTTTATTATATCTATATATTTATGTATTTAAACTTATCTATGTATGCATATCAGTCTCTGGTTCCCATCCCATAATACATACAGGGAATCCTAGTTTGGGGTCAGAAGACCGTGTGTGAATTGTTCCGGATATCTATATCTGTTTAATCTTATTTTCAAATATTAGCTACACATCACCGTTGCTAGTAGGTAATTGTATTTCAGAGCTAACTGCTATAATTAAAAAAAAAAAACTTTCCTATTCACTACTTACATAAATAAAAAACTGGGATATAAATATATTTTTTTTGTATATTATTATTATATTTGATAAGCATTTTATGTCGCATTAAGAAAACTTGATCTACGATCGAATAAAAATTGCCAGGATGACGTCAACAAGCTTGGGTTGCGTTCCAATACCAAAGATTTCACTCGGGGTGATGCGAATTTTACCCTAAATCGTTCCAAAACCGAGCCGAGTGAAACCGAAGGTAACCGAATGATCGCCTGACAGTTCTCCGTCGGAATTTTGAAACGCCTTCGTGAATGCGATTTTCACTCTGACAAGTGCGATTTTTAACGCTGTTTGATTACCGTTAAAATTCGCCTGACAGTTTATTCGGCGGGAAGTTCGTAGTCAATGTCAAACAGACTAAGACATACAAACATTTTATCTTCGGAATTGTTTTGAAATACGATTGCTTGTATCTGCGAAGGTGTTAAAGCCATAAATAAGACAGAATACTACCCAAAAAAGCTAGAAACCTTTCTGAATTATTTTCGATGACGTTTGTTACCCTGTCACTCTGGAATCACTCGCAAGCGTTCCAAAATCATATTTTTTTCTCTTTCTTAAAATAGCTACGTCTCTTTCATTTCTCCGAGTTAAATTCTACCTCACCCTACCTTGGTTTTGGAACGACTTCCTAGTATACACCGTTATTTGCGTATAGATAATATGCAAAACTGGGGCTTCTACTTATCAAACCGAAAAATTTTTGTTCTACAACTTAGCTGCAATCGAAAAAAAATAACGAACCCTCTGTACAAAATTGGTAAGTCCGCTTGCGAGTAGAATGAAGTCAAAGTTATCAGATACTTCACCTCTTTATACGCCCTGTATAAATATCGTGTAGATGCACAGTAGGTTAGTTACAACGAGAAGACACTGTAATTTAGGTGTTCCTAGGAACCAATATAATTCCATTTTTGCTAGGCTGATGTACGCACTGTACTTCTTTAACATTCTGTATAAAACTTAAGAAGTTCAATGAGTTTATTGAGAGTTCACCTTGACATTGACTCCGAGCATAACAGGGGAGACCACGAAGGGCTCGATTTGAAAAGAAGGATATAGGGATACCTACTAATAATAATAACTGCTCATGAAAATGAGATGTAAATATTGTAAAAATGTTTACTGTTTCTAATGTCCTTGTAATTATAGCCGAATATTTCCTCTTTATATGTATTATTACTAGCTGTAACCTATATAGGAATAATATAAATGTACATTCTATCATAAATTTGTCAAATTGTGTGCAAATAACTTGGATAGAAGGCTATCATTTCAATTGAAACTATACAGACACAAAATTAAATGAAATATGCACTGATACGTTTGCAAAATGTGTGCCGGAAACTGGGATCCTCTTATATAAGCAAGTCTTATACAGAGGAAGTTAAAAGGATTGATTGGATGGAGAGATCGTTTACTCACTGTTTTAAGGTTCGATCTGCCGGCCACGTGGTGATTGTTTCAGGCCGAGGCGAGGTTTGACGTCCGTCCTCGCCGCAGTCTGCCAGACGACAGGCCACGGGCCGCCGCGTCCCTCCCTGCGTGCGTCGGCTGCCTCATGCCTCCATCGGCCCTTATCAACTTCGTCTCAACTTCCAATGTCTTATCACTCTTTCGTACTTGTGCTTGTACGCATGCTCTGACTCGCTCACACACTAAACATTCAGGTCCATTGACGCTGTTGGTGTCATAAAATACGAACTCAGCTAAATAACTACCTGCGGAACAGTCTGAAGTTGGGTAAGTAGGTACACTAAGTTGAGAAGTTACCAATTGCGAAATTACGCGCATTGGATCATAATAATATTTTTTACTGACTGAAAGAATTGAAATTATATCGCTAGGTATCTGTTTTTCGAAATATTTTCAATCAAACATGTTAACTACCCATCAGTCTGTATTGAATTGTCAGCTAGGATTTACTTATGGGATCTTAGGTATATGGTTTAGGTTAAAAGAAGGCTCACTTTTTGTTTTCAAAGTTATTTGTATGTTTTAAGCACCGTTGTTTTTCCCTGACTGGACAAACGCAGGGTAATGTTTTTCGAAAGTATTATAGGTTTGTATGTAGTCACCCGGTGGACTGATGGTCGCATGATGGTGCATTTGGCTTGAAGCATGTGCTGAAAAGCCATAGTGGAAATCTACGGGGGGTTTATGTAAGTTAGTAAGTGAACATATTTATATTTGATTCTCTGTTACCGCCTGATGTGGCTGTTTTAATGGAATCTTTAGATTCGTCGTGAATATCTTGATCTCCAGATTAACAAAAGATACATTTTATGAAATCGGCTTACATTTTTTCTTGTTAAATTGGTTAGGTTCTTGCTTTATTTATATTTCTGGAAATTAGTTCAATTTAAATATATTTTTCTAAGGGACAACTTCATAGTCTTAGCGGTTACCTTGTAATGTGAGAGCAAAAATGTTTATATGAGAATGTTATGTCGCGTATCGCAAGTTTCGTGGGCGCAAAAACCTTCTCACAGTAGGTAGGTAAGTACTCGTACTTTACCAAAAAAAACTTTAGACCAACGGTGGTGATATCCCACAAAAATAATATGATGTTATTGAGTCAGTCGAACTTAAACACGGAGAAAAAACAACGAGAAATTTTACGTTTTTTTAATTTTTATTAAAAAAAAATTATTATTATTTTAAGAGTATTTATCTTTATCTTAACTTTACCTAGCGAGTAGACAAGGTTTTCAAGGAAGCGGTCATGGCTCAGTGTGGCTTGCGTGGTCGCTTCGACCACGCAGGTTAACGGACTGACACGGTCATAACCTGGATGGGTTTGACTGTTAGTGACATTTATCTTGACCGTTTGCGTGCTTCGCAAGGCACATTAAGCTGTTGCTGCCGGATGCTATCGCTAGATGGCAGTCGTTAAGCCATGTCGGAGGCCTTACACGCGACTTGAAAACTTCTGACACTGGGGTTGGCCACTAGCCCCACAACCTCCACCAATACGGACTTGGCCCCCTTGTGTGGAGTATGGCCTAACCTTCCCGAGTTATGGGAAGAGACCCGTGCCCCTGCAGTGGGGACGTAATGGGTTGTTAACATACAGACAAGGTTCTACTACTTAAGGGTTTTATTATATTCCTTCATTTCATTGTTACCAAATTTTACACTTGATTATTCGCGGTCCGTCCGTTCACAGAAAAAGCTTTAGTACCTTAACTAAAACAACCCAGATAGCATTTTTTGGTCGCAAAATATTTAAATCAGTAACAAATTGACAAAGTTCCGTTATTGTTTCGAAACAATGCAACTATGTTTGTTTCGGTTTATATGTGTGGTATCAGTGTTTACACAGTTTGACCGGAACGTGTTTCAGTAACTCTTTGTAGTCGATGAGTCAACACGGTATGTACGGATTTGTGTCGACTTTATTTTCTACACATTGCGTTGAGTTTTCAACACACGAAAGATCAAAGATTAACTGTGTTGTAACGGTGTGGCAATTTTGTTACTGGAATAACATCAATGTACACAATGTTTCGTAATGTTACGTCATAGTTCCGAAACAAAATTTTACCAAAATAAGCTTAAAAATATCAACCAGCTGCACCTGGTTCTCAATTATTTCTGAATTGTATGCCAACTAAACATGAGTAAGCAGCCTAAAAAACGTAATTTCCGGACCACATCAACTTACTACAGGAAAATCAACGATTTATTAGTAAGACACAATGAAGCTCCAAGTAAGTAATTGCTTAATTTGTAATATAATATACGTTGATCATCTTTTTCTTCTTAAAACATAATAAATTAAAATTGTCTTGTAGTTGTTTTTTTTTATATTTGAGGATATTTACAGTATAGGATATTTATAGGAAATTAAATTTACGTATTGTTTCAGGTAATATATCAAATCCACGGTCTTCAGCATCTGACAATCAGAATAATAATACAAATAATTCAGGATTACACGATAATATTTTGATTCCTTCTAACGCCGTTGTTGATGCAGCTTCTGTAAATCCAATAAATAATCCTGAATCAAGTGGTGCCGAATTATCAAATATTTCTGCCGATGATGACGATTCCGATTCCAACAGCATATTGCGAACCACTGAAAACATAAAAATACATAGTCTCCATTTTGTAAAAACAGTTTGTCTCGACACAATGAACCATGGATATCATTTGAGACGAACCCTCTTCAGTAAGGACAATTGAGAATGGCATTGTCAACAGTTTGAGAACCGCTAGAAAGAATAAAGTGAGAGACACCATATTATAAATTCAGTAACTTTGTGTCTGCAAGTCGACGCAGTGTCGTAACTTTTTTACCAAATACAACTAGAATAATTTTACTATAAAAACAAATGTTTTTGTAAGTTTATGGATTATTTTTGATTAAATATCATATAAGTAGCATGAAAAGTGCACAGTTTGATTAAACTTTAAGGTCTGGAGTACAGAAAATAAACAAAACTTGTAGTGAAAACCATGTAAATATTTCAATAAACTGGTTAAATTGCAATCATATGACGGCCCATCGATGATTTTCAATATATTTTGTTAAGTAATACGACAAATTTCTTTTCCCACTAATATCACCATATCACAACACATTTAAAACTAATTAATTTTAAAAATAAACTTACGCTGTGAAAATAATAATGGCGAACCTTTCAATTGTACGAGTTTCCTTTGACATTTTACTTATTGTTTCTTTAGGTTGGAAAGAATGAAGAGAATTGACGAATGAACGAATGATTTCTGAAATAGTAGGAGCAATGTTACCACACAGCGTCGTAACTTTAAAACCAAATGTTACCGTGTCGAGAAGTGCCCCACTTTAGTAGCAGCGACCGAAACAAAGTCGTAGCAGCGACCAAAAATGTTACTGGTGTCGTCTTTTCCGTGTCGACTGGTTTCGTAACGGCTACCAAAAAATGCTATCTGGGAAAGGCATGAGACATGGTGTTAAAAGTTAGGGAACGTGTAGAGGGCTAACTTTGGTGGCAAAATTATAGGCAACAATGTGTATGCCGTGGCCAGATCATAGAATTGGTCAAATCATGAATAGACTGACCATGTCGTTAGAGGAGCTCCGAAAATACTCTAGGTTAGGTAAGGTTACTGGTGTTAGTATAACCGTAAGTATAAAGGAGCTCCGCTTGATTCTGTTTTGTCGGAGCTCCTCCAACCATATCGACATAAACAGGATGTTAAAAAAGTGCGTTTGAATTTTAAATGGATACTCAGAATCAAGTATAGAACACAGGAATATTGAAAACATCCAATCTACAATAATTTTTTTTCTGTTTCCCATACAAATTCTTGATTCACTAGATATGTATTTAGATTTATTGTTAGTATGGGAAATTAAAAAACTCTAAGTTTGGATAGGTTACTGGTGGTTATGTTACCGTATAAAGGAATGAAGCTGTTTTGTTGGAGCTCCTCGACGATATGGCCAGTCATTTCATGATCCGGCCAATTCCTATGGTCTGGCCACGACATATTTTTAGATATGTTTACAACACTCATAATAGTCATAATACCTATAATAAGTGCTTATAAGGTAGGATATAAGAATTGAAAAATGTGATAGGTCATACATAGTATATTTCATTAGTTATTGCTTGGTTTGCCTGACCATTCTTTAAATACCTAATTGACAACGCTGACACATTATTACAAACAACCGACTTCAATCGTTACAACTACAATTTTGTTATGTTATTTTTTACTTTTATTGATTTTTCAAAAAAGGCAGAATGGATTTTTATAAAATTTATATGAAACCACCTGAGAAGTATATCCTTACAAACAAATAAAGAATTTTTCAAATCTGTTCAGGCGTCTTCGAGTAATCGGAGAACATACATAAAAAATATCGTAAAAAAAGATTCCGACGAATTGAGATGAGAACCTCCTCCTTTTTTGAAGTCGGTTAAAAATGTGCATTGATTCAGATGTCTGTACCTAATTCATTTCAAGCGTTTAAATCCTACAGAAAATAAGAAAAAAATACTTTTTTTACTAAATCTTTAATAAATTTGAACGACGACATTATAATCTTACACTACATTACAGTATTATCTTTGTTAATTAGTTTTATTAAGTATTGGGTGGTCAATGAACTGCATGGCGGGGTCGCGCGGCGCGCGCTCGAGCTCCAGCACTTGCACGCGGTTGCGGCGCGGCGGCGCGCGCAGCCACGCGCCCGGCACGTACAGCGTCACCTGCGGGCCCAGTGCCGGCCAGTAGCGCCCCAGGTGGTGGCCGTTCACCCACGCGTAGCCCTGCAATAGGACACTGAATTAAAGGAAGTAAGTGTTTTACGCTATAATTTTTCTTCACACCTGTATATTGAAGTAGTTTATTTATCTTATTTGAGTTATCTGATCGACAAATTATTTTCACTTTTTTCACGGTATTATTGAATGATAAATATCAGTCTGGTTTCTGCAGTTTGATTTCGTCAATCAAGTCAACCTCAAGTTCAAGGAAGTTCAAGAAGGAATGCGATAGGTATGGTTACGGTTTGTAAAGGATTATGCTAACGGCCCGTGTGCACCGGGCGATAAAATAAGAGCCTACAGCCAAGCCACGCCCACCTGTCGGTCCTCTTAAAAACTATAGGATGTACGCGAGTGCACTGGTCCGATAATAAAAGAGCCGAAATAATCATTCCACTACTTGAGCCATATAGTAAGCGTCGTCGTCGCGTCATTGTTTCTGAATAGTGTTGTGCACAGTACTATAGAAAATGTGCCCGGCTTTTAGCCAACGCCAATTATTGGCGTAATTGTTATAAATACAGCGTAAAGTAAAAGCATAGGTAGGTAACCAAGAGTTTTAATACATCTAAAATGGCGGTAACTTCATGAAACCTACCATATTAAAAATACCATATCATGATATGAAGTTGCATATTCTAAAAGTATATGTAAATTTCACAAACAAATAAAAACGAACGTTGTATTTTTATTAAAAACGCATTATATTAATTAAAGCACTTGGGTGGTTACAGTACACAACCTAAATATGTAAATATTATTGAAAATCAAAGTATTTCTTATCTACGTAAATGCTTTACTTACATTTTCTTAAATCATATTTTTTCCAGTTAATACAAAATATCATAATATATTATTTACCTACACATACACCTATGCATTTGAATATTCTATAAATGTATGATATTGATTTCTGTAGGTGCCTATAAAACATTATCATATTAATATACCATGTAAATCGATAACTAAACTATACATATGTATGTCGATAAATGACGCACAACACTTTGTTTCGTCCGGTAAGAATGTTAGTGTCGGATGAGTGCAGTAGCGTTCATAGAAAATGTACAGCGACTAGTAAGAGCCGATAAAATAAGATCCGTTCTATAAGTTACAATATAAGTCCAGTAATAATGTTAGTGTCGGATGACGAGCACTGCACACTCGCGCTCATACAAAATGTACAGCGACTGGATCGGACTGTGACGTCATCATCTGTCGGTTCTTACCGTGTCGTCTCAGTGCACTCGCAGTGTAAGTAGATACTAAAATTAAAGAATATTTTTTACACTCTGGCAGAATGGGGAAATTACGAAACCACTTTTGAGTAACTTTTTTCTGAATTAAATTATTCGCTCGCTCCCGCAACATGTTATAACTTCTGGATTCCTTCCTAGTATGTCAGCAAAACACGGAACTATTTCAAAAAAAGTTGGAAGTCATAAAATAAAAAGCTATTCTTTTTATGGGTTAGCCTTTTAAAAGTAAGCAGTAGTACGTATAATAAAATGAAAGTGCGCACTGTTAATTTTAAAATAAACTTTAAAGCGAGAACAGTTAATTATTATATATTCCTTTATTTGTATTACTCCTTATTAGGCACAACTGTATTGAAAAATGTCATATGATACGTGCGTGATTGCTTATTCGATTCGTTTATTGTGTTTTTAATTAAAGTTCCGCTTTCCGATGAAATAAAAAAGTATGTAAGTCAATTCACCAAAAACTCATAATAACGTTTTTATATCAAAATTATTCTCAAAAGAGATCTGTAGGTTTTTCTTATAGTATATGATTTAACCCGGGCTAGAGGCTGCAACTTGTATGTCTCGTTGATGTCTTTTCTATGGCGATATACTTAACATGTATTGCTGGTTGATAGATTTATACAAATAACTAGCTTGTTCCCACGGCTTCGCCCGCATAGACTAAAAAAAATTGAATTGAAATTGAATTAGTAGTCTGTTTATTCATCCGGAATTTTATTTTTATTTTTATTTTATTTGTTTGGGATAATTAACAACTATGTACTAAATATTACATTATAAGATGTTAAGGACTAAATTATGTGAATAAGTACATAGCCCACAACATTATCCACGGATTATTAATCTCAAAAATAACTGAGCCGAGAGGCGAGTATGCATCGAAGGGGGCCATCTAGGGAGTTGGAGAAGAAGTCAAAGAGGGAAGGAAAGGGACTGTCCGCGAAGCAGAGATTAGAAGAATTTCAGAGCAGAAAGGTTTTGACGAAGGGTAGTGACTTGAGAAACTAAGGGGGCATCAGAAGCAGAAGGATGTTTTCTGGAGATTGTAGACGTTATGTAGAATATTTGACATGTTGACTTTTTGACATACATATTGACCTTTTCCCATTTTGTCATTTCGAAACTTTGTCGCTGTGATCTTTCGACGACTCGAAGCTTCGACGTTGTGAACTTGTGACATTTTGATACATATTTTGATATTTTGGTATTTTGATATTTTGATATTTTGATATTTTGATATTTTGATATTTTGATATTTTGATATTTTGATATTTTGATATTTTGATATTTTGATATTTTGATATTTTGATATTTTGATATTTTGATATTTTGATATTTTGATATTTTGATATTTTGATATTTTGATATTTTGATATTTTGATATTTTGATATTTTGATATTTTGATATTTTGATATTTTGATATTTTGATATTTTGATATTTTGATATTTTGATATTTTGATATTTTGATATTTTGATATTTTGATATTTTGATATTTTGATATTTTGATATTTTGATATTTTGATATTTTGATATTTTGATATTTTGATATTTTGATATTTTGATATTTTGATATTTTGATATTTTGATATTTTGATATTTTGATATTTTGATATTTTGATATTTTGATATTTTGATATTTTGATATTTTGATATTTTGATATTTTGATATTTTGATATTTTGATATTTTGATATTTTGATATTTTGATATTTTGATATTTTGATATTTTGATATTTTGATATTTTGATATTTTGATATTTTGATATTTTGTTATTTTGATATTTTGATATTTTGATGTTTTGATATTTTGATATTTTGATATTTTGATATTTTGATATTTTGATATTTTGATATTTTGATATTTTGATATTTTGATATTTTGATATTTTGATATTTTGATATTTTGATATTTTGATATTTTGATATTTTGATATTTTGATATTTTGATATTTTGATATTTTGATATTTTGATATTTTGATATTTTGATATTTTGATATTTTGATATTTTGATATTTTGATATTTTGATATTTTGATATTTTGATATTTTGATATTTTGATATTTTGATATTTTGATATTTTGATATTTTGATATTTTTGATATTTTGATATTTTGTCATTATGACATTTGGATATTTCGAAACTTTGACTTATAGCCATTTTGACAGTTATAGTTAGAAATATCTCCGACATTTGATATTCGATATTTCGGAATTTGGATATTTTGACATTTCGATATTTTGTTATTTCAATATTAAATATTTGGACTTTTCGTCATTATTACATACGTATACTGACGTTTCGATGTTTTGTCATTTTGTTATTTATTGTTTCACTTTCAAGTGTCAAGTTTCTAGACCCATAGGTTTGGCCTGCGCATTGATATTACCCTTTTCAATCCTCACTTTCACTCCCTCATGGGGCGAACTATAAAATCAACTTAAGTTTCATCTTTTGTTTTTAAGAATAGTTATGCCAAGTTGATACATGCAAAAAAATACTTTCTCATACAAATTTACACCCCCATTTTAACTCCTTTAGGGTGTGAATTGTGCAAAACCCTTCCTTAGTGGATGTCTCCGTTATATAAGGAACGCATATGAAAAATTAGACCCATACCCAGCATTTGGCCTGTGCGTTGATTTATCTTGTTTGGACCCCCGTTTTACCCCCTTAGAGGGTGAATTTTGAAATATCTTTTCTTAGTGTACCCCTAAACATCATAAGGAGCCTACTTGCCAAATTGGAAATCTCTAGACCCAGGGGTTTCGCCTGTGCGTTGATCTACCTACTTTGGACCCCCGTTTCATCCCCTTAGTGCAGTGGTTCCCAACCAGTGGTCCGCGGACCACCAGTGGTCCGCAGGAGCCAAAATATGGTCCGCAAACGATTTAAAACAAATATTCTGCTTTCACGATATTAAAAAAACTTTTGGAGGATAAAAAGTATTACGCGAGTAGGGTAAACATACAAGAAAACATCTATAAATGTTGATTGATGAATTCAATAGTTACTTCCTATAATAAACCGAAACAGAAGCTAAAGTTGATCAAAAACTGATTCTCAACTCTTTTAGCGCAGATGCTGGTGAAATAACAGAAGAAATCGACGAAGAACTCATTGAATTAAATAAAAAAATATAGAAACTCTAAGGACGCATTAGAATTGAAGTTTTGGTGTAAAAAAGCAATTCCTTAAACCAAAATTCGAGAAATCGCCTTGCGCTGTCCTTGGCTTTCTCACTACTACTTATTTATGCGAACAAGGGTTTTCTGCTTTGTTGGCAATTAAAAACAAGGCCAGGTGTCGATTGAAAGTAAGCGGGTAAAATAAAAACCGCAGCGCCGCACACCGGAGCGGTTTCCAGTGCAATGTGATAACCGCCTATGTGATGATTTGCGTGAAGATTGGCTAATGTTATTTCTCAAATCTCGTATCTTCTTTACAAGTTCGGTAATCTTAGGAGATTGCCGAACTTGTAAAGAAGATACGACCAAAATCATACTGATTCAAAACTTATTTAATTCATTTCTACGAAAATGATATTTTTTAATTAAAATAATACTGTTTATGCATGTTAATATTGAGTTCTTGATTAAGGTTTATTTTCGAATTGATTCCGTTTTTTTTGTACATGTGGTCCCTGCTAACAACAAAGAAATCAAAGTGGTCCCTGGTCAAGAAAAGGTTGGGAACCACTGCCTTAGTGGGTGAATTTTGAAAAATCCTTTCTTAGTACACCCCTACGCCTCATGAGGAAACCTTGTGCAAAATTTCAAGTTTCTAGACCCAGGGGTGTGGCCTGTGCGTTGATCTATCTACTTTGGACCCCTGTTTCACCTGTCAATTTTGCAAAATCCTTTCTTAGTGCACCTTTAGACTTCAAAAGGAACCTACATGCCAAATTTGAAATCCCTAGACCTAGCGGTTTAGCCTGTGCGTTGATTTATCTTATCTACTTTGGACCCCCCTTTCACCTCCTTAGAGACTGAATTTTGAAAAATTCTTTCTTAGTGCTCCCCTAGACCTCATAAGGAACCCATTTGCCTTTGGTATCTCTAGACTCAGCGGTTTGGGCTGTGCGTTGATATGTCAGTCAGTCAGTCAGTCATTCAGTCAGTCAGTTTCTTCTTTTATATATTTAGATAAATTGTAAGTAATAATTATTACGGTGCGGTCGTGACTCAGCGCGGCTTGCGAAGTCACGTCGATCACGCACGTTAACTGACTACAGACACGGTATAACCTGGATGGGGTTGACAGTTAGTGGCATTTATCTCGACCGTTTCCGTACTTCGCAAGGCACGTTAAGCCTGATGGCTTTGGCTGATGGGTGATGATGATGATGTATACATAATACGATAAATAACTGTAAGACTTTTAAACTGGAGCTTCTGCTCATCATATTTTACAACTATTGTTCTACGAGTTTGCTGAAATATCAAATAACTTTTTGGACTTCCCATACATAGTTGGTAAATAAGCTTATCTTTATGTACGAGTAGAAAATGTAGTAATTAGCACATAATACCGTCCGTAAAAGACAACGAAGTAAATATTTGTATAAACATGTTACAAAATTAATAACAAACGTACCCTTCCCCAATCCGAAGTATCCAAGAAAGTATCCAACGGCAATTTTCCATCAGGCAGGGTGAAATGGCCTTCATAGAGGACAGGACCGTGATCCAAAGTCTGGGGATCCTTCGACGATCTGTAATTTAATGTTTCTAAAGGGTATCCAGTCACCGTCCATGTCCCGTTGAGGATACGTTTGTTAAATTCAACGACACTTCTGATTCCCTGAAATAAAATTGGGAAAGTTTGTAATTAGCGAGAATCTGCGATTTAGATCTCCAATATTTTTTTGCACTTCTGGAAAAAACAGGTATGTACTTACCTTGAAATCATGTATATGATCTCCATAGTTTATACGTCCTTGGTTTTCTACTAGCAGCGACAAAGTTGCTCCAGGATTACATTTAATATTTAAAGTGTGTTTCTTATACATCCTATTGAGTATTCCTTTGAACTCCTAAAATTAAAATATAACTTTTCTTTATAAAAAGCGCTCAAGTGCATGTCGGGCCACGCGCAGTGTAGGGTTCCGTAGTACTTCTCATTAACATGTAAATCCTACTTAGCTGTGATAGTACCTTTTAACTTCGTATATACTACTGCCGGGAATTTTTTCACATTTCTAGAAACAACCGTTTAGCTGGCGGGGGGGACACATGACTTTAACAAAAATGTGCACTTTAAAGCTTAATATTTCAAAAACGGATCCCTGAATCGAAAAATGGTTTTCACAAACTCACAATATTTTTCAAAGACCTATCTAACGACAGCCCATACCATGGGACAGTCGAGAAAAAATATTCATCCCCACTTCAAGTGTAGGGGAGGTACCCTGAAAAAAAATGTTTTTCAACATTTTATTTTTAATATGTATGTATATCCGTGCCAAATTACAGCTCTCTAGTACTAGTTCCTTGTTGACTACGGAACCCTAAAAAAGCCTCTTGATTATACCTTACACGTGTAAATTCTAAAACTAAAACTATGTTTATTACTAGTTTTTTATAATATAATCTGTTTCATGCATCTTTGTGAACTTACGAAGTCGACATAAACATAGATCCAGTCTCGTGGCTTTGTCACCACCAACATTCCTTCCGAGTCGTTCAATGTTGTCTCATACAGCATAAGACCAGACCTCTGACGTAATTCTTCGAAAGTAGGAAGAACGGCTCCTAATGTGTCCCTGTAGCGCTTGCCAATTTGCGAACGTCCCTCGTCAGATAAGAGATTGATTTCACTAGTGAGTGAGATTTTTCCATAATCGCCTTTTGGAGATGGCTGCGGTGGAGGACTCTCTGCCAAAGCCGGGTTCATCTAGAAATTGATTGGAAATAGGTATGAGTTTTGTAAAAGTAAGAAATCTTCGGAACCCATATGAATTATGTTTGCTTACCTTTATTAGGACATCGCGAATAGCATAATATTTAGGTGTTGGATCTCCAGCCTCGTTTAATGGAGCATCGTAGTCGTAAGATGTAATATCAGGTTGATAGGAATCAAAATAATTGGCTCCTTAAACAATATACATATATATGTATTTGTAGTTGAATTTCCAAACAGGAGTTTCTAAGAATTTGCAAAAAAAGCAATCTCAATTACCTGCAGAGAATTCAAAGTTAGTGCCTCCAAAGAAAACGTAGAAGTTGACATTGATGTATTTACGGAGCATGTCCTGGAAGGTGCGCACGACACTGGCCGTGGCCACCTGCTGCAGGTGCTCGCCCCAGTGCGTCAGCCAGCCAGGGTAGAACTCCGAGTTCATCAGCGGCCCTCGCGGCATTAGCTGTCGGAGTGGCTCGAACACTTTGTCTATATCAGTACCTAGGACGAAATAATTTTATCAGAATCAAAATTATTTCTAACCATTTAGTTTTTATTTATTTTAGGCACTCTTATAAACCTTATATAATTTTCCTCTCATCTGTTACTTCATTAGGTAGTTCGTGACACCGCACGTAATTTTAGAGCATTGTAATATATGTACTATCTTAAGAAATCGATCGTGATTTGTGACGCAAAGGCTCCGCACATCTACTCTCTTGCTACTTGAGTTCGTTATGGTGCCCAGTAATTATAGCGTTGGCACTGTTACTTATCAATTGTGATAGCCACTTGACAGAAGAAGAAAGGAATGGTGTGGCGGCTATTGCTGCAATAAATAACTTTAAAGATCAAATTAAACGAAGTCCACACTCATTGTTATCACATCATCTTTTTATAGTTTTTTTTATTAATTTGTGGTTTTTATACTTTTTTATAAATCTATGTTTGTCTTTCGTTGGAATTCTATTGCCTCCAACTTGACCAAAATAACTACTTCTTTCACTATTTCCTTTCTTACAGTCCTTAAAGTAACACTCATGTTGGCCTTCATTAGCATTGAAATGCTAACTATCCTAATTCTTAACTTATTATTCTCTTGGCACCTCAACGCCGTCTCACCCTTGTCTCATCTTATCTTGATGAAAGACTTGCACGTAGCCTGTGATATTACCTATATTGTAAGGGAATAGGCTATCTTTTATCCCGATTCCTTAATTAGTACCCGTGGGGCAGCTAAATAAAGCTATAATGAATAGTGGAAAAAAAGGCCATAACGATCCAACTGTACTGTATCCATAAGGGATAATGTACTTTATGACAGTGACATAATAGTACATTATCCCTTACTTACTTTAAAGTCAGTCGGATCGTTATGGCATAACTACGGTCAAATAATCGCTTTTAGGGATAAGAACGGCCAAATCGAAATGAAAATGAAATGAACAATGATTAACTTACCGACTCCAAAGTCTATGGTGGGCAAGGCGCCTGCGACCGAACCACCTTCAATCATACGTTTTGACGTTCCGTCAGTGGTGTAGAGAAGGGCGCTCGACCCCACGTGCTCGAGCAGTATGTCGCGCACTTGCTCTTTGTACGGTCGACTGCTGCCGTAACTACCGTACTCGTTTTCTACCTATTATACAGATTCAAATATGTATAAAGTCTAACAAAATCTGCTGAAACTATAAAAAAAACCGGCCAAGTGCGAGTCGGACTCGCGCATCGAGGGTTTCGTATAAATTCATAATCACACATGTCTTAAACTCTATATCAAATTCTCAGGCCCTTTCCCTTTACTTTTACAAAATTTTTGGTTTTCGGACTTTTCCCTTTACTTGTGCTATAAGACATTGCTTCTTATCAAATTTCATGATTCTAGGTCAATGGGAAGTACCCTATAGGTTTTTATTCTCATCCGAGTGGCATAAACGGCGTATCTCTTAATTGCGTTGGCATACAGGTTTGATTTTTCACAGCTTCAAGGGATTGCAGGTCTGAGTATTTGATAAAGAAAAAGGGTTTTGACAGACAAAAAGACGGACAGACGGACAGACGAACCAGACGCACAGACGGACAGACGGGCAGACGGACGGACAACGAAGTGATCCTACAAGGGTTCCTTTTTTCCTTTTGAGGTACGAAACCCTAAAAAATTTACTCACGAAACTACTTTCCCCAAGGAACCAATAGTAAATTAATTCATGAAAAAAAAACTAGACTTTCCTGAAGGAGTTGGCCGATCAGTTGATCGACTTGTTATAATAGACAGGACAGACTTTATCGCGAACTGAATACGAGTTCCTTGGGGAAAGTAGATCAGTTTCTTTAGTAGAAGGCCCAATATAAATACTTTTTTATTCACAATTGGTAACTCCTTGGCTATATCTCACCGGATGGAAAGTGATGAATGATGATGATGCCGAGAGGCAGAAGCGGGCTTAACAAAGATTATAGGAAACTGACTCTTTTATTTCCACACCGAAAAACATCAGCTAGCTAGCTATTACCATCTTCTTAAAGGACCCTAGCCTAGCTATAGTTCATTCCAATAAAAAAAAAGCAAAAGGTAAGCAAACGTAGTATGCAGATGAAATTGACATGTGTCAGTTCCATAGTAAGTTTGTTTACGTTTTGCTTTTTTTTGATTGGAATGAACCATAGGTGGGGGAAAAAAATCCCTATCACTAACGAAATCGAGTCCTACAAAGTTGAACCACGCTGGGAATCGAAACTTCGACCTTCTGAAGTCAAGCGAGTGGACTAGCCAACTATAGTTGTATAGAGTGGATAGACCATGGAAGCGGTTAAGTAAGGGTGATTTTGTTAGACCTTAAATATACTTACACGATCTATTAAAATATCCCAAAATAACCAAAAATGTAGATACCCACCTGTACTAAAATGATAGGACCTCCATTTCCGTAAAGCAGCGGAGTAAGTTGTTCAAAAAGTTTTCCCATCCACATTCTCGTTTCATTTATGAAATCTGAAAATGTTTTTTGAATTTATATTAACTTGCAAAGAATGAAAACAACACAGTCCTCAGATTTTGTTAAAGTATACCATGTTTAGACCAAAATTATTCGGCAATTTTAGAAAAAAAGAACAATGATCAACGTACAATAAATTTCACAAAGTTGTTAAGAATATACAGGGTGTAAGGGACAGGTTTCCGAAAACTTTAAGGGCTTGCTCAGTAGACGAAACTGAACAACTTTCCATAAGAATTTTTTTCAGGAAACGAAAAAATAAACGGCTTCTCCATAGAAACTGTCCAATCAAGTTTATAATTTTGTATGGAGAAGCGGATTTTTTTTTCGTTTCCTGAAAAAAATTCTTATGGAAATTTGTTCAGTTTCGTCTACTGAGCAAGCCCTTAAAGTTTTCGGAAACCTGTCCCTTACACCCTGTATTTGAAAGCTTACCTAAGTAAGTTATATTTTAATAACCTCATTACAGTATTCACATTAATAAAGGCCCGGGACTTAATTAACTCATTCGATGGCTCAGTGGTAAGCGCTCTTGGCGGCTTATCCGAAGGTCGTGGGTTCGAATCCCACTCACGGCAAACATTTATGTGACGAGCAGATGTTTGTTCAGTGTCTGTGCATATATACTATTATTATGTATTGAAACGTATATGATGTATGTGTATCAGTCTCTGGTCCCCATAATAGAGAGAATATTTATTTATTTTAATGAAACCATAGAAAACAACATCTGTTGGAGCAGCTCCTGCCACTTCGCCTTGCGTCAAGTGGTCAGAGTACGCAGATTAGCAAAATGTCAACCCATACGTGTGGGGTATCTATGGATAGGTTCAAAAATGATATTGAGGTTTTAAATATTTTTTTTTTTCCAAACTGAATAGTTTGCGCGAGAGACACTTCCAAAGTGGTAAAATGTGTGTCCTGTAACTTCTAAAATAAGAGAATGATAAAACTAAAAAAAATATAAGATGTACAATACCGTGCAAACTTCCACCGAAAATTGATTTGAACGAGATCTAGAAAGTAGTTTTTTTTAATACGTCATAAATCTTAAACCGCAATTTACCTTTCATTCAAGTTACAACGAACTACAAGAACTTTTATATTATGTTACTTGCTGCTACGAAACCCTTCATCCGTACCGTGAAGTGCAAACTTCCACCGAAAATTGATTTGAACGAGATCTAGAAAGTAGTTTTTTTAATACGTCATTAATCTTAAACCGCAATTTACCTTTCATTCAAGTTACAACGAACTACAAGAACTTTTATATTATGTTACTTGCTGCTACGGAACCCTTCATGGGCGAGTCCGACTCGCACTTGGCCACTTTTTTTTACCAGCACTCGCAAGCCTAATCCGTGCCCAAGCGAAGCAAAATGACTGATTAAACTTATTTAAAACACGATTAATTGTTAATTAAGGTGATGGGATATACAGGATGTAACAGAAGTGTGTGACAATACTTCAAGGTTTGCTTTTACCCATCAAACTGAACAACTTTTGTTCTACAACTTTGTTGAAATCGCAAATTTTTTTTTGGACTTTTCATACAAATCGATCAGATGGCGAACCAAGTTTGTATGAAAAGTCCAAAAAATTTTTTGCGATTTCAACAAAGTTGTAGAACAAAAGTTGTTCAGTTTGATGGGTAAAAGCCAACCTTGAAGTATTGTCACACACTTCTGTTACACCCTGTATAATCAAATTTATTTTTGATACTGGAAATTACCTTGGTGGCTCGTTGATGTCGTTTGCACTAGCGTTCGCTAACTCATAGCATCGAAGTAATAAAATTAATATGAAAAAAGACCGATAATAAACGATGAGGAATTTTCTTTAGAGATGGCCACTGATGGCATAAAGAAGCGTAGTGGACGTTCACGTTCACCTTTCAGATGGTCCTGACGACGGCATTAGGGAGAGCTAGCAAAAAATCTCAGATAAATGTAGCTTAGAACCGGGTGTGCGATATTGCTGATTTCGGCAACAAAAGTTTAATATGGACCTATCCTGCCTGTTGAATTACCTGTATAACCTTCAAATAGTGAAACTCAAGGTCTAAATTAAGATATATATATATACAGGGTTACAGGTTAAGTCGACCTAAATCCTTTAAGAGGTGGTAGTTTCCATCATTCCTGACTGATTTGACTATGGAACCCCATACCCCAAACTTAACCGTTCTCAAGTTATGGGACTTCGAATTTTTTTTATAAAAAATCCAGATTTTTGTCTATTGTCCCCTTTTTTTGTGTTTTGTACCTCTAATGTTTTTGTTTTTGTATTTTTTGTGTAGCAAATTAGTTGCTGAGTCGTATTAGACGATTGATTGTTAAAAAAAAGAAATAAATTTGTGAAAAGGTTTTATTCTTTGTAAGATATTTAAAAAACAAGTCTATGACAGTTGTGCTGCAGAAATGCTTCAAAATATCTACGGTTCTTCAGCTTTCCGATAAGGTATAATTTGCTAGGGTGTTATCAGGATTCTCGGAAAAAATATCGATGAAAGACTCCCAGGTAATAACAAAAATAACGGTATTTCGTAAAGTTGCTCGCAGCGCCTATTGTCCTGCAATGGGTAGCGCGTCGCGTGCGAGCGGGATATCATACAATCTAAACGGGTGCAAGAGAGACAAGTGATTTCAAACGCCATTTTGTTGTTATTGTGTTTGGTTGTTGTTATTGTTAAACACAAAAAAAGGGGACAATAGACAAAAATCTGGATTTTTTATAAAAAAAAATCGAAGTCCCATAACTTGAGAACGGTTAAGTTTGGGGTATGGGGTTCCATAGTCAAATCAGTCAGGAATGATGGAAACTACCACCTCTTAAAGGATTTAGGTCGACTTAACCTGTAACCCTGTATATATATGTATGAAAAAACATAAATCACGACATTATGGTGAAGGGTAAACAAATTGTTTTTGGTTATATTTATGAAAGCACTTTTGAACCTAAGGGTAGTAAATATAATACCACGCAGCCTTAAATTATTCAGTATTTGCGAAAAGTGTTAGAGGGATATTGATCCACATTTACATTAACATTTCGTCGCAAGTACATAAATCGCACTACCTAATTCCGATCTCTGGTGGTCGATGCGAGAGGCCTACATACATAATTTGCGTTATGGCTGCGGTCTGATATACTTATATTGTTGACAAAGGATGCTGCTTAGTGACCGACAGTACGGTTTCCGTAAGGGCCGGTCCGCTGGTGATCTTCTTGTCTACCTGACACATCGTTGGGCACAGGCGATCGAGACTAATGGGGAAGCTTTGGCCGTTAGTTTGGACATAGCGAAGGCCTTCGATCGGGTCTGGCACAAAGCACTTCTTGCGAAGCTTCCTTCTTATGGGCTTCCCGAGGAATTATGCAAATGGGTCACTAGTTTTCTTGCAGACAGAAGCATAAAGGTCGTAGTCGACGGTGCATCCTCAGATTCTATGTCTGTGAATGCTGGTGTCCCTCAAGGCTGTGTGCTTTCGCCTACACTGTTCCTTCTGCATATCAATGATATGCTGCAAATCAGCAGCACTCATTGTTATGCGGATGACAGCACAGGTGATGCCTTCTATACCGGCCGTGCCAACATTTCTCGGGAAAACGTCATCGAGAGCCGAAACAAACTTGTGTCGGAAATTGAGGTCTCTTTAAAAAAAGTCTCAGAATGGGGTCGACTTAATTTGGTCCAATTTAACCCCACTAAGACACAAGTTTGCGCGTTCACTGCCAAGAAAATGCCATTTGTCGTATCACCTCGTTTTGAGGACACTCCCCTAAATGCCTCAGCTAGTATCGGAATTCTTGGTGTCGACATATCGAGTGAAGTCCAGTTCCGTGGCCATCTAGAGGGTAAGGCTAAATTAGCCTCGAAGAAGCTTGGTGTGCTCAATAGATCGAGACGGTATTTCACTGCGGCGCATCGCCTGCAACTTTATAAGGCGCAGGTTCGGCCTCATATGGAATACTGTTCTCATCTCTGGGCAGAGGCACCCCAGTACCAGCTTCTCCCTCTGGACTGCATTCAACGAAGGGCAACTCGAATCGTCGACTGCCAGGATATTTCAAATCGGCTTGACTCCCTGGCGCTGCGTAGAGATGTAGCCTCGCTCTGCATTCTCTATCGCATGTACAATGGGGAGTGCTCCGAGGAATTGTTCGGATTGATCCCTGCCGCCTCTTTCCGCCATCGTTCTACGCGACAACATATTCATCCCCATCACATAGATGGTTGGCAGTCCACAACTGTGCGTTTCACTAGAAACTTTCTGCCTCGCACAACCAAACTGTGGAATGAATTGTCGCCTGCGGTATTTCCGGACCGATACGACATTCAAACCTTCAAGAAAAGAGCGTACTCCCAAATCAAAGGCCGGCAACGCACTTGTGACTCCTCTGGTGTTGCGGGTGTCTATGGGCGGCGGTAATCGCTTACCATCAGGTGATCCGTCTGCTCGTTTGCCACGTCTGCCATAAAAAAAAAATTAAAAAAAAAATGTGTGTTATGCGAGTCACGCGAATTTCTTAAACTTCATACAAGTACAGAGTCTGGCAAACGAAAGCGTAACCTGAAAAAGCGCGGCAAATTCAAAAAAATCCTCATATGGTATCACCAACCTATAGCAGGAAATATATATTTAATACTTGTGTGATAAATCTTTATTATAATATATTTATACTAGCTGAAATTACAATCAGCTTTTTACAATTATATTGACTCCTTGTACATCTTGTTTATCTATAAACATAAATAAAAGTGTATTTTATAATAAATATATGTCTATATCTAAAAACAGTCTACTTCATAAACTGATTTTGATAATCTGCAGTTTATTTCTGCACTGAAAAATTTGAAATTACCATAAAATCTATCATTTACGAATGACCATTACAGATAATATCATTATATCATTTCTTATGCTCAAGAATACAATAAATAATAAATTTGAATATTCAGCCAACAGGTAAGTACTTATCAATCAACAGTGACAGCCTCTGACAACTTCTTTATGTTGCCATGTAAAAACTTTTAATAAAATTCCAGGTTACGCGTTCGTTCGCTAGAGTAGTGTTTGATTTGTTTGACGTTTACGTTTTACAGTTCTTTTACCTAAAATAATGTTTACGACAGGTGTTAGCTACCAGGTCTCTCTCGGCGCTGGTGTTAGTTACCAGGTCTTACTCCGCGTAGGTGTTAATATTAGACAGGTGCTAGGTACCAGGTCCCTCTCGGCGCAGATGTAGGGCCCCGGCCGCAGCAGCACCAGCAGCCCCTCGTCGCGTGCTAGGCGCACGAACTGCGCCACGTCGCGGTCGCCAGCGAACGAGTAATGCCGCTCCTCCGGCTCGTGGAAACTCCATTCCACATATCTTCATGAGCAAAAATAATCACTTGTGAGGTCTTATGTGTGTTGTGGTTGGGACATTATTTTATTTATGTGGTAGTAGACATATAGGTACTTAAGCAAGCTATTAGCGCGAGTATTACTACTAGTGGTCTGTGCTGTGAGCAGTTTTCAATAGATATAACATTTTTTTTTGCCAATAATGATTTTTAAAACACATTACGGTGCAATTTCTGTACCATTATCACATAAATTTAAATCACAGACACAATCGGCTCACACGATGATTTGTGATAAATTCTTAAAGACCTTGAAGAAATTGAGGTGTTCAATAGTTTATTAATAGGTATTATTGCGCGTGCTCTATTATAGCTTGGTTTTATACCGGGTCTAACAAAACTGGTGTAGGATGGACCTGTTAACTGGGGATTATACTGATCATTATGAACAAATGTTGTTCTATAGCCATGTTTACATTGCAAAAAAATTGTGAACTCTCCATACAAAAATAGCCAAATAAGTGATCAATTTGTTTGAAAAGTCCAAAAAACGATTTGCGATTTGAGCAAAGTCGTAGAACAAAAATTAATCAGAATAAGTGAAATCCCCAGTTAACGCGTCCTATACCAATTTTGTTACACCCTGTATACTGCTAATTAAAGATTATTCTTTGTTTTTGATTTTTAAAGTATAGGCGGGTTCCCAAAGCTGGAGAGAGCGTCCATTAGAACACTCCTGTCTCTCCAAAAGCGGTTAAGAATCGAACACAATAAGGGTGGTAAGTAACAAAACAGAGAAACTTTGCAAATACATTGTTACGGTGGCTTAAAATTGTTTCTTTGCCAAACGCAATCAAATAACCGTTCGTCTAATCTAGCTAGCGCCATGGTTTAAGGAAAACTGTAAATTAACGCACGTAGCAACAGCATTCAGCCCAGCTGCCTTGAGCTTGCGCAGGCGGTCTCTCCAGTACTCTGCGGGTAAGCGGAAGTAGTGCAAAGAACCCGACACGATTTGCAGCGGTCTGCCATCCAGCATGAAAGCATCTCCTTCGATGGAAATTTTACGAACCGGAGCATTCTGAAAGTCACAAAGACCTTTATTTTGATTACACTGTAAAATTATTTTTCAAGTACCTGATAGGTATACAGTACGACTATTTATTCGCTGACAAACTTTACCTAAGGGACCTATGCAACCGGAGCAAAAAAAACTTCAGTTCATCATCATTAGCCAAAAGTCGTCCACTGCTTAACGTTGACCGCGGGAGGAGCTCAGTGCAGCACTAGCACTAGGCATTCGCCAAGCCGCCTTTCCATGTCGAGGATATGGGATAGATTAGCAAGAGTAATTTGTATCAAGCTCAACGCGTATAGACAGGAAAGAATTGGAAGAGACAGGTATAATTGATAAGATCGACTATTTTTTTTCGTAAGTAGAGTAATATACTTTTAATTACTTCTAAACAACTAATTTCATCTGAAAACAGGGTTAATAGAAAATAAACATTAAGCATTTATCACTACTAGTGTGGCTTTATCTAAATAATTAAGTCGTAGCACTTCAATATCACTATAAAATATGGAGCTATAACTGAAAATGATCAACTTTATTACAGTTAAAATGTGGCAAGTGGCAGCCCAAGTAGCACAGGTAGCATACAAAAGATCAGGTTTGGTATAACTCGGAACTTAAGGAATTAATAAACAGTTAATATGGTTCAACCGAGAACTTAGAGCTGCGCATTACGCTTTGATCTGTATAATAGCATCATAAAAGTAGCAACGAACACTACTGTTACGGGATCAGAGTTAAAGCAGATGTCAAAAATGCTTTCTTACAGCCTTTATCGCATTGGTTGCTTAAGAGAATTTTAGTGGTAGTGGAATATTATAATTGCTGTATAAAGACGTAGAATTATATCACTATAATGCTAGCATTTTAAAAGAGTCACTGTGAACTACCGTACAGCCAAAAGTCTTAGAGTGGTGTACATTTAGAGTGATTTCACGCAAAAAGTTCCACATTGGCTCACCTCGACTCTGTTATTAGCCTCTTTTGCAAAGCTACATAAAGGTGTTTAATTAACACACGTGAACACCAAACGTATTTGGAGATCCTCGTCTAACTCAGAAATACAGCATTTGGCTGTGAAATGGTTCACTTGAATTCTTATTTACTGCAATAAGCATAATAGAGGAACTGGAGTGTACTCTTGTATAGCCATGGTAAATTTTTTGCTTTAAAACCATATAAACATTTACAGTGAACTTGCAATCCCAAGTGTTTTCACATGCTAATAACATAATAAAAGTGTATTTATACCTAAGATACCAAAAATTCTCAATTATAATTATAACATTCACTTCACCATTAATCACACTCTGGGAAATTATCGGCACCGCTATAATGCTATTTAAAGCAGCTCTGGCAAATAAAATAAAGTTTTCTAGTGATCGAAGAATAATAAAGAACCTAAAGCGTTATTTAAGACTAGCAGTCACCCAATCCTAGCGTTTAGTCTGTATAACAGGACAATCGTATTCTGTTAAGAAGCTGATAAACAGCCTTGTGAACCATAATAATTCCAATATAGTGCTACTATATTGCTTTTAAGTAGAAATGTGAACCAAATTGAACCATAGGCTGAATAATTTGTGCCCAAATAAGAGTTATATCAGTGTTTACAGCGCTGTAAACACCATCATAACACTGTCTTATACAGCTCTTAGTTTCCGTGTACACCAAATGTGGTCTCTTATAATGCTACTTGTGCTACTTGGGAGGCAGGCTTTGATATAGTATATGTTCCGACAACGTGATTCTCACCAAGGTAGCAGGCGTAACCTCTTCGAGTGTTTCCCGATTTTCTTGAAAATTTGTAGGTCCTTGTATAATAATAGGGTTAGGTGTATCCTTAGCTTCAGTAGTGGCTCCCTTGTCAACAAATGTGGCCATTAGTATCATACTCCAGCATAAAAAAGTCGATAAATATGTGGTAGGGATGCTGCGGCCAAGTTGTGAGTGTGGTCGTAATATGCATCTATTATGGCGACCCATTTGTGGAAACCTGAAAAAGTTCAAAAACTTGTGAACATGAGGGTCTTATATCGTCTATGGAATCATGGAAACAAAGAGTATGAAGAACTTCATAGATTTCTTGCAAAGACAAATATATATTATGTATTTTTTTACTTTCAAGGGACGAAGGAGTTATAAAGACTCTGAGACTATTATTCTTTCATAAGACCCAACCATAGTACTCTCCGTCACCCATTGGGGTGACCGGCCTTCTTATGAGGCCAATACTTTGCAACTAATAATAATAATATCCGGGACAAATCACACACGGTCATCTGGCCCCAAACTAGGATTCCCTGTATCTTGGGAACCAGAGACTGATATACATACACATATACATTTAAATACATACATATATAGATATTATACACCCTGACTCAGAGCAAACAATTCTGCTCATCACAGAAAAGTTTGCCCTGTGTGGGGATCGAACCCACGACTCTCGGATCAGAGGTCAGGATCGCTAACCACTTAGCCACCGAGTCAGTCAAACTGGATTTCAGTTCCATACCATATTATGTACACTGGTAAACTGGTAACACACACTAGTCGAAGACCTTATTCCTAAGACACTGCTGTATTTGAGACGCGAAGATGTTGCGGAGCTTGCTAAACGCTATCGAAACGAGTTGGAATCGACGATTGCTCTCTTTCTCAAAGTTGGAGTTACCTAACTGCACTGTTTGTACCAGATGAAGGATATTAGTCGACAACTACGAGTGTTAATTCAGGTCAATCGTGAAAGCTCACACAACTTGAACAACTTCCTGTGAGTGAACTTCTTCTTTATCCCAAAATAACAAACACAGGAGTTTAAAGTTGTTGAAATAACTACCCTAGATAACGTAGGTACTTAACTTATTGTTAAATCTCTAGTTGGAACCCAATCAAAAAAAATATTGTAAATTGTTTATTTTTGAATAATGCGGACATATTGTAGCTAACGTATTATTTGAAAAAAAACACACACACAACACATAAATAAAGCTATTCTTTTTCTATATATCATATTATTAATCTGTTTGTCATAAATTACAAAGCTTTATTTTATAATGAAGATCTAGAAAGTCTGTGTGATTTCTATTTATGTATTAAAATACTTATTGTGACATAAAATAAATCATAATATTTTTAGACGAGGCGAGGCGGTTGGCGGCGAGGTGGGTGATACCTACAAGTTACAAAATATAATCTGCTTATGATACTAAACTCCTTTCAGCTCCTTGTAAACAGGTCAGCATTTCTCTACTTACTTTACCTACCAAAGTTGACTTTTTTTAGTCTGAGTTACCTACTTCACAACTATCATTCTATTTTTTGTTAGCTGCTAAAGCAGTAGTGGCGTTCTTTTTAGGGTTCTTTTCCTAATTCTTACGAGGATATTTTAGTTATAAATATCATTGGGAATCCTAAATAAATGTATATTGTGTCTATCCTTTACCACATAGCTATGAATACCGCCTTTCTTTCATAGATAGTCAAAACGTCTTTATATTTGTCAAATATAAAATAAAAATATCATAAAATGCTTCCATTATCCGAGCGCCGACTACTTCTATGTAGATATGTCATTCTTTTTTCATGTAACTAGCTTGTGCCCGCGGCTTCGCCCGCGTAGACTGAAAAAGTGGTTACATTATCCTATTAAAATGTATAAAAAATTTAAATAGTAAAGTCTGTTTGATCATCCGGGATTAATCTTAAAAATAACTGAGAGGCATCGAAGTGGGCCATCTCGCGAGTTGGAGAAGACGTCAAAAAGGGAAGGAAAGGGACTGTCCGCGAAGCGGAGATTAGAAGAGTTTCAGAGCAGAAAGGTTTTGTCGAAGGGTAGTGACTTGAGAAACTGAGGGGGCATCAGAAAGAGAAAGATATTGATTGGAGACTTTAGACGTTATTTAGAAGATGTGACATGTTGGTTTTTTGACATATTGACCTTTTTCCATTTTGTCATAGATACCGAAATTTTGACGCTGTGATGTTTCGATGACTCGAAGCTTCGACGTTGTGACGCTTCGAGCTGTGACGCTTCGACATTTTGATAGTTTGAAATTTTGGACATTTTGATATTTTGACATTTGAAATTTGATATTATGACATTTTGAAATTTTGATATTTTGATTGTTTGATATTATACAGGGTGTCCAAAAAGTGAAGGATAATCCTTCACCTGCGGATTGGTCGAATCATTTCCTACTACATATCAAAAAAAAATTCTAGTAAAAGTCCCACCATTTTTGTGATATCGGTATTTTTAGTTTTTTTTTCAAAAAAATTGACCTTCTTCAGTTTAATGGATGCCATTCCTACAAATTATGACATTTTTAAGTCCTGTTTTTTTAAAATATTCGTGAATACATAATTCATCAAACACAATGATAAATTATTTCTTAAAGTGCTGGCAAATCCTGTAAAAAAATAAGTTTTGCAATTTTTTTACAAAAGCTTTTTCGAATAGTTAACTTCGATAGCCTGTGGTGTAAAAAACAATTACTAAGCTGATCGTGCCAACAACTTTACAACATTGCTTAGTTATTGACAATTCTAAAATGGTATAATTGCTTGACATTACATTAAAAACATTTTTTTTAATGATAATTCTAATGCACCAAGGTCGAATTTTTGGAGTTTTGCTATACTAAAATTCTATCGACATAAAGTAACTAAGCAAGACTTTTGTTGGTTTGTTCATTTGAATAACGAACTGCCACGCTACGCCAGGATACAATGGATAAAAACAAAAGACAGTATGGATAATCATTTATTCTGCAGAACTCTGATCTTCATGGGTTGTCGTTAGGTTCCAAGGTTTGAACCCGCTGCACTTGAAATGGCCAGCAAGGTCGCCAGACCTTAATCCCCTAGATTTCTTTTATTGGAGCTGCTTATAAGATTTAAATTCTAGCCATTAGCCCTTATGCATGCTCTACATCTTTTTACAAAGGACCTATTTAGGCGGCGGGCGTATCCTTCTCTCGAAATTTGTTCTGTAGTTCTGTCTATTTCTTCTCGCAGCTGCGTGATATTTTAAGTCTCCGTTGCATAGACTAAATCTTTTAAGCAGCCCGAAGACTCGTCGCGTCATAGAATTTTATGAAAAATCTCATTATCTTCGTTCATTTATTCTGCAGAACTCTGATCTTGTCGATCTTGAACGATGGGTAGTCGTTAGGTTTCAAGGTTTGAACGCGCTGCACTTGAAATGGCCAGCAAGGTCGCCAGACCTTAATCCCCTGGATTTTTTTTATTGGGGCTGCTTATACGATTTAGTCTATGCAACAGAGACTTCAAAATCACGCAGCTGCGAGAAGAAATAGACAGAGCTGCAGAACAAATTTCAAGAGAAGGATACGTCCGCCGTAAAAAAATCCTTTGTAAAAAGATGTAGAGCATGAATAAGGGCTAATGGCGGGAGATACTGGCAACACTGCCGGTTGACAGTTCGTTCTCCGTATTTAAATTAATTTTATTATAATTTAAGTGGTTAATTATCTTAAAATATAGTTAAATTGTGATAATCAGAAGATAATCAAACGACGAAAGTATTTTGCACAAGTTCTGAGTGGTTTTAAGCAAAAAATAAGCATCGTAAAATAAAACAGCTGAGACCGCCATTCATAACGGACGACCTACAAGGATTTAAAAAAAACCTAACATCGAAATTACATTGGATTTAACCTGGGGAGTATTGTTTTCATTATAAATGTACTTACAGTTAATTTAAGTATTAGACACCCACATCGTAACCCTTTTTCGAATAATATTATTGCACTTTTTTTCTGTGACTGGGTGAGCGTTTGGTATCCCTTTGTTTATCACTATTAAAACACTGTTGGATGATATAAACGTTACACACGGTCACTTATCATAACAAATTAAGTAAATATCTCTGCTAAGATACACATTCTACAATTTTAACTTGTGTTGGTCCACGAATCCTTTCTTTTACGCCGCGATTCCGAAACAAATCGTATTTGTTTACCGTGTCTGCGCTCAGCAGCAGCAATAGGTAGGTACTAAACGAGCAGGTAGATAACGCACATTACTGGATGTCGCTTGGCTGGCATGGCTATACTTAGTTATAGTTATTGCTGAGTTATAAGCACGATCTGGACTGTATCACACTAGCTAGCATTTACAGTAAACAAATAGTTAGGCCCATAGTTAATTATATTATATATAGGTTTTTACTAGATTTAAATTTGCATAATCCTAACATTCCAGAGAAATGACTACTAGAAGTATGACCAAGACACTTGAGCTGGACTCCAAACTGCGTTCTGCCCTGGACCAACTGAAATCAACTCGGGCTCTGTGTGACAAACTACTAGCGGAACGCGAGGACAGTGAGGTGGAGCTCCAAAGGATTTTAAACAAAAACAAGGAGCTTAAAAATGAGCTAACTGAATATGACATCAGGTACCACGACATTCTTGACCAACGCGACCGGCTACAAACCACCGTCTCCACATATGACCAGTGCAATGAACTCTATGAGGAGGCGCTGGACCGCGTCAGACACCTGGAGCGCGAACTGTCCGCGGCGCAGGGCCGCGTCGAACAGCTGGAGGCGGAGAATCACCAGCGGCAACTCAAGGACACTCAGACCCTGTATGATGAGTTGATTGGTCAGAAGTCTAGGCCGTTTGTAGGCATTTGTAATAGCCGTAACATTTGTAAAAAATATGGCAAAATTAATAGATTAGTTAAAAAGTCTGCGTTTCAGATAAAAAAGTATTGTAGCAAATGCAGGTCATCGGATAAACTTAGAGCGGAACGTAGGGACTTATTAGCGCAATTGGATACATATAGTGTTGAATTAGATAATTATAAAATCAAATATGACATCCACTCGCGGAATTTAGAGTCGGAGATTATTAGATTAACGGACCGTCTTACGGAAATGACACAAAAATACGAACAAGCTGAGAAGCAATTAGACGAGCATGTTTTGGCCACGGATAAGTTATTGGAACTATGTAAATATAATTCAGAGCGATTTGAGTCTTTAGTAAATAATCATCAGTGTGACTGCGCGTGCGGCCAGCCAACTCTCACCGGCGAGGGGCCGGCCGCAGATCCGTGCGTAGGCCGAGCTTCGGAAAGCCGTCGGGATGTGTCGCCAAGCGCTGCTCCTACTTCGCCTCGGGTGTTTACACGGAGCACCCAATTTACATCACTTAATCCTAAGAAAAGAACCATTATTTTCTCTGATAGATTAGGCATAGGTTTCGGGCCGCTGTTTTCAAGTAGCATTGAATCTTCCAGGGTGGTAAATAGGTGTTATCCCGATGCCTCATTAGAACAAATAGTTGATAAAATTTGTAGTAGTTCATTTGATCACAGCACCTCAGTTGTGTTAATGTTAGGTAATAGTAACAATGTTAAAAAATCTCACATTAAGAAAACTGTCGACCGGCTTGTGGAGCTAAGCATGGAGAAGAAATGTAAAATAACAGTATGTACGTTTCCTTATTGTATTAATGCAGCGCACGACTATAATAAAAAATTGCGTAATTTGAATTTGTATTTATACAATTTGACATGCAGTCATAGCGACTTTGTTTTGTTTTTTGATACAAATAGTTTTATAAATAAGTTTAAATTGACCAATGATACAATGTATCTACCATTTGTACAGAAAAAAGACTAGCTAATTCGTTAGCTTACAGTATTTTACATCGTACCGACTGTATTCAGTCGGTAATTACCTGCGTAACGATGGAGGAGCCCGTCGCCGGTGTTGCACCGCAGGTATGGCGCAGCCTATAATTGCACTAGACAGTGCACTAGACAGTGCAATTTAGTAAGTAAAAGTAAAAAATCTTTCATCGTATGCGGTAACTATAACGTTGATTTATTAGAAAAGAAGTCCTTAACAACAAGAATTATTTGTCTTTTTAAGTCGTTTGATTTGGATTATTTATTCTTAGAACCAACTAGAAAAACAGCGACTTCTGCCACATGTATCGATAATAGTTTTTGTAACTGTAGCCATGTAGAGAAAAAAGTAATTAATTGCTTAAGGTCTGATCATAGCGGACTAATGGCTAGCTTTCCTTTCAGGTCAATTATAAAACAAATTAAAATACAGTCGAGGCCTGTCACTGTTAAAAGAATAGAAAAGTATAAAAAAGCGTTAAATGACAAGCTGCCCATACCAAATTTTGATAATGAACCAGAAGCCAACAATATGTACAATGATTTGTTTACAGTAATTGAGCGAGATTTTCAGGAAATTTTTAAAACTAAATCTATAAATATTGATAATAAATTTAAGTTTTGTGAATGGGCTAAATAACATCTAACGCAGAAATAGCTACAGAATTCGAAACGTTTTTCACAAACATTCCACTTAAGCTAACTGAGGCCCTGGACTCATCACCCACATATGCTAAAGAAATATTAGAAGAAAATGTCATTTCTTGTGATGAAATATTCTATTTTAGAGAAATTGGACCTGAAACTGTTGTTAAAACTTTTAAGTCGCTTAAAGTGAAACAAACTGAGAACTTGTGGGGTTTATCAGTTTAATTAATTAGTAATGTAATTGACGTATTAGCACCACATTTAGCATACCTTTTCAATATTAGTATAGAAAGTGGTGACTTTCCAGATCTCATGAAGTGTAGTAAAATTATACCTCTTTATAAATCAGGTTCCAAAACTGATGCGGGAAATTACAGACCTGTTTCTGTATTACCCGTCCTTAGTAAAGTCTTTGAAAAAATTATGCTCAACCAAATGCTACAACACTTCACTTTAAACAAACTTCTGCATAACCAACAATTTGGCTTCACGAAAGGTCGATCAACTACCGATGCAGGAGTAGCACTTATACGAAACATCTATGATGCTTTTGAGAAATCACAAGATGCAATAGGAGTGTTTTGTGATTTATCTAAAGCATTTGATTGTGTGGAACATCAAACTTTACTTCTTAAACTAAAGCATTACGGTGTGGAAGATAGGGCTCTCAGTCTTCTCAATTCTTACCTTAATAATAGGTTACAAACAGTCCAAGTAAATGGCACAAATTCTCTCGGCTCTACAGTAAAAATAGGCGTTCCCCAGGGATCTATTTTAGGCCCCTTTCTCTTCCTTGTTTATATAAATGACTTACCATTTATGGTGCAACGTCTCTCAAATATTGTGTTGTTTGCAGATGACACATCTCTTATTTTTAAGGTAGACAGGAAAGACAGCAAAATTGACGAAGTAAACAACACACTTTCAGAGATACATAAATGGTTTACTGTTAATAACTTGCTATTAAATGCCACAAAGACAAATGTCAAGCAAATTCACGATAATGTAATATTAGATAGTAATATTTTAGAGTTCGTAAATAGCACTGTTTTTCTTGGTATTACTTTAGATGCTTCCTTACAATGGGGACCACATATAGAAACCTTAGCAGGAAAACTTAGTTCAGCTGCCTACGCCGTCAAGAAAATAAGGCAACTAACAGATGTAGATACTGCAAGACTAGTGTATTTTACCTATTTTCATAGTATAATGTCTTACGGCATCTTAATTTGGGGACATGCGGCTGACATAGAAACTATTTTCATACTGCAAAAAAGAGCCATTCGCGCTATCTATCAGATGCGATCTCGAGAGTCATTGAGGAACAAGTTTAAAGAAATAAATATTTTAACTGTTGCCAGTCAATTCATATATGAAAACATCATGTATGTTCGTAAGAATTTAGATTTATTTCCAAAAAATAGTGACAGGCATAATTTCAATCTTAGAAATAGAAATAATATCGAAGTTGCTTATTCGAAGTAAGGTAAAAAAGTCGTTCATGGGGCAGTGTATAAAATTCTACAATAAAATACCTGAAAATGTAATTATTTTATCCGAAAATAAGTTTAAGACTTATGTAAAGAAATGCTTGTGTTCAAGAGGATATTATAAAACCCAAGACTATGTTAATGACAATGATGTATGGACATGTATAGATCTTCCAGCTCATAGCTTTAGTAATGACATCAATTGTAATAGATATTAAGTATTTATTTCAAAAAATGTGTTGGGGCGAGTTTCTTTTGGGCTCGACGTTTCTTCTCGCTCCGCTAACACTTCCCGAAACGTTGAGTGTACAAGTTCCGCGTGGTAGGAACTTTGTACTAGGTAGAAAAAAAGACGATTTAAAAGTATGCGCACAGCATCTACTTAAATAAATAAAATATTTTGACTTTAATTTTGAACATTTATTATAAAAAAGATAGATGTTTTTTATCCATACTGTCTTTTATTTTTATCCATTGTATCCTGGCGTAGCCTGGCAGTTCATTATTCAATTGTTCATTTGAATAATGAACTGCCAGGCTACCAACCAAAGTCTTGCTTACTTACTTTATGTCGACAGAATTTTAGTATAGCAAAACTCCAAAAATTCGACCTTGGTGCATTTCAATTATCATTAAAAAAATTGTTTTCAATGTAATGTCAAACAATTATACCATTTTAGAATTGTCACTAACTAAGCAATTTTTTAAGGTTGTTGGCACGATCAGCTTAGTAATTTTTTTTTACACCACAGGCTATCGAAGTTAACTATTCGAAAAAGTTTTTGTAAAAAATTTGCAAAACTTATTTTTTTACAGGATTTGCCAGCACTTTAAGAAATAATTTACCATTGTGTTTGATGAATTATGTATTCACGAATATTTAAAAAAAACAGGACTTTAAAATTTTATAATTTGTAGGAATGGCATGCATTAAACTGAAGAAGGTCAATTTTTTTGAAAAAAAACTAAAAATACCGATATCACAAAAATGGTGGGACTTTTACTAGAAAATTTTTTTGATATGTAGTAGGAAATGATTTGACCAATCACAAAAATGGTGGGACTTTTACTAGAAAATTTTTTTGATATGTAGTAGGAAATGATTTGACCAATCCGCAGGTGAAGGATTATCCTTCACTTTTTGGACACCCTGTATATTTATATAATATATAGGGTGACTTTAAATTAGTTCTTGATACGAAAGGCTATGAATGTGCTCATGATAACAAACAACTTTCCCTAAGGAACCCATAGTCAAATCGCAAAAAATTTTTTGGACTCATACTGCCAGTCAGTTGATCGATTTGTATGGAGGGACCAAAATTTTCTTGCGATTTGACTATGGGTTTCTTAGGGAAAGTTGTTTGTTATCATGAGCACATTCATAGCCTTTCGTATCAAGAACTAATTTAAAGTCACCCTATATATTTGGATATTTCAAGTTTCTAGACAGAGGGGTTTGGCCTTTACTTTACCATACAAATTTCTACCTCCATTTTAACCCTTTCAGGGGGTGAATTTTGAAAACTCCTTCCGCTGTGGATGCCTCCGTGCTGTAAGGAAACTCTGTGCAAAATTTCAAGTTTCTAGACCCAGGGGTTTGGTTGGTATTTTGCCATATTACATTCCACCCCCATTTTAACCCCTTCAGAGGGTGAATTTTCAAAAACCCTTCCTTAGTGGATGCCTCCGTTCTATAAGGAAACTCTGTGCAAAATTTCAAGTTTCTAGTCTAGACCCAGGGGTTTGGCCTGTGCGTTGATCTATCTACTTTGGACCCCCGTTTCAACCCTTAGAATGTGAATTTTGAGAAATCCTTTCTTAGTGCACCCCTAGACCTTATAAGGAACTTACATGCCAAATTTGGAATCTCTAGACCCAGGAGTTTGGCCTGTACGTTGATCTATCTACTTTGGACCCCCGTTTCACCCCCTTAGAGGGCGATTTTTGAAAAGTCCGTTCTTAGTGCACCCCTAGACCTTATAAGGAACCTACTTCCCAAATTTGGAATTTCTAGACCCAGGGGTTTGGCCTGTGCGTTGATCTATCTACTTTGTACCCCCGTTTCACCCCCTTAGAGGGTGAATTAAAAAAAAAACTTGTTTTAGTGCACTCCTAGACCTCATAAGGAACCTTCTTGCCAAATTTGGAATCTCTAGAGCTAGACCCAGGGGTTTGGCCTGTGCGTTGATCTATCTACTTTGAAGCTTCAAAATCAAGTCACAGTACCTACCTATTTCTTAAAAAATTGGAAGTATTGAATTTTGGAATTTTGTTCACCATCCTTTTCTAAGAATAACGAGAATCTCCAAATACTGTAAAATTTCGAACTTGATTGCTATTCTATGCCATGGGTGGCTATTTGTTCCAGTGCAAGATTATAATTGACCACGCTGAATACGTTAAAAACAACCGACTTCAATCGCAACAACTCCAATTTTGCTATGTTTTGTTGATTTTCTCATAAACCGCTGAATCGATTTCGATAAAATTTATATGGGACCACCTGTGAAGTATACCATTTCAAACAAAAAAAGAATTTTCGAAATCGGTTCAGGCGTCTTCGAGTAATCGGTGAACATACATAAAAAAAAAAAAGATTCCGACGAATTGAGAACCCCCTCCTTTTTTTGAAGTCGGTTGAAAATCATAAACTTTTCGGGCTAACTCGATAGGTGCTTCTCTTTCCAACAGCGTCAATCTGCCACTGCAAAAAATTTTGTTTTCTAAAGATAATAGACGCAGTTTGCCTACCTGTAGTGGGACGGTGATCAGGGTCGTAAAGCCGATAGGGGTGGCAAACTTTAAAGGCAAAGGGAGCCAAATTTTAATACACCACTGAATTGACCCGACAATTAGTCAATGGGAGACACCCCGTAATGTTTTTACCTTGAAACTTGGTTTCATCTCAACTTATAACTACTATTATCAATTGAAAATGAATTCTGGTGTCTTGAAGGATAACAGAAAAAAATAAAATTAAAAATCTCGATTTCTTAGCTTGTACTTAAAACATTATTAATATTTTAACAGTACGGAACCCTATAATAACTATTCGTAGTCCAACATACGTTGGGTTCATTTTAAATTTATAAGTTCGTAAGTACATATACTTGAATGGAAGGCTACGCCCCTTGAAGACAATGTTTTACTAGTTACATCAATACGAAATGATTAATGGACACAGTTTTTGGATATTCTACGTTGATTCTACATATATAAACTTCCCATCTACGTTGAAAAAAGCATCGCTATAGACTTACGCTACTGGCATTCGAAGTGTGTTATTCGGCGGCTAGTTGCGGCGCGGACACGACAATGACCCTTGTTAGACGCTGACCCGCCGCTGACCTGCCTTGGCCGCGACTTGCCGGCCGAGTCCCGCACTTGCTCGCGACGACTCCAAGATGTTTTGTTTATTAGACCATATTCGGACAATACGATATGAGATACTAGACGCTCTGAACACACGCGCTAGTTAACACAACTACACGACTGCGCGGCATGAGCCTCACATTAGCACTCATCGGGTTGCCCTTCTGTTTTAGCCAGACCAGCCAGACCAGCCAGACGACCGACATGCAGCATGCCCGACCGGCCGAGATAAACAAAATAGGTACTTACCTACCAACCTGCGGCTGCGGTTACGTTACTAACGTGTTGAACTGTTGAATACAATATGACTTTTTTTTGTGTCAAATCGATAATTAAGGCGTCGATATATTGTATCTAGTTTGATTACTATTTGCATAAGTAATAAAGTCATTACTGTTGGGGGAATTATTAAGTGGGCGCCGACCGTCCAACCAGCACATTTACTAACTACCTAATTATCAATATTTGAAAAATTAACCCATATTCGCAATTATATTTTTAGCTCTTAGATTTTATATAAATATAAAATTAAAAATATATTTTTTTAATTATGTATATTTACGAACGTACATTTTGTTTCCAAGCTGCGTATTAATTAATAGTAAATAGTTCAGTCAGAGTTGCATTTTATTAGCTCAAACATTCAGAGGGGTGTGTTAAAAAATCACATTACTAGTTTCCAATATTATTTCAAAACTTTAAATTAATAATAATATCCGGGATAATAATAATAATATCCGGGACAAATCATACACGGTCATCTGGCCCCAAACTAGGATTCCCTGTACTATGGGAACCAGAGACTGATATACATACACATATACATTGAAATACATACATATATAGATATAATACACACAGACAAAGAGCAAACAAATCTGCTCATCACAGAAATGTTTGCCCTGGGTGGGGATCAAACCCACGACTCTCGAATCAGTAGTTAGGAGCGCTAACCACTGAGCCACCGAGTCATTCAAATTAATAAGTAAAGATTAATAAGTCAATTAATAGTCCCTCGTTAATAATAATTTCCTTAAATTTGTTACTGAATTTAGGCTAGGCAAACTTTAAAATAAGTAGGTCATGCTTAATGTCTTACAAATGAACAAAGCTATGTATTGTAACACCGATGTACCAACTCATTGTCTATAGGGACAACTGTGGCTAATTCGTCATATCATTAATTACCGCATAAAGTGATGAATTCATCACAAGTGACAAGTTATTTTATATTTTTTCATTAAATGTTAGCTTTTGCCCGCAGCTCCGCCGGTCGTTATTGTATTTATGACTGTTTTTGAGAGAGCACGGAATTATTTTTTCCAGATCACCGCCTAATCTATAATATTTTACGGCCTTTAGATAAATGTTAAATTAAAGTAACGTCAAATTAGTAGTTTTAGCATAAAATTGAGTCAAATCATTTTTCGGACCCATGAGTTTTTCTGGATAAAATGTATATTTTCTCAGTTTCCATACTTTTAACTATGGTTGCGGAAAAAACACGTCGATCCGTTGCTCCGTTGCGAAAGAAGGAAAACAAACATAGTTATTTTCGCTGCGCTCGCCTTTAAATAAGTGATATAGGTATTAAAACGCACATTAAAATTATTGGCAAAAGCTGCAGCAAATTCCTCTATTTAACCCTATCAGAGCCAAAGTCTGATATATTCATAGTTTTTGTACGTCGCGTCGTCGTCGTGGGCACGAAAATAATTTGTCTGATATATCAGAGTTGGCGCTGAAAGGGTTAATTCAAGGGTTGAGTGAAGAAATCCCGTTATGGGATAAGTCCGCCGTTGTACATTATTTTTATTTTACTTATGTATGTAACTGAATAAACGAAATATTGCAATGCACTGTAAAAAATAACAAACCTTATAAAAATAATCTCATTAATGCTCTTGCCCATCGTTTTTGTAAAAAAAGTGTAAAAGTATTTTTTCTGACTTCAATTTAGTTCTAGGTTAATTTTCTGTAAAGTATACTCACGAACGCTCTTTATATGTAGTAGGTGCTTACCAAAGAAGTTTTATATCGGTGAAAGTCTGTGGTGCTTACCTATGAAATTTCCGATTCAGTTTTTAAAGGTCAACTGAATAGTTTCATCCAAAAAAATAATTTTCCTTCTTCAAATTATACATCACATTCTGACTAATACTAATCCAAGGTTTTTTACGAGTTACGTATAGTAGCGTGATGTCTCTCATGTAAAGTATTGGCGTTTTTTATACGTCAAATGCGCCAATTTTTATACCAAACTTTTTTTTTTGGAATTTTTGTGAAAATCATGAAATATAATTTGAAATACATACTAATTATATTCAAAAAAGAATGTGATAGCGAAGAACGAGCTATCCCTAGCTCTAGTCCTTTTTTGGGTTCCATATCTCAAAAGGAAAAAAAGGAACCCTTATAGGATCATTTCGTTGTCCGTCCATCCGTCTGTCTGTCATAACCCTTTTTCTCAGGATCGCGTAGACGTATCAAGTTGAAATTTATATCAAATACACAGGCCTGCAATCCCTTGAAGCTTTGAAAAATCAAACTTCTATGTCAACGCAATCAAATTTTTTGTTACATCACAATTTTTTTGCGATTTCCTTTACTTGTGCTATAAGACATTACTTGCCGCCGTTAGGTTTTCATTCCCATGCGAGTGTCCAAATGATTGCGTTGATCAGCTGTTGCGTTGGTACAGAAGTTTGATTTTTTCACAGCTTCAAGGGATTGCAGGCCTGAGTATTTGATATAGAGTTCAAGACATGTGTCAATATGAATTTATACGGAACGGTGTGCGAGTCCGACTCGCACTTGGCCGATTTTTTAAATAAAATCAAATATTTTTTCCTTGAAATAATGGTGATTTTCAGTGATAAAAAAACCGTTTTCATGGCTTCCACACCACTGTGCTCTCAAAATATTCAGTCAAAAAGCATTTTATAATTTCTATATGTCCAGTGATACTTTGAGAATAGTTTATCTATTTAACAATTTCATAGGAATTTCAAAAACTGAAAACACAACCACCTTACTAGAGTCGTTTGATAATAATTGCGGTGTCAATATAATATTTTCGCTTTTAAACTAAGACAAGATACAGATAACCAATCGAAATAGTAGGCAATTACACAGGAGGAAAACTAACCGTGACAACGTATTTCTAGTTTAAAATTTTACATTGTTAGGTAAATTCCACACAGTATAGGTAGTTATTGAGATTCTTAGCTGGAATGCTGGAAAACATGTAGGTATGTGTATTTTAATGATAATAATAATTGATGACCTGTTTAATTTAATGTAACTAATGCTACAATATTTTTTAATGAATGTAAATCTTGATTAACTGCTCTGTCTCAACATTTGCACGCTTCTTTTGTCAGATTTTGATAGAATTTTTTAATTTATTGTAAGAAAAATTATGTACCCAAAATTACGCAAATAATATGATTTGATTTGAACGAATTCGCCTTCGCAGGAACAGCCATATCCTCTGTCTCCTTTTCAAAATACATACTCCACGATCCTTCCTCCCCATCTTACCTGGAGGAGCGCTTCAATTTGCAGCGTCCCCCTGACCATCAGTCTCGTGTTCACCTTAAATCTCTTCTTTCCTATCCTCCCCATTCCACTGACTTCTACTGCTATTCCTTTTCCGTGCATGCCCTCAGACTGTGGAACTCGCTTCCGCATGACATTCGCGATAGACAGAGTTGCACTCATTTAAACACAAATCGAAAGATCATTTCCTTTCGCTCTCCCCTTAAGTAAGCCATGTAAACTGTATTGTATTATATATTTTTTAGTTTATTTGTACAATGTTGGTATTATAAATATATTATATATATATGATATTATAATTATTTATGTTTATGTATTATTTTAAGAATTAGGTATAAGTTTATTATTGTTTGTCACTATTTCAAAATTGTTACGTATATATCTTAGTTTTGTACACGTCTTCTCTGCCATTTTTCTTTAAATTTCAGCACTGTCCAAGGTCTGCTGAAAAAAAATTCTTCTAGAAATAAGCTGTACCTTTTGTATGTTATTTCCTTATTGTATGTATGTCTTTGTCTTTTCTGTGTACAATAAAGTGTAAATAAATAAATAATGCCTGAAGTCTGAAAAAAACTAAAACGCTTAGGGTACCTAAAGTTATTAGAGTGAAAGCAGTAGTGTGATTAAGAGATTACGGGTCATAGTTATCTACTCACATAAGCTAGAGCTATATGATTGAAAACTGACAGCGGAAAATACACTCGTCAAGAATTAATATCGCTCTCTTTGACTTCACTTTGTTAAGGGAAAGTTAACAATATGGGGTGAAATCTAAGAACATTGATGTGAATGGTTACAAGAAGCACTGGTGCGTTTTCAAGTGTCAGAATATTATAGTGTTTTATCGAGGGGTGCACAAGAGTTTGTGCAAACGCTATCGTGGTCACAAGGCCAACGATGCATAGTGATCTACATTTCATGGTCTACCACTGACATGATTTTATTTATTTATTTATTTTATTTAGGAAACAAACAGTCTTTTACATATGTTGCTAAAACTATTCAGTACTTATAGACCTATAGTTCCATAATTTTTCTTATACAATAGGAACATATTGTATTTATACAGTGATAAAACAGCAAAACAAATTGTTATATTTAAGTTATAAAAAGAAATTTGCGTCCTGCTTCGGAAAAAAAAATCCTTTAAAAAATGTGAATTTAATCTCTAAATGTTGAATAAAATTTTGAAAGTTGAGTTTGAAAATGTTTTTTTTTTTTTTTTTTTTTTTTTTTTTTTACATTTTTTTTATTAGAATTGTTATGAAAACCTTAAACCGAAGCAAGTCACATCACAAAATAAGCAAATATATCTTTTGTTTAGGTTAACAAAAGCTTCTTTTTGAAGCAATTTAGGGAAACAGAGAATAAATCAACTTCATTAGCTGTGTCATTATAAAAACGACAAGCACGTTTAATAAAGGAATTATCTGCAAAACAAGTATTACTTCTTTTGATCATAAATAATTGTTTTTTACGACAAGTTCTTTCACGTCCACGAGGTACTTTAAAAGAAATGTTGTGCAGTAGTGCGGGGGCATCGACCATATTATTAATAATTTTGTAAAGTAAAACGACATCAGCATAATTACGGCGATCAGTCAGAGAGACAATCTTGTGCCCATTCAAAGAGGACTCATATGATGATGAAAATCCCTGACAATCATGGCTAACAAAGGTTTGGTTAGGTGCCTACTTATCGGCGGATACCTCGCTTTGACTATAAATGTTTGTTCTAGTTGATGTTTTCCAAGTGTTCCCCCAGTTTTCCGCAATAGTTTATTCTTCAAGTATTATTTAATGCCAAAAATCCGTCAAAACTATTTATGCTGAGGGTTGTACTCATGAAACTAAACAACCAAGCACACCATAGCCAATTCCCGAAAGTTTTTGATTTCCTATTTTTGCTTGCCTGATGGATCAGCCATCGACTTGTTAGAAAAAGAAATCTAATTAACTACAGGTTTCTTGAAGAGGAGTATTCAGTTTCATGAGTGAAGCCTCAGTTTAAATAGTTTCAGCTGATACATTTTTCAATTTCAATTTCTTTATTGCTTGCCACAGTTTTTATGAGTCTCAAATATCTAATAATCTCAAATATCTGTAATGTACAATGTGACACCCCGTTGGGGCAGTGCAATACAGGCAGAAAGGGCTTACATATTAAAGTAATTTACTAGATTTACTATACACACACACACTTTATATATACACTATTTACTAAGTACCTACATAATTTCATAACTTAATTCATTATTTATAATAAATATTTATTAAGTTATACATTCTTATAATTAGATGTAACTTATGGGAGAGAGTTAATACACACACAACTGTATGGAACATACTTGAAAGAGTCGTTCTCATTCAGGAAAATGAAGCGCTGATAGTTAGGAAGCACCTTCTGGGAATAATGACAATAGTAGATTTATGTATGTAGATTTATGTACTTATCTGAAGATTTCGAGTTTTAAGATAATGCATCATAATAAAATTATCAACCAGAGAAATCTCTTAAAAGCTTTCACGTTACAACTAGATATGTCAACGATTACCAATAGCAGCGCTGCACTAGCTTATAAGACGGTACTAAACGTGTAATTATGGCGCGGAAAAATGGTTACTATGGTCATTCAGCATACTCATTACTTGGAGAGCTGGGTGTGTGACACGAAAGGGTGGGCTGACCTAGTCTATTGAGGAGCGGCGGCGGCGGCGGCGGCGGCGGCGCCGAGAGCGACGTCACGGCGGCGCGGTGGTGGCGCGCGGCGGCTCACACAGACTGCTGGCGCAGTACTGTGCGAGCGCACCTCGCCATGCACACACGCTCATCACATGGCGCGTCGCCTGGCGCTGCTCGCGCTGCTGGCGTGCGCGGTCATGGCCGCTCGTCGCGCCGCGCACGTGCGTCCGCGCCCCATCTCGGAGGACGTCTCCGAGTCGGAATCCTTTGACCCGTTCATCCTAATAGAAGATTCTGAATCCTACGAAACTACACCCCGCTTGCGAACGCTGACTACCAAAATAAGTGCCAAAGTGATAATGAGGGCTAAAGTTCCAAAAGTGAATGTGACAATGAAAAACTATAAAGCCAAACCTAAGATTAAGAAAGACGTTTTAAAATCTACTACAATAAACATACAAAGTCATACAAATTTTATTATGACGAGAAGACCTCCAGTGAGAAAAGTATATAGTGTAAAAAGAGTTCCGTCGCAGGTGGTGCAATATGATGAACAATACGAGCAGTATGAGTGGGATGATGAACCAGACATGGTTCAGATATCAACGTCGCCTAGCTCGACCCGCCGGCCGCGGCCCAAGACGACCCAGTGGCCCCGGAGCACGCCGCGGCCCAAGACGACGTCGCAGCGGGCGCGCACGACGCAGCGGCGCCGGCGGCCCGCAACCGGCACCGCCGCCGGCAGCACCGTAACGACGCACCGCCCGCCGCGCACCACCCAGCGCACCACCCCTCGCTCCACGACACAAGCGAACAAGAGGCTTCAAACAAGAAAAACCACTTGCTCTCCGGCAAAGTCGGGATGGTTGTCAGAATATCTACAAAACAGCAAACCCAAAAAATCTCCTAAGAAAACTCAAAAATCAGGTTGGTTTATAGGTAGGTGCAGCTTAGCAAATTGTAGACTACTTATAGATAGGATAAACATAGATATCATGTGGTATGGTCGAAGACGTTTATCATATAACTATGGAATGTGGACGGAATGAGGGACAACGTAAACAACTCAATATTAGGAATTATTCTGTTGGCCTTATTAACAATATCTTTGCCTCTCCATATTCTGAGGAAGCCAAATTACTTTATAAGTTGTAAAGTTAGGAATTAAAAATAGAACAGATTAGATTAAGTAGATTAAGTGAGCCACGATGCGGGCGGCATATCTATTTTTTTTGTAAAAATAACCTTGTGTAAATAAAGATTGATTAAAAAAACTATCATATCAGTTAGAGTAACATTGTCTTTCGTGCACAGAACAAATGTTCTCTTTCGTGTCTTAATTTCACATCACATGTGGCTTTTCAGTAATTCACACACATACTTTCTCACATACTGTCTAAAAGTCACTAGTAAACATTCCAAGAAGTAGTAAGACTTTTCTATTATAATTTACATTTGAGAAAAAAACCAAAAGAAACGGTGTCCGTATAGAGGATACCATGTATTAGGAAAAAATATTTTATAGTAGGACGTATAATGTGGAAAGTTTTATAAAAGTCGTGATATGAAAAACACGCACACACACACACGCACACACACACACACACACACACACACACACACACACACACGCACGCAAGCACACACACACACACAAATAAAGTTCGATTTTATTTGCCATGACAATGCTTGCTTCCTCCTTCGTTAATCGAAAGTTGAATTTCAGACGTTACAGGGTGACTGGGGTTAGTTATGGTTTTGTTGGAAGTTATACTTAGCAATACTCTTATTATGACTCACATACGATAGCCACGATTTTGGTAGTCAAACAAAAGCTCATAGCTATACATAATATAACGAACATTTTAAGAATAAGGTGTTGATTGGATGGAATTAAGGACTACATTTATAATAGACATTTTTTGGTTTCTTCCTTTCCGCATCTCTTTTCCGTAACTATTTATATGAATAGATACACAAATTCTATTACTGTTAGATGAATATCATAAAATTACTATTCTCCAAACTTGACCAAAAACTCATTACCTAAAACAATGAAATATAATTTGAATAAAATTGTCTGATGTGCGATATGAAGGTACGATATTAAATCACGTAAAAGCAATATTCAATACAATGACACTATGACTATTGCATGGTCTTGACCGCGGGTAACTGGCGTTCACTGACATAAAGTGTGTCGAGTGTAGTCTGAGCAGTTGATCGAGTGCAAATTATGCGATATGCAAATCAGGACGGTTAATTTCTTAACAATACATTAATAATGGAATGATTTAATTTATGAACGCATTCCATATTTAAACGGTCCTAATTAATATTAAAATAATAACAAAGAGCGTTATTAACATGTTAGGGGTTCAGTTTGGATGGCACTTCAACCTGTGTGGATCACTGTATCTATGTAATGCAGTTGCGTTAATCAAAAATCAAAATCAAAATCATTTTATTTGCCATTGAATAGGGTAATAAAGATGTACAATAATTAAATAAACACTCCTATCAGCCATACTCGTATACTATGACATGCAAATATTCTTAAATGGACATTTACATTAGCGTTGAGGAACACATCTAACAATTTTTATAGTTATGTTCAAAAAACTCTTTTGTTGAATAGAAGACATGTTGAATAAGCCAGCGTTTTAAAGCGTACTTTAATTTACTCAGAGGCAAGTCCTTTAATTGTTGAGGCAGTTTATTATATATAAGAATACACATTGCATATGCATTTTTTAGGAAGCGTGTGCTCTTTGATTATAATCAAAGCGTGTGCTCTTCGGAGTCGTTTCAAACACTAGTTTTGCAGGATACCTACTGTTCCTGTTATTCATACTTTTAGCTAGTTTGAAATAGTGAGGATATAATTTGACAAACTTTACTATCTCGAAGATGTATAGGCATGGTAATGGGAGAATGTTCGCACTTTTGAATAAAGGTTTACAAGAGTCTTCAGGTTCAGCTCCAAGAAAGGCTCGTACAAATTTTTTTTGGGCGACGAGAGCATTATTAATGTCAGTAGAATTCCCCCAGATAATGAGCCCATATCGGAGGATGGATTCAACGTAGGCATAATATGCCATGATCGCTGTATCACGTGAAGCTACTTTAGACAGTTTGTACAAAGCAAAGGAAAATCTGTTAATTTTGTCGCAAACTTTTTTCACGTGTTCCTTCCAATTTATCTTTTGGTCTAGGATAATTCCTAAAAAGGTCACACTGTTTACATTTTGAAGAGATTGTCCGTTATAATTTATATTTAATTCATTATTGTAGTTGTTAAAATTAATAATATTAGTCTTTGTCAAATTCACATGCAGGTTATTATTACTAAGCCAATTCATTATTAAGTTGTTTACATTGTAATGTAATGTAATGTCCAAAATATGTTGATTTAAATTCATTGTACTGTCAGATGTTACTATAGTTGAAATGTCATCAGCGAAAAGTATAGATCTAAATTTAGTTACATTATAAATGTCATTAATATAGAGCAAGAACAGCAAGGGTCCCAGCACACTACCCTGTAATGCAGGAACTCTATTTACACAGGTATAAGAAAACGGTGTAGGTACTTAATTCTTCTTCTGGTGTCATGCTCCTCATAGGATGTTGGCTACCATTGTCCAAAACTCCTCTCTCTTTGCCGCCATTCTGCCAAGGGCAACGGTGTCATGTCCGGTCCACTCCTTTAAGTTATCAGTCCATGTCATGAGATCTTTATGGTCCATGTTGTTTTTCTGATTCCTTTACCTGAATTATATTCTTGATAATTTTGTACTTTGTGTTGTTTCTGTAAATATGACCGAAATATACTGTTTTCCTTTTTTTAATTGTGGTTACAACTTCAAAATTTTTCTCCATTCTTTTTAGCACTTCATTACTAGTAACTTTATCTCGCCATGAAATTTTAATCATGCGTCTATAAATCCACACAGCCTATTTATAGTTAGAGTCCACCCTTCTGCATATAAATATATCTTTCTTCACCTTAATTTAAGGTTTATGTCTTTGTTTTAGATATAGAGATTTCATCTATACAAACTGACTTCTGGCAATTTCAATTCTAGTTTTTATTTCTTTTACTGGATCCCATGGTGTTGTTAGCCAGCTACCCAAGTATTTATATTGCTGAACTCGTTCCAAGGGTTGGCCGTTGATATGTAGAAGTACTAAGTCTCCTAACTTACAACCATTTCAGTTTTCGAAATGTTCATTTTAAAGCCACTTTCCTCTACCTTGGTGTTCAGGAGAATAATAGAAATTCGAGATCATCTTTTGAGTGGGCAAGAATGACAGTGTCCTCGGCTTACCTTAAGTTATTGATGATGACTGTATGTACCGATGGTACTTAATAACAATATTAGTTTTGCTCTGCGACATTGCTGAAACGCAAAAATGGACAGTTGGCTTTGTGTGAAAAATCAAATTTCAGCAAAATTTGAAAAGTGATTCAGTTTGATAGAGGTCCACTTTTTTAATACCATACATGAGAAGCTTAGATTGCCTTAAAGTTAACATTTTTCTAATACGTATTTTTTTTCTTTCCCTTCTACATATATCTAGGCCTATAGGATTCAGTGCAGGGTATTTCTTGGAAGATGATCAAGCTGCTCCCGGTAGATATATAGAATGTATGCACCTGCACAGTCCCTATCCGTCGCGGGTATATTATCTCTGGTCTATTATTTTGGACGAGGGATCTGAGTACGAGGGCGATTCTTTCTTGGTCGTTAGCTGTTGTCGGTCTGTCATCATCATTTTGTTATCATCGTATACGTGCAACGTCCACTACTTCTTAGATTTTTCATCCCATTATGCTGGCTACTTGGGGATAACTTCGATATATCTGCAGCTGTATTGTTACTGATAGATCTCAGGGCTCCAATGGAGCCTCCACTCCACTATAGTAACGATCTCGCATGGCTCTGCTATTTACTCGCAGATTCATATTAAAAATGAGTCAAAGGTTATAATTCTGATACAACAAAGTTGCGAGATAGTTGCGTTTAAACTTATAAAAAACGTTCGCTTAAAATAAGCATAGGTTCATGATACACCCCAAATACTCTCTCTCTCTCTCTCTTATCGTGTGGCACAATAATCGTGGACCCCAAAGTACTGAAAACAAATCACAAGGTGATATCGAGAGAAGTTGAAAAATTGGATGAATCCCTGACTCGGATGGTTAAGGTTCGTTTAGGTTTCGATTTTGAAGACTGGCTGCTTTAGTTTTAATGTTCGTGTTTTCACCTCATAGACTGTCAGGTTTATAGTCGACTTCCTAGGGATTTTAAAAAGCAATTGGCAGCACAGCATCGGTACCGGCGCCAGTGCACAGTTTGCGTAAAAATCGCGTACTTTTTAAAATCTCCAGGAAGTCGACTATAAACCTGACCGTTTATTTATATACTATCAGATAATTATGTGAGTTACTTAATATCTAAGTCATAAATAGTTTACGACATGAATATTAAACGAGAGTAACGGAGTTGTTAAAAGTTCCCCAGTGCCTATCAATTTACTTTCGGGTATCAACAATATAACACATGTGTTTAATAGGATCTATATCTATAATAGGCTATAAATAGTTTTGAGTCCAACGCGGGATGAATCAGCGAATAGCTGTCGTTCATGCTGTAGAGCGCAAGGTTAATAATGGAGAACTGCTTGCGAGAAAGTTCTCTCTGGGTCAGGAGTCGGGACATGACCTGTCTGTCCGCAAACATTGGGCATTAAACGGTGGTTTAATTTAAGGATATTGATTCTTTCCTTCTTATATGTATAATTATTGTTTTATAAGTTTAAACAACTATCCTAAATAACTATAAGTAAATTATAATAAGTATATAATAAGTAGTTGTAATAAAAATCAAGCAGCGTAATGAAATTCTGATTTGTGATAATAAAGTGTTTCACTGGCTAGTTGGAGTGGTAGTAAACCTAAATTTCCAGTGGCGAAAATATTGTGCTCGTAAAATTCGTACAAACTGTGAATATGTATATGTACCTAGGGTTTAAAATAAATTATGCATTTTTCACTATTATAATCGTTCTATATCGCATAAAGCAACAATTTACTTCTTTTAAATGTATTTATTTATCTATTCACAGTTATGTGCAAGCAATAATTTTAACAAAAAAAGAACCAAAATGAGACTTTCTTTCCTGATGAATCTGAACATTGTACAGTGCATGGAAAGTCTGAAAAAATACAGGCTCTCTATGAACAGTACCGTAGCAAGGCCTGGGCGAAGTGGGCCCTCGCCCACGGCCTCGCGCTCAAGGGGGCCTCGCGCGAGGCCCCCACCTAAAGTGCTAACGTAAGGGGGTCACATTTTTACATAAATACTTGTAATTTAAGAGGCCACGTGCGAGGCCCCCTTCAGTGCTTGATGTAAGTATGGCTAAAAATAAAAATAGCAAAACTGTACATAATCAAGTAATAACCATAAAAATATTTAAAATCCAATCGTTCGATTTTATTTAAAAAGGGGTCATATTTTTTTATTACAAATGGCGTCGCACGAGGCCCCTGTGAGTATAAGTGTAACTAAAAAGTAACTGTGATATATAACCTATACATAATAAATCAATACAACCGCGATGGCTATCGAAGCGGGGCCTCGCGCGAGACCCACTACTAGGGTGCTGACTGCTGACGTACCTTAAGGTTAAACGTCAGTGAGCGTTAATTTGACTATAACTTTAAATGTGTGTATTTGTGTAGTTTTGAGCCAGGTAAAGTATGAAATAGTGTGACTAAAGTTTAACCTTAAGGTGTAATGTTTTTCATTTTTGATCACGTGCAAGGCCCCCTTGAGTGTAAATATAGCAAAGTGAGCAAAGCTAAAAAATACTGTAATATCATAAAATACATTTAACCAAAACAACCGATAAACCACGCAAATCCAGTTGTTTCTTCGACTGCGAGTTAATAAACTGTTTGATGAATTCTCTACTTTAGCAATACAGAGTGTTAAAAAAGTGTTTTCAATTTTAAGAGGTTACTCAGAATCAAGTATTGAATACAGGAAAAATATTGAAAAAATCCGCTCATAAATGTTTTTTTTAGATTCCCATACTAAATCTGAACCGTGAAACAAGAATTTCAATGGAAAACTGAAGAAAAAGTTGCAATCTGATTTTTTCATATTTTTCCTGTATTCTATATGTACTTGATTCTGATTAACCCTTTTAAATTTGATACGCACTTTTTTAACAGCCTGTATTGTCAGTCGAAGCAAAGTTGGCTTCAAAAATGAGGTTGAGTAAAAGTTAGATAGATAAGGATATATATAACACGACTTTAGCAAAGCGAAAGCCCGAAAGGCATGATTTTCTAATACATTCCCGCATATTCCTTCCCGGGCTGCTGTTTTTTGTTGTGCGTTTTTCATTCAGTTTGTTTTGTGTACTAGTCAGTATCGGGCTTGATGATTAGGTACGAAGTGAAAAAATACATTTTTAGCGTAATAAAATTAGAGAAGTAATTAAATGGTTTGCCGTTAATAAATATTTTAGTTAGCAACAAAAATCAGCTAATTAATTATTTAAACAGTGCAACAAATAAAAATCTGGCTGCAACCCTTGGTCTGCAAGAAAAATCTTAATAATGTAAGAAAAAACTAGTATGCCGTCAGCTTGTAATATTATATGTCTGCTCAATAAACACTCGTGCTGTAAAATATTTACTTGGTTAGCAAGATTTTTCAATTAGTCAGCAGATAATACATGTACATAATATACAGGCAGTTTATCTGATAGGTACGCATATTTAACAAACGGAAACTTATATGAATTATTAGGTTGCGTTTGTATTAAAAAAAACGGCAGTTTTATTTAAAGTGGGCAGAGCAAAATGCTGTAGCGTGATTCGAGCCGTACGTGCCTTGCGAAACAGGGAAACTTTCGAGATAAATGCCACTAACAATCAAACCCATCAGGTTATAACTGTGTCTGTAGTCAGTTAACTTACGTGATCGTCGCAGTCGTCCAGTATGACATTAGCTGCTGATCGAATCTGAAATGTTTGCCTGCCGTAGGTTGCTGACCAACTAGTTTTTTTGGCTGACCGAAAATATTTTTTTGCTCAAAAAATTACGAATATTTTGCTAACCGTTTAAATGATACCCATAAAATTCTTCAACTCACATTTCAGTTTTTTAGCATTGGAAAAAATCGTGAAATGACTGACCATCTCATCATACCTATGTAAAATTTTCCGAAATATAGGGGGGCCTCGCTGTGCGACTTCGCCCACGCCTAGATTACAACTTGCTACGCCACTGTCTATGAAAGTACGCGAATAAACATTTGATAGATTTACATCGTAACCCAAGTAGCACAGGTAGCATTACAAAAGATCACGTTTGGTATAGGTAACTCTGAACTTCAGGAATTAATAAACACTTAATATGGTTCAACCGAGAACTTAGAGCTGCGCATTACGCTTTGATCTGTATAATAGCATTATAAAAGTAGCAACGGACACTACTGTTACGGGATCAGAGTTAAAGCAGATGTCAATAATGCTTTCTTACAGCCTTTATCGCATTGGTTGCATAAGAGAATTTTAGTGGTAGTAGAATATGACAATTGCTGTATAAAGACGTAGAATTATACCACTATAATGCTAGCATTTTAAAAGAGTCACTGTGAACTACCGTACAGCCAATAGTCTTAGAGTGGTGTACATTTAGAGTGATTTCACGCAAAAAGTTCCACATTGGTTCACCTCGACTCTGTTATTAGCCTCTTTTGCAAAGTTGTATAAAGGTGTTTAATTAACACACGTGAACACCAAACGTATTTGGAGATCCTCGTCTTACTCAGAAATACAGCATTTGGCTGTGAAATGGTTCACTTGAACTCTTATTTACTGCAATAAGCATAATAGAGGAACTGGAATGTACTCTTGTATAGCCATGGTAATTTATTCAGGATTAAAAGAGTTCACATAGATTTCTTAAGAATGCGCCATTTTGTTATAACCTAAACAGTATATCATATAACAAGATTATGTTGTTATTTATGTTTTACTAATAATTTCTGCTTTTAATTACACCTTAAACATGCACTTATTATAATATAATATAAAACTTTGCATAATTTTATGTAAATGAGACAAAAATATTTTAACGTATTAGTTTTTTCACAATATTTCTAATTAAAAAAGAGATATTTTCGAGGCGCGTAAATTTTTTGCTTTAAAACCATATAAACATTCACAGTGAACTTGCAATCCCAAGTGTTTTCACATGCTAATAAAATAATAAAAGTGTATTTATACCTAAGTTACCAAAAATTCTCAATTATAACATTCACTTCACCATTAATCACACTCTGGGAAATTATCGGCACCGCTATAATGCTATTTAAAGCAGCTCTGGCAAATAAAATAAAGTTTTCTAGTGATCGAAGAATAATAAAGAACCTAAAGCGTTATTTAAGACTAGCAGTCACCCCATCCTAGCGCTTAGTCTGTATAACAGGATAATCGTATTCCGTTAAGCAGCTGATAAACAGCCTTGTGAACCATAATAATTCCAATATAGTGCTACTATAATGCTTTTAAGTAGAAATGTGAACCAAATTAGAACCATAGGCTGAATAATTTGTGCCCAAATAAGAGTTATATCGGTGTTTACAGCGCTGTAAACACCATTATAACACTGTCTTATACAGCTCTTAGTTTCCGTGTACACCTAAAGTGGTCTCTTATAATGCTACTTGTGCTACTTGGGAAGTACTTACATTTAGTGTTTTTCGAGATTTTAAGGATATGAAATAACCATGTTTCAATATTTTGCGCTGTTTTTAGTTACAAGACAATGTGACTGATGTAATTACGAGTTAAAAGATAAATTTTAAAATAGCCGATCATATTTTGAATCGGATGATGTAACTACGAGTAACTAGTTAGAAGGAGAAACGTAAAGTCCTATCCATCATGGCGTAGCGCAAGCAGAAAAGCCCCAAGTTCCATAGTAGAAAGAAAGAAATTACGTTTGGGGTGGAAAGGTAAATTTTAAAGGAAAATATTAAGTGACAATCACAACCTCTACTGTAGATTCACTCACCGTATTTCATGATCAAATTCTTTTGAAATATTCTATTGAATTATTTGATTCAGATCTAATCGATCCATGAAAATATTTGGACACAAATTATATACAGTCTAAGTAGTCTAGTCTAGTAGCCCCAAAATAGGTTTCCTACTTATGTGAGAAGGAGACATAAGAAGAAAACCTAAGAATATTTGCCCTCTGAGGGAACGCATCCATGACTCTCGGCGTGAAACTACGCCGAGAGTCATGGACGCCACCCGCACCGGTTCTGACAATTTAATGAATCGATTTACAAATAAACTCATTTCCCATAAGTGGCTATATCAAAAACAAAGTAAAATTTATATTTGTAAATTTTATATGACAAAACTAATAAACTCGCCGTTTCTCACGTTTTACACAGCGAGCACAATTTTTCGAAGTTGTAGGGTTTAAGTACCTACGAGTACACCCTCTGATCCAAACGACACAACAAATAATTTGAATCACATGAAATCACATCTCGCTTTATGATTTTAGTTCATTTCTATGTGACATTTGAATAGTCAAATGGCTATAACTGGCTAGCCTAAAAGCGTTTAAACTATGAACCCCATAAGTGCATTATAGATTTTTCTGAGTTTATAATATTCTTTTAACTTTTAGGTTTCTTCACAAGAATATATAAATGGATATCAAATACTTCATGGTTTGGTGGGAGTTGGTTTAGCGATTCAAAACCATATTATAAGCCTGTTAAGAGCACGACCACGGAGCCGCCGCCCGCCCCTGCCACCGCTAGCTGGTTCCAGAATACGGTGGACTCAGACGAAAGCGACGACGGTGCCTATTCGCAAGCCAACACTTGTAAGTTCCATTCACTTGAAAAGCAACACTTTTATCTAACACTAGATAATCGCCCACTCAATCCGTTTGAAAGCGAAGACATTATCATACATCTCTCTTTGAAGCATGATATAGCGTGTTCTAACGATGTTATTTGAATATCGTTGTCAGTTTATAACCTACAGTACGCTTATTATTTCATGGCTTAGATAAGAAGCCGACGAAGAAGGCGTCAAAAAAGAATTACAATGGATACCAGTTGCTGCGGGCGTACCCAGACTCGCAGTGGAAGGTGCACGAGCTCCTGGAGCTGCAAGAGGACGGCCAGGGGTCGGGGCTCATGTGGTGGACGGCGCCCTCGCTGAATGGCTCCACCGACCTGCTGGTCCCACCCGACCTGCTCGTCGACGTCAAAGAAAACTTGAAGTCGAACAAAATTGACTTCGATGTAGTCATATGGGATATTCAGGTGGGCATCTCTTCACCGTGCCCCGTTACAAAGAATGTTTCGCTCTATGCGCTTATACATGGCTTATGCGCTTATCATAAAATTTTATGCAGTTACATTTTTACAATTCCCACGTTGTTGCAGAAAGCAATTAAGTATGAAAATCCTCAGCTGTCAAAAAAACAAAGACTTGAATTGGAGCAGCTGCGAGGGCACCCCCTGACGTGGCGGCGGTACCACCGGTACGCCGACATCCTGCGCTACCTGGAGTACTTGCAGCACGCGCGCGCAGACCTGGTGGAGCTGCTGCCGCTGGGCCGCTCCTCCGAGGGGCTGCCGCTAGTCGCCGTCAAAGTAAGCCGACTGCGCGTGATAAAGTCACTAAAGAGAAACATTTTTTTCAGAAAAATATTCTCTTCCACTTAACTGAGTTGGAGAGTGGCTTGTGCGTAATTTCTCGTAAAATAGATCGTTATCGTTAAAATGAGCTATTCATGAGAGAGTGCTTCAACGATATTTATGTTTCTTGACTTTGTTGTAGATTTCCCTGCCTTCGAACGATACTGAGGCTAAAGATGTGAGCTACAAAGGGCAGAAGAAAAAGTGGAAGTTGCGCTCGCGCATGAAGCCGGCGGTGTGGGTGGACGCGGGCGCGCATGCGCGGGAGTGGGTCGCGCCCGCTGTGGCCACCTGGCTCATACACGCCCTCGTCGAGGGGGACAAAGGACAAGGTTTAAAAACACAACAATTCTAAAATTACATTCTGATTTAATTAATCAGTATACAATTCGGAAACATGTTTTTATACGTATCTATTCAAAAAATCTTCCTAGAATCATTTTAAATGTTGTTGTACCTAAGTATAAATTATTTCAAGACTGAAGCTGCTTTATTTCATAAAGTGACACTAAAACTACTGCTGTAAACTCTTACACCGTTGATTTACGCACTATTGTAAAAACAATAAAAAAAGTTTTAAACGCAGGTCGTTTGAGGTTTATTCTCTTTTCCGCAAATAGGAGCTGAGTACGATGTATTGAGGCAGGCCGAGTTTTATGTGATGCCGGTGATGAACCCGGACGGCTACGAGCACTCGCACACACACGACCGCCTGTGGACGAAGACGCGCTCGCGCAGCGCTGACGCCGGCGCCGCTGACTACTTCTCGGACTGGTAAGTGAAATACAACCTTCATGGCACAACGTTCCAATGGGATGTGTGCACAATATGGTATGCTGCACCAGAGCTGCAAAGGTAACAAAAATGTGTGGTCTAGGATCTAAGGATCCTCAAAAACGTTTCGTATAGAAAATAAACAATAGTTGATTTGCAGAAAATTTTACATGTGAGATAAATGGGTGATAATAGTTCAGTGGTGGCAGGCAGGTTTAATATATTGGAGATCCTATCAAATATTAAAATCTGTATTTATTCCCATGTAATAAATACAGATTTTAATATTTGAGCGAGCTTTGCCGCTGGGCTAATTTTCTCGTACTTGATTATAATCAAACTTTATAGAGCTATAGCTCTAGTTGAATGCCGGGTTATCGAAGATGTAATAGTTACTTGCGCGGCTGTTAATAATTGAACAGCACGTCTCCCTCATAAATCCGGTTGTACAGAGTTGTTATGATATTTACTTTGATTTCTGTTAATCTACTCAATGAATCTCTACAACGTAAGCTAATAATATAGTTAAGTAAACGCTAAATTGTTACAACAATGTGTCACATGCCCAGGCGCGGCGGCGGCGGTGTCTGTCGCATTTATAACATTATAAAGTCGTTTGTAAAATTCTACTCGAGATTCGCCTCAAAGTTCAACGTAGCCGTTTAACTGTTCACACCAAGTGCTAAGCGGACGATGTAATTCTTATCTCAGCTAGGTACTCGGCGAACTAGAACACAATACAGTTTTCCTGTGAAAGTTTAAATAATGTGGTTACGAAATATCCTGTGTGTAAAGTACTGCGCAATTTTTTTTATAGTAAAATAAATAAAATTGGTTTTCGAAGACAAATTGTATATTGTATATACCATCTTCACTGCCATGTGATATAAATGATATAAATCATAATATGATGAAACCTGCCTAATTATTTGAAACTGAAGAAGCTACTAAACCACATATTAGATTAAACTGCAACAAACTGCTGCGAACGTCTGATTAATCAACTAAATCGTGTAAATGCTACTTCGCGGCTTTCCCAGCTGCAATCAACACAATTGCCCTCCATGAGAACAACTTAAAGCTTACCACATCATCTTCATTACTATGTAATTGGATTTTTTAAAATCAGATTTGTTTAATTTATAATCAATAAACGTGTTTATAACTGCAACAGTAAAATTTAAAGTTACAATTATTTTTAAGATAAGATAAAGATAAATAATCTTTATTGCACACAGAAAAATACACTTTAAATTAAATTTAAGAAAGGGGTGGTGCGTGGTGTGGTGTTATTTTTATTGACATACTTACCTAAAAAAATAATTTATACCTATTTCTATTTGGCATTCAAAAGTGTAATAATATTCGTTTCTAGTTATAAATTAACTACACGCATAAATCTCATAAGTTTTTAAAGTAACTTTAGATCATAACAGATTAAAACCTAGTTCAAACAAAAAACCATGTTGATGAATTCGACTGTATAATTACCATACATAAGAAAATAAAATACTACTAAATTTTTTTATTTTTGAGTTACAAATACGACGTAATTTATAATGGCGGATAAAAATCGAACGTCGAACATTTTTGCATAAGAGAGTCTAAAATGTTTGATAAATTTTAAAGTGGTAGAACAAAAGTTTCAACATTTGTGCTGAATAATAATATGTTCACGTCCGCTATTAAAAAAATCATCTTGTATAATGTTACGATAAAAAAGATCAGGTGGACGAATTCCCTACGAGATCTCTATTTCTGTGTATATGTTCTCATTTTAAACAAAAAATAAATAAAGAATCTGCATTAACAGTCCTATTAGTATTAGACCGATTTGGACCTCATCAAAGACGATTTAGGTTTTTACTTACTCACCGAAGTCAACACAAATTGTTCAGCTCAGAGGGTTCCAAATTTAAATTCAATAATATAAATTTTGCATACGACCATAAAACAAGCAAGCATTAATTGTGAATAACCCTGTATTTAATGTCACGCATTCGGGTAAAATTAATAAACATTATAATGATATTTCCGAATCGGTGTCGATGTAAGTACTCCGAATTTCCGAACGCGTTTCCAAAGAATCAAGGGTAGATGGAAGAGTCTGATCGAAGTACTCTGTGTTAAAAAATTATAAAGTAGATATTCGAAATTCCTAAATTTCCAAATTATGATTCCAGAAGTAACTCGAGTTATCACCCTATACCAACAGAAGAAAAAATAAGTATCTTACTTCAACACGGTATTCCTACAGGTTACCCTGGAACTGGGGGCGGGCAGACTGCGTGGGCGTCGATGCGGACCGCAACTGGGACTTCCACTGGGCCGAGCACGACGCCTCGCGCGACCCCTGCGACGACCACTATGCCGGGACGCATCCCTTCAGCGAGCCCGAGACCCGGGCCGTGTCCGAGTTCCTAGCCGATCACAGAGGGCAAATTAAGGTACATTTAGATTGATCATTATTATTTCTAGCTCCTTTCATAAGGTGAAGGACAATTTCCAGAGTGCCGACAATTAAGCGAGAGCACCCTCCTCATCTAAAATCAGATAACAGCCGCCATCTTCGAGTTGTCGCTGTATCAGGAAAATGTTTTTTGATTGAGGAAAACATCAAGGACCCTCATGAATCCTGTTTTTTTTTTTAATTCAAGATTTGGGAGCGTTTAACTCCAATCTCACCTGATGGTTACTGATGATGGAGTCGATGGTGGAACACGCATTCCCAAATAAAACCTATTAGACATAGACATAGACAATTCTTTATTTTTGGCATCATAAAAAAGACATGTTAGGAATATAGTAACAAAACAATACAATTAAAGATACATAGAAATATAACATAGGAATTACGTGTGTGTGCCAAAAATTGGTCCCTGACTCAGCAAATGCTACAGTCTGTGTTAACACAGTGCAGCGCTGATTTTCAGCAGGGCCGTTTAGTTGCAACTTGCACGTATTCTGCGAAAAACCCACCTCTACAGGTTTTTGAGATGTAAACCAAAACAATTAAAAACAAAATAAAACATAATAATATTAGTACAACAAAAATAATGAAAAATGAAAGCAATTATAAAAACAATAAAATTTTACAATAAGAATAACAATTAGATATATGTACTTAATAAAAATATAATAAGTCTAACTCAAAACTGCTGTGTGTGTGTGTTTGTGTGTGTGTGTGTGTGTGTGTTTTACAAATACGTAGGGAACACTCTGTATCCCACCGGCAATTGACTCTGGTATTCAAACAGGAACTGTTTAAATTTAAATTTAAAAAGATTTAAAGATTGGAGATCTCGCAGTGGTGGTGGGATATTGTTCCAACATTTCGTGGCAGTATAACGAAAACTGCCACGAAAAGCAGTCGTCCGGTGTTTATAGGGTACAAGTATATCTGTAGCAGTACGCACCGATCGAGAACTGCATTCTGAACGCCATTTCAATTTTTCGGAGAGATATTCGGGTTGTCTAAACTTCTTTATGCCAAACAGAAGTGTAGCTAAATGATGTTCTCTTCGAAGGGACATTTTCAATAGATTACACTTATTTAAATATGGCGTTACATGGGTGCGTGGAGGAATTTTAAAACAGAAATGAGCACAAGCGTTTTGCACCCTCTGCACTAATCGATCGGTACGCGCTAAAAGGCGAGGCCCATAAACTGTATCTGCGTAGCCTAAGCGAGAAAGAACTAGGGAGTCGCAAAGCTTGATCCACTAAGAAAATCACGAACTCGATATAGTATCTTTAATCTGTAAAAGCAGTTTCGAACAATTTCCAGAACATGATTTTCAAAGTTAAGCGCCTCGTCCATCAGTACTCCCAGGTTACGGGCCTCAGTAACACGTTCCACCTGTCCGCTTGATATATTTATGATGGGATTTTGTGCTATAACACGGTTTATTTGCAATTTCGATCCTAAAATCATGTATTTAGACTTCCCTGGATTTAATACCAGTGTATTAGCTTCAGACCACTCAGATATACGTCTAAGATCTTCATTGAGATTAGTTATGGCAGTTTGTGTTTCAGAGGGATCAAAAGAAAGGTTATATCTGTGTGTCATCCGCGTACATGTGATACCTGCAGTGCTTGACTACACGATGAACGTCCGCAGAGTATAGAATGAACAAGGGTGGTCCCAGTATAGAACCTTGTGGTACTCCTCTAGTTACAGGACACGGTTCAGAATAAGACAATATTCCACTGGAATCACAGATCTTGACAATCTGCGAGCGCTCATTCAGGTAGTCCATTTTATTGTGTTTACGTTAAATCCATAGTAAGCCATCTTTGACAACATTAAAGAAACGTTTATTGCATCAAAAGCGCGAGAATAATCCAGAAGCACCACAATCGTACCCTTGCCTTCATCTTGTGCTGCTAGAATGTTGTCAGTTACATCGATAAGTGCAGTTGTGGTACTTCGGGACTTTCTGAAACCTGACTGAAATTTAGGTAAAATATTTGACCCCTCCAGATACTCAGTTATCTGATTGCACACAGCTTTTTCAACTATCTTGGAGATACAAGGAAGTATGCTGATGGGACGCAGATCTTTATAATCAGCAACGTTGGTTTTCTTTGGAAGCGGCGTCACCAGAGCAACCTTCCAAGAGGAGGGAAAGGTACTTGTAAGAATGGAACGATTTACTATTTCTCGAAGCACACAAATGGAGTGAGGCAACGTAAAAAGCAACATATCCAGTGTTACACTATCGATGCCTTCGGCGTTAGATTTAAGCGACTTAATAATTTTTAGAATAGCCTCGTCATTAACAGGTTGAAATGTAAACTCGGATGTTCCGAAGCGGTCAAACTCGTAATACGTCAGATCTGATAAGGAAACATCTTCTTTTTCAGGAACATTGCAAAAATTTAAGTTTATTTCATTGGGGTCCGATAAATGTTTAGGTAGCTCAGTGTTGCGATCCTTCCCCTCAATATCAACGGTCCGCTTGACGTTTTTCCACAAAAGTTTGGGATTAGCGATATTTTTGTTGATATTCTGCGTAAAGTAGGCACGCTTTTCATTAAAAATGGCCGTGTTTACAGCCTTTTTGAGATCCTTATAATAGCTTTTGTGGTAGTCCAAGTCCAGTTATGCGAGATCTATGATGGGCTTTATTACGAAGTTTCATCATCTCCCTAACAGTGTACGTAAGCCATGGAAGCTCTTGTTCCTTGACATAAGCACGGCTCTTAGGCGCAAAACAATCAAAAAGTTTCAAAACAGTATCTGTAAATATATTAACAATGTCATTAACATCAGGCAATGAGGCAATTCCGTCCCAGTCAACATTGCATAAGGCACTATTAAAACTGTCATCATCAATATTTTGAAGTGACCGGTACGCTATTATCCTGCCAGGTTGTTTAGTTTTCCTAAGATTTAGCTCGCACGAAATAAAAGCATGGCTACTTAAAGTCGGAATATAATTAACTTTAGTGTTAATAATATCTGTGTTACTACATATTAAGTCTATGAGCGTTTCGCTGTGATTAGTGAAATGTGTAGGTGAATCAACTAATTGAGATAGATTTGTGTAACTTAGGAAGTTGGTTATCTTTAAGTAATTGGCATCATTGGCTAACATATTGATATTAAAATCCCCTACTAAAATAATAAAGTCGTAATGCGTAAACGACGTAATAGTGTCCGTAAGCGCATCTACAAATGTATCTACGTCTAGCCAAGGCGACCTGTACGCAGTCCCCACTATTAAACCCCCCAAAGTCCCCACTATTCACTCTCGCCTTGAAGATCCCCAGGTTATAAGACTCGGGAAACACCGACGCCGGCAAAGAATTCCACTCCTTTGCAGTACGCATAATGAAAGATGAGGCAAAGCGCTTTGTGCGTAAGAGTGGAATATCTACTACATAGGGGTGGAAGCCTAGCCGACGCCTGGTCGACCGAAGGTGGAATGGGGCTAGTGGCTTATTTCGTAGCTTTGTCATTCCCTTTACTACTTAGGTACAAGTCGAGATTCTTTTTAACATCCCTAGTCAAAAAATTGAATAAAGATTAGGGTATCTATTACATCAAAGTTGTGGGTTACATCCCCCTCCTCGTCTCTCGTACCCCCGTTTCTTAAACCATTTTCAAAGTTTTAAGTATATACGGTTAAATTGTGCCACCCAATAAGAAGAAGAAAGTTTTATTATTAAAATCATATATTTTTTCACCGTGGAGATTGAAGTAAATAGACAAATAACCAAATACAATAATATCAAATTGTATGTCATGAGGCCACTGCAACTGTCGCTTGACGCTACATGACGCTTTCGCTTTCAGCTCTAAAGATGAGAAGAAAGATTGTTCTTAATATTCTTTAACGTCGGTAAACAGACAAAGGCGTAAAATTGACGGGAAAACCATATTTTTATGGCTACCCAATCGAGACTGTGTGAGTACACTGCAGTCGAGAATAAGAGTCGCTCGAAGTAAAGATATACTTACAAAGATTTGAATAGGTCAATTTAGAGAATAGGTAAATTGTTACTAAATTTATATTTATTACCTACTATTTATTAGTACATCTGTCGTGGCCAGATCATAGAATTGATCACTTCATGATGTGGCCGACCATTTCATGAAATGGTCGTATTTCATGAAATGGAAAATATTCGCTGATCACATCATGATATGGTCTGGTCAGATCAATGAATACATCAACGTTTGACGATAAACAGCGAAACGCACGGCTATTTCATGAAATGGTCAAGCATTAGTGATCATATCGTAAAATAGTTACAGTATCCACCGTAAGGGGCTCTGATATCCTTTTGTTTTTGTGATGCATCATGGCGGCGTACAATTAATAATGAAAAAAAGGCTATTTATAATGCGCAAATTGAAGATAAAATAGAAGTTAACTGTCGTCACGACACTAAACTACAATAATTTTTCGAAAGTCAATCAAAAAAAACGAGCCCAACGTTGCAGTTCCTTGCTTTTTTCCTTCCGAGCAAAACCTTGAAGTTTGGAAAGTATTTCATAGGTTAGTAGATATCAGTCTTAAAATCTAAGTATTAAAAATGTATAATTTATCTGTTAACCAAGATTACTCAGATTTAAAGAATGCCAGTAACTTTTCAACGTATTTTCAATTTTTATTAAACCTTTGATATCATGGATGTAGGGTATTAATGATATGGCCAAACGTGGATGGACATATCATTAAACGTTGACGTTTAAACGATATGGTCAGTTTTAGCTGGCCATTTTCAACCGACTTCAAAAAAAGGAGGAGGTTCTCAATTCGTCGGAATCTTTTTTTATTTTTTATATGTATGTTCACCGATTACTCGAAGACGCCTGAACCGATTTCGAAAATTCTTTTTTTGTTTGAAAGGGTATACTTCACAGGTGGTCCCATATAAATTTTATCGAAATCGATTCAGCGGTTTTTGAGAAAATCAACAAAACATAGGAAAATTGGAGTTGTTGCGATTGAAGTCGGTTGTTTTTAACGTATTCAGCGTGGTCATATGAAATACGATCATTTCATGAAATGGTCGGCCACATCATGAAATGATCAATTCTATGATCTGGCCACGACACATCTATTACATCTTATGAAATCTGAAACGGGGAAATCCATATAAATCTAAATAATCTAAAATCATCGCCATACCGAATATCAAACTTGCACCCCGCTCCCCGAGCAACGATATAAAACCTTTTTTTATTGTATTAGCAAGCTGAAGTGGCAATGTATTCAAAAATTCAATCGTTTCGATCTCAATTACAGTCGATGTAGGGTACTTCAAGGCAGCTTATTGGGGCCTCTGCTACTTTTGTGATATGAATGATTTGGTTAATATTTCCCGAAATTATGAAATATTAATTATTGTAAAAATAACGAATGAAAAGATAATTTGTTTTAACTACTACATTTACAAATAAAATTTTTGCAAAAATAATTTTAAAACGAATATTTTGACAGAATAAATTATAACCGTGAGTCTACTCATTCAACAACTATGAAAATATCAGTTTTTGACAACCCCAATATCTTTTATTATTTGCGATTAAGATTGATAAACCCCGTCATAAAACTGCTGTTTCTTTCATTTAATTGATAATCAAAGTATTACTGAGTTGTTATTTAGTATTGTATTTGTAAGCGTTCAAAAACGTTATGTATATTGAGTTGAGTTGGACTTTGTTTTGTATCAGAAACTAACAAAAAAAAACAGGTTTAGCTGCAAAACCTTCCATAGTCCGGACTTAACCCCCGTGTGTAGGGTTGCCAGGCCCAAAAATAGAAAAGCCGGACACAGATCCATATTTAGCCGGACATTTTGCCCTGAAAGCCTGGCACGCTGGTTTTTAAAAGATAAAAAAGATAATTTTATTTGTGTATTACTGTTATTATGCTTACTTTTATGAAATGGCCAATTATTCCCAAGATACAGGGAATCCTAGTTTGGGGCCAGGTGACCGTGTGTGATTTGTCTCGCAATATTATTATTTTAAAAAGTTTGAAGACAAAATTAATAAAAAAAATAATTAAGATGCATTTTTGAATATTTTGGTAGAAAAAACTGACACAATTACCTCTTAACAAAACGCCAATACAGTATCCAATGGAACCTTACACAGTGAGTTTTTACATAAGAGACATCACGCTATTACGCATGAAAGTCCTTGAATATAGTCAGAATATGATATATAATTTGATAGAGGTAAATTAATATTTGGGATGTGACGCAGTTGAACTTTCAAAACGGCGATTTCATAGGTAGGTGCGACTCCTGTGAAAGGTCAGTCATGCGTGTCCATGTGAGTCACTCGCGCTTTCGTTCGACATATTTGGCGGAGCAGGGTTGACGAAAAGCCTAACAAGAGCCGGACAGGCCGGACTTGCATATATTTGGCCGGACACGACAGTAAAAAGCCGGACACCTGGCAACTCTACCCGTGTGGGAAGTATGGCCTTACCCTCTCCACGTATGGTGCCCCTACACTAGAGACGATACTGAGATCTAAACATTACGGGAAGTGTTATCAAAGTGTGTTTGTACTTTGGCTTTAATATAATACCCCATAAGAAGATATCTCACAAGATTATATGTATATAGGTATCCCTTTTAAAATGTTACCCCCCGCCCTCCTTTTCTGACCCTATTTTTAATATGTATCTATTTTGGATTTTTCAATTTTCAATCTACCATTTTCTACAACCATGGGAAATTTCATATTCACCAAAGTATGTGGTTAAAAGTATTTCCTTCCAAGTCTGACGAAAAGGACAATAAAGTCAAACACATTATGTTTACATAAACGAACTATTTTAAAAATCAATGCTTGACTTTAATTAAATTCATAAAACATCTAAAATCGGAAAATCGATTTGAGCGTTATACCTCTATTAAACCAAACTAGTGAAAGACGCTCCAAGTCAAATATTCAACGTATAGACATGAGACTTCAGATAAAACTATATTTTGTCTCCCGCACTCTATCTAAGATTTATGCCAAATATTAATGAAATCGGTTACGTAGTTATACCAGTAAATAGCGTTGCTTTGTTAATTTGCAACTTATGATTCCTGGGCAGCCCTGCGTTTCCTTAAAACTCCGTCCCAGGCAGTGCAGTGTCTGGTAAGAGGTTACATCACCTACAGCAGCTTTGTTGCGTGGTTAACAACACGAAATAGCGCCAAGAGATTGCAGTAATTGTCTGTTATAGACGCAGTGGCCATTGATGAGTTCCCTATGTAAGTAATTTTCCAAGGGATTTGATGTTTTACTTACAGGTTTTTCAACTAGGTACCTCTGTACAAAAAAAAATGCTATGTTGAAACGTGAAAGAAGCACAAGCAAACAGATAAACAACGTCACTTTCACAATCTTAATATTAAAAGTAAGGATTAGGCTATTTTAGTTTAACACAGATAAGAAAATAACTTGACAATTTATAGGTGGAAATTATAACAACACATCTGATCATAACTTGACGAGCGCTTTTAATTGTAAACGGCATAGTTAACTTTCCAAAACTATAATATTTATAAAATGTATATTCTAGACTAGACTAGACAGGTACCTAGATAAGCAAATGAATCGTAATTTCTGCTAACTGTAGAACGTTGCAATTTATCATTTCTTAAACCATAAAGGTAGACCGCACGACGACGATCGCGAGAAATTGTGACAGAATACGGTATTTACCCACATGCTCACTTTCGAAACGTTCTATGTACACAAGTGCAACAGAACAGTGTAATATCTTCCGCCCACGAATCTGAACAACTTTTTGTGTACGCGAAATCGCGAGACAATTTTTGGTTTAGATTTCCATATAAAACGGGCCAATCAGCTGAGTTGATCGATCTGTACGAAAGACGAAAGTTGTTCTGTTTAATGACTAGTAGGGTACACTTTTAGTAACAACTCTCCATACAAACTGATGAACTGACCGGCCAAATTAGTATGAAGATTCCAATTCTTTTTGCGATTTGGCTATGGGTTCCTTAGGGAAAGTTGTTTGTTATCATAAGCACATGCATAGCCTTTCGTATGAAGAACCAATTTAAAGTCACCCTATACAGTGTGTCCCAGATAGAAGTAGCGATATTTTAGAATCGTGTAATATAAACCATTTCCACATTAAAACCACTCCCATTATAGGGTCCATCCCCCTCCCCCTCCCCGGGACGACCGAGACCATTTGTTTTTTTTTAAATTTATTTACCTCTGCACAAAAAACGTCACATATCTCAATTTTATGGTTATTTAAACACAGTAATGATCTTATTCGATAGGTCACAATATTCTCCATTAAACAACATCCAAAAATGTGAATAAAGTTAACATAACTCATTCAAATTTGTTTTTGCAGAAATTAACAATAATTTGTAAATTGTATGGTCTTTCTCACAAATTTTCACGATTCAGTAAGTTTTTGAATGAGTTTTGTTAAGTTTGTTAAATTTTTTTGATTCTATTTGATGGAAAATATTGTTACCTATCGAACATTAGTGTGTCTAAAGAACCGTAAAATTGAGATATGTGATGTTTTTTGTGCAGAGGTGCATAAAAAAAATAAAAAAAATCGAGTTTGTTTTACCATATTGTTTTACCTACTGGGTAAAAACCAAAATAACTGTACCTTTCACAAAAAAAAAATGACCTCGCACTTTTTATTATGACTTTATGACTGTGACTCGATTTCTGCTGTCAGAAGATTATGAGTACATTTTACTAAAACTTTGGTTTATTTGACGTCATTTTATAGTAACTGACAAGGCTTCATTAAAAAAATTACTTAAATAGCTTTTTCAAAAAATGACGATTTTATCTCTCCATACAAAATAAGAGTGTCCTACGTACACCTGGAATAAATCAGATCGTAATAAATCATCATGAAACTACTACACAAAAACAAACGCCAAAATTATGAAATTCTTTTGTTAGATTATAATATGGCCTAATGTTTTATGATCCCTAAATCTTATTTACCTATCAAGGTCGTCTAAATTATTAGGTTATATTACTTTATATTTATTTTATTTATTTATTTATAATATACTGTGAGTTCATTACAATAATTTTTGTTATATTTTACTAATCTACCACTGGATGCGATATACTTGTAGTGGAGATGTCGTGGCCAGATCATAGAATTGATCATTTCATGATGTGGCCGAACATTTCATGAAATGGCCAGCTAAAACTGAACATATCGTTTAACCGTCAACGTTTAATGATATGTCCATCCACGTTTGGCCATATCATTAATGTAAGGTTTCCATTATATCAAAGGTTTAATAAATAATTGACCACGCTGAATACGTTAAAAACAACCGACTTCAATCGTAACAACTCAAATTTTGCTATGTTTTTGTTGATTTTCTCAAAAACTGCTGAATCGATTTCGATAAAATTTATATAGGACCACTTGTGAAGTATACCCTTTTAAACAAAAAAAGAATTTTCCAAATCGGTTCAGGCGTCTTCGAGTAATGGTGAACATACATAAAAAAAAAGATTCCGACGAATTGAGAACCTCCTCCTTTTTTTAAAGTCGGTTAAAAATTAAAATAAGTTACTGGCATTCTTTGAATCTATGTAATCTTGGTTAACAGATAAATTATACATTTTTAATACTTAGCTTTTAAGATTGATATCTACTAACCTATCAAATACTTTCCAAATTTCAAGGTTTTTACGTTGCGCTCGTTTTTTGATTGACTTTCGAAAAATTATTGTAGTTTAGTATCGTAACGACAATTAACTTCTATTTTATCTTCAATTAGCGCATTTATTAATAGCCTTTTTTATTATTAATTGTACGCCGCCACGATACATCACAAAAACAAAAAGATATCAGCGCCTCTAACGGTGGATACTGTAACTATTTTTAACCGACTTCAAAAAAAGGAGAAGGTTCTCAATTCGTCGGTTTTTTTAATGCATATTCATCGATTACTCGAAGACGCCTGAACCGATTTGGAAAATTCTTTTTTTGTTTAAAAGGGTATACTTCACAGGTGTAGGTGGTCCCGTATAAAGAACATCGGTCAAATTCTATACTGGTGCGGACCTGACCAAGGACCTTGTTTTTCAATCAGATATGGCGCAATTGTTATATTTAAATGTATACCTATTAAGACACCACATACTCATTTTTTTCATAAAAAGCCACATTAAAAAGTTAATGTCAAAAATATATTTGAGGTTAGAATTTATAAAAACTCGATTCCTTCGGGTGTTGTGGGATCTGACGGTAGCCCTGTGATTCTAAACGTTGTTATTGCACAGGTTCGTCGTCACAAGCAGTAGATCGGTCCGTTAAATAATTGCAAAGATAACAAAAATAAAAACTCCAAAACGCAAAGATCGCAACTACCTACTTAGATCAGTGAGTGAACCCAAAGTGACTTAGTGATCAAAACTTTTAAAAAGCTTCAAGTCCGTTTTTTACAATTGACATTTACGTTCCATTTTATGCAAAATAAACTACGATCTGACATGAACCAATGTTTGTCATCTGTGAAATTAAATGGAACGTTGCTGCTGTCAGTGCGAGTGCGTTCAGGATATAAAATATTGATTGTCTTTAAATAAATCGCATTAAATAAAATTATTAATATATTAGGTGCTTACCTATGAAATTGTCGTTTCAGTTTTGAAAATTCAACAAAATAATATTACCCCAAAAATTAATTTACTTCCTTTAAATTATACAGGGTGTCCAAAAAGTGAAGGATAATCCTTCACCTGCGGATTGGTTGAATCATTTCCTACTACTACATACCAAAATTTTTTTCTAGTAAAAGTCCCACCATTTTTGTGATATCGGTATTTTTAGTTTTTTTTCAAAAAAATTGACTTTCTTCAGTTTAATGCATGCCATTCCTACAAATTAAGACATTTTTAAGTCCTGTTTTTTTTTAAATACTAGTAGATACATAATTCATCAAACACAATGGTGGATTATTTATTAAAGTGCTGGCAAATCCTGTAAAAATAATAAGTTTTGCAAATTTTTTACAAAAATTTTTCGAATAGTTAACTTCGATAGCCTGTGGTGTAAAAAAAATACTAACCTGATCATGCCAACCAAGGTTCGGAACCGGTTAACAAATACCGGTTAATTTCGTTCGAATTTCGGTTAACGATTCCGTTCAGGTTAAAACCGGTTTCCAGATTAACCGGTAAATTTGAATAAAATATCGGTTAATCAGGAAGCGGTTTTCTAACCGAAATAAGAACTAAATTAACCGGTTAAAACCAAACTTAGTCAAGTACAGGCGCGTCGCGCGGGTGCCACTGCCCGAGTCTTCTTCTCACTTTCTCGCACGCTTTCAATTGATTGCACGCGGCAAACATGCCTACAAAGTCGCATATTCTTCAAATTAACCGGTTAATTCCGTTCGAATGAAAAAATATCGGTTTTGGTTAAACCGGTTAAATATACCGGTAACCGAAACCTGAACGAAACCTTAACCGAAATTATTTCGATATAGGGGTCAATGACCGAAACCGGTATTTTCAAAAAACCGGTTTCCGAACCCTGATGCCAACAACTTTAAAAAAATGCTTAGTTATTGACAATTCCAAAATGGTATAATTGTTTGACATTACATTAAAGACAATTTTTTTATGATAATTCTAATGCACCAAGGTCGAATTTTTGGAGTTTTGCTATACTAAAATTCTATCGACATAAAGTAACTAAGCAAGACTTTGGTTGGTTTGTTCATTTGAATAACGACCTGACACGCTACACCAGGATACAATGGATAAAAATAAAAGACAAAGGAATATTTATTATTAAAAAAAAATATTTGATAATAAATATTCAAAATTCCCGCCATTAGCCGTTATGCATGCTCTACATCTTTTTACAAAGGACCTATTTAGGCGGCGGGCGTATCCTGCTCTTGTTTGTTCTGCAGCTCTGTCTATTTCTTCTCGCAGCTGCGTGATATTTGAAGTCTTCGTTGCATAGACTAAATCTTTTAAGCAGCCCGAAGACTCGTCGCGTCATAGATTTTATGAAAAAACTCATTATCTTCGTTCATTTATTCTGCAGAACTCTGATCTTCATGGGTTGTCGTTAGGTTCCAAGGTTTGAACCCGCTGCACTTGAAATGGCCAGCAAGGTCGCCAGACCTTAATCCCCTGGATTTCTTTTATTGGAGCTGCTTATAAGATTTAAATTCCAGCCATTAGCCCTTATGAATGCTCTACATCTTTTTACAAAGGACCTATTTAGGCGGCAGGCGTATCCTTCTCTTGAAATTTGTTCTGCAGCTCTGTCTATTTCTTCTCGCAGCTGCGTGATATTTGAAGTCTCCGTTGCATAGACGGAGTCTTCAAATATCACGCAGCTGGTCTTTCATAAATTAGTGATGTCATGTCTCTCATGTAAAAACTGACTAAGAAGGGTTCCATTCTGGTTCCATTAAATACTGTATTAGCGTTTTCTGAGAAGTCAATAGGGAATTTTTTTTCTACCAAAAAAAAATTGAAATTATCTGAAAGTCGGGAAATATTATGCGCAATATGTTCAAAATACGTATGGTAACGAATAACACCCTGGGATAAGTGTAGCCTTCAAAAATAAAAATAAAAAGTATTTTTTTAACGAAAAACTGGCGATTTACATTGACGAAAAAATCCATTTTCATAGTTTCTACACCACTGTGCTATCAAAATATTCAGACAACGTGCATTTAGCAAGCATTATTTTATTTCTAAATGTCCAATAGTACTTTGAAAATAGTTATTTTAAAACCTTAATTATTTATTTATTTTATATTAATTTTGTTTTTGAACTTTTTTAACTAATCGCCAATTTCATAGGTAAGCACCTAATATTTATATCTTGGCTCTGTAATGGGAAACATTTATATGAAATAAATAGTCAAAAATAAATGCAATTTTTTGATAAATATTTTAACTTCAGACACCCTCAAGTACGACTTGGCCGAGATTCTTTTATTGAAATCGATTCAGCGGTTTTTGAGAAAATCAACAAAAAAAAATTGCAAAATTGGAATTGTTGCGATTGAAGTCGGTTGTTATTAACGTGTTCAGCGTGGTCACAATGCTTGACCATTTCATGAAATAGCCATGCGTGCGTTTAGCTGTATATCCTGAAACGTTGATGTATTCATTGATCTGACCAGACCATATCATGATGTGATCAGCGGATATTTTCCATTTCATGAAATGCGACCATTACATGAATTGGTCGGCCACACCATGAAGTGATCAATTCTATGATATGGCCACGACAGAGACACTCGGGCCGAGTGACTCGGCTACCGTTTTATCTGCTTAGATGTCGCCATGTTGTATCTTGTAATTTTTTATGCAAGTCGAGGTGCGTGCGGTCGGGGTGTACACAATAAAAAAAACCTGTGAGTGACGCAGCTGTTTTTTGCCAAAGGGAAGTGAAATTGTCTAATCCACGCAGTGCTATCGAAAGTAACCGTTATTGTGATCCTGAAGATACAAGAAACATTTTTCTAACGCTTATAGTTTTTCGACTATGTTGACGGAACCGTAGAATTTTTAACTTTTTTGGTACCTGTGAGAAACGAATGCCTTACGATTGACATAAAGTTGCGATCATATTGGTGAGTGAGAGAAGGTACAATTATTTTGATTTTTACGCTTATACAATATTTTTCAGTAGATATATTTTGTGAGAAAATAGGAGAAAAAAATAAAATTTCTCTCTGGACCCAATTCTAAAGTCCACGCAGGCGAAGTCGCGGGCAGAAGCTAGTTAGATATGATTCTGTGTCTTAGTGTTCCTTCACCTCGTATAACATCAGCACTGTGTTGTCAAGATTAAGCATCTGAGGTTGTTGACTCTATACACTGTATGGCATATTTCAGATAAAAGGTAATGTTATTTTCAATAAATTATGTAAAAATCATCACTATTGAAAACAAGCTGTTTGTGAATGTCTAGAAAATTATATCGTGCGTGCAATGCCGTGCATAGCCCAACGGAAAGGCGAAGCTCGGAAATGCATATATTATTATGGCAGTACTGTGTCACTGCTCCCTATTTTTTTTAACATCGTTGTTGTCCATTCTAAAAGCTGATCATGCCATTTTAAAGCTAATATTGTATGCATTTGCAAGTCATTTTAGACAAACATCATGGTTATAGAAAAAATATATTTTATCTCAGTCAGTGTCGAATTACCCGTTACTTGCCTATTGTATTGTATATGCGAAAGTAGGTGCGACCATATCATAGATCTATCTACCTATTAATTTACGACCTCGAAGTAAATTCATATTTAGTCCTCGTTACCAACCCATATTATTATCGTCCCCGCCTCTGGACCTCGGGTCCCTAACCATCCCTAGGGAAGGTAACGCCTTACTCCACACACGGGTGCCAAATCCGGATTGACAAAGAAGAGAAAATGGGCAAGTTCAGTTAGTTATCTGTCGATAAGGAACCGATTTATATCTGTAAAATAATAATATGGGGGGCCAGACGTACCTCTAATGGCGTCTTTAAACAAAGTATAGCCACAGTGTATATTAAATTGTACTATATAGCTCAATTAATGGAAACTTCGAGAAAGTTGCAGTGACTAACGAGCATGAGTAACAATCTTTTATATACTTTACTTGCTTGTCATTTCATCTTCGTTGAAAATACTGTTAGGTACTGCGCTTAGACAGTTCTTTCCAATAAACTCGCAAGTGGTTAAATCTAGGTATTCTAATGTTATGTTTGTTGTAGATAAAGAAGAAAGAAAGAAAATATATCTGTTAATTAAGTAAACAGTTATTGTATGAATGGAACCTATAATTTAGATAGATTTAGATATTGTAGAATTGAAATTCAAAGATTTTACCTAATGAATAATCGGTCCTTTCAATTTAATTTGGTCTTTCTATAGACTAATGAATAATAATAAGGGTTGGCTGGAAGAGATCCCTTTATGGGATAAGTCCGCCTTTGTAAATGTTTTTATTGTCATGTAAAATATTATGTATTTTTGTTTTATTTGTACAATAAAGAGTTTACAATACAATACAATAATAATCGGTCTTTACAATTCAGTTTGGTCTTTCTATAGACTCTAATGCTAGTAAGATTCTTCAAGAGCCTCGATATTTATGTAATTCTAATGGCGTGGATGAGTCTGATTAGAATATACGTAGGTACTTTAGGGAACAAGGTTGCCATCCCCAATTTTTTAAATCAGGATTTTAAAGTGTAAATACATTGCGATCTAAAAACAGGACGTTGCGTTGTTTATATGATCGAAGTGTTTATGAGCAGTAGCTAGTAGAAAACAGGAACAGGATCAATGAAACCCGGATGACCGTGTAGTCCTTGATTTTTTTACTAGAACCCTTCAAAAACCCAGGACGCTACTACGAGAAAAGGTATCCAAGACATCCAGGAGAACTCAAAATGTCCCGGGAAAACAGAACGGTTAGCAATTCTGTTTTAGGGCATTATAAAATGCTCACCCCATCACCCCAACAAATTAAAGAAAATATAAAAACACGACACTTTCACGTTAAACATATTATTATTGTATATGTTACCGGAAATGTGTGAAAATTAGGAAATGTACACAATTCCTAGGAATTGTATAAATTTCCTAGGAAATCTAAACATTTCCTAAATGGCAGTCGGAAATGTATTAGTGAGGGTTCCACTTGAGTTAATTTAGGTTCTTTTTGAGTAGCCGATCCGAACACCCCGATCCCACGTGGTCTTGTCTGTCACACATCTAGAGTGTTTTTTAAAAGCGCGGAGCCAGAAGTTCGCGCAGAAGGTCCTGAATGGAGCGAGAGTGCTGACGGAGCGAAAGGGGCGACGACGCGACGTAGCGAGTCTTCTGGCAGAGCCCACGCGTTTTCTCATCATCACTTATTATATTTCCTAGTGCCATCTCGGAATTGTATACAAGGAAATGTATAAATTTCCTAGGAATTGTGTACATTTCCTTATTTTTATACCTTTCCGGTAATATATACAATACAACTCACATCTTAATAACTAATAATCAGGGTCAAAGATCTACCAATGGTCAAAGAACTCCCAACGAATATCGCAATTCCGCGACCTCAATGCCTAAGTAGGTACATGCTTACCTTTTTTTAGGGTTCCATACCTCAAAAGGAAAAAAGAACTCTCAAAATCAGAAAATCAAAAAGTTTTCAAACTATCACATGAAATGAAATGAAAGGGCTTGTTGTATTGCTCTGAAATATTTTTTTTGATAATTTGAGCAGTGGCGTAGCGTGGGTTTTCGCCGCCCGGGGCCCATCGAAAATTTCCCGCTCTTTCTATTTTCATCATTAGTAAAAAAAAACAGCCAAATTCTGTAATCATGTAGCTCTTTTTTAGTCTTTTTTTTTTGTGATAGGTGGCAAACGAGCAGACGGATCACCTGATGGTAAGCGATTACCGCCGCCCATGGACACCCGCAACACCGGAGGAGTCACAAGTGCGTTGCCGACCTTTGAAATGGGATGGGGGATGGGGGAATGGGGAGGGGGAGGGGGGGGTTGGGCCTCCGGTACCCTCACGCGAAACACAACAAACGTTTCACGCCGGTTTTCTGTGAGGCCGTGGTATCACTCCGGTCGAGCCGGCCCATTCGTGCCGAAGCATGGCTCTCCCACGTCTATCCCAAGTCTGGATCTGTTGCAGCTACAAAACTACGAAGACGTAGGTACACGCTCAAGTTTGAAATCTTCTCTATTAATATCTTGAGGAGCGTGATCTAAGGGCTCGTTCATGGAGACGCGGCGCATTGCGCGGCGCGTCAGGCGGCATATGGTAATTTACGAGAGCGTTCATGAGCGTGCGTTGACGCTTCTACATGAACGCTCTCACAGATTACCATAATATGTTTGATTTGACCGCGCGACTCGCAGCCTGACGCGCCGCGTCTCCATAATCGAGGCCTAAGTGCAGTTCATTGACGCCTAATAACACTAGGTAAAAAAATGCGGCGCTCGCCGCCCCTATCCATGTGCCGCCCGCGGCCATGGCCCCCCCGGCCAAGCTACGCCACTGAATTTGAGAATAAATATGTAAGTAGGTATAATAGTTCAAAAAGTTTTTTCTCTTGTCGATCTCTTAGTAGATTTTATGTGACGGACAGACGGATAAAACGATCTTATAAGAGTTCGTCGTGGTCGTATGGATTATAGGAACTCTAAAAACCAGTCTTAGCAAGAAGCGCGCAATTTTTACCGGTAGTTCACGTTGGACAGGTTATAGGTTATAGGTTATAGGTTAGGGCGGGCTGTTTTCCGCAACCAGGCGACCATTGCGCCCATTTTGCGTGATAGGCCGGCATCACTGCCAGCCCAGCTCCTCTAAGAAGTCCAGTAGCGACCTGGGGTTGCTGACGACTTCCTGAAGTGACCTCGGGTCACCGAGGTGCGCGAACCTGTACGATGCTACCTCTCCGCATTCCAGCAGGATATGAGCAGCAGTTTCCTCAGCTTCCATGCATGCTCGGCACAGTGGGCTGTCTGTAACACCCAAGGTGAACAAGTGTTTGTTGTAAGGTCCATGTCCAGTGATAGCAGCAACAAGCTTGCGTAGCTGATTTCTCTCAAGTCTTAGAAGCTTTCTGGATAGGCCGGGATTTGTAGCTGGTAAAACCAACCTTGCCTGACGGCAGGTCTCTAGGTTCGACCAGTATTCGTTGTGTCTGTTCCTAGTGCGTTGACGGAGTACGGATCTCGGCCAGTTTGATGGAAGTGGGATGATGGGTTCTGGCCCTACCGCCGCTTGTCCCGACCCCCTCCTGGCTAGCTCGTCCGCCCCGTCATTGCCGCGTGAGTTGCTGTGACCCTTAATCCATTGTAGAGTGATGTCACTGTAGTGACATAGCTCTGACAACTTACGGTGACACTCCAGTATGAGCCCCGACGTAATTGTGCTACTCTGCAGGGCTTGCAGTACTGCCCTGCTGTCGGAGAGGATACGAATCGGGTAGTCACGTACCTTCCTTGCAGCAATCTCATCCACCGCCGTAATGATACCCATGCATTCGGCTTGGAAGACCGTAGTGTGTTCTCCAAGGGGCTTGGCTATGAAGATGTTTAGGTCCTCGGAGAAGACGCCATATCCGGTGCCTGAGCCCGTTTTGGAGCCGTCGGTAAAGATCCGAAGCTCCTTCAGGTTCTGACTCTCCCACGGGTCCTCGTAGAGTTGTATATTGTATTTTTTGTCAAATACGTACTGTTTTGGGATCCTGTCCTGTGTAGCCATGAACAGTGGCTCCTCAGTGGTAATTTCGTTAAGAAGCTCCGCGTGGGGAGTTCTGTCCGTGCTCCAGAGTGAAAGTAGCCTCAGGCGTGCGGCCGCAGTTGCTGCTTCTTGTTCAATAAAGAGATGCAGAGGGGGCAGATCCATGATGGTTTCCAGGGCAGCAGTTGGAGTCGTCCGCATGCACCCCGTTACCGCCATGCAAGCCATCCTTTGAAATCTTTGCAGTTTACTTACGACGGTTGTTTGTCTGGTTCTTGGCCACCAGACAACCGCGCCGTAACATATTATCGGCCTTATTACCGCTGTGTAGAGCCATAGCATGATTTTCGGGGAGAGACCCCACTTTCTACCTACCATTCTACGGCACTGCCACAGGGCAATAGTTGCTCTTTCTATTTTGTTGTCTAAGTGGTGACTCCAGTTCAGTTTGCTGTCCAGTGTCACGCCCAAATACTTAACTTTAGTGGACAGACAGAGTTCAGTGTTGAAAAGCTTAGGTAGTTGGTAATTACCTAGGTTTCGTTTATTGGTGAATAGGACCAGTTCCGTTTTAGCTGGATTCACGGACAGTTCATATCCGCGGCACCAGCGCTCCACGATCCGGAGTGCAGACCGAGTCAGGTCGCAGACTATGTGGGCAAATTTACCTGACACGAGGATAGCCAGATCGTCTGCGTATCCTATCGTATGGAAGTGGTTGTTGTTCAAGATAGTAATCAGGTCATTTACCACCAGGTTCCATAGGAGAGGCGAGAGGACGCCTCCCTGCGGGCACCCTCTCGCGACAATGGCTCCGCCGTCTTCCTTGTTCGTTTGCTTAATTACCCTTTGTCGGAGCATGTTTTCGATCCAGTCCGTAATGGTTGCGTTGACTCCATGCTTTTGGAGTGCCGCTCTCATGCTACTAAAGTTTGTCTTGTCGAAAGCACCCTCTATGTCAATGAAGGTCCCCAGGCACATAGACTTACTTTGTATTGCTGTCTCAATCCTGCTGACTACAGCGTGCAGAGCTGATTCAGTTGATTTCCCTTGACTGTATGCATGTTGATTTCGGTGCAGAGGGATGTCCTTCAGAGCATTCTCCCGCAGTTCCCTGTCACAGAGCCTCTCCAGCGTCTTAAGTAAGAAGGAGGTGAGGCTGATGGGTCTGAAGGATTTAGCGTCCGTGTAGTCACTCTTACCTGGTTTAGGTATGAATATCACTTTCACCTCTCTCCAGGCATGCGGAACATACCTGTGGGCTAAGCACGCCTTGAGGATCTTGGTCAGCGCTTCAATGATGTCGACCCTCCCCCACTGCAAGAGTGCTGGAAAGACGCCATCACAGCCCGCCGACTTGTATGGTTGAAAGCTGTTTAGAGCCCAGTTTACCCTTTGTACGGAGACTACCTTGTCTGCTACAAGCCAGTCTTCGTCATTCGCTTCTGTCGCATTGTCCATCCAGATGATCCCCGGGACTATGTTACAGCCAGGAAAGTGTGTTTGTAACAGGAGGTCTTGGATTTCATCCGGGTTGCTGGTGAGCGTTTCGTCAGGTTTTCGGAGTGTTCCCAGTTCTTGATTGGGTCCATTGGAGAGGACTTTCCTTACCCTGTTTGCCTGCGGACACGTTTCAATACCGTCGCAAAAGCGTCTCCATGACGCTGTGCTACGATATCGTATTCGCTTCTTTAATTTGGACTTCGCATTTCTGTAGTTGTCCCAGTCCAAATCACAGTTAGTATTCATAGCTCTGTTAAATAGCCTCCTGACCTTTTTCCTGAGCCTCTCCAGTTCGGGTCCCCACCAGTTTACCTTTAGGCCGCTGGTCGTCGGTGGTATCGTCAGTGGACACGCTTCCTGGTAGGACTCTGTGATGCAGCCTGTCAGAAGCTCTACCTGTGTTTCTATTTGGTTAGCGCCCTTTATCCTTGCAGGGACCTCAAGTCCGAGAACCCTCTCCTGCAACCGGTTGCAGTAGATAGTCCTGTCGGTCTTGCGTGGATTCCTGCGTGGTGGCGCCTCCTTAGTTCTTACTTGCAGATCAAACCTTACCCATCTGTGATCCGAGCATGAGGCTTCCTCAGACACATGCCAGTTGGATATGCAGTTCGAAATTCTCTCAGATGCCAGTGTAATGTCGATGATAGTCCTACTTCGTCTAGTGACAAACGTAGGAGTTGAACCGACGTTTAGGATGCTCAAATTTGTTGTGAACAGGTAATCTACAAGTGTCTTACCTCTTTCATTGCAGTCTGTCATGCCCCACAAGGAGTGGTGCGCGTTGCAGTCTGTGGCAACTATCAGCTCCAGTCCATTGTCCTCGCAGTATGTTACGAGCCTCGCCAGTTCTTGAGGCGGTGGGTCGTCACCCTCAGGCATGTAAGCCGAGGCGACAATCAGTTCTGGCTGGCTCGAGTGCAGTGCGCCTTTGAGCAACTTGACAGCGCTCAGGTCCCTATAACAGAATTCTGTTAGAGGCTGTACAGGCACATTTTTTGTGACAAAAATGGCTGTTCTCGGGCTCTCTGGCCCATTGTAGGAAATTAACTTACCCCCAATGTTAGAGAGACCGCATATCTTCCCTTTCCTGACCCACGGCTCTTGGATCAAGGAAATTGCCGTATTATGAACCTCCAGCCACTTCCGCAGTTGAGCCGTGGCGGTCTGGCTGTGGTGGAGGTTCGCTTGGAGGGCCCTACAGGTCGAGAAAGGGGATGCCATCTTGCGACAGCAAATCCCCTTCCTCTTCCGAGTTAAGGACGAGGTTCTCCAATTCCTCGGCACACTCGTCACCGCTGGCATGCGCCACAGGGTCGCATGCGGCGTCGTGAGAAACGTCCGAGGAGGTAGTTGGAGCCTCGTCCATGGGCTCAGTTGTAGGCTGAGCTGAGGGCTCGGCCGCCACCTGAGCAGATGTGTGAGCGCGGCACTGAGCAGAAGGCTCCCCGGGAAGCCGCGCTGTAGGCTCAGTGTGTGGCCGAGCAGAGGAGTCAGCCGGAGGGGGGGCGGGTGTCGCAGCGGGCGGCACCGCGTCAGCCAGGGGAGGAGCCGTCCTGGTAAGGGAAGTTTCCGTGAATCTTCCCTTTGGCCCCTGGAACTTCATATAGACCGAGCCCACCACAAGGGCGAGTTGGCGCTCGTGTTCCAGGATGACCTCGACCAGGTCCTCCGGTAGGCTGACGACAATGAAGGTGTCGCCGCCCTGCGACACAGCCCTGAGCAGTCTCCACCGTGGGATTTGAGCCCATCGGTTTTGCCAGTTCAGGACTTTTGCCGCCTTCAGTGCGTCCCAAGCGCCGGGGAGCAGGATGCCCCCTAGGACTCTGCGCGGTAGCTCGTCCTGGCGACGTACCGTTAGTGCTTCACCTCCCGGCAGTGTGATGCTGTGTTGGACAGGTTGCAACGGCAGCGGCGACACGGCGTTTGCACTCCCTATCATTTGTCACATCAGCCTCGTCGCACAAAGAAAGTGCACAGCATAATACTTCCCTGCGTCTAGGGTTGCCAGGACATGTTCGGCTTTTTACAGTCGTGTCCGGCCAAATCTAAGCAAGTACGGCCTGTGTTATGGTATTGCAATTGAGGAAAGCACATCAAAGTATTTTAATTAGAACATCTTTATTGAGTTTATAATAAACACACAAACTTGAGAATGAGATGACAGATGATTCCGACCAGCGATAATTGGTGTTACCCTCTCCAACTTGAAAAGAAGCATAGATTATAACAACATCTCCCCTTTTGTAATAAAACAAAAAAAAACTACGTCCTGTGGTATTCGTCATAGACCTATTATATGAACAGGTGATGAAAAATAATACACTCATTAATGATAATGATCAATCAACATAAATGCCTAAATCTAAATTATAAATTTAATCTATCAGGAGGTTTCACCAACCTCCCACTCCTTGTAACTACTGAACTTCGGCTTTTTACAGTCGTGTCCGGCCAAATCTAAGCAAGTACGGCCTGTGTTATGGTATTGCAATTGAGGAAAGCACATCAAAGTATTTTAATTAGAACATCTTTATTGAGTTTATAATAAACACACAAACTTGAGAATGAGATGACAGATGATTCCGACCAGCGATAATTGGTGTTACCCTCTCCAACTTGAAAAGAAGCATAGATTATAACAACATCTCCCCTTTTGTAATAAAACAAAAAAAAACTACGTCCTGTGGTATTCGTCATAGACCTATTATATGAACAGGTGATGAAAAATAATACACTCATTAATGATAATGATCAATCAACATAAATGCCTAAATCTAAATTATAAATTTAATCTATCAGGAGGTTTCACCAACCTCCCACTCCTTGTAACTACTGAACTTTGAGCTGATTTTAGAACATTCCCATCAGACGTAATGTTATCATAAACAGAATTATCTAATGTTACCGCATTATTATCATTTCTGTATACATCATCCTCAATAACAAATTCACTGTCTGACATACTATGAGGTCGTTCTTCATTCAGTAGTTCAGTAGTAGTGTTGTTAGCCTTTTGTACCTTTAAATTAAATGGAATAACAGGATGGATATATTTCCTATTCCTACGGTACTCCTTTCCTTTTCCATCTCTTATCAAATATGATCTAGGTTGTTTACATTTTTCTTTTACTTTACCTGCCTCCCATTCAGAATCTAAGGATTTTTTGAACATTACAGTTTGATCAACTGGCAATTCTGACAAAGCTTTAGCATTTTTATCATAGTATCTTTTCACAGATTTTACATGTTCATCATATTTACTACTACAATTTACAATTTTAGGTTTCAATTCCTTTTTAGGTAACGGTATTAATGTATTGAGATTTCGGGAAAATAACAGCTGAGCTGGTGATGGCATGTAAGATTTGGGAGTATTTCTGTAATTTAACAAGGCAATATATGGATCTGAACTGTCCTCTTTACAATTCTTTAAAATATTTTTAAATATTTTTACAGCGCTTTCACTTTGGCCATTTGACTGTGAGTGCTTAGGGCTGCTCATTACATGTTCAAACTCATAACTGTTAGCAAAATTTTTAAATTGATCTGATGTGAACTGTGTGCCACAATCTGAAGCTACTATAGCAGGAATGCCATGTCTGGAGAATACTGATTTACAATTATTTATTACACAGTCACTTGTCAAATTTTCGAGTTTACAAACCTCAATGTATTTGGAATAATAGTCCATTATAACCAGGTAATCAGACTGGTTTAAGGAACATATGTCTATCCCTACTTTATACCAAGGAATCGGTATTATTTCATGATTTAGTAACAGTTCTTTTTGAATATTAGGCATATATTTGGCACATATCATACAACTTTCAACAAAGTTTTCAATATCTTCATTAATACCTAACCAATATACACTTGATCTAGCTCTAATTTTACATGTGTTTTTACCAACATGACCTTGGTGCAGCCTTGACAATATTTCAGGTTTTAAACAATCTGGTATTATAATGCGATCATTTTTAAAAACAATTCCATCTAATACACTCAATTCTTCACGAAAAGACCAGAATTTCTTTATGCTGCCTTCAAGTTTTTTGTTACTAATGGGCCACCTGTTTTTAATATAGGCAATTACAACATTTAAAACATTGTCATTTTTTGTGGCATTTTGAATAGTCTGTAAAAACTTGTCAGAAATTGGTAAAGAATCCCTAAGTAATTTGACATGGCAGATAATATTTTCATGTAATTGTTGTATTTTCTCATTGGTAGTATCTTTGCAACTTCGAGACAAGGTATCTGCTATATACAAATCACGCCCTGGTTTGTATGATACCTCTAAATTGTATCCTTGAATGGCAAGCATCATTCTCTGTAACCTTGCAGGCACCTTATATAACGGTTTTTTAAATAGTGTCTGTAAGGGTTTATGATCAGTTTCTACATAAACTTTGCGACCATAAACATACTGATGCATTTTAAAACAGCCAAAAACAATTGCTAACATCTCTTTTTCCAATTGACAGTAATTTTGTTCTGACTGCGTTAAAGATCTAGAACCAAATGCAATTGGTTTTTCATTCTGTAAAACAACTACACCTAGGGCAGTTGATGAGCTATCTACTGACAATACAACATCTTAATTTGTTTCAAAATATGACAAATATGAACTTTGACATATGTTTTGTTTTAAGTCATTAAATGCTTGGTCTTGATTGATATCCCAACTAAATAATACATCTTTCTTTAATAAGATTCTTAAGGGCTCTGAAATCTTTGAATAATTAGGGATAAATTTTGATAAATAATTGCACATCCCAAGAAACCTTTCTAGGTCTTTTTTGTTCTTAGGCTGTTCCATGTTCACCACTGCCTTAGTTTTAGAGGGGTCTGGATATACACCATCTTTTGTAAACAAATGCCCCACAAACAATAGTTCTGATACAAAAAACTTGCATTTAGTTTCATTGAATCGAATGCCTTGCTCTAGAGATATTTTTAAAACTTGATTAAGCCTATTATTCAATTCTTCAACTGAGTCAGCCCAGATGCATACATCGTCCAGGTAAGTACAGACTCCCTCAATATTTTCAAACATCTGGGAAATTATTCTGTGAAACTCCTCAGGAGCTGAAGCTATACCAAAAGGCATCCTACGAAATCGGTAGCGACCGTAAGGTGTTATAAAGGTACATAAGTCAGAGCTTTGTTCGTCTAAGTTCATCATCCAAAACCCATTTGAAGCATCTAACAGTGCAAATATTTTAGCATTCTTCATTTTACTTTTAATTTCATCAAAGGTATTTATCTGGAATTTGGGCTGAATTATATATTTATTTAAAGAGCGGGGGTCAAGACAGATACGCAGCTTATTGTTTGGTTTTCTGACAAGAACTAAATTATTTACCCACTTTGTTGGTTTTTTAACCTTTTCAATTACACCCAATGTCTCCATTTTATCCAATTCTTCCTTCAATTCTGGCAGCAGTGAAAATGGAACTCTCCTTGCAGCTTGAATTACAGGTTCTGCATCTTCACGAAGATGTATCTTCACAGTGTTGGTTTTTAAATTGGTTTTTAAAGTTTTTGTTAATTCAGATATCTTATCAGTTATATCATTGCAATCTGCCATATGTACATTCACTAAATCTGTATTTACTGTTATAAACTTTAAATCCATACATGTCTTACAACCTAGCAAAGTAGGTATTTGTGCATCAATCACAATGAAATTTACTCTGTATTTACAATTATTAGGATGCTGTATTTCAATTTCACATTGACCACAAACTGGCATGTCTTTACCATCTAATTGTAAGATTTTTTTATTACACGGTTTGAATTCAGTTTCCTTTATGCCTAACTTTATACATACCTGTTTTCCTATTACATTGCAACCAGCCCCCGTATCTATTTTTATGGGAATTTTGTTATTTCCAACTGTAAATTCTTGAAATATCTCTCTACTTGAATGAGTTGTTGCTGCCAATCCAATAAAAAAGTGATCACCTTCTGATTCTTGTATCTCTTCCACAATATGAACTTTCTTACTCCGACACATTTTTGTGAAGTGATTCTGCTTATTACAGTTGAAACATGTTTTCCCAAATGCTGGGCACTGTCTGATTTCATGAGATTTTCCACAGTTTCTACAATTTTTTATCATTTTTGCAGCAGTTCTTGTGTACAATATAGGATCTGTATTTTCCTGATTTCTTTCCACATATTCTCTGGACGCTTCCGCAGTTTTTAAATATGTAGTTACATAGTTCCAAGTTAATTTTTTGTCGTCTTCTGTTATAAGATTTCTTTTCAATTCGTTGTACTTGCTGTCTAGCCCGGCTATAAGTTTACTTACAGTTAATTGTTCTTGGAGTTGGCCTAACTCACAGGCTAAAGCAATGTTTTTCACTTTTGTGAAATAATCTTCGAGACGCTCACCTGGTTGCTGATGAGTAGAAAAGAAATCGTTTCGAATCGTGGTTAAACTCCGTTTGGGGGAGAAATGTTCCTTAAACATAGCAATTACCTCCTCAAATGTCCATTTGTCATCTTTTAGATTAAATGAATTATATATTTGGATACCTTTGGTCCCTATAAAATTTAAGAGAATATTTATCTTCCTATTCTCGCTTTCGTCTTGTAAATCATTTGCTTGTACAGGGTGTCCACTCAAAATTGCCAAAATATTTCCCTGACTTTTCCCTGACTTTCCCTGACCATTTTGTAAAACTTTCCTGACCCTTATAATCCATTTTAGAACCGTTTTTGGATGTTTTTTGAGGATTTTGTTTGATTGCTGGTTTGTTTTTGGTTTTTTATCTGAAAACGGCGCAAAAATGGTTCGCACCCTGCCATAACTGACTTCACAGCAGCTAAACGTGCTTTTAACAAAGGCATTTTCATTGAATCTCTTAGTTTTTTTGAATATGTTTTTTTGGGACCGTGTTATCTATTGCATTTAAAAAATTGTGTTCTTGTAAGAAAATGATCATTTTTCAACTATCTTATCGAGGTGAATTCTGTCCTGTGGAAATGAAGAGCCTCCAGTGATATTTATACTTTGCATATTTAGTTCCATCGCTCTTTTTACCACGCATGCGCTAGGTAACATCTGAATGCCGTGTACGTGCTAGACTTCTTATGAATAGTAAGTCCCACCTACTATGCTGATGACCTCTCTCACAGCCCTATTTACTGTATGTAGATCACAGCCTTCTGTTTCGAGTAGAGCTTTCACGCTTCTTCTACTCCACAGGCCATGTGCCAACATCCGGAAAATTGCAAATGAGCAACCAGTTCCCAAAAATGGGGATATACCTAACTGACCCGTCGAATTACAGGCTAATAGCTATCATCTCCCTCCTTTCAAAGGTGGTGGAGCGTGAAATTAATACACAGCTTCTATCATGTCTAGAACACGACATTTTAAATGACCGCCAATACGGATTTCCTCATGGCCAGTCAGCTGGTGATCTTCTAGTATGCCAAACACACCGCTGATCGAAGCCATTGAAAGTCGAGGAAAGGCATTGGCAGTCAGCCTGGGTACAGCTTAGGCATCCGACAGGGTCTGGAATAATCAAATCGAAATCGAAATTACCAGCACACGGTCTACCCGTGGGATTATGTAATTGGATCGCCAACTTTCTGTGTGACAGAAGCATTAAAGTCCTTTGCGACAACTGGTCCTCTGACACTAAACACATTAATGCTGATTACCCGCAAGGAAATATTCAAAAAACTCAACAGGGAAAGAAAAGGTATTAAAATTCAGTATAGCCATTTAAACCACCTAAGATTCATATTCTCAGAAAGTGCCAACGAACTAGAATATCTGATAGGTTCACTCGCTCAGGAAAGCTCCAAAGTAGGTTTAGAGCTGAATGCTGATAAAACTAAAATAATAACCAACAGTCACAGGAAACCAGGAACCAGAGATAAAATATGTTAGTAACTGTATTTACCTAGGCAAGCAGGTTTCGTTTAGCAAAAAAAGTAATGAGGAAGAAATAGAAAGAAGAATAAACACAAGTTGGAGGAAATTCTGGTCACATAAGGAAGTGCTTAAAGGAAATTACAACCTTAAAATGAAAAAAGAAAAAAACAATAATGGACACATGTCTCCACCCTGTCTAACATACGGCTGCCAAACATGGGTATACACAAACAAAACAAAATCCAAACTAAAGACCTGGCAGAGAGGAATAGAGAGGAGCATCTTAAAAATAAAAATAAATCAATAAAATAAGGAGCGAGACAATAAGAAGTAAGACGAAGGTAACCGACGCGCTAAAACACGCGTTAAAAATGAAATGGCAATGGGCAAGACATGTTTCACGTTTCACCGACAACAGATGGACTATTAAAACTACACAGTGGAAAGGACCAGAAGGCAAAAGGAAAGTTGGAAGACCTACTAAATGGTGGGCCGATGAAATTATTGAAATAGCTGGAAAAGAATGGATGAAGAAGGAAAGGGACAGACAGACAGACAGACAGAGTAGAAGAAGATGGAGGAGGCCTATACCAAAGAAGGGATTGATATCCAGAATCCAAACAATATCAAATAAAATCGTATAAAATAAATTAACCATTAGGTATAAGTAAAATATTAACAATGTATCTTGATGTAAAAATGATGTCAAGAAAATATAGGCTTATTTATTTATTTATTATTTACCCGCAAGGTTCTGTACTCTCGCCAGGTCTATTCCTCCTGCATATCAATGATTTCCTGCAAGTACACGATATTCATTCCTATGCGGATAACAGTACGGATGATGCACAGTAAACAGGCCGAGGCACAGGCCACGGGACGCGGTGGAGGAGAATCATGCCAGGCTTGTGTCTGAAATCGAAGACACTCTGGAGCAAGTCTCCGAATGGGGGTAGACTAAACTTAGTCCGTTTTAACTTCACGAAGACGCGTGTCTGCGCGTTCACCGCCAGAAAAGTCCCTTTTACTGTGACGCCTCAGTTCCAAGGAACAACGCTTGCTGTTGCTACGGGCATCGGGATCCTATGTGTCGACATTTCTAACAACATCCAACTTAGGGGTCACCTTGAAGGCAAGATTACCCTTGCAGCGGAAAAACCTGGAGTGCTCAACAGAGCAAAGCTCAAGAGAGGCCGCATATGGAGAACTGCTCATATACTCCCTCGCCTCCACCCAGCGACGCGCGATCAGAATTGTCGACGACCCAGAGCTCACAAGCGGTCTTGAACCCCTCAGCTTTCGGAGACTTCAGCTCTCTCTGTGTGTTCTACTGTTTATACAATGGCTTGTGTTCTGAGGTACTGTTAAGTATAGCATAGTTTAATCATTGCAACACTCCGCAAAAATTCATCCCCACCAGCTAAAGCTAAATTGGTCTTCGTAAGGTTTCAGAGGTGCTTCTTCCTAGAACCCTCAAGCTATGGAATCCGAAGATATGACGTATAAGTGATATCTTGAAAAAAATGGTTCAAAAGTCTGGGTTAAATATCAGTAAAGAAAATCTCACTAAAATAATTGAGGGAAATCTCAAATATCCCTGACTTTTCCAGGTCACCAGGTCATTTCCCTGACTTTCCCTGACCACCAAAAGCTTCCCTGACTTTTCCCTGACTTCCCTGACTTTTCCAGAAAGTGGACACCCTGTTGTAAATAGATTTGGAGCCTTTGACTCCACAATCTGAAATTTTCCGCCATGTTTCCTTCATACACCATTTGCGGTATTCCCGCTCCCGGTAACATTTTGTTGGTATTTATTGTATTTTCACTTTCTTATACACCTGACACCATGTTATGGTATTGCAATTGAGGAAAGCACATCAAAGTATTTTAATTAGAACATCTTTATTGAGTTTATAATAAACACACAAACTTGAGAATGAGATGACAGATGATTCCGACCAGCGATAATTGGTGTTACCCTCTCCAACTTGAAAAGAAGCATAGATTATAACAACAGCCTGTCCGGCTTTTGTTAGGCTTTTCGTCAACCCCGCTCCGCCAAAATATGTCAAACGAAAGCGCAAGTGACTCACGCGGACACTCATGACTCGCGATATCTCGCAGGACCTAGGACCTACCTATAATTTATTTACAAATGATAAGGCTGATTATTGATTGTTTTAGTTACTATCAATGTAAAGAAGTTACAAATTACTTTAGTAAGAACGAAATGTGATTCTTTTTAGGGTTCCGTAGTCAACAAGGAACCCTTATAGTTTTGCCATGTCCGTTTGTCTGTCTGTCTGTCGGTCCGCGGTTTAGCTCAGAGACTATTAGTACTAGAGAGCTTTAATTTGGCACGGATATACATATTAATCACGCCGACAAAGTGGTAAAATAAAATCTTGAAAAAAATTTCACTGGGTACCTCCACTATACGTGAAGTGGGGATGATTTTTTCTAGACCAACCCATGGTGTAAGGTGTTGTTGGATAGGTCTTTCAAAAATATCGTGGGTTTGCGAAAACCATTTACGGTTCAGGGATCTGGTTTCGAAATATTAAGCTTTAAAGTGCAATTTTTTGTTAAAGTAATGTGCTCCTCCCCCCCCCCCGCGCCAGCTAAACGGTTGTTCCTAGAAATAAATGTAAAAATTATCACAGCTAAGTAGGCTTTACAAGTTAACGAGTAATAGTCAATTTTGTAAGACGGGTTTGTTTTTCTTTAAAAAACTTGTGTGTCGGGCTTTCACGGCAAAATGTCCGGCTATATATGGATCTGTGTTCGGCTTTTCTATTTTTGGGCCTGGCAACCCTACCTGCGTCTCTCTAAAGGCGATTTTAGTCCTCCTGTGTGTAAGCTCGGATGACAGTATGCATTTATTAGAATACCTAAATGTTTTTACCTTACCCAGAACATTCAGAACTTACCTGGAGTATTTATGCAACGACGACATTTAGAGAATGGTTGTAAACAACAAAACGTTTATTAGAAAGCGTGTTATGAAGCTTCAAACTTTTCTTAATTTTCAAAGTAAATAGGTATACTACCTATGTATAAAGTCCTAACTGTAAAATGTGAACGTATACTTATACTTATCTAGGTGTTTCCCCTTACTGTCTTTATTGGCTTGACATCTATTTCATGAATGGGCAGGCACTACGTCTTAATAACAGTTGATGATGGTAATAAGTTTATTTTGCTGACAGGTATACCTCTCGTTGCACGCGTACTCGCAGGCGTGGCTGGTGGCCACCTCGCATGCGCACGCGCCGTTCGCCGACGACGGCGAGCTCATGGAGATGGGGAAGTTGGCAGCCTCCGCCCTCGCTGACATGTACGGCACCAAGTATCAGGTAATGAGTAAAGGAATGCAACGAGTTTACTGCGATATCTGCGAATCCAAACTATGCTATATGTTTTCCGAAGGCACTATAATAAGCAATGGTAATAGTTGGAACTGCAACTCCAAATTCTACTGTATTTTGGATTACTGTTTGGACTCTCTGGATACACTCCTCGCACGCAACGCTCGCAAAAATATCTCAGTATAAATTATATTCTAATTAAATTAACCTTGCTCAACAAAGCACTTTTCCATGAGGAATGGAAAATGAAGCAAATCTATTGGTGGATTTTATCACACTCACAGCTCAGCTTGCTTGCTTTCACTTTCTGGATTTGAACGTCAGCAGCCTTTTATTTCATTCATTTTGCAAATTCTAAATTAGTGTTTTGGTCACTGAAAGTCGAGAAGTGGTGATTGACACTATTGTGGCTAGTCTAGTCATAATCTAGACTAATGACTGTCACTGAAAACCTAGATCCGTTATGACGCATCCCCATCTGTTGGTTACCTTTTTTATTACTTTCTCGTTAACATGACGACCCATATCGTCCCCAGTGCTGGAGCCTTTTTTTACGTTCGTTTAAGTCATACTCTACACACGGGGGCCAAGTCCGGAGTGGTGGAGGTTGTGGGACTAGTGGCCAAACCCTGTGTCAGCCTCCTATAAGGCCTCCGACATGGCTTGACAACTGCCATCTAGTGATAGCACCAACAGCTTGACGTGCTTTGCGAAGCACAGAAACGATCGATAATAAATGCCGCTAACAGTCAAACCCATCCAGGTTATGACCTTGTCTCTTATAGTCAGTAAAGTAACCTGCGTGATCGACGCGACCACGCAAGCCGCACTGAGATATTACTCATGACCGCTACATATTACTTTGATGATGATGATGATACATAATAGTTTCTATGTTATGTTAATACCTCCTCCAAGGAAAAAAAAAAATAAATAAAGGCGCTTTTATTGTCATGCGTGTTTCGTGCGTGTACGCATGCGTGCCGCCCGCAACCTATCGTTTCATTACATGTTTTAGGGCCCTTTTATTGTCATCCCCTTTGGAAACGCCGCACGCGACAATAAAAGCGCCCTAACTAAGCAGACATAATATGTAAAAAAATATCTACCCAATCTTCACCTGATGTGTGCAAAGAGGGAGACCCTTTGTATCTGGTTGAAAGGTGTAATCCCAGTGCAGAGTTCAGTCAGACAGTATTCTGTGGACCTGCAAACTCCAAAGCTTCAATTTTGAGCAGAGATATAATCAACTTTCCCTTTCTCTATCTGTGGCCTACTGATGATATAATCCTGATCGCAAATGATTGATGCAGGTGGGCACAGCCGACGACATCCGCCAGCCGGCGTCAGGCATGTCACACGACTGGGCGAAAGCCCGCGCGGGGATCAAGTACGCCTACCACGTGGACCTGCGGGATGCGCATGGGCCCTACGGGTTCCTGTTGCCTGGCTCGCAGATCATCTCCACCGCTCGCGAGACCTGGCAAGCTCTAAGGGCTATAGTAGACAACTTGAATCCGGAATAGGAATTCCGATTTTAAAAGCTCAAGGTCCAATAGATAACGAGAGAAAAATTTTTTTTTTCTTAAATTGAGAAAATAAGGATTTAGTTACCTAGTTAACGTAGTTTAAAAAATACAATAGGTATGTACTCGTATTATGGAGGGATAAAATTAAATTATAAGTTTAAAATTGAATTTTTTTTTTTCATATGTAGGTATATCGTAATCGTATGTATTATTGTATATCGTGATCACTAAACCACTCAAACTCAAACTCAAAATGTTTTTTATTTAAGTAAATGCTTTTAAATCTTCAGTATTTTTTTTCTACCTAGTACAAAGTCCCTACCACGCGGGACTTGTACACTCAACGTTTCGGGAAGTGTTTGTGAAGCGAGAAGAAACGTCGAGCCCAAAAGAAACTCGCTTCAACACATTTTTTAAATAAAATCTTAAATTCTATTACAATTCATGTCAACAATAAAATTGTGATCTGGAGGATCTATACATGTCCATATATCAATGTCATTTACATAATTTTCTTTTCTGGCAAACTATGTAGTTACATTTTCGGGTATTTTGTTATATAATCTTACACACTGCCCCATAAATGACTTCTTAACTTTACTCAGTCTCGAATAGGCAACATCAATGTTATTAATATTTCTTAGATTAAAATTGTGTCTGTCACTGTTTTTACGAAACAAGTGCAAATTTTTACGTACATACATAATATTTTCGTATATGAATTGACTAGCAACAGTAAGAATATTAATTTCTTTAAACTTATTCCTCAACGACTCACGGGATCGCATCTGGTAGATGGCCTGAATTGCCCTTTTTTGCAAAATGAAAATCGTTTAAATATCAGCCGCATGTCCCCAGAGTAAGATTCCGTAAGAATTTACTTATATTATACTTGTGTATTTTTTTTTTTTTTATGTGATAAGGAAGGCAAACGAGCAACTGAAAATAACTAAAATAAACTAGTCTTGCAGTACCTACATCTATCAACTGTCTTATTTTCTTATGCAGCATATGCAGCTGAACTAAGCCGTCCCGCTAAGGTTTCTATGTGTGGGCCCCATTGCAGTGTAGCATCTATATACCTAAGAAAACGGTCTTATTTACAAAGTCCAATACATTATTATCTACAATTACACTGTTTACAATTTTGTTTACATTTGGTAATGAGAATTTTATGCATTTTGTTTTTTTTGCATTTAAGAGTAGATTGTTTACAGTGAACTACTTTAGAATCTCTGAAAGAGTGTTGTTTACTTCGTCAGTTTCGCTTTCTTTCCTGTCAACCTTAAAAATAAGGGAAGTATCATCGGCAAACAACACAATGTTTGACAAATTTTGCACCATAAATGGCAAGTCATTTATATATGTAAGAAAAAGAAAAGGGCCTAATATAGAACCCTGGGGCACGCCCATTTTAACCATAGAGCCGGCCGGATGAATTTGTGCCATTTACTAGGACTTTTTGCGTTCTGTTGCTTAAGTACGAATTTACAAGACTGAGGGCCCCGTCATCGACACGGTAATGCTTTAACTTTATAAGTAATGTATGATGTTCAACGCAATCAAATGCTTTAGATAAATCACAGAACACTCCTATTGCATTTTGTGATTCTTCAAAAACATCATAGATGTTACGAATAAGAGATACTCCTGCATCGGTTGTAGATCGACCTTTTGTGAAACCAAACTGTTGTTTATGCAGAAGATTATTTTCATTAAAATGTTGTAGTAATTGCTTAAGCATAATTTTTTCAAAAATTTTACTGAGAACTGGTAGTACAGAAACTGGCCTATAATTTCCCGGATCAGTTTTGTTACCAGACTTATATAGGGGTATCACTTTACTACATTTCATTAGGTCCGGAAAGACGCCACTACCAATACTGATATTAAAAAGACAAGCTAAATATGGCGCTAAAGTCATAATTACATTACTAATTAAGCTAAAACTGATAGTCCCCAAAGGTCTTCAGTTCTTTTCATTTTAAGACATTTAAAAGTTTTGACAATACTGTCTGGTTCAATTTCTCTGAAGGAGAATTTTTCATTACAAATACTGACATTATCTTATAACAATTGTTGAGCATGCACAGGTGACGAATTCAAGGCCTCAGTGGTCTTAAGTGGAATATTTGTGAAAAAGTTTCGAATTCTTTGGCTACATCGGCATTTGTTGTAATTTTACCGTGATCTGTTTGCAAAACATATTCATTATCGCGGGGTTTGACCTTGCCGGTTTATTTTTTTATGATATTCCAAATGGTTTTAATTTTATCATCTGATGATTTTATTTTTCTGACTAAGTAATTAGATTTTGCTGCACGGCATACCTGTTTAAAGATTTTTTAATACTTTTTTACGTACTCTTTAAACATATAGGTTTTTCTGTCATAGAGATCAAACAAAGTTTGTCGGCTTTTATAAATACCTACAGTAGCCCACTCGCAAAATTTGAATTGATGATTAATATTTCTGGTTTTTGTTTTAAATATATCTTGAAGTTCTCTGTCAAGCACTGTGAAAAAATAATTATAAAAACTATTCGCATCTACGTGTTTATCAAAATTTGGTATAGGCAACTTTTCAATTAGTGTTGTTTTAAAATTTTCTATTCGGTTAACAGTGACAGGTCTTGTTTGAACTTTTATTTGTTCTTTAATAAATCTCACAGGGAAGCTAGCTAGCAATCCGCTGAAGCAATTTATTACTTTTTTTCTACAAATTTACAGTTACAAAATATGTTATCTATGCAAGTTGCAGAAGTCTCTGTTTTTCTTGTTGGTTCCAAAAAAATATAATCTAAATCAAACGACTTAAAAAGACAAGTAATTCTAGTTGTGAGGGACTTCTTTTCTAACAAATCTACATTAAAGTCTCCACAAACAATTACCGATTTACTACTTTTACTAACTAAATTTAATGCATCCGAAAATTGCCGATTCGAAACGAACAAAGTTATCGTCATATGGGGGTCTATATGTCGTGGCCAGATCATAGAATTGATCACTTCATGATGTGGCCGACCATTTCATGAAATGGTCGTATTTCATGAAATGGAAAATATCCGCTGATCACATCATGATATGGTCTGGCCAGATCAATGAATACATCAACGTTTGACGATATACACCTAAACGCACGGCTGTTTCATGAAATGGTCAAGCATTAGTGATCATATCGTTAAATAGTTACAGTATCCACCGTTAGAGGCGCTGATATCTTTTTGTTTTTGTGATGCATCATGGTGGCGTACAACTAATAATAAAAAAGACTATTAATAATGCGTCAATTTAAGATAAAATAGAAGTTAAATGTCGTTACGATAATAAACTACAATAATTTTTCGAAAGTCAAAAAAAACGAGCGCAACGTATAAACCTTGAAGTTCGGAAAGTATTTCATAAGTTAATAGATATCAATCTTAAAAGCTAAATATTAAAAATGTATAATGTATCTGTTAATCAGGATTACTCAGATTTAAAGAATGCCAGTAACTTTTCATCGTATTTTTATTAAAACTTTGATATCATGGAAACCCTACATTCATGATATGGCCAAACGTGGATGGACATATCACTAAACGTTGACGTTTAAATGATATGGCCAGTTTTAGCTGGCCATTTCATGAAATACGACCATTTCATGAAATGGTCGGCCACATCATGAAATGATCAATTCTATGATCTGGCCGTGGCCACGATATATACACGCAAATAATTATGTAGTTCTCCAGCTCCACGCAAGATAGTTCAATAGTTTTTTCAATCGAAAGACTGACGACATCCTTTCGTTCCTTAGTTTTTATGGAATTTTCAACTAGTATTGCGGAACCACCACGCTGCTGTGTAGTCTTTCAATTGAAAGCGCTTGCCATTCTATAATTTTTAAAATTAAAAAGCAATTAATGTTCTTTAAGCCAGTGTTCCGTAATACAGAATATGTGGATATTATATTTTTCCAAAAATAATTCTACTTCAAATTCTTTGCCGATGAAGCCTTGTATATTTTGTTGAACTAAATTAAAATAGGTAGGCTTCTTCGTTGTCTTTAAATCTAGTTTAAATCTGGAGTTCGAGCCCCACTGCAGGCGACGGCATCACAGGCTGTACTATCTAGTACATTTATAGGCTGCGCCATACCCGTGGCACTGCCACCGGCGGCGGCGGTTCCTCCGTGTTACGCAGGTAATTACCGATTGAATACAGTCGGTACGATGTAAAATACTTTAAGCTAACGAATTAGCTAGTCTTTTTTTCTGTACATAAGAAAGATACATGAGTCAATCTATACTTATTTACAAAACTATTTGTATCAAAAAATAATACATAGTCACTATGACTACAAGTCAGGTTATACAAGTACAGATTTAGATTGTACACTTTTTTGTTGTAGCTATGCGTTTCATTACTGCAGTAAGGGAACGCACAGACTGTTATTTGAGTCCTATAATATCAAAGGCGGCAATATCCAAACAGTATGTTTTCTAAGGAAAGGCAAATTAAGTTAATAAACTACGTTATAATGCCGCGTTTGAAATTAACTGCTAGTTTTGTTGGGTATTTTGATTATTTTACTGCCAATTTTGTTACGAATTTATTCTTGTTATGGATTCTACGTTCATAGACAAACAATATTGTATTAATAGAAATTTTTGAGTATGAGTGGATATTGCCGCCTTTGATATTATAGGACTCATTTTACATTTTTTCTTTGCGCTTAGCTCAACCAGACGGTCAACAGCTCTTTTTATCTGAGGTTTTTTTTACATTTAAGCTATTACCTAACACTAACCCAACCGAGGTGCATTGGTCTAGAGAACTATTACAGATTTTTCCTACTATTTGCTCCAATGATGCGTCAGGATAGCACATTATTTACTATAGACAAGTTTGTTATATTATTAGCCAACAATGGTCCAAAACCTACACCTATGCTGTCAGAGAAAATAATAGTCTTTTTTTCTGACTTACTCGCAGAAGACAAGGTGTTTTCACAAGGCGAGTTAGGTACAATCATTAAATGGTCGGAGTTAAGAACAGTGACTTCGCTTTGCAATGGATCATTTTCGCGCCTGTCTGTTGCCGGCCCCTCGGCCCCAACTTGGCCGGCCGTCACTGACTTTATCTATAACTATTTGTAATTAATTATTCTAATCGTGTTGCCTTTTCCTAGCAGATCCTATTATGTTTAGAACCAAGTTCGTATTAAATGACTTACTATGAGATGAGGGTGTCCATTACGCCAGCGGAATGTTGTAGCTGAGATGATGCCAAGGGTTTACCAATAGAGGATAAAAAATATGCGACATTAAGTAGTGTTTAGTTTCTAGCATACTGATTAATAGTTCGAGAAGGTTTAAATAAAAATTAAAAAGAAGAATGAAACAATGAAGAGTTCTCAGAGAAGGAAGAAGAGATCTGCTAAAATCTGCCACACTACGTGAAACCCCGATATTCAGCTCTTTTCAGCTTATCAGCCGTTTTCGAGATACAGAAAACACAAAAACGTTACTGCAGCGGAATCTTGAATAATGAAGAATGTTAATGGGTCCGTTAAATCACTTGAAACTTTATGACCTTGTAGCCTAAATGTCTAGAAATACGCTTGTTTTTGTTTAATTTAAATCAAGCGAGTAGTTTTGTAGTTACGATAATTTTAGTTTCCGCCTTTTTCAAATACTTCGCTCGGGCGCGCCAAGCGCGCGTGACGTCATACCGCAACTCGCCGCTCTCACCGTACTGTGTTCTTCATACATTGCTATCGGATGGTCCCTACGTTCGCCCACAATAACATTTCTAACTGTAGTTTTTTTATGTGAATCGGTGTTACAGTAGTGTTACAAGTATAATCGATGACAGTTTCAAAAATTGATTGAAAAATCGAATGATTCCTTAAATAGACGAGTTAAGCTACTATTTCTCAAATAACTCCGATTTCTTTACCGCGGCCGCCGAGATAATGATTAAAAATGCAAAAGTACTTACAACTTATTTTTTTTCTTTCTTATCACAAATCTGTTGATCCTTATAAGATACCTATACATATATACCTACATACCTATTTTTCATTACTAGTATTGAAAAATTTAGGTAATAATGATATTTATGAACTTGATATTTCGGAAATAAGGTGTGAGGGGCAAGGTAAAAGTGATGGTGTCAAAATCACTTATGTCATCAACTGTAATATAATGACACAATAACGACACTGAAGCGGTCATGGCTCAGCGCTGCTTACGTGGTCGCGTCGATCACGCAGGTTAACTGACTACAAACACGGTCACAGCTTGGATGGACTTGACTAGCAGTCCATCCAAGCTGCCTATAACGCCTCCGACATAGCTTGGCGACTGCCATCTAGTGATAGTTACTGATATTTAAGCCCATCCAAGTTGTGACCGTGTCTGTAGTCAGTTAACTTGCGTGATCGATGCGACCACATAAGCAGCGCTGCGCCATGACCGCTTAAGTGCCGTTATTGTGTCATTAGGTATATTACAGTTGATGACATAAGTGATTTTGACACCATCACCTTTACCATGCTCCTCACTCCTTATTTCCGAAAACTGGGCATAAAACTTAAACAAATATATATACAGAAAATAGATCTTCGCTTATAAATTACTTGAAAATCTCTAAGAAGTTATCTATAAATCTTAAAATAAGTTGATAAAATTTAAAATATTGTTTGTTTGTAGGTGTGGACAAAGCCCTCTGCGCGAGAGTCAGACTCGCACTTCCGGACAAGTTTTTATTTTTTATGTGTATCGGTTAACTCATATTTATTTTATTTTAGATTGGCTAGAAATAAGCTACGGCGACGACGTTACTGTTTATGCAAAAGTTATCAGATAAGGAGAAGGTGATAGACACAACTTTTGGCTTTGGGTCTGGGTGGATCATACTTTTCATGTATTTCTTTTGACTTTAAGGTTCAAAAATATAACAGTAAAAAATAACTTTTCGGGTATATTGGTAGTTGTATTTAAGCACTTTGCACGAGCACGATTTTCTAGTTTTTGGATTCGTCATTTTTAAAATTTTCAACGCAAACTTCATACATAGAGGTAGGGAGCGGTGCGCGCACTGAGCGACCGTTGCAGAGTGACGTCACAGCAGCGTGCGGCGACCCCGCGTCACTTGCCTACCTAAATAATTCAGTATCTCGGACACTATCAAACGTATCAAAAAAATTGTTTCACCATATTTTTTTATTTTTAATAGAGTATATTTTAAGATAAAAAACAAAAATTGGTGGTATTCTTCATTCGAAAACCGTAAGATGCACAAATTCCGCTATTTGCGCACATCATGTACTTTGTTATGAGCTAGACCATGTTTATGTACTGTACTTTGTTATGAGCTACCCTGGCGAAATCGGTTTTTTATGAATATCTCCGAAATTGTAAGACGCACAAATTCCGCTGCTGGCGCACAATTAGTCCTAATGATGCTCTAATTCCCTGTTATACTCACATCCTTCTTAGCTACAACATTCTGCTGGCGTAATGGACACGGCTTTGCAACCTTAGCAGCTACAGCAGAACGTATCCTCGGAAATAACCTCGTTTCATCCTTTTTTCGAAGTTAAATTATACGGGGTTCTGGAACGATCCCTTAAAAAAATCTAGAAATCTATCAATGTCAGGACTTTTTGGCGGGAACTCGCGGCAAGAGTTTGTCATTTTTGTTTTATTATCCGAAAAAATAGATATCGTGGTTTTTAATGCATATATATAGTGTATTGTTCAATAAAGTGCCATTTAAGTGTCTAATATGTAGGATAATGAAATAAAAGTGTGTAGACTGTGTTTCGAGTGCTCTCAAGAAGTCCATGAAATCTTCAAAAAAAATCATCAAAAGTGCTATCATTTTGTTGAAGAATAGAGAAAAAGTTAAAGACGACAGAAATTGATAAATGAGAACTCAAATGAAATAGAAAAATATTTAGAGAAGAGCAAACTACGTAAGAATAGGCTGTATGGCCAGAGAAGCCTTTGCCTTTTCCTTGCAAAAGCAGGAAAGAACCAAACAAAAAAAAAACTATCAATGTCAAAATTGTTTGAGGTTGAGGTTGTTTTGGTATGAGTTTGTTTTCTCATTTTCTTTGATTTATTGAATGTAATTGGTTTTGTCCATCTATGATGGCTGAAGAAATAGATGCTAATAATACTTTACCGCCTATGATAAATAAAATAGATCCAGTGGAGTTCGATGTTACTATAAGTGCGTTACTCATAGGATTGGGAGCCGAAAAATACATTGATATTTTTAGGTAAGTAACTAATTTGGTGCCTCGTTTACTCCTTACAGTGTCACCTAAAACTCTAATATACACCTATTCAATTAACTTTATTTTTGTAGAAAGAAAAATATTGGGCAATGCACTCTCACAGAACTGACTGATGAAGACCTCATAAAATTAGGATTAGACAATCCAGATATTAGAAAGAAACTGCTGGAGGAAGTAAAAAATTTACCTGTATATGAAGAGACCAGTGCTCGCTTGTAAGTATTAATTCTCTAAAAAAGTATAAAGTTGCTTTTGAAACCAACCTTTGGAAAATTTGTTTGCACAAAACTTGTGACAAAAAAATACTTTATATTAATGCTTTTATTTTTTACAGTTCCAACAATGAAACTTTAGGCCCCATGGAAATTGCCGATGTACTCGAGGAGAGTTCTCAACATTTATATAGGATTTACTTGAGTATGCTGGCAAACACATTAGCAGTCAAAAAGACAAAGAAAATAACAGACTCTCTCCTCTACCAAGACAAATATGCATCAAATCTAGCTTTAGCAACTCTGAGCGAAATTACTAACATATTAAATTCAATGGAAATTGCATTACATACTCAGATGAAGGTAATAAGCATATGAAAAGGATTTTAATATTTTACCTATGTCACATATGTAACTATAAACATGTTTCAGGATTTGACTCAGGACTCAAAAAAGAAACAGAAGAAAATTTTGGTTGGATCAGTAGGAGGTGCAGTTATCATTTTGCTAGCTACCCTGTTTGCAAGATCCATAAAAGGCCTGAAATAATTGTGCCATCCATCCAAGTTTTACTTCTTAAATAATGTTTATTATATTTCAGCATAAGTAAGAAAGGCATTTACCTCATTTATTGTTGACCGATGAGAGTTTATAAATGTTTATTATGTCTGTCTAAATGTCACACATATCAAGAAAACTTTATATGTTGTTGTTCCTATTCACTATAAATAAATGTTACATAAGTATATATACTTGAATACTTTTTTTATTAAAGAATCCTACACCTACCAAAAGTTATACAGTTCTCACATCAAGAAACAAAAAAGTTATGCATATATCCCACCCATGTCCATTTGCCGTTTGGCATAAACCTCCACCAAATTTTAATAACCTACCAAAAAATATCAATAATTAGTTGCAATCTTGCTGAACTAAATAAAAGTATTTGACTCATTAAACAGGAAATAAGAGCCCTAAAAATTCAGTTTCCCAGTTCAGACGACAAATAAATCCAACTAAAGTGACCCAATTGTTTTGACCTCTCCAATTAAAAAGTGTAAGGTGAACGATGAACCGGCAGGCTATTTGTTTGATCGGCGGCGCGCGGCGGGAGCGAGGATCCGCAGCCCGGAAGTGAGGTGGCGCGCGCCTGGACTACAGGGCAGGCGGGACACATCGCTCACTGCCACTGCACAGCGCTAGTGGCTCACGTATCCGTGCTCAAGCGCAAAAGCGGAAAGAAAAATTAACAACAGAAAGTGTAGGTATCGAAAGTAACAGTGAATAAAAATGACATAAAAAATATGAAACTTATCAAGGAGTTACTTATATCGTTATTAGTGTTTCAAATTTTGAACGCTGATGAAGTTCTGGAGCATATAGGTAAGTAAAATTTGCCAGATAAGATAAATATCGGGAGGAAATCAATCTGTCTATTAGACGTGTATGATGATCGACCGCGGGTGATACTAAGCACATTACAAAGCAACCTTATGGGACAAACCATTTTTTTTTTTCATTCTGTATGCCCAATTGACAGACTCGGTGGCTCAGTGGTTAGCGCTCCTGACTACTGATCCGAGAGCTGATGATTGATACTGTGGGTTCGATCCCCACCCAGGACAAACATTTCTGTGATGAGCAGATTTGTTTTCTCTGTGTCTGGGTGTATTATATCTATAATATGTGTCTTTAAAAACGTATATGTGTATGTATATCAGTCTCTGGTTCCCATAGTACAGGGAATCCTAGTTTAGGGCCAGATGATAGTGTGTGATTTGTCCCGGATATTATATTATTAATGTAATTATAACATTAAATATGTTTAATTAAATAGATGCTGTAGTTGGTCACAGTGTCGAGCTACCCTGTAACGTTACACCGGAAAATGAAGACGACAACCTGACTATACTTGCTTGGTACAGAAACAGTTCTACCTCTGCGTTTTACAGGTGATTTTTCAGTGATTTCAAACGATAATTACCCGATTTTTAAAACTTATGTATGAGAGCGCACACGCACTTATTTTCTCAAGACAATTTATTTTTTCAACTTTGTAGTTGCGTAGGGGATTTTATCTTATAACAGAAATTAAGCGAACATAAATATACCAAAATAACAAAATTTAAGTGTCCTCTCCGGTCACTCGCCAGTCGCGATCTCCGCAACGAAGACAGCGGCACCGGTGACATTACATCTACCGACGATTCTAAGGGGAGGTATCGGTTCGTCGTCTCCGAGGGCAGCGAGCCCGACAAACTTCAGATAATCTCTGCGGTACCTTCCGACGCCGGTCTTTACCGCTGCGTCGCGATTTTCGCATCGAGCCCCACGGAGAAAACGTTGATACATCTCAATGTCATTGGTGAGTTTAAAAGCTTAAAAAAGCTCAAGGTGTAAAGATAAAAAGCCTTTTTATTCGAAGTAGATAACGGTGTACATTCAAAAGTATCTCACTGATACCTTTTTAAAAACGTTGGGCGCTTAGAACCTGATTAGATTATGCGAGTATTCCATAAATGGGACGTATCGTATCCGTCATCTACTTATTGAGTAACAGGATAGAAATGGAACTGGAATATTTATCATGTAAGCTTACAGTTTGAATACTAAATCCTTAATGCTCAGTTTTGTATCTGTGGGCCTTCGAAAACGAACTGGATTATGTTTACTTAGCAAACAAAATAGCTCAGCCGAGCCGCAGTTTCTATTAATTGGTTTGCGGGTTTAATGAGGAAGCTGACAGCGCCAGAACAATTCTCCCTGTTTGTGAACAATTACGAAATTGTAAATGCTTGTAACATCATTACTATATTTATAGATCAGGCTAAATTTGGGAAAGTAGTTACAATCGACACATAACCGAATATTCAAGTGTTTAAAAATAAAATAGATACGATGCACCTTCCATACGTCACATGCAATACTTTGCTTTTCCGTGATCCACCTTTTCTGTAGATGTATTCACCACCATATTCTCCACTGGTTAACCACAAGTGGAATAATATAATACTTTAAGTTTTTTTAATATTTTTAAAGTACCGGGTTGTCTGGAAGAAATCGCTTTGAGCGATAAGACCGCCTCAATATTGAAAACATGTTTATTAGCTGATTGGCTTCTCCCAGAGCCCCCTGAACGTTTATGGGTGTCGTACGAGAACGGCACGCGGTCCCGCGTGGCCACGGCGCGACCCGGCGCCAACACAAGCATCGAAGTTGGCCCCTACTACGTGGGCGACATCGTCTACCTCTTCTGCGTAGCTTACGGAGGTATGTTGGGTTTGATACATTCTATTATCCGGGCTTATAATGCCAAAAGAGAGCAGTAAGAATATAATTTATCCTTTCTATTCTCCAAATTCTACATGCTTATATAGAAACTATTTTTACCCGAGTGCCCTAGCAGAGGGTAATGTGTACGTATCTCCCTTTCTTTAAACTCATCTGCAAATAAAACGGCTTGATGGATTTTTGGAGGAGGTATCTACCGTACTTACAGTTCATTCCAATCAAAAAAAGCAAAGGTAAACAAACGTAGTATGCAGATGACATTGACATGCGTCAGTTCCATAGTAAGTTTCTTTACGTTTTGCTTTTTTTTGATTGGAATGAACCATACGTACCTACGTATCTACGTACTTACCAATAAATAAAATCACCAACTACAAAAAGAGTAAACCTGATGTAATGATGATATTAGGTACTTCTTTGCCTTCATTTATACTATAGGCAGACCCCTGGCATCGCTACAATGGTGGTCGGAGCAGCGGCTGCTCAAAGACGGGTGGACGCCGCTGTCAGAGCAGCGCGTGCGCAGCGACCTGCAGTTCGGGCCGCTTCGCCGCGAGGACCACGGACTTGTGCTGTCGTGCCTTGCGAATAACAATAACAAGACGCTGCCTCTGTCAGTGGACGTCATCATCGATATGTATTGTACGTACCTAACATTCACCTTTTAATTACATAATTATTATTGTTATATTTTTTATTTTAAGCTAGGTATTTTTGAAGCGGTCATGGCTCAGTTAGGCTTGAATGGTCGCGTCAATCACCCAAGTTCACTGACTACTGACACAGTCAACAGTCATATCCTGGGTTTCACTGTTAGTGGCATTATCTCAAAACGTTTCCGTGCTTAGCAAGGCACGTTAAACCTTTGGTGCCAGCTGCTATCACTAGATGGCAGTTGTAAAGCTAAAACTTTTGACCTGGGGCTAGCCAGTAGCCCCATAACCTCATCCTCAATCCCACAGTAGACCATGTGAGCTTCAAAAAACGTCCTACCATCTGCCAAATCAATAAGCAATAAGCTGGAAATTTTAAAATCTAAAACAGTGTCTCCATGAAGTATGAGGAGCCACCTTTTCGAAACAATTGTCCAATCCTAAGAGTGATTTAGGATTTTAGATATCATTGCTGAAGTATCTTTTATCAATGCCAGTGTCGCCTGAGCTGGTGTCAGTGCGCGACATCACGGATCCCGGGAACAGCTTCTCCGACGGAGTGGGAGGCCGCGTCCCGTCCGGCGGCACCCTGCGGCTGCAGTGCCGCGTGCTGGGCGCTCGCCCCACGCCCTCTGTCACCTGGCAGCTGAATGACGCGCCGCTGCTCAACTTGTTACAAGATATCACTGTGAGTTAGCATATAATTTTTGCATGCACCTTTTCAAAACTGCGTATTTTTCTAAAAACTTCATAAACATGTAAGCGTGGACATTTTCAGGTTCATGTTAGTCGCTCTATCTCTTTCTTTCACTCAATACTACTAATAAATTGACACATTGTTCACTAAATAGCTCTTTTATTGGAATTGCAGGAACACTAACTCATTTGAATATACATAAAAAATTAAAAAAAAAATGTCGTTATTAGTATGGAAACGACTATACTGAATTATGACGTCAAAGTTCAATATTCAAAACTTTTTTGAACAAAATGTCGTTTTTGCCATTTGATAAAAAGTAAGTTAGATGACTAGTTCTCCAATATCGATGGATGACTAGCAGCCAATTACTTCGGATTCTTATTTAAACTGTACCTGTTTTTATGAAAAAAAGGAATCCAACAGTGAACCGGAGGAGAATCCTCAACTCAAGAGTGATCCTCGTATTTGTCGTTCAGATGGAGCCGTCGCAGCGGCTGGTGGTGAGCGAGATCGAGCTGACGGTGACGCGGGAGTACGACGAGGCGCGCGTCACGTGCTGCGCGCCCGCCAATAGTCGCGCCGGGGACTTGCTCTGCGCGCAGCCGCTGCCGCTCGCGGTCTTGTGTAAGACGCACCAATTGGTTAATATACATAGCTGAATTGACGCAAGAATAGTAATGCAAGTTCAAGTCGATGCGAGCGATACGTGCGACTGATACTTTCGTACTCAAAGAAGAAAAAACGAAGCCACAACGATGTAAGATTTGCACACCAAAACAATTACGAATAACAATGTATTTAATTTCCAGATGAGCCAATTGTGGAAATTATGACTGATACCGATTTGGAGAACAACACACTGTTTGCTGTGAAAGGTTCCAACGTGTTCCTGCATTGCAGCTACAAATCGAATCCTGCTGTGTTCCAACTGGAGTGGATACAGAAACACGAGGCAAGTACAATATAAAATACTATTTTTAGATACACATTCAGCATCAGAAAATGGACAAACATAATTATTCTTGCCAATAACAAACTATTGATGCAATCAGAGTAAATGAAATTCTTTATAATATTTTAGCTAAAATAAATCAAAAGCGTCGGTGGCTAAGCGGTATTGACTTCGACCTCCTAACCAGAGGTCGTGGGTTCAAATCCTGGCCAGTGCACCATTGAGTTTTTCGAAACTTATGTTGCATTTTCATACCGACTGCTTTAACGGTGAAGGAAAATATCATGAGGAAACCTGCACATCTGATTTCTAGATGTGTATGATGGTCAACGCGACCATCATACACATCTAGAAATCAGATATGCAGGTTTCCTCATGTTTTCCACACGTCCGTAGGTGTAAATCTAAAAAAACTGACCGCGGGTGATGCTAAAAGCAACACTAGGCAACCGCCGTCTACACCTTGTGGATAGAACGGTTAAATGTGCCACACGATAAGAAGAGTTAAAATAAATATGTGAAACATATTTCAGGGAGGCATAAAAGACATAGAAACAGACGACGGTGACACAATACTGCAACAAAAGCTGGTGTTGGTGAACGTGACGGAAGACGACGCCGGCGCTTACGTGTGCTCCGCCAAGAACGAGCAGGGCACCACGCAGAGCGAGCCCGTCATCCTCGATATTACGTGTAAGAGAGACAGACAGATACATAGACAGCGAGCGAGAGAGAGAGAGATTGAGCGAGTTTTATGTGTAAAAATGATCGCCTTCTGGCTAAGATGATGATAAGAGCGGAAATTTTAGATAGTTATGGACAAGAAAATGAATAATTTCTTGCTTTTTATATGGTGAAAATGAGAAAGTGTAGCAACTTTAAATGAAACTGAACTGTTATTATATGACTTTAAAAAACCTGTCAAAGTTGCGGAAATTGCAACAAAATGTTTCTTATACAAAGTAGGGGGGCAATCAGCTGATCGATTTTTATGGTAAATCCGATGTGATTCCAGCGAAGCTGTATAACAAAAACTGATCAGTTTTTTTAAAAGACTACAACCTTACGCGGATATCACACTGAGGCGGAATTCGGACGGGAGCGCGGAGCGACGAAATTCGCATGCGGCAGCGATCCGCTCCACAGGACGGTTTCCGTCGGAATTTCGTCGGAAGATGCAGTGCACGATGAAGGCGCGATAGTACTTTATCCTATATATACGTATACTTCTTTGTCAACAGAGGTCAACCTTGAATGGTAAGACGCGATGGTTTCATATAACTATGTTTTCCATCCAGTCTAACTTGACCTGTGTGTATGCAAAACCACAGCGTAAAGATTCAATCACGGAAAAACAGCAAGCAAACTCAGTAAATCGAAGCAACAAAATGTATGTTATAGAATAACGAAACGGGTTTGATTAATAAATATATTAATTTCTTAATATTTCTTTGCAAATTATCAGTATTATAAACGCAAATTGCCCGTTTTTTATGTTAAACAACTTTCGCGTAGCAGGAGTACTTTACTTACTGTTATCTTTGTGTTCTGTGGCATTCCACGTCACAGCGTTTACAGATTAGAACAGAGTTGATAGTGAAGTCGCTTCTACTTCATTTTTTAACGTAAATATTTTTTACTACGGCAAACATTCTAAGAAAATCATCGAATTGAACTGTATCTTCACTAGCTGGAGGGCTCGGCTTCGCTCGGGGAGTTGATGTGAAATCATCTGGTAGTTGGAACAAAAGATAAAAAAAATCTAAGAGGTTTTTTTTATTGAATTCTTAGTCTAATAATTCACATATCTGGTTCATTAACAATCTTTTTCGTTTTCAGGGTATATAATTATTTTAGAATTCCCTACCTCATCCCCCGCACCCCGAGCCTCACCCCCTCCCGCTCCCCGAGCATTTATTTAATAACACAAGTTACAAGTCAGTGTATATAAGGTGCTACTTTATTAGTGCCCGATATTTTAGTCAGTGCTTCTACTCCTGATTCTGATCAACTTTCCCCAAGAAACCTATAGTCAAATCGCAAAAAAATTTTTGGACTCTTCATACAAATTTGGCCGCTCGGCTGATCGATTTGTATGAAGAGTCCAAATTTTTTTTTGCAATTTGACTATAGGTTTCTTGGGGAAAGTTGATCAGAATCAGGAGTAGAAGCACTGACTAAAATATCGGGCACTAATAAAGTAGCACCTTATATAACATAATATAAATATAACATCATATACCTACTTAGGATTATTATTTCGTTACAAATAATAACATTATTGAGTAAATCACATATTATAACATTTATTATGCGATAGTAGGTACCACACATTCTGTCAGTCTCTGGTTCCCATAGTACAAAAAAAAAGTTGCGACGACTTTATTTGTTGTCCTACCGATCTTGTTCTGAAGCAGTAGTTCTGTTTCGTTTTTGCGCGGATCGCGCGCGAATCGCACCTCCGGACGGAGAAGCGGCGTCAGTGTGTGGTACCTAGCGAATCGCACCGCGTCGCCATCCGGGAGCGCGGATCCGTCGTGCGAATCGCGCCTCCGGGCGGAGAAGCGGTGCCAGTGTGTGGTACCCCGCGGTTTTTGTATACAAATCAACATTTTACAGTACAAAGTTTAAATCCGCTCCACCGCAATTCGCCGCGGTGAGCGGAGCAGTGTGTTTTCCGCCTTAAAGTATTACTAGACTTTTTCGTTGCAGCCTTTGTTTGTTTGTTTGTAAACTATTTATTGCAAAAAGAAATAAATGTACTAAACTTAAAAGTAACTGTAAAAATACGCAATGGCGGACTTATCCCTTACGGGATCTCTTCCAGTCAACCTTATATGTTGAAAGGAATGCCTTTATAAATGATTTCAGACCCTGCTTACTGCACTGATGAGAAGATCCTCGAGTATGGTATTGTTGAAAACGAGTTCATAAACATAACTTGTAACATAGCCGCGAATCCCGAGCCGGTCTCCTACACGTGGGTGCTTATCAACGACTCCGTAAACGCGACTACGTTCCGGCGCGACCAACCTCATGCGATGCTTGACCACCACGATTCCTGGCTGATGTATCAGAGACCTAATGACACTAAGTTCAGTGAGTAATTTTGATGTTAGGTTTGTTACATTAGTCTTTGACCATAGGGTAAAAAAAGAATGCATAATATAAAATGATTTCGTTTATTAACGCTTAAAATAATTATTAACGCTTTTAATAAATGTTTTACGTATATGCTAGATTAGAAGTGTTTTGGAATACCGATACCTAGCAAAATTATATTTTGTCATTTATTTATTGTAGTGGAACATAATTGATTCCTCAGTGCGGGTATAATTTGACATCCGCGCAAGACGTTTGGCACCTAATATCAAAGAAGGGACACTGTACAACAACATCTCCAAGCAGACTTAAAATTCACATTCAATCAGCAAGCAGTCTCTGTTAAGTAGCCAATCAAAAATATTGTACATCTTTGTTATTTCAGCCACGATACTGTGCTGGGGTCACAACGGCATCAACGAGACGCGGCTGCCGCATACGCCGTGCGCATTCCTCGTCACCGACCAGACAGTCCCGCAACCACCCGCCGACTGCCTCGCCGTCAAGTCCGCCACTGAGATTGCCGTCCGCTGCGATAAAGGACACGATGGCGGGCTACCGCAGGTTTGTACGAAGCTGGTACGTAATGATGTTCTTTGTGTTTTAACACACACACGTCGGAAGTGACCAAGAATATTCGCTACTATTATATAGTTAACAAACTCATATCGTGTGTCCTCCCATATCTCGGAAAAGGCCATACTCTACACACGGGTGCCAAGTCGGAATTATGGACGTTATTCGCTAACAATTCACTAAAATACTATTTTTATTTTCAGAAATTCAATTTCGGGGTGAAATCACTGGACTCGGATGAATTATTGGTGTCAATAACAAGCGTTGAACCAAGATTTATTATTCAGGAGCCAAATGAGGAGAATTACAAATTCGTCATTGTAGCTTTCAACGACAAAGGGAACAGTACTACGATAGTTGAGATTGACAAAGACAGTATTATTGATGAAGGTAAAGTTTCACTATTTTTAACACTTATGTAAAACGTGTAAAACTTTTTGTTCGCTCTCATCGTATCTTTTGTGATGGAAAAATATCGATAGTTTAAGTTAAACTTGTCATTTGATAAGACCCTAATCTGGGAGTCTTTTAAACACGTTTTTCCTGCTAAAAAACTTTCCCATTGATCGTTCTGGTTTGTCTCAGACGGAGATCAGGCGAAGAGCGCAGTTACCAATATAACAACATTGGCACTAGCTCTTTTCGGCGGGGTGCTGCTGATAGCGTTGGCAGCCTGCGGCCTCGTGCTGTGCGCGCACGACCGCGGATCCGTGGACTTGCCCCGCACGGCCTCCGACCCTCCGCTGTGCGCTTATAACACAGAAGGTACCTCACTAACTTGTTTATTTCTGAATGTTTCTTATTATTGTTAAAAGGCATTTAGAATCGTAAGAACGGTAAAATCTTAAAATTAAATACGGTTACGGTCCTACTGAACCATATAATTGAAATACCTTCTCAATGCTCACTAAAAACTTCAATTTTAAACAACTCACCTGATTATTTTATTTAAACTACAGTGGCTACTCAAATTTTAATAATGTAGGCAATATTTTTACAGAATCGAATTGCGAGACATTCAACGACAGTGACGAAGGAAGTGAGTTCAACGTCAGACGCACGGACTCGTTCCGACGTGCAATAGCGAGATACCCTTCCATCCCAAAGAACTATGACGTCAGAAGGACGAGTTCTTTCCACTCGACTCGGTACCTAAACGACATGGACGAAGGGACCACGAAGTGCAGCGACGGCCTGCGCCACAGCAGCAGCTGCAGAGTACACTCGTTGCAGAATCTTAATAGGAAACGGGAGATGGAGGCGTTGTGTGATCACTTGGTTATGCAGTTGCCTCCTGAGCCAAACTATCAAGTGTCTAGGCCTGTAGGTTCACGTTTTAATTTAATAGCTATTTGAATTTTAATGCCATCGATTTTTTCCTTCTACTTTACCTTTAACGTGGTTTAACAGGTTTCTAACATTTGTTTGCAGATGAATACATTTTACACGATGCCTAGAAAAATGAAGAACAAAGCATCAAAACACATACGAGACGATACGTCAGAAATAACTCAAACTTCAGATGGGTTTTCGTTGCCACCTCCACCGGACGAATTCGGCACCTACCGAGCCGGGACCAGAATCAAAGACATACCGGCGAAATCTTCTCCAACTTACTCCACTATCAATAGAAGAAAATCTACAGAAAAGGTGCCATCGAAACTGCAATATACCGATGCTAGTCTATCACCTATGAATACAGTAGGTGTGCCAACTATAACAGGAAGCCACAGCGTTTATACTTACCCTGATGATGAGCACCCTCACATCCATCCGGTAAATACTAATCCTTTCGATGATTCATCGTGATCGCTTTACCATGCATATCATTAACCATCATATTTACTTTAAAGGTCATGAGAGCGGCTGGCATTCTAACAACTTTCCAATGCATTGAAATAAAAAAAGAAGTACATTTTTAAACGTCATGTCATTATCAAGTGTCATGATCAGTAATAATTATCATGGAGGCCTGGCAATAGAAACTTGCGAGACATGATATTCATTGAATTTAGTACCCAAGGTACGCGCCACCAAAGAAAGATATTAGTATTAAATCATCACAGTTTATTTACAAAAATAGAAATCACCACGTAGGTACACGTAATGTTGCTTAGATATCAAGTTACATACATTATTTTTCATGCACATGATTAGAATTTTTCACTAAAAAACATTCGATCTTTTTTATTGCAAGTAAACATGCATTATATTTCTATTCATTCTCACTGCCATAATTACTTAAATTAATTTGTTTAATTTAATTTATTTAAGATTAACGACCTTTTATTTATATTTAAAAATAAAATATGTATGTATCGAACCAATGTGAAAGAAATCGAATTAAATATTATACTATAGTCAAGTTTGTTCATTTTACATCCCTCGTTGATATAACGGAAATTGTCAGAAATAAGCATTAACTGAAAAATCGGTCTGCCTTTGGCTTTCTTAATTTCAAAATAAAAGTGTGTTAAAAAAATCTGCGATTATTCATATTTAAAATTAACATAACATATTGGAAATCAAAGGTATTATCTTACAAACAAAAATTATTTTACCTAGTCTAGGAACCGCGCAATCAGTCCATGCGGTCTAAATGCGCCTGCGCCACGGACAGCCGGTCGATGAGTCGCTGTGTGTTTGGTCGGGCCTGAAATAAAATTATCATAAAATAAGTTTTGATGAGCATATTTTTTTTCTTATTTCAAAAATGCAAGGAAATAAAAAAATAAACACCACTCCGCTTTTCCGTAGTCAGGAGCAAACTCTCTAGGAATATTGTACGAAACCTGTTACAGCTATGTTTTTACTGCTACTAGAAGACGAAATAAATTTTAATAAAAAAGAAGAGATTGAAAGTAGTGCATAGATAGATAGATAGATAGATAAAGCATTTATTGTAACTGCTGTGATCACACACACAAAACAAACTTGAATACAAAAATGATAAACACAGGAAAAATAAATAAGAATAATAACATACAAACTTATAACATATTAACAAAACATAAATAATAAAAAACAAAAAATAAAGTAATGAGTAAAAAAAGAAAAAACAAGCAAACTTAAATATCTAAGATGTACCTAGAGTGTGTGCCGCAGCGATCACAAATGGGCCACGGCTCAGTGTTGTTACCCCGCCCAAGGACGGGACACTGATTTTCAGCCACCACCCAATGAGATGTGAGAGTCGGAAAAATATTTAAAAGAATTGTGTTGTTGCTTTTACTGTTATTGTGTTGTGTATCGGTGTGTGTGTATAATCTATAAAATTGTGCATTTCAGCCAATATATTAGTTGACGTCGCGAACAGAATAGAAAATAAAAGGTCAGAAAACATACGTATTTGTCTTAAAATTATTAATAGTGGGAAACACAAAAACTTTACAGTTAAAAATTCAATTGATATGAAATAAAATATGATATGATAAACAAAGTGAAGAAATGAAAAAAAATTAAAATTAAATGAGGATGAACGAACAGTGTGATCATCACAGCAGCCCCTCACTGCCCAAAGCGCTTGGCAATACCTATTTTGCATAAAATTTATATTTTATAGACTATCTCTGTGTGTTAAAAACCCTTCCTAAATCGGGAAGGTCAGGCTATACTCCACACACGGGGTCCAAGTCCGAATTGGTGGAGGTTGTGGGGTTAGTGACCAGCCCCAGTGTCAGAAGTTTTCAAGCAACCTATAAGGCCTCCGACACGGCTTAACGACTGCCAACTAGTGACAGCAGCCGGCCACAACGTGCCTTGCGAAGCACGGAAACGGTCGAGATAAATGCCACTAACAGTCAAACCCATCGAGGTTATCCCTAGCGTACTCTTCCGCATCGCCGGTTCGGACGCCACTCCTATCCTCTTCTCGCTCTAGCGAATCATGTATCTGAACGACAGAAAAGGATAGCGCTATAGGACAATGCGCTTCCTTGCGACCAGACGTGGTTTAACCGCACCGACCTGCAGCAGCGACAGGCAGCACTCGTGCAGGTCCTTGGCGCGGGCGAGCGCGCGGCGGCGCGGCGCGGCGGGCAGCGCGGCCAGCTCGCCGCGCGCCGCCTCCAGCAGCCGCGCCGCCGCCGCGCACACGTGCGCCTCGTCGCCGCACGCCAGCCACACGCGCTCGTTCACGCTCACCAGCCTGCGACGAAGGACACCAATACGTTTTGTATTAACAAAAACTACTTGAAATGTATGAAGGTCGCGTTGCACTTGCCCGCGTCGATGTAAACCTAAGGGTGTGTTTCTACTGAGGCGGATCGGAGCGGAGACGTGCAAAAGTGACTTTTATTTATTACTTAAAATCTCTGCTCCACTTCATTTCCAGCAATATGAAGGGAGTCGGTTAAGATATCAGAAAGAAAATTAAATGGCAGTTACAATTAAATTAAGTTATTATAGTTGTAAACAAATCAAAATGCACTCACTTTATGTAAATATCCAAAACTTGTTCAAATGTAACACCGATGTTTAATATTGTTCTAAACACCATACTTCGGTCGGCTTGCAGTTTGCAATTCATTATTTCTAATTGGCGGACAATAAAATCTGGAACAGAACGAAATAGAAAATCAGCATAAGCGATAACACCACCAGAACCAGTACAGAAGCCACTTGAAATTCGTCGTTACATAATTCTCATAAAATATATTCTATCACAAGCTTACATAAGGGGAAGCAGTGTCCCGTGTGCACGTATTCCCTGCCCAGCGTGGTTATCTTGCTGAGCACGGAAGCGAGCCTCTCATCCGGAGTGGGCAGCACGCGCGCCGCCGCCTCCGCTTCAGCTAGGATATTGCTCCATATGTTCTCCACCAGGAGTGCGTCGTTATGCCCCGAGCACTGCACTATGGCCAGCTTACACTCCCACAGGTTGTAGCGGTCCGCGTACTCCTCGTATAGCTGTTGAAGGATTTGTCATGTTAATAATGAAGAATGTATGATGTAAATGCATTGGTGTCTAATCAACCTGTAGCTATTGTCAGAGAATGATAATCGTATGTGTCTATAATGGTACCTACATATACAGGATGTCCCTCGATAAAGTTTTCGTTTGTGCACTTCATTGAGAAACCTCCTGTACACAGAACATAATGTATGTATATCCAAATAATACTAACTGATACTAACTAGGTAATGAAACGACACGCGGGGTGATGTGCCCCGCCAAGTTACCATCACTTGAGACACGATGTGTGCAGTGTCACTACCATACAGTCGTCACTCGCTTATTCCGAATTAATAATTAGTGAGCATGGCAACGCATCTCGCACGCTACGCTAATTAAAAAAGCATTCGTTGACTGCCTGCCTACGCTATGTCTTCCGGTGCGCGGTCGCCACTCGAATACTTTAACGGCCATCTGTATAAAGGGTCCTCTACAAAATAGGCCATCATGGGCCAGCAAGAGGGACAGAACTATAGGTTAGACAAGGACGTACTTACATCGTTACTCTCACATAGCTTTGTCTCTAGCTGACCTATGATGGCCCATTGTGTAGAGGGGCTAGATGTAAAAATAAGAAAATAAATAATAAAAACTGTGTTGGTGCCGACCTGCGTGATCTCGAGCAGCTCGTCGTCGAGGCGGCGCAGCGCGGCGGGCGGCGGGCGGCGCGGCGCGGGGAGCGCGGCGGCGGCGGCGCGCACCAGCGCCTGCACGCGCGCCACCTCCGCCGCCTCCTCCAGCCGCCGCAGCACCTCGCCCCCGCCCCCGCCGCCCCCGCCGCCGCCCCCCAGCGCCCCCGCCCCGCGCACGCACACCACGCCGGCGGATAACCAGCTCATGCGCTGCGCTAGGCTCGCGCCCGACCTGCCGTTCCACGTCACACGTCAAAAACAATTTTTTTTTTTTTTTTTGTTTGGTTCTTTCCTGCTTTTGCAAGGAAAAGGCAAAGGCTTCTCTGGCCATACCGCCTCTTCTTACGTAGTTTGCTCTTCTCTAAATATTTTTCTATTTCATTTGAGTTCTCATTTATCAATTTCTGTCGTCTTTAACTTTTTCTCTATTCTTCAACAAAATGATAGCACTTTTGCTGAAGATTTCATGGACTTCTTGAGAGCACTCGAAACACAGTCTACACACTTTTATTTCATTATCCTACATATTAGACACTTAAATGGCACTTTATTGAACAATACACTATCAATATTATGCATTAAAAACCACGATATCTATTTTTTCGGATAATAAAACAAAAATGACAAACTCTTGCCGCGAGTTCCCGCCAAAAAAAAAAAAAACTATTTAAGATGACGTAAACGTATTTAGAAAATTTACATTTCAAAGAGATGGTAATAGAATTGAAAGGAAAAGGTATGTAAAAGCCATCTTGATTGTGGCCTATTATACAATATAACTTTACGTTATGTGCATTACTTGAGTAACAAAGTAGTGTCAAATAAAGGTTTCCTCAGTGACAACTTTGTAACGACTGTTTATCTTAAGATTCCTCAAAGTTTTGTTAACAGACGTTTTTAACTAAAACTGTTATAAACCGACGTTTTAAAACACCTGGAACGGACAACACATACCCAGGTCGCGTAGCAAGTCCTTCCAGCACATGCGCCGCCGCCAGGTGGTCTCCAGATTTCTCCAGAACCTTCCACAACAGGTCGAGCAGGTGCAGAGCGGCGGGCGGCGGCGCGCTCCTTGCCGCGGCTTGTAGGTACGTACGGAGCGACGCCGGCGGTGCCGTGCCCAGAGACAACAGCTCTATACATACATGAGATTTACATAACGCCGAAATATAGTACTTTCAACTAAATCAAGCGATGTAATGTGCAGTAAGAACTACAGAGGATTTTATTTTATCTAAGTACGCAGTCGTAACTAGGTAATCTGTGCAAGACCAATCAGTCGATAATAAATTTTTGAGGCATTTAAAGAAATTTATAGAAATAAACAAGACAGTCTGTAGTACATAGTCAGTATTTGTTATATTAAAACAGCGACCCATAATCTTCTGCTCACTTGCACATAGGCAAATTATTTTAAAAACTGCCGCGAACGAACACTTTTTAGTTTATAACGTTGACAACTGTTAACTCTCACTTACCTGAGCCCAACTGTTTCGAGACTAGCCATTCATAAACTGCTACATGTAACAGCTCATCATCTCGGGACAAACAATCCCATACCAATTTCCTTCCCTAAAAATACAATTATAGTTTTAGTAAATTCAGACATCAATCGTCTGTTTATTGTAATTTGACGCTAGATTTTTCCGTTTACTATCTCTTACCTGATAGTTAGCATCAGCAGCTGAAATATTACTCAGTGTTTCATTTCCAGAAGCCTCAGAGCGTTCGTATAGTTTGTCTAATGCATTGCAAACTTCTCGGTATATTTCCATTCTAAAAGATAGAAAAGTATACATTAAAAACTGCGAAACACGTGACTTATTTCAACTAATTCTTAAGTCTAGTTATTCAAACATTCCTCACCTTCTATAATACAAGAGATGTCCTTCCCTGTCCTGTGAAGGCTGATCGCTCTTGTAGTAGTGGACTGCTTTGTCCTGGGGGTCAAGTTTGTTGGCGCAGGTCACGCACAGATCAACCACCCCCGTGTAAAACCCAGCTGCTATCAATTTGGAACACACTATTGGCAGGTTTACGTTTGGCGCAACGTCCTAGAAAATGGAAGAAAAATAATAGTTTTTTTTTGCAAGCCTGCTACAAACAGAACACGGTCGCAAGTCTTTTGTTGAGCCAGCCGTTCTTTGAGGTTTGATAATTAGTTGTTAGGACATTTATATTATATTTTACTGACATACTTGAGTTATTGGTATTCGAATAAATAAAATGAATGTGTTAAATTCTGGAAATTTTCGGAAATATGTATGAAAAAGATTAGACTTACCATACATAACTTTAAAGCTTGTCTGAGCATTTCTTCTCTTTCTGCGGGGTTCTTTTGTTGTTTAGCAAATATCAGCAGTTCATTTGCCTGAAAGAGAATAGTCATTTTAAAATAATCTTACTCTATCATGAGCAAATTAATTGTACTATCTGAAAATACAAACTTTGGAACATGTGGCGTCTTCTGGCCTATACAGAGTGGGACATAGTTGTCGCAGCTTCTGCGATATACCGTCGACAGAGGCGTTGTCGCGTAGATAGCCGGCCACCAATGAGCCTAGGAGAAGGCACGCCACTTCCTGACCCCCTACCAATAGCTCCCTGCGAAAAATACTGGATCAACTTCTAAATACAAGACAGAGATAAACATACATATGTTAACAACCCATATCGTCCCCACTGTTGAGGCACGGATCTCTTCTACCTCGGGAAGGTTAGGCCTTACTCCTCCACACACGGTGCCAAGTTCAGAGCAAACATAATAAAAGTAAAATTAAAATTTTAAAAACCCCCCGACACAAAAAATAAACTCTAAAAACTAACAAATAATATTTTAAACCTATTATAATTATTATCGTCACATATATTATGTAAGTTTAAATATTTTTATTTTCCAAGCGTCGTCGCGTCGGGGGACCGCTAAAGTTTATAAAGTATTTTTTCAACAACAGCTAATTAATTATTAAGAATTACATTTAGGTACGAGCGATCTTTAATTACATGCATAGTCTACGCACTACGTAATGCCGCGCGCGGCGAGCTCGGTGTGCGGTATGCGGCGCGGGGGAGGCGTCACCAAGTGCGGCGACCCGAACGGGCATACACGTGAGGGCAGACGTCGTTGACGGTTGTGTCGATTTTGCGAATTTTTCGGAGTAAATTCTTTTGTTGCAATCTGCGACTACACCTGTTTTTCTCACTTAGCGGTCCCCCGACGCGACGACGCTTGGAAAATAAAAATATTTGAACTTACATAATATATGTGACGATAATAATTATAATAGGTTTAAAATATTATTTGTTAGTTTTTAGAGTTTATTTTTTGTGTCGGGGGGTTTTTAAAATTTTAATTTTACTTTTATTTTGTCCTTTTTAAAGTAGGTATAAATATTAGGAAGGTATTTATAATGATTAGTTAGTTGAGTTAGTAACGATAGGACATATCCCCTCACCAACTATTAAAGAGCTGATGATCTTCAAACGGCTGATCAGGTCATGGTTACCTTACCATATACTTTCAATATCATTGAAGTAACATGGTACCAAATTTCGAATCAATAGGACATATGGAAGGTAGTCAGATCCCCTCATCAACTATTAAAGAGCTGATGATCTTCAAACGGCTGATCAGGTCATGGTTACCTTACCATATACTTTCAATATCATTGAAGTAACACGGTACCAAATTTCGAATCGATAGGACATATGGAAGGTAGTCAAATTCCCTCATCAACTATTAAAGAACTGATGATCTTCAAACGGCTGACCAGCTCACGCTTGCCTTACCATGTTCTTTAAATATCGTTGAAGTAACACGGTACCAAATTTCGAATCGATCGGACATAAGGAAGTTAGTCAGATCCCCTCATCAACTAGAAAAGAGCTGATGATCTTCAAACGGCTGAACAGATTTTCACGAAACATAGCTAAGAACACTCGGGATAAAATTATCTATGACACAAAAAAAACAAAACGAAAATCGGTTCATCCGTTTGGGAGCTACGATACCACAGACAGATACACAGATACACAGACACGTTAAACTTATAACACGGGTGCCCTTTGTATCGCATAAAATTTTATGTCATAATTGCCTATGGCATAACAAGTAAGGCATAAAAATATTGCGCAGAAATATAAATCTGCCTAATCGTAATTCTGCATAATTATTATTCCCCCTAAACTTTGAAAGTAATAAACAATAATGTCCTAAATTAGGAATGACTAAACAATAATTGTCCTAATTGAAAACTGCATAAATATACTTTTGACTAAATAATCTATCTATCAGCCGAAAGACGTCCACTGCTGGACAAAGGCCTCCCCCAAGGATTTCCACACCGACCGGTCCTGTGCGGCTCGCATCCAGCGGCTTCCTGCAACCTTTACCAGGTCGTCAGTCCACCGAGTCGGAGGCCTGCCCACACTGCGCCTTCCGGTGCGCGGTCGCCATTCGAGAACTTTACTGCCCCAACGGCCATCTGTTCTACGAGCTATGTGCCCTGCCCACTGCCACTTAAGTCTAGCGATTCTGAGAGCTATGTCGGTAACTTTAGTTCTCCTACGTATCTCCTCATTTCTGATTCGATCACGTAGGGAAACACCAAGCATAGCACGCTCCATCGCCCTTTGGGTGACTTTGAGCCTTCTTATAAGGCCCATAGTAAGCGACCATGTCTCGGATCCATATGTCATCACTGGCAACACACACTGGTCAAAGACTTTAGTCTTGAGGGACTGCGGTATTTTGGACGTAAAGATATTGCGAAGCTTCCCGAACGCTGCCCAGCCGAGTTGGATTCGACGATTGATCTCTTTCTCGAAGTTGGACCTACCTAACTGGACAGTTTGTCCCAGACTAAATAATAAATGACCTAAATAGTAATTGACATAACTGTAAAGTTCATAATTTTAATTAGGCCTAAATATTAAAAGCCCTAATTACACGGAACACGGAAGTCCTAAACTAATGCTGGAGCGAGCGAAGCGAGCTCGGGAATTCGGAGCACCCCGACACGGTTAATTTAGGTTCGGAGTTAGTCGCAGTGTTAGGTTTGATTGATAAAACATCCACAGATCGACTGCTTGCTTGCATGCTTGGTTGCTTGCATGCTTGCTTGCTTGCATGCTTCCTTGCTTGTTTGCCTGTTTGCGTGCTTGCATACTTGATTGAACATGCTTGCTTGCTTGCATGCTTGCTTGCTTGCGTGCTTGCATACTTGATTGAATGCTTCCCTTCCTAGCAATCTTAGATAAGTTGCTAGTTACCACTACCTTGTACTAATATACTGGTTCTTACAACCTACGCTATAAGTAGTAAATGAAGTTAAAAATAAATAAAACAAGGTAGACTAGCTTTAAAATTACTGTATAATTTAAAGAAATATATGCGTAATACATTGGGTATTACATTTATTTAGATTTAATTTAAAAATATAAAAATTTGAAATAATATATTAAAAATTACTCATGCCATTTTAGTAAAAAACATGCAAACTTCATTTTGAATAATAATTAATTATAGTTGACCTTATTAAATTTAATTTAAATTAGACAATAACATTTTAAAATATACTTTTCAAATTAATAATATAACAGGTGATTATAAAATGTCTGGCAATATTTTAACTGTGGCTTCTACTCATCAAACTGAACAACTTTCCCCAAGTCAGTCATGGTCAAAAAGCAAAAAAAATTGTGGACTTCCCATACAAAGTTCATCAAAAGATTTTTTGCTTTTTGAGTAAATAAATAATGGCAATTACAACGTTGTGTGGAATAATTATAATCAATAGAGAGGAAAACGCAACCTAACTCATATTTTTCTTCTTAGAAACGAAAGATATGCAAAAATACTATTAGTATATTTAATGTTATGCAACTTATTATTTAGGCAAATTTTCTATTATTCGAATGAAAATTATGCTTAAGTTTGATATGCTATAATATTATTAGGAAATTTAACATTATGCAACTTTATAGTTAGGGACATTACTAATTATTCCAAGTAATATTATGCTCATAAATTTTAGGAAAACGTAAATATGCGCAAAATTTTTTATGCCATAATATTTTATGCCAAATAATGTTATGCAAAGGCCAAATAGTCATAAAAAAGTTATGCTATATTATAGAGACCCCTTATAACACCCCTCTTTTTGCCTCCGGGGGTTAATGAGGACTTTAATTCGAGTCGATGGTTATTTTACTGTTTTATGTATTTTACCGGCCGGCCGGTAGTATAACGGAAGTTTTATGTGCGCGACACGACGCGATAAAGCGACGATCTCGCTCTAACGTCGAACCAGTAAGAAAGACAAGTAAACGTTTTCTCCGATGAGCGCGACCAACACCTTTATCTACGCCATCATGACAAACGTGCAGGTATACAATATAATACATAAACATTAATATAATTGCGTTGTGTTTCGCCGAGTGAGTGAGGGTACCGGAGGCCCAACTTCCCCCACCCTCCCCCCCCCCCAATTCCCCCCTCCCCCCCCAATTCCCCCACCCGCCCATCCCATTTGAAAGGTCGGCAACGCACTTGTGACTCCTCTGGTGTTGCGGGTGTCTATGGGCGGTGGTAATCGCTTACCATCAGGTGATCCGTCTGCTCGTTTGCCACCTATCACATAAATAAAAAAAATCTTGTACAATATATCGTAATAAAGTGGCCAACCTGAAGCTAGCGGCTTGTAAGGCACTTTGCTGCTCGGGGGGCAGGCTGGCGGCCACCACGTGGAACTGGTGCTCCGTGAGAACCTTCCACAGGCTAAGCATTTCTATCGCCAAATCTGCACAGAAAAATTTTGTGGGTCAAATCGCTTCGACTATAAATACACATGTATGAGATTGATACAAGGCAAGTAAGAGTGACTAATCAAGATCATTGTACAATTCATATTGAAAATACTGATAACAGAGCTCAAGTGAATAAAGCTCTTACGTGTATTTAGTGAGAAACATTTGAAAATATCAATGACTGTGTAACGTTCATTCTTTTAATCCACGATTGGTAAGCCCTTGGCATCATCTCACCTGGTGGTAAGTGACGATGATGCCGAAGATGGAAGCCGGCTTACCAAGATTCCCCAACGCAATGGGGAACTGACTATTTTATCTCCATGCCGGAACACATCAATGCTATTAACATCGACGTTTGGTAACTCAGATAAATATTTTGGTCCATGTGTGAGTGAGGTTATGCAGATAAATATTCCGTCAACTGTCAACCGAACTAAAAGCACTAAGTATAGTTAGGCCGTACTGATGGACTGCCTGAGCTTGTGCAACTCTGCAGCCGCTGGACGATGTACGCGCAGTCCTCGCCGGTTATCTAAGAGCACTAAGTATAGCTAGGCCGTACTGATGAACTGCCGGAGCTTGTGCAGCGAGGCGAGCTCGTCGCTGCTGGGCGGCGCCAGCGTGCGCTGCATGAAGGCGGCGCAGCGCTGCAGCCGCTGCACGATGTACGCGCAGTCCTCGCCGGTTATCTAAGAGCACTAAGTATAGCTAGGCCGTACTGATGAACTGCCGGAGCTTGTGCAGCGAGGCGAGCTCGTCGCTGCTGGGCGGCGCCAGCGTGCGCTGCATGAAGGCGGCGCAGCGCTGCAGCCGCTGCACGATGTACGCGCAGTCCTCGCCGGTTATCTAAGAGCACTAAGTATAGCTAGGCCGTACTGATGAACTGCCGGAGCTTGTGCAGCGAGGCGAGCTCGTCGCTGCTGGGCGGCGCCAGCGTGCGCTGCATGAAGGCGGCGCAGCGCTGCAGCCGCTGCACGATGTACGCGCAGTCCTCGCCGGTTATCTAAGAGCACTAAGTATAGCTAGGCCGTACTGATGAACTGCCGGAGCTTGTGCAGCGAGGCGAGCTCGTCGCTGCTGGGCGGCGCCAGCGTGCGCTGCATGAAGGCGGCGCAGCGCTGCAGCCGCTGCACGATGTACGCGCAGTCCTCGCCGGTTATCTTGCTGCACATCTAAAACAAAAAGTTTAAAGTTTAAAAAGACCTGATTACAATCTTTCAATAAAACTTCTTAAACTCCTTACCGTTAGAAAGCGAAAGAGTTTTAACACTATCCTTTATTTTTATTATACTTTTCATCCTATGAAATCTGTAAGGCGTTTTTGTGCATTTGAGATAAATAAATACTTAATAACAATAAAAACTTCTAACAGAATTGACACATCTTTAGTTTAAATTACTTAGGTCAGTATTTTAAAATGTGTAATTTAATTACCCAAAGTCATATACAATTTAGCGTCTGAAATGTCTTAGCTTATCATGTGGTATGCTTCTAGAAAATAATCATATAAACGTAAAGGTTTTTTTTTTGTAAATACAATGTGTGTTAAAAACTCACAAATTCCTTTTTATCCGGGGTCTGCGACTTCGTAACACACTTCAAATTCCAAATAGGCGCAAGTATCCTTCCAACATAAATGTACAATCCGTTGTGTTTCGCACTGTATTCCACTTGCATCGAGTAGTTGGGATCTCTTTGCTGCTGGGACACGTTTCCGATGAAAGAAGACTGGTTGAAAGGAGGGCTCATAGGGGTCTGGTGGTAGGGGGATTGGGGCATAGACTGGGCGGGAGAGCCTGGGAAAGACTGGTTTAATGTGACTTGTTGGTAGGATTGGTTCATCTTTCCAGGTTGCATTTGGCCTTGAGCTCCCCTTATTGTCATTGGCGTCGACATCTGGCGCGGTGAGAATTTTGGTGAACCTGCAAAAATATCGTACAAAGAATTTTTCTATTTGGTCAGAAATCTGAAGTAGATTACTTATGCTGTACAAAGCAGTCCCCGAAAATGGAGCCTGCCCGCTGGACTAGACAAGATCTTCGAGGCCATAAAAGCGAGCCTCAGCTCAGAACTACGACACGTGTTGATATTGTCACATCATACTGGCTGTACCCAATGCGTGATTTAATGCAACCTTACGTTAAGTCGAAATTACGGCAAAATTATATTACACAGAAAGTGTTAGCTTATGAATGAATGAATAAAACATCATGTGTGTTCATTTCATTCATTCATTACTCCGATGTTTTTACTGCAGAACCCACCGATAGTGGAGGCCAGGTTGGCGGCGGCACTGGGCGCGAAGCTGTGCGGCTGCTGACTGCCGTACAGGTAGAAGGCGCGCGTGGCCCACTCGCTCACGTTCAGGTCGCCGCTCGACGTGTCCTCGCACGCCAGGTACAACGCGCACGCGCACGCCTGGTCTAGGTTGTGGAGCTGTTGGGAACATGTGGAAAATGCATGTTATTCGAGTCCAATACAGCGTAGTTAGCGTTAATTATAAAATTTAAACATGTGATGGATGACTCAACCCAACAAGACCCCAAGTATTTCAGTTTTAACTTCTTCATTTTGATTATACTTTTTTTATATTACGTAGGTTAGTAATAAATAATATGTCTCGCTTATACTTCCTAAATTAGTCTGTTGTATAGGTATTCTTATTCTTCGTTTTCTAGTGGGTTAAATCTTACCAAATCTAACAACCCATAACTCACCCACTGCTGGGGCACGGATTTTTCATATTGCTTCAGAAGGTAAGGCATTACTCCATACATTGAGCCCAAGTCCGGATTAGTGGAGTTTGTGGGGCTAGTAGCCAGCTAGCCACAAACTATCAATCACTACCTTTCAAAGACTGTTGAAAAGAAACCATAACAAACCTAAACCTAAACATAAAGGCGAAAATCCGCAATACAAACCTGGAAGAAGTCAGCGACGGGCTGCGCGTCGGGGCCGCGGCAGTCGCGCAGCAGCGTGCGCAGCAGGTCGGGCGCCGCGCCCGCCGCCAGCAGCGCCACGCCGCCGCCCGTCACCACGGCCCAGCGCGACACCGCCCACGCCTCTGCGCACGACACACACCGTACAACATTCACCATACAACATACACCACACAACGTACACCACACAACATACACCATACAACATTCACCATACAACATTCACCATACAACATTCACCATACAACATTCACCATACAACATTCACCATACAACATTTACCATACAACATAAACCACACAACATACACCACACAACATTCACCATACAACATACACCTGGTCACATTTCAAACCGGCGTCAGGTCGGTGATTGATAGTCAAGCAACAGTGTGCATAGGTCGACACGTGTGCCGAAATACTGAATCTACATACCTAATCCTGATACCCTATTTAAATTGACGTAATTTATTTCACTAACCTAGGTCAAGAAAGCTGAATCTATGTAGTCTGGGAAATTAAATAAATAATAATAATATATGCATTACAGCAAGATAATTGCTGAACACAAATCAGCAATTAACTTTCCTAATCAGCAGTAGTAAAGGTAAAAATCGGACAACTAGACAGACCTCCGTCTTATAGCTATAAAAAAAGAAAACTGGATTTGCATAGGAGATAGTTTATTTATAATTACATTTTCCTAATTTTTTCCTGAACTAATAAAGTAGGCCATATAGAGAACATACATAACTGGTATTGTATAGCGGTGGTACCTACCCACTCGGACTTTGCATAATAAGGTACTTCCACTGGTTTCGTTTACAGTAAAATGGGCCTAAAGAAGTTTTCACTTCAATAAAAATAAAGTTATTGAACAATAAAGGCGACAGTACCTTTGCGCGCGGCGTTGGCGGCGGCGGGCGAGAGGCGCGGGGCCGCGGGCGCCGGCAGCGGCTGCAGCGGCTGCAGCGCCCACGCGGGCCCGTCCAGCGCCAGCAGCGAGTGCGCCTCGCTGAACCCGGCGCCGGGCAGCGCGCGCGACAGGCACCACAGCGTCTCCGCCTCGCCGCCCGACCCCGAGCACACCATCACCAGCGTACCTGACAGTGTAACGCACATGTTTTACCGTATTCAAATTGCATTGGGTTGTGGGATGCTCTTGCATTTTGGCTCGTTATATATAGCACAGCATATTTTTAACCCCCGACGCAAAAAGAGGGGTGTTATAAGTTTAACGTGTCTGTGTATCTGTGTATCTGTGTATCTGTCTGTGGTATCGTAGCTGCCAAACGGATGAACCGATTTTCGTTTTGTTTTTTTTGTGTCATAGATAATTTTATCCCGAGTGTTCTTAGCCATGTTTCATGAAAATCTGTTCAGCCGTTTGAAGATCATCAGCTCTTTTCTAGTTGATGAGGGGATCTGACTAACTTCCTTATGCCCGATCGATTCGAAATTTGGTACCGTGTTACTTCAACGATATTTAAAGAACATGGTAAGGCAAGCGTGAGCTGGTCAGCCGTTTGAAGATCCTCAGTTCTTTAATAGTTGATGAGGGGATCTGACTACCTTCCATATGCCCTATCGATTCGAAATTTGGTACCGTGTTACTTCAATGATATTGAAAGTATATGGTAAGGTAACCATGACCTGATCAGTCGTTTGAAGATCATCAGCTCTTTAATAGTTGATGAGGGAATCTGACTACCTTCCATATGTCCTATCGATATGAAATTTGGTACAATGTTACTTCAATGATATTGAAAGTATATGGTAAGGTAACCATGACCTGATCAGCCGTTTGAAGTTCATTAGCTCTTTAATAGTTGGTGAGGGGATCTGACTACCTTCCATATGTCCTATCGTTACTAACTCTACTAACTAATCATTATAAATACCTTCCTAATATTTATACCTACTTTAAAAAGGACAAAATAAAAGTAAAATTAAAATTTTAAAAACCCCCCGACACAAAAAATAAACTCTAAAAACTAACAAATAATATTTTAAACCTATTATAATTATTATCGTCACATATATTATGTAAGTTCAAATATTTTTATTTTCCAAGCGTCGTCGCGTCGGGGGACCGCTAAGTGAGAAAAACAGGTGTAGTCGCAGATTGCAACAAAAGAATTTACTCCGAAAAATTCGCAAAATCGACACAGCCGTCAACGACGTCTGCCCTCACGTGTATGCCCGTTCGGGTCGCCGCACTTGGTGACGCCTCCCCCGCGCCGCATACCGCACACCGAGCTCGCCACGCGCGGCATTACGTAGTGCGTAGACTATGCATGAAATTAAAGATCGCGCGTACCTAAATGTAATTCTTAATAATTAATTAGCTGTTGTTGAAAAAATACTTTATAAACTTTAGCGGTCCCCCGACGCGACGACGCTTGGAAAATAAAAATATTTGAACTTACATAATATATGTGACGATAATAATTATAATAGGTTTAAAATATTATTTGTTAGTTTTTAGAGTTTATTTTTTGTGTCGGGGGGTTTTTAAAATTTTAATTTTACTTTTATATTCACAGCACAGCCCAATATCTATCTGGTTACCTCCATTAAATTTTAAAATTTTATAATTTTGTGTTAATCATTTGAGAAAGAAAAGATTACAAGACTGTCATATGAAGCCCTTTTTACAATTAAATATCTGAAAAAGAGCACGGCTATGTTGAAATTGAAAGCCTTGCTGCTCTGCCACAACTCTATTTATTGTAAATGTGTTCGTGCGTTTCCTTTTTAGCACAATACATAAATTATCAAGGTAATCAAGTTATTATAAAATCATTATGATGTGTGGTTTAAGTAACATACCGTTCTCATAGATAGCACTATGCACTTGTTTCGGTTTCAGCACTGACGCATTGGACGTGAAGCCGGGAGGGAGCCTCACATGGATCAGTGTGAGGTAGTTCGGCCTCTGCGCTTCCCCCTGGTTCACGCTGTGACAAAAATAAAAAAAGACTACTTGAAAATATAAATTCCCACCAAAAACTGAAGTGAAAAATGGTTTTTTTATTAACTAGGAGGGTGCAAAATCGCGAGTTCGTTCGTCAAATTGATTTTGAATTATATTGGAGAGTAGTAGCTCAAAATGAATAAAGTACACAATGGTGACAAGGCCCTTTTCATATCCAAACTTGGCTTACCGCACTGTCATTTCTAGATATAAATTATAGAAAGATTTCCAGTTCCAGTTATAGAAGACTTACTCTCCAGTTCCAGTGGTGAAATACAATCTTGCACCAGTCTGTGTAATAGCAACTAGATTCAAATGCTCAGACTCAGAATCGTCGACAGCTGATATAGCTACCACTGGCTTGAAATTATATGCTTCTAGAGTTCTGAAAACAAAGTTCAGAAATAGTTATAAACCATAAGAAAATGTTTTATTAAAGTTCAAATTAGTAATCAAAAAATCGAATTCAATTGAGTTTAGCTTACTTGACTATGTCCACTGCAGATGACACAATATTAGATTGGCTCAGTCTCACAACTTTGCTTATGCTGTCTCCATCCCTTCCCAAATCAAACACTTCAATGCATCCTTTTTCACTCAGTGTGTACAAAATATTGCGTGAGTTGTCCACTTCTATTTTCACTATGGGATCTTCATCATAGAGGGCTGCATTTAGGAATGATGGCACAAGGAATGATAATGCACTTGTAGAATGGTTTACTTTTTTACAGTGTTTACCAAACCATCCTAATTGTGCCTGTAAATAAAAAAAAAATTAAACATTAGATTCAAGTAATTTTCTTTAAAACCTAATTTAAATTCACTTCGGTTACCTGGTATGTGATTTCATAGAGACATCCATCTTTGCCGCCCATGAAAATTCGTCCATTAGCAGTGGCTTTAACACACATCATAGATATTCCATCAGTGGGCAACACAAATACAGGTTCTGGCACCAGATGGATCTCTTCAAAATCCCCTGACCCCGTGTCCTCATTTTTACTACTTGAAAATGTTACACCTGAAACAATATTGACATTAACAATTTTCAATCATAAGAGTCATCATCATATCATATCATAAATAGTGCCACACGATAAGAAGAGCAGACGAAGAGTCTGTTGAATATTTCTTCATAAAATTCCACTTAGCACAGTTCTGAACCACATACATCTAGTGGCTTCCCGTAAACCTGACTAGATCATTGGTTTACCCAAGGAGGGGACACTTCACCATTTCATCTTGCAGTCTACAGTTGCCAATAAGGAACCATTCTTTCCCTTCTGTGGGATCAGTTCTGTGATTATAAGAGTATATCAAAGTAATAATTACCTAACACAACAATTTCAACAGTAGTGGTCAAAACCAGTAAGTATCTAACAAAGCTCTGGAACACTCCAGGCTTGGGCTTGACCAGTCCTACACTGACTATAGTCTCTCCGAGGCCGTCAAAGTAGGCTACATCAGTGCCGTGTTCAAATGCCCAAACATATATGTTGCTATCAATAGCTAGCCAGACTCGGCTGATCTCTGGAAATACTCCCATCAAACAATGGCATTGCATATCTGATATAAAAAATTAAGAAAATTAATGTTAGATAAAAACATTTCAGCAACCAGCAACAAAAGAACCTAGAAGCGATAAAATACGTAAATAAAATTATTTTGATATTACAATAAAAAAGGATACGGGCAAAATGTTCCATGATTTCTGGTGGTAATGGAACCTTGTTCAATATTTTGAGCTGCGACAAATTTGGATGGTTCAACAGAGCAGCCAGGTTTCTGTAGTCTCCAGGGTTCAGACCGCTGCATGTTGGACTCTTTTGTGCTGCTATTCCTGTTATCTAAATAAGTCAAAGCATTAATTAGAATACATTTTAAATTATTCATACAAATCATGAACCTGAAAAAAATGTCTCTAACATACCTTAGTCGATTCATAAAAATTCTACCTTTCTTTTTATCAAGTTCAACAGTTGATTTCTGAATTTTGTATAGGAAGTCCAAATCTTTTTGTAAACTGACTATGGGTTTTTTTAAGGAAAATTGTTCAGTTTTATGAGTTGAAACCCTAATTCAAAGTGTGAGTATCTCTAAAACGCCCTATGCATTATGTCATCTAAAAGCCATAACATTATGACTTTTAATACATAGAGTATTGTTTCATTTTTGCAATAGATTAATACAGTATGACCCAATTTTATCGCCAAGAAAAAAAAAAGAAAAAAAAAATTATGGACATTTATTTTTTTAAGTAGCATCTGCTGTTCGAAAAACAAAACATTGTAACTTTAACTGTAAGAGATCCCTTTATGGGATAAGTCCGTCTTTGTACATGTTTTGTTACATATGCTTATGTATTTTTATCATATTCGCGCAATAAAGAGTTTACAAACAAACAAACAAACTTTTGAATAAAGTAGGCTAGAATGTTAAAACAAAAAAGTGAGGATTGATAGTAAATGGCCTTGCCACGGAAAAAAAATATATACAAAAATAAACACCATCAATTAAATTTAAGCATTTTAATTATTTTTTTCATAGAAAATATTCATTTTTTGTGTTTAATTGCAAAAATAATTGAAATAACACCTATTAACCCTATTTTTTTATTACTTTAAGATATTTAACTTTAGTTTAGCTTTCAAATAATAAAAACCCCAATTTCTAACTTACACACAACATTTGCTATGAGTGATTAAACAATGGTATTCCAGATACGCTATTTTTTACACTGTTGTTCTAAATCTAGCATTTAGAACAACAGATTTTAGATTTTCTTAGTCTTCGTTTGTGTATATATTTTTTTCTGTGACATGGCCATCTACTGTCTTTCCTATTTTTATTTGTTTTAACATTCTAGCTTGCTTAATTTAAAAGTTACAACGTTTTATTTATTTGGGGACAGCAGATTTTTTTTCCTATTTTATAAAAATATTTTTTGGGTGATAAAATTGGATCTTATTTCACGACCTTTCATATGTGCACTTTATAAAACTTTGTTTATTCGCATAGTTTAGGAAATATCTATTCTATTCTATTTTTTTTATTCTATTTGGCATTCCACATCTCATAATGAGCGTGATTTTGCCAGTGTCAAGTGAAAAATGGGAGAAACTTCAATAAAAAAAAATGGCAAAACGCCAATGTCAGGTGAAAGACTCCACATGGTGGTTTGTTGTTGGAACTCGTAAAACGGAGCTGTCTCCCGAGTTAATCCTCTTCTTATGACCACTTATCACTGCATTGGAATCACAGCAATTTCCCCATCACAAAAATAACATTGAGACTACTCTAAAACGGAAATAATTAAAAAATTAACTCAGCAGACGTGTGCTTGGTGCAAGTCCCGGCAACCAACCCCAGGAAATATCTATAGTTAAAGAAAACCTTACCAGTTCATTGCTGGATGTAAGTGAATCTAGTTCTGTTTCACATGATACAAAGGCTTAGGATGTATTAATAGAAAAAAAATGCTATCAAATAAAAATTATCTTTAAAAATGACAAAAGAGGCATTGTTGCCTGCCTTTGTTATACTGCATGGAGGATATGATATGGCTAGTATGGAAGTACCTCTTCATGTAAAAGCCCCTTCTCTATTACCTCCAACTTAAGTTATATTTTTTCTTAGAATTACTCAGTCTTTTACTTAACTTTAAAGTTCACCAAACACAGCTTTTCGTTTTTTTGGTCTGAAAATTGGTCTACCGCATTGCTGTCTTTTTAAAATAAAAACAAACCTCCAGAAACGAAGGGCGCGCGTTGTCTGCAGTTATGTACCGGTCGAGGGTGCAACCAGCGTACTCCAGGCACTCAAGCTGCATCTTGCTGGGGTCCACTGGACGAGGCCCGTCAACACTGCTGATTACACTGGGCATCTACAGGTATTCCACATTTTTTTAATATTTAGTTAGCGAACATTTTATTTTGTTTTATAGGTTATGCTGTCAAAAGTATTTACACGTACCATACCTTTATGTTTACAAAACTTTTTTTCCTAGAGATGGCTGCCAATGCAGCATAATTTGTTAATGTTTTTTATTACAATATTATTTACTTTTAATTTTTCGTTAAAATAACAGAACAATGATCAATCAAGATTCAACGGTTTACCGCCCCGCTTGTTTCGTTTTTGACGTTTTGTTTTTTTTTTTTTTTTTGTTTGGTTCTTTCCTGCTTTTGCAAGGAAAAGGCAAAGGCTTCTCTGGCCATACAGCCTATTCTTACGTAGTTTGCTCTTCTCTAAATATTTTTCTATTTCATTTGAGTTCTCATTTATTATCAATTTCGGTCGTCTTTTTAACTTTTTCTCTATTCTTCAACAAAATGATAGCACTTTTGATGAAGATTTCATGGACTTCTTGAGAGCACTCGAAACACAGTCTACACACTTTTATTTCATTATCCTACATATTAGACACTTAAATGGCACTTTATTGAACAATACACTATCAATATTATGCATTAAAAACCACGATATCTATTTTTTCGGATAATAAAACAAAAATGACAAACTCTTGCCGCGAGTTCCCGCCAAAAAGTCTTGACGTTTTGTTTGATGCACGTTTGACGTTTGAAACAGTGTTGCCAATTTCTCCTCTGTGGTGTTGCCTGCCGGCGCGGCGATGAATAGAAAAGTTTGGATTTGGAGGATTAGGCCATAGTATAAATAGTAGGTTATCTTCATACAATGGTACATCGCGCGGCTTGTATGTGTGCGCGCCAGTAGGCACCGCCGTCTACGCACACAAAAGCAGAAAATGCCGAGGTGACCGAGGTGAAACTGTTGGGGCTGCACCGCGGCCGAGTGACGTGACGTGTTAGTCACTTGCCGTCTCTTGACACGACACGACATCGACGCCATCGCGTGTAAAAAAAATGACTGCATCTACAAAGCAAAAATATTGTTGTGTTTCTGGAATTCAAATCCAGAATTGTCGTTATTCAAGATACCGACTGATATGATATTGAACAAACAAAATATTAAAGCCACTTATTCCATTCTTTGGTAACTGACGGAGGAACATTTACATTATATCTACAAGTGATTAGTAATACCTGCACATCTCTTAACTGGTGATTCCACTCTTGAAACTGAAAAACTTGTTCTATATAACTTTGGACAAATCACATTTTTTTCTATGCTTTTCATACAAATCGATCAGCTTATTGAGCGTAGTTCATAATGAGAAGCCCAAAAGATTATGCAATTTAAGGAAAGTTCTAGAACAAAAGTTGTTCAGTTCATAAGTAAAATCACCAGTTAGGAGGTTAGCATTTGGGTATGTGGCAGTCATCCTGTATATTTTTGATCACTATTATCAATTTATCACTGTGTTTAAACTTTTAATTGATGGACTTTATCGAGGTAATTTTACAATGATTATAGACCAGGAGCCAAGGGGCTTTAATTTTTCATTTAATATAAATACAGTCTGAACTGAAGATTTTTTTATTGCTATCAAATCGCCACTGCGCAATAATAATAATATAATTTAAATACTAGCTCCTTTTAATTGAACCGCTCTTATTCTGATTATTTTCACAAACTTTTTCTAAGCCTGTCGTTCCTTTCCTTCGTGCGGTGGTACCGCTCATTATTCTCAGATTTGCTATTTTTGGGTTACCTACCACGTTTCTTTTTTCTGATTTGACCTACAAGTCAATTTTTGTATCATTTTTTAAAAAGTGTTACAACAAAAGTTGTCACGTTAGACCCGACTAATAAATAGCCTGGATATACCTTGTTCCAATCAAGAAAAAGCAAAAGGTAAAAATCAAACTTACTATGGAACTGACACATGTCAACTTCAGTTGCCTACTAAGTTTATTTAGGTACCATTTGGTTGAAATGACCTATATCTTTATGTATTTGTATGTATCTGCTGTTTAACAATCAATTAATTATTATAATGGTTAGTACCATACAAAATACAAATACGCAATGATGTGACTGATAAAATGCAGTAAGCTCCCGGTCTACATGACGCATCTAGAATCACGCAGACGGCCGCGGGCCGCGCCGCGCATGCGCCGTGTGCCGACCGAGAGCTGCCGCAACGCCGCGCCGCGCCGCCGCTCAGCTCAGTCACATGAGTATCTGCCTGCCGGCCGTACCGCACGCTGTCCGCTGCGACGCCGCCGGCCGCACCAACGACGTCGCGACGACACGATTTCTCGCTTGTTATATTTTACCGTACCTATTTATATGTTATCTATAAGAAATTGTATGAAATACGTTACACGGTAAAAATATTCTATTACTCGGTCTGTCTTAGTTTACTATAGTACTTGTACTATTGGGTATTCTGTGACGATAGTTATTCTCAGAGATCACTGACCTAAGAGCGTTTAGTAAGTTACTAATAAATACACGGCTTCGTAGTTCTCCTTGATACCTATGATGTACCTATGTGATTCAATTTTAATTAGTTTTAAGTTAGTCAGAGTGGAAAGACAGGAAATTTGAATTTTGAACACTGCGCTACTTATAAAAACATAATATAGTGGGTTTCACTTTTGGACGATAATTATTATACGAATAAAATAAAATACTATTTTATTGCAGGCAATTTTTTTATATAAACATACATACATATATACACTAATGCGTTTTAAATACCAACGTAAATACGTAATCATTAAAATACACCCAGACACAGGGCAAACACATGTGTGCCAAGGTGGGAATCGAACCTACGACCCTCGGATCAACAGAGCGCTAGCCATTGAGTCAGTCAGTTTTTTTTTTAAATGAAATTACAAAATTAATTATAGGTATAAGGTACTAACTTTATTAGTAGCCGATATTTTAGTAAGCACTTTTACTTCTGATTTTGAATCTCGCTAAAATATTGGGCACTAATAAAGTAGCACTTTATGCAGGTATTCTACTCCTAAAACTTTGCCCGATAATAAGCTTAGAGTCAAATCCCAAAAAAAATTGCCATCTCATAATAATTGGTAAGCTGATTAACGAATTTTGTATGGGAAGTGATTTTTTGCTATTTATAGGTGTTTTTAGGGAAATTTCTCTAAATTCATGATTAGAAGCCACAGTTAAAACTTTGTCGGTCATTTTGCATCACCCAGAATAGGTAAATATATACACTTATACAGTGAGGCACAACCCTGCGTGTTTGGTCAACAACACCATATACATAAGTATTATAGTCTACTACCGGCGAGCAGATCACCTACTCTCTCTACTCTGATTAGGCTTCGGCGAGACCACGCTCGTGTAGTCGTTATAAAAATATATTATAATCCCCCGTGGCGTATTCGGCGCGTGTAGTAAGTACATAGTAGTATGTAGTACGATTGGATAGTTGGTTCTTCAAATTCTATAGGCGCCACGCTAGTCACGCCACTGCGTAATTGCGAATGCGTTATACGTAATAATTTTGCGTTATCACGGAAAAACCAAAGAGACCGAACGCTCTGCATCTGTTAACAGAGTGGACAACGACGACGGGTTCGTTAGTGTCCAGAAGAAAAAACAAACTCGCCCGAACATTACTAGTAGGTACTTACGAATACGGCACCGACACTGGGCCCAACTTTTTGCTGCGCGCCGCCGCAGTGCCGACCACACTGTTGTACGCATAGACCTAAAATTTCGCTACGCGTTGTTCGTCTCCTGGCTGCACCTCTTCTTCATTTCGTGTCATTGGTAACTATAATACTGAAGATATTTGGCCCAGTATGTGGCCACGTCTATTACTCACTGATAGTTGGCTTTGAGCAGATCCTCCTGCGTGCAGGTGTAATTGCACGCGACATTGTTTGAATCGCACAATTCAAACAATGTCGCGTTGTCGTCAGAAATTCCCCATTTTACCAGAAAGTCCTTACACCGGCCAATTCCCACTCGTAGGTCTATTTCAATTTCAATTTAAATATACTTTATTAAAACAAATACATAACAAAAGACAAACATATACAAAAGTGAGGTTCTATTGATAGCTTAGATGGATAGCTTTCCATAAAGGCCAACTCAGAAAACGTCCCGGTCGTAGAGTTTCCGCGGGGGGTAATGTAGATTCAGCCTGCGCGTACTTTTTATTCCACGTTTCACGGTTGCGAAAATGAAATGCGCAGGATTCGGTTTTAGTCGGGTTCGGTTTCGAGGAGTTGTAACTACCCCACCACTTCCTCGGATCTGACGAAGTACATCAAGGTGCAATCTAAGTACATCTTGAGGGTGACCGCCGATGCAGCACTAGAGACAGCTCGTGCAAAATAGTTTTGAAATAAAATATTGTAAAATTGTATGTATTTATATTGTTATAAACCAGAAGTGGAATTGATTTAAAAAAATAATTGAATACTAAACAAAATTAACTTTAATTGGATCGCAAATAATAATTAACAGGAAAAATTGAAATTAACACTATCACGCCTAACTGTCCACCACATCCGAACGCCGACGAAAAAGTGAGGAGCTGGTCTGACGCGCTGAGCAGGTTCCCCCTCCGTTCGCCGTGACTTCACTCATGACGTCATCATACCGGCGCGCTGCTAGGCCCCGCCCGCGCCCCTCCGTGGGGTATCTCTAATACGGCCTCTCCTGACCGCCGGGCGTCCTCGACCGGTTCATCGTCGTCCTGGCCCTCACCCTGGGGACCATCACCAGCCTGGTCATCAGCATCTGCAATCATTAAAGACCTTGTAACAATCTGAAAAGTTAACACCCTACAAATGCTACAAATCATTTCGTAACTTAAAAACTTTACAACATGGTCGCAAGTGTGCACTCAAGCCACCATAAGTAAAGCAAAAGGCAAATAGCATAGCAAAGTACATGTAAGTTATCAAAAATAAGAACTAATTACACAAATGACAGAGCTCCGGATCCCTGTCATCTGTGACGCATAACAATCGCATTAAAATTTAAATGCAAGCGCTATGCCCCGTGACATAGGCCCGAAGTTCGCATATCACGACTCCTTGGCACGTAACATAGGCCCGTAGTTCGCATATTACGGCCACCATGGCAGAGGCCTGTGAAGCATGCCATGCCAGCCAAACCAGGCTGCCAGCCGAACCGGGCTGCCAGTACACGCCAGGGAGTCGACACATCCATGACATGACTGAAAATGACTCACCACACTGGAAGAAGACTTCACACGTGTCAGGTGTCCACTCACCGCGCCACCGAACCATATGTTCAGCAGCGGCCTGAGTACGCTTTCCGTACGCCCCGGCGAGTAGTTCGAGTTCGTACCGATCATGCGGCAACACTCGGACCACCTTGTATGGACCCCTCATACAGGAATCCAGCTTCCCAGAACTCTGTGAGCTCTTCCCAACAAAAACCATATCGCCCGTGTCGTAAGTGTGAGCAGATTTTCTCGACTCGTTGACACGATTGTCTTGTTGTTCTTTGTTAGCGGTCAACAACTCAGATGCCCTCTGTCTCCTCAGCGTGACCATAGCTTCTCTATTAGGATGTGCATTCTCTAATGCAACATCACGTACCAGCGCCCTCAATACCGGTGTGGCACCTTCAACCCCAACCAACAGCTGCAAGGCTGAAGTCTGTGTCGTTGTCTGCTTGGTCATGTTGAGTGTAAGCTGAACCTTCCACAGAGCCTTAGACCACTCAGTGCCTTTGTTATTAACCTCAACACGCAGCATATTCAGTACAGTTCGGCAGTATCGCTCAGCTTGACCATTCTCGTGGTGCATTTCAGGCGTGATAAAGTGCAATGAGGACCCTAGTTCCGCTACCCAGTTTTGAAAGCTCACACTTTCAAACATCCTAGCTCGATCAGTGACAATCAGTGATGGACTACCAAACAGCGACACTGCGTTATTAAATACGCGTTTCAGTTCGTCAGTGTCTTGTCTGTACAAAGGATACAGCAAACAAAATTTTGAAAACGAGTCCACTATTATTAGGATGTACTTAAAGCCTTCAGATTCAGGTAGTGGACCTAAAACATCCATGTGGATGCACTGGAAAGGGATGTCAGGTTTTGACCAAGATTGAATGGGCTGATGGGGAGCTCGTGGAACCCTTTTATGGGACAAACATATCACGCAGTGAGTAATGTATTTACGTACAAACTGTCTTAAGCCAGGAAACCAAAAATGACGGAGTATCAGTTCGGTTGTTTTGTCTATACCTATGTGCTCATGGTCATCATGAAAAACTCGTAAAAGACTAAGCCTATGACCTCTTGGTATGAAGCAAAGGAGGCGGGAATCATCCCCGGTGACAGAGTACTTATAGAACAACAAATTATTGCGGATCACGTAGCGGGAAGAATCTAACTCTCCATCTCTTAATTTAGCCATAAATTGCTGCGTTTCCGAGTCAGCTGTTTGAGCTATCTGTGCCCAGTTCCTAGGCTTACGAATGTGGGACACATTTACGGGATTTCGACTCAAAAAGTCGGCATGTTGCATTAGAACTCCTTTACGGTAATCAATTGAGAACCGAAAATCTTGGAAGTATACCCACCAGCGGGCCACTCGGGGAATCAGGTCTTTCTTGCGCTCAGTTAACTTTAGCGAGTTACAATCTGTAACTACTTTGAATTCAATGCCAATCAGATAATGCCTAAAATGTTCTAAGGCTTTAACTATGGCCAGAGTCTCAAGCTCGTAACTATGATATCGAGGCTCTGCGCCATGCGTTGCTCTGCTAAAGTAACCGACCACACGTTTCCGCTTCCCCTCATGTTCCTGCAGTAGGATAGCGCCATACCCAATTGAGCTAGCGTCTGTATGTAGCTCAGTAGGCAATGTAGGATCAAAAATGGCAAGTACAGGTTCGTCTGTCAAGCACTTAATAATATAATTGCGAGAGTTATCCTGTTCATCACCCCAAATGAAAGGGACATTCTTTTTAGTTAAGCGCGCTATACAAGCCGTTTTTGTGGCGTAATTGGCTATATACCTCCTAAAATATCCCGCGAGACCCAAAAACTGACGCACCTGCTTAACATTTGTGGGCTTGGGTGATTTTGTCAAGGCTTCTACTTTTCTAGGGCTCGGCCGCACCTGACCTTGGCTTATTAATCTGCCCAAGTATTCTACCTCTGTTTCTAGGAAACTACACTTTTTGAGATTAACCGAGAAACCAGCAGCAGCAAGTTTCTCGAGTACGCGACGTAGAAGGCCTAACCCTTCTTCAACGGTGTCTGACAGTATAAGTACGTCATCGATATAGTTTAGAACTTTACCAGTCTCGATCAGTGACTTCAGGGTTTTTGATATAATTCTTTGGTAGACAACAGGTGCATTTGCCAAACCGTAGGGCATTTTCAAGTACTCAAAATGCCCCTCAGGTGTGACAAATGCCGTCTTGCTTATGGACTCATCATCCTTGAGGCGAATCTGGTGAAACCCTGTAGCCATATCAAGACTCGTGAAGAACTTGCTGCTACCAAGTTTATCAATTTGATCGTCGATCAGGGGTAATGGAAACCGTTCCTTCACGGTTATCGCATTAAGTGCGCGATAATCCACGCACATCCTATCACTCCCGTCTTTCTTCTTAACGAGAATGATAGGGCTCGCATATTCCGATTTGGACTCCCTTATTATGCCCTTAGCTAAGAGATCATTTGTTATGTCACGAACCCGCCTTTTTTCGTCAGCAGAAATCTTGTAGGGACGGTAGTGCACAGGTACATTGCTGTTTAATTTTATCTCCATACTGCCAGTATTAACTGTTGATGTCGCGGTGCCAGTAACAAAAGAATCAGAGAAATCATTAATTATGGACAGCAATTGTTTTTTCTCGTTACCCTCCAAAGGAGTCTTGATAGTGAACGAATCTAAATTTTGCAAGCAATTCACCTGAGCAGGTTCGTCTAACCTAGTAAGCCGTTGCGAATCGCTTGTACGCATATACACGATTCCGTTACGATTTAATACGTCAGTGCCTATAAGTATTTGAGCACTTATACACTCGGGGGGCACCACGTATAAATCAACTTCAAGCGACACCTCGGGGAACTCAATCACGGCAGTAACGTAACTAGTTGACTCGATTTCCTGACTTCCTATTCCACGCATCAGACGATATGTCGGATTTTTATTGCAGCGTAGGTATTTAAGCACTGAATAAGATATCAAAGAAATATCTGACCCACTATCGATTAGCGCATCCACGGGGATATTTTGAATCACAACAGGCATAACGTTACTTTGCCTCGAAGTAGGTAACTTTTGACAAAAGTTTACATTACTAGCGCGTTTACCGTTCGACTCGCTACGTTGTTTCACAAAACAGGTTTCCACCGTATGCCCAGTTTTCTTACAAAACGTGCACAACTTATCAAACTTATTATTATTATTACCAGTGGCAGTGGTCGTAGTAGAAGTAGGATTCGTAACGGTAGCAGTTGTTACTATTTTCGGTCGCTTAGGGTAATTAATTTTCTTATGACCTACACCACTACATGAATAACATTTCATGTTATTATCGAATTTCGTTGCTTCGCGCTTTCGTGGATTCGAATTAGAAATATAGGACGAACGAACAAGATTGCGGTTATTTTGCGTATCGGTTTTTGGTTTTAAATAGGCAGAAAGAAATTCCACTAAATCTTTTGGTTGCAATTTAGCGTTAGTGGCTAACGCTTTAACTTGAGGGTCTGCAATGCCTCGGATAACTATTGCCGTCTTTAACTCCTCAGAAAGCCCCTTGACTATATTTAAACGCAACAATGATTTTCGAGCATAATCGGCATAAGTCGAAAAATTATTAGAATTAGTGCTCATGATATCGAATAAAATGTTCGCAACATCGATGCTCCGCGGGCAGAGTGATCGAAAGTCCGCCTTAAAATTCGACCACGTACGGTCATTCGTGACCCATTCACTAAGCCAAGTCTTTGCATCGCCACGAAGGCAACTGCCGATACGCGACAAACATTCTCGATCATCCCAACGATTTAATTCACGCCCGCGATCTACCTCCGCGCACCAAACATCGAAATCTTGAACACTCGGATCGAAGTTTGATATATAGAAATGGTTAGATCTTACTTGCAACAACGAAGATAACGCGCCAACAATCTTGTCCGTTGCGTCCTTTGCAACGCCCGTATCAGGTTCCTGGGTTCCCGCCGCCCTTCCCGGTCCCGGGGGAAGGTCGCCGACTGTACTGGTCATGGCACCCAAACAGTGTCCGGCATCCAGCAGAGGTGGCGTCTGGCATTCACGAATTGGATGTGGTGGATCTACCGTAGACGCTGAGGGGGTCGATAATCTATCCTCGATTGCGTTAAGTCTGCCTAAAATTAAGCCTAACGCTTGACTGCGAGAACTATCGCGACGACCATAGGAATCGTCGCGACGCCTGCGCTTGCGAGTGCTATCGCGATGGCTATGGGAGTCATCCCGATGCTTACGGGAACTACTTCGTGTCCTTCGCGGACTGTCATGATGTTTTTTTGATTTTTTTCGTCCTGACATTGTAAAAAGTAACAGTACTTACGGTTCGTAATGATTACAAAAAGCAAATATAAAATCACGTTTTCCAGACTACCTTCAAGCCTTCAACACAATTAAAATGCACTGCTATTTTCAACGAAATAAAAACGAACGCACTTAATTATAGTCAAAACTCCTCTATTCAAAATTTAACCGACAAAAGCCTTGAGCGGATATAGGCAACGTGTTATGTATCCCACTTCTGATGTTATAAACCAGAAGTGGAATTGATTTAAAAAAATAATTGAATACTAAACAAAATTAACTTTAATTGGATCGCAAATAATAATTAACAGGAAAAATTGAAATAACACTATCACGCCTAACTGTCCACCACATCCGAACGCCGACGAAAAAGTGAGGAGCTGGTCTGACGCGCTGAGCAGGTTCCCCCTCCGTTCGCCGTGACTTCACTCATGACGTCATCATACCGGCGCGCTGCTAGGCCCCGCCCGCGCCCCTCCGTGGGGTATCTCTAATAATATTATAAGTTTAATAGTTTTTAAGTTTTATATTGTATATTAAGGTAAGTGACCCAAATAAGGCCTACCTTATTTTTATCTTGACGTAATTAGTAGGTTTTTAAGAAAAACTCACTCATCTTTCGAAATATTAATCTTTATTTATTAAACTTTAAAATAAATATAGTTGAAACGTTAAAAAAACAAAAATCAGACTTCTGTGAATCAAAATATTAAAAAAGTCATTTAGGCCTTATTGGGAGACCCGTGCCGCAATAAGGCCTTTCATACTAAAAGAAAGAAAAAACAATCATTAAACTTCAGTTTCTAAAACATATCAACGTAATATTATCTAAATTTAGCAAGATCCTTTAGTAATCATATTTGGGCGTTATAATCAGTCTTGATAATCGTCTCGACATATTATCCTTCCTTTCTTCATTTTCTTCAAGCAATCTCCTGAACAGTAAATTTTTTTATCAGCAGGAGTTAAGCCAACACACAGCTCATGATACCTACCAGATATTACAAGCAAGACATTGCCGCATGTCATCCATTCGATATTATTTTCACTTATATTATTTTGATAGGCCTTATTTGGACATGTCGTATGTGTAAGAAAAAAAAATATTACAGAAAATACACTGAAAAAATGGCGTATAAATGCTTATGTAGGGGTTACAAAACTTTTAAACTAAATAACACACAAAAAAAATCTTGGCATGCGTGCAAAAATATCAAAATACTTACATCATTACCTGTAGAAATTTTATAAAACAAGCGTATTCTCCGCGTCCCAACTGTTTTCGACTACTTGTTCCGACATACTCGTGGTAAGCGGCGCTCGCTATTCTTGTATGTGTCAGATACATCCTTAGGCACACCAATGTAAACTTTCGCGGTTATTTGAAATGTCTAAGTGGGAAATTTGAAGCCTAGGCCTTATTGGGGCATAGGCTTTATTTGGGTCTCTTACCTTAGTTTTTATTTATCTATGGGCCTTTAATAAAATAACTAAGTCGCCCGAAATAAAATACAATAATAACAAATAAATATACGCGTAGCGTACGCGCGTGTCTGGTGCAGTGCGATATGATAAGTGATAACCGCCTTATTGCATATATGGTAACAAGTAAAAGTTAATTTTTTATTTTTTTATTTTTTTGTGCTTAACAAAATAGTGTGTCTTCGTTTTGTATGTATTGATTTTCTATCTTTTTAGTCTTAAAATTGTTACATAAGTCCATCATTAGATCCCTTTGCCAATGGAACTCGTCAAAACAAACCAAATTAGACAAAATTCGGGGTGTTTACTAGTCACCATTGAAGAGTTTCACGTTTCACTATCCACCTCCAGAAAGCACCATCAGACCCACGTCACCAAAAATGTATTGTATTGGAAAAGAAACCAAATGAGCCTAAACTCGAGGAGTTTACCATTAAACGTTGAAGAATTCCACGATGCATCATCAGATCAGACTAGGGTTTCGGTCCCGGGATCCCGGGAACGGAAATTTCCGGGAATTTGGCAGTTCCCGATCCCGGTAATGTGAGTTCGGGATCCCGGGAATTATTTTTTGTACAAAAACTAATACAAAGAGGCTTGATGGACGCTCTACCACACAAAAACTGTGTGCGTGAATATACCTTCATGCACAACTTAATATTCAGACCACAGATTACCAATTCCAACGTTCATTTCATACAGCCGTCATAAGTTTTTTCATACACAATTCCTACTTTACACTTAGACATTGTCTTACGGAGATATACAAGAGTTTAATAATCGCAATCATATTGTATTATACATATGCAAGAGTTTATACAAGAATACAATAAAATACAAGAAAAATATTGAAAAACTCCGACATACATTTTTTTGAAACCCAAAAAAAATCTTTCGAATCACTTTTCAGATTTAGTATGGAAAATTGAAAAAGAAATTAAGTAATCCGATTTTTTTATATTTTTCCTGTGTCTGAGTAACCCCTTAAAATTTAAAAAGCACTTTTTTACACCTGTATTTAATACGATGTGATTTAAACAAATCGGTGCGGGTGGCTTGTCAACAATTTCTCGCTGCATAAACCAATTTTTTAAATTCAAATTTTGAATTCCCGAATTCTTAAAAATGTTAAAAAGTGCGTGTTTTAAAGGGTACTCAAAATCAAGTATAGGTAGTATACAGGAAAAATTTTAGAAAATCCGGTAATTTTTTTTCAGTTCATACCAAATCTAAATTGTGAAATTAAGAATTTTTTTGGGATGCTGAAAATACAGTTGAGTTTGGAATTATTTTTATATTTTTCATGTATTCTATACTTAATTCTGAGTCACCCCTTAAAACAAACGTACTTTTTTACACTTTATATACATATTGTAAAAATACATATTCTACAATTTTTCTATTTCCCATAAAAACTTTTGATTCATTATTCGATTTAGTATGGGAAACTGAAAAAAATTGATCGGATTTTCTAAAATTTTTCCTGTATCTATACTTGATTTTGAGTAACCCTTTAAAACACGCATTTTTTTACACCTGAATACGATGTGATTTAAACAAATTGGCGCTTTTCGCTACATAAACCAACAATCTGAAATTTTCAAATTAAAATGATGAATTCCCGAATTCCCGGGAACGCAAAAAAATCAAATGAAAATAACCTGGGAATCCCGAAACCCTGGATCAGACCCTTATCACCAAGTTTAATTAACTGTAATCGTTAAAACAAACCAAATGAGTCCAAGCTCAAGGGGTTTACATTTCCCATTAACTTCCTCCTTGTTCCATCATCAGGTCAGCTCAACGGAACCAAATTAGTGTATCGTCATCGGTATTATAAACATTTGCGAAGTTACAAATCGATACGATAGTTAGAATTCGATTAAATTCAATAGTTAGTTACAGGTGAAGCTAAAATAAGTGTGTTCAATAAAAAAGGCATGTGAGATCAAAATAAAAACTCAAACAAATAAATAAACCATATATTAAAACCCCATTTAAATTAACAAAAAGTTTGTATGAACTTAATAACTATCTGTTGATTCTTCATAACTTCGATGCTGCCTCGCCTATCCTGGTGACTATTCGTTCCTTACATAACCAAAGGCACTGTTATGTAATATGGCAGGATTACCTAAGTGTTCATGTACGGCAACACGTCAAGAAACAGTATATAATCTTTTTAAACAAAGAAAGTCTAATTGTGAGTTATAAAATGGTGGTAATACTTTGAAGCATCCATATTGGCAGTTTCAGACGTTCGTTGTTAAAAAGTACCATTAAGCAACAATCGACCCTTAGGCTCGCCGATCAATTTTCCGTCAGCATAAATGAGACGACCTCTCAAATATGTTTCAATGACTTTTCCTCTCAGCACTCTATTCATGTACGGACTTATCTGCAAAAAATATAAAAGGTGAGTTTTTCTTTTATTTTAAAGACAAGGGCCAGCAAACTAAATAGAACAATACTTGTGTTGACATTGTACAATGTAATATAATAATTAGGTATTACTTAGACCAATAAATCAGAGCTGAACAACATTTTTATAGAAATAAACCCTTTTTTGGAAAAAAAAGCATAAAACAACTGATCGGTTACTTGAACTCCTTACATTTCAGTCTAAACATAGAATAAGGAAGTATCAAAAATAAATTATGAAATATGGTCCACTAAAAGTTATTATCGCAGAAAAAATACTTGTATTATCATTATGGAAACAATTTATAATTTACAAAAAATTCGTAACGCGTATGGAAATGACTATATTTAATTATGACGTCATAGCTTATTATTTCAATCATTTTTAGAATTAAACGTGGTTGGTGACATTTGATAAAAAATTTAAAGTAAATGAGATTATTATCAGTCATCCATCAATGATGGTTTCATTTGTTCACTTTCAGATATGCAAATATTTTCGTGAAATTAATAACAATCAAACAAACATCACCAGTGTCATACAATCGATTAGTGATCAGAACAGAGGAAAAAAGGGATACAAAAAAGTTAATTTACAAATAAAATAACCTTGTTCTTGTACATGATGACTTCAGGCGTGACGACAAACGATGCGTTGGGGTCGAAGAAGACGAGGTCCGCGTCGAGGCCGGGCCGGATGGCGCCCTTGCGGCCCTGCAGGCCGGTGAGCGCGGCCGGGCCCGCCGAGAGGTAGTGGCTCACGGTGCTCAGGCTGTGCCCGCGCGCGCTCGCCTCTGTCCAGAACAGGGACAGGTCTGGAGAAACAGAACTAATCAGTAATAAGAAGAAGACGACGACGAAGACGCAGAAGAAGAAGTAGATAAAGAAGAAGTAAAAGAAGAAGAAAATACTTTTAGACAATGTCACCAAATAAACAAAATTATACATAATTTATACCACCTATCCCGTCTGCTCTTATCGCTATCAACGGCAGTTAAGGTACCTACGCACGCAAAGTAAAAGACGTGTCCGGTTTAGAAGGAAAGGTGTTCCAAAAGTATATCAGACTTAATTACGATTGAGAGTTTTCGTCACGTATTTTCCACGCAGAAGGTAACGCATCTTGGTTGACATATGACTACAGATGAACAAGGGAGTCAGAAGTTCTTCATCAATGTTATCAATGAGGAGCAAGTTAACTTTTGCAGGATGTAACAAAAAGTTCTTAAAAACCTTTCATATGGGTTTTCAGTTTTGTCTATTCCTGAAACTAAACGAATTTTGTTCTATTTAAAAATGTAGGTTATTTTTATAATAAATCGACCATCAACCATAATTTGGGGTAAATACTTTGTAAATGTTGGTGATTCCGCAAATAATAACTGATTAACTAATTAGTGGGTTAATTAGCTAATCTGTTATTATTTAAAGTGTCCTTTTGTATAAGAATCCACAATACGAACATAAATTCCAAGGGATGACTTGCAGAAGAAACCATATCGAGGGTTCACGGGCTATTTGTATTAAGCGACATTTTTGGAAATGTTCAGGAGATTGTTTTAAAAAATATTTCTTAGAATGACCACGCTGAATACGTTAAAAACAACCGACTTCAATCGCAACAACTCCAATTTTGCTATCTTTTTGTTGATTTTCTCAAAAACCGCTGAATCGATTTCGATAAAATTTATATGGGACCACCTGTGAAGTATGCCCTTTTAAACAAAAAAAGAATTTTCCAAATCGGTTCAGGCGTCTTTGAGTAATCGGTGAACATACATCGGTTAAAAATAATCATTAACACTAAACTATTACTATTATATAGATTCTCGATATTCTTAATATTTAAAATATTATTCAGAAGTTATATTTTATGAGGTATTTTGTAAGAAATTAATTTTTAAAGTAGAGGTTACTTGTGTTTCCAAAAATTTCGCTTAATACAAATAGCCCGTGAACCCTCGATATTATTATTTTTTCAGGTATGACAAAAGAACACTAATACTACAACCATGGAGAAGAAATCAACTCTAACACCAACAAAATAAGGGTAGACTGGGGCGAATCGGATCACAATTAGAAATAAATATACAGAGTGTCCCAGAATGGGTGAATCAAATTGCTATGGTAGATACCTCATCTAATGTCTCACCAGATAGGCTAAAGCTAATTTTAAAAAATACTTGATTTTTAATAAGTAATGTTTTTTCCGAAAATAGGGAAAAAGTCCGACTTTCCTTAAATTTTCGCTTCTAATGTCACGTTTAGAGTCAATTTGTACTTTTTAGGGTTCCGTAGCCAACTGAACCCTTATGGATTCGTCATGTCTGTCTGTCTGTCTGTCCGGCCGTATGTCACAGCCACTTTTTTCCGAAACTATAAGAACTATACTGTTGAAACTTGGTAAGTAGATGTATTCTGTGAAACGCATTAAGATTTTCACACAAAAATAGAAAAAAAATTTGGGGGTTCCCCATACTTAGAACTGAAACTCAAAATTTTTTTTCATCAAACCCATAAGTGTGGGGTATCTATGAATAGGTCTTCAAAAATGATATTGAGGTTTCTAATATATTTTTTTTCTAAACTGAATAGTTTGCGCGAGAGACATTTCCAAAGTGGTAAAATGTGTGTGTGTGTGTCCCCTGTAACTTCTAAAATAAGAGAATGATAAAACTAAAAAAAATATATGATGTACATTACCATGCAAACTTCCACCGAAAATTGGTTTGAACGAGAGAATTAGTTTTTTTAATACGTCATAAATCGTAAATCTCAATTTACCTACAACGAACTACAAGAACTTTTATATTATGTTACTTGCTGCTACGGAACCCTTCATGGGCGAGTCCGACTCGCACTTTATTATTATTTCTGGATAAAAATGTGGGCTTCTCTGCGCACTTCGCGCTATGCGAAGTGGCAGGAGCTACTCCAGCAGAAGCACAGTCGGCTGGATTATTATTTATTATTAAGTAATGTTTTTTCCGAAAATAGGGAAAAAGTCCGACTTTCCTTAAATTTTCGCCTCTAAGTGTCACGTTTAGAGTCAATTTGTACTTTTTTTTCAATAGTATGTGATTACTTTACCTAACTGTAAACATATTTTTTTAAATAATGACTTAATTTTGAGTTCGCAGCACTTTCTTTAAAAAAAAATTCTACACTAAAAATCTTCTTGTAAGTTTGAGAAGCAGTGGTATTAAAAAAATGTATGAAGCCTAGTGAGCAAACCACTACTAAAACTTGTCAATTTAATGGAGATTCTAAAATGGTAACAATTGTGGAATTTTCTTAAAAGTGTTGCGTCGTCGCTGGCCCAAGAGTTTGCCCCAGCCTGCCAATCCACCGCCAAGGATAAGCCTCATCAAAGTAGGCCCTCACTTGACGGCCATAATGGGCTGGACAGCCCTCATTTTATAGCCACATGGTATCTCTAACGTTTTGTGGTTCTTTTTCCAAAGTCCCAGCAGCGTGTCTCTCGAAAGCTCTCAATAATTTTCTGACTTTAGGATTGCCACAGGTCTTACAATACGCCAGTTGAAAATACTAGTCCATAAACTTTAACATAAAAATTTTGAACTGGTATTGTGAATGATCTTGTTTCGTGTGGGTTGGTTTACTTATTTCATTAATTAATTTCATTTATTTCTTAATTAATTTCTACGAAGTATTAAACAGTTAGTTGGCCTTATATCATAAAACAAAACAAAATTTTATTAATTAAAAATCAAATTAAATTAGTTTTATCAATAAATTTTACTTTGAACATAAAAAAATCGGTTTTAAATAAACATCATAGCGCAGTAAAAAAAGCTTTTGGTTTAAAAACTGTATTTTTGGTTTAAAAACGGTCCTGCTGAAAATCGTCTAGATTCGCCCATGTACTCTAAAAATTGTAATATCTTTGAACACTTTTAAGAAAATAACATGATTGTTACCATTTTATAATCTCCACTAAATGTATAAGTATTAATAGTAGTTTGCCCAATAGGGTCCATAATTTTTTTTTATGCCACCGTAGGTCAAACTTACAAGAAGATTTTTAGTGTAGGAAAAAAATTTAAAGAAAGTGCTGTGAACTTAATATTAAGTCATTATTTAATAAAAAAAAATACAGTTAGGTGAAGCAATCTCTTATCATTAATACAATCGCAAAAAAATACAAATTAACTTTAAACGTGACACTTAGAGGCGAAAATTTAAGGAAAGTCGGACTTTTCCCTAGTTTCGGAAAAACATTATTTATTAAAAACCAAGTTTTTTTAAAAAAAAAATAGCGTTAGACTATCTGATGGGACGTTAGACAAGGTATCTACCATAGCAATTTGATTCACCCATTCTGGGACACCGTGTATACTTTAAAAATCCGGGCTAGACTGACCATTGTCATAGCAAAACGACGTATCATGTTGCTATGACAGCAGTCAGTCTAGCGCGGTAGGTATTAAAAATATTTATTTATTTCTAATTGTGATCCGATTCGCCTCGGCCTACCCTACGATAAATCATACATAGACACAACAAGCAGCTCAGATGGAAACAGGAAAGACAAATGCGACAATAAATAATAAAATAAGACGAAAGAACTTACCGAACTGCACTGAAGAAACGCCGCCCCAAGCTGTCATGAAGTTGAGTCCTTTCATGTTTGCTGGGCTGGGGGAGTGATCCGACGCGATCAAGTCAAGTCTCTGGTCATTGATGTACTCCCATAGTTTTTGCTGAAAAATATAATATTTTGAATAAGCGCTAAATTAAGAAATAAACATATATATGTGCCTAGAGATACTGTATTTGACACGCGTTATCTAATACGAGTAGCATTTAATACTTAGTCAAGAACTCAGCTGTCCAAAACAATATGGGTAGGTATCTCACATTCCTGTGAGAATTCTTCAATCATGCGATGCTCGGCCACAAGTGCTTGGCACGTGAGGTCTTGGGTCTGACGTCGTTGCTGTGAACAACCGCGTTGGCCGGGCGTACCGTTACCTTGTTAGTGTTGTTCCTGATTGGCGGGGAACACTTGAATTCGGTGTGTCCTGGAGGCACTTGTTCAGAGCTCAACGTGAGGTAGTGCGCGCAGGTCTCCGCCGTGAGGCCGCCGCGCCAACCACGATGGCCGGCCGCTACGCGCTTGGCGCGGCCCTGTTCCAGCACAGGGATCACGCCTGCCGCCGAGACGTGGACAATATGCACGTGCACACTGGTAACAGTATAGAGTACTTATATTACAAATTGTAATAATAATTAGAATATAGATATGTATCAGGGTTGTGCCCGGAACATGAATGAGACGTGTTCCGTCAGGGGTTCAAATAAAATCGGTGTGTATATATATTTTGAATAAAAGTCGTCCACACAAGTCCGTGTCAGAACCTGCTCTGAAGTCTCATATACATATGTCACATAGCCACGTTCCGTTCACGACCCGGACATGGCCCTGGATGTATAGTTAGACCTGTGGAGATTAAGTACTGATCGATCAACTTTTGTTCAATGACTACCGAGATCGAAAAAAACATTGAGCTCGTTTTTGGTCAAAATATTATTTAAATTTTCAGCGAGGTCGTAAAACAATAGTTGCTGTACATGATGAATCTTAGCGATAAGCCGCAGATAACGGATTATTTACACCAATTTTGTTACACCTGTAGATAATTTCCCGAGATGAACAATTTACATAATATTGTAATAGTTATGCAAAACATCTTTGGAAATTACGTATATGTAGGTATTAAGCAACGAAGTTTTATATCGTCGCTCCGGGGGTGTGCTCCTGTGGTATTAAGTTAAGCGTTTTGTTAGAAATGTGCAACGAATACTCAATTTAAGTATATTTAATACTTATATTTAGGTATATTTATGATATTTAGAATAACTATTTTCTTACTCAGATGTCAACAAATAATCAGTTAATAGAGAGACAGCTTCGATTTCCATCTCATCGGGCCTAGATGCCAAGTACGTAGAATATAAATCGGGATCTGAAATATTGCAATATGCGTAGTAAATTAGCAAGTTCACAACCCTTGTAACTAAAACAAAGAAAAGTATTATTTAATACACTACCTGGACAGTTATCTCCTTCACATTCAGAAGTGCTGTTACCATTTTGTAATTCCGCGTGAAACTGAAACAAACAGTAATACAGAAACAAACAGTAAGTATCATACTAAGTATGTATCTACCTGTTTGATTTTAAAACAATACATATTGTTACGAAATCACATGATAATAGCACCAGTTGTATCGATACTTACAGCTAAGATGGTGCCTGTGCCGTTCAAAGTAGCGAAGACTTTTGCCAATTCTTCTTTATGAATATAAGGAAATTCGCTAACTCCACTGTCTATAAGATATCCTTTGAATCCAACTACTCCAGCTTGAATGAGGTCGAACAAATCTTGCTGAAGGTAGAAGAAATTGTGATTAAAATGCAATCGAATAAACCTTAAAAGTTTTTGTTGAGAATCACGGTACAGGACCTACGAATAACGGTTGGTTTGTGGTTCTCTACAGTGATTCTTTCTGTTTAACCAACCTCATTCCCAGGAACCACGCCGCCCCAAAACCCAACATCGACGTAAACTTCCTCTTTGGCATGAGCTACTTTAGTCTTTAGATTTTCAAGCGATGTTGTTGGTGGTACAGAATTCCTGTGTAAACAAGTGAAATTCGTTTTTTATAAATAGGTGCTTACTTAAATCATAAGTAAATCTAAAATCATGGATAAAACGAGATGATAGAATATTATACATTTGTCTATAAAAATACTACAGGTAGCTACTTTCGTGAATTATGGGAGAACACCTAAGTCCCAGCGCATAGCAGTGTGGACGAAATTGGTTGAGGTATCTGTGGCCGCGTGAACTATGTCGACTAAACGTCGAAAAGTGAGAAATTTAAGATAACTAGCACACTGTTCACTTAAACATAATATACAGATCAACTATTCAATAGTTTATATGTATACTGAACCTAAATAATATCTATCGACATCGAACCCTGTTTTCAATTGTTTGTTGCATCGCGTCTTGGCTAAAACTTTAGTTACTTATTTTCCAGAGTAATGGTTCCAACGAAGTAGTTTATATTCTTTGCTAAAAAGTATTTTTTTATCGTTGAGCCATGCATGATCGACCAGTGGGTCAAAATAGTGGGTCCACGAGAAAACAGCGCGTAAAATTGATCGTCTCATCTTATGCTCGTTTCATACGACCTAATGATGCCTAATACTGAGATGTATGATTTTTAGTTTTGCTCTATTTCTCGAACATGTAAATAAAAAAAATCACATGTACATTATTTCTTCATATTTACATAATTTCTTCATTTCTTAAGGGAAATTTCAGTTTCTTAGTTTTGGTGGTTGGCTTTTAAATTCAAAGTTTAATTTTTTTTACTTTTTACATAAGCAATTAGATTTGTTAAAATAACCGCGAAATTTAGATTACCAAGGGCGACTAAAAAGAGTATACCTACGATGTAATTTAATTTACTGTTATTCTATAGTATGGTACATTAGTTACCATAAATTATTTATTATATTGATTATTGTACTTGCAGTAGTTAACCATTTGTTGGCGAATTCAAAAACATCTGTACTTGATTCTAAGCTAACCTTCAGTCCAGTATAATCAGCTGTTATAAATACCTGCCTATTATATTTTTTCGCGAATTATGTTTGTTCTAGCAAATGATTTCAAACTTTTAACCCACACGGATTTATTACTTACAAGGGCATGTCGCAGATTGTGGTAATGCCTCCGGCAGCGGCGGCCTGAGTGGCTGTCACGAAGCCCTCCCAGGACGTCCTGCCAGGCTCGTTGACGTGCACGTGCGAGTCTACCACCCCCGCCATCAAAGCCAGATCTCCGCCATCCACCGTCTAAAAAGGTTTTCAGCGGTCATCGCGACTTCCTATGAGCAGAGACTTACCTTTCACGGGAACTCTTGGATTTTTCGGGACAAACAACAACAATAACTAGTAGATAGGTAACTAATAAGTTTGTATAAGTAATAACGGATAGCTTGCAATTTCGGTGTAATTCATAAATGCGAAAATTATTTGACCACAATAAGTCTCAGTTTAAAATCATCAACATTTTATGAGTAGAGATGCTTATTTTTTTAACTTTAGTTAGGTATTTACCTTAATGTTTGTCCCACTCGAGGACAAAAGCGCGTCGACTGACGGCCTGGTGAGCACTGACTCGATAATTCCCTGCTCATCAACCAGAACCCCTCCATCGAACTCCCCGTGCTCCGTCACTACCCTGCGACTCAGAAACAACTGCTTTCCAGACTTCTGCGGCGCTAATCCCACCTCGCGACAAGACACATAATCTATAAAAAAATACAAAAACACTTTTAGTTAAAACTTAAATTACGTCAGTATTACAAAACTTTATACGAAGTTGTGCTTACTTATGAAGAATACTACTTGTGCGAAAAATGCCAGATATTTAAATTTTAATAAAGACATCGTCATCTTCACTGAATCAACGCTGTTGAGAAGTGAGCTCAATTTGTTCCGTGTCTCACTGAAATAGCCTGAAATAAGCAGCGTCATTAGGACGTAAGTAGGTACTTAACTATCTTTTTTATTGTTTTGTAAACAAACAGATACAATATTTTTTTATGAAGGCTATCTATTCATACATAATATAAGAAAACTGTAATGGGGTCGCGTCTCTAAGCATATGAAATATTTCGAGGTGCACCGAATGCGGAAATCAATTTTCGAGGAAAATAATACTATTAAAAAGTATATGTGAAACATTTAATTAAATAAAGAACATTTGACATTTGATTTTTTGAGTCCTTGTTTGTCGGTTTTGGGAAAAAAAATTAGTTATCTACATCCTTACTTTTTAGCACCTATTTATTTTATGGACGAACGCAACTTAGTATGCAACCCCTTTTCGGTTTTCATCTTTCGTGCTGTCCAGAGGTGACGTTCTATGTTGTGCACAGAATATTTAAAATTAAAATGTCGACGGCTACAATGCTTTTGCTCAAAATCCCTAAAATTTAAATACCAAATAGTTGCTTAAACTAAATTAAAAATTGTAAAAATCTAAAATTTCGAATGATTATTTGAACAAAGGTCGTAAAACTTAGTATCAAAATGCCAACGTACTAAATGTTCAAAATTTAAAAATGCCTAACCATCTAAATATTGATATTACACAATTTTCTTAAATATAACGATTTCATACATTAAATGAATTTTATTTGTCAAGAATGAGAGCAAGCAGTGGTGATCTGTGGTTTTCATATCAACCTAACACTACGACATTGTGAAGGGAGGCGAGCTGTCTCCGAACCTAATTTATCCGAGTTGGGGGTACTCCGAATTTCCGAGATCGCTTCGCTCGCTCCCGCCTCAAGATGTAGTTGCGAGTCGTACCATTCCATGTTATAAACGTACCTAAGTATTTTGCACTTAGACTTTGTAATAGATATTTTAAATCATTAGGTAATTCAGACGTTAGTTATGTTCAACTTTAGTGTTTTATACTTCAGCGTTATAATAATAAGTATTTTGAAGTATTCGGTATTTAAATTTTAGGGATTTTGAGCATAAGCATTGTAGCCGTTGACGTTTTAATTTTATATATTCTAATACGTACCCCTTAGAGAACAATAAAAGCCAAAATAAACTAAGATTTTCTTCGTAAAATAGATTAAAGAAAATAGAATATTTTACCCTAAATATATTAATCGAAAAATATGTTGAAAATATTTTGGAATTTACTGAATATAGTTGTAAAAAAACGGGTAATTTTATTAAAGGGAAAATGGTGGTAATTTTTGTTACCATATGAAAGGTTTCTAAATTCACATTCCGTAATATTTTTATGCAGCGAAGTTTATAAATATATATATGGTGAAAAAAATATATATTCAAAAATAGTTTTCCCATGACAACCTTTTACTACTTACTTGGTCGCTTAAAAATAAAACCAACATCTGTGTAAAAAATAATACAGTAAAACACTTTAGTCTTGGATTAGTTATATTTAAACTAAACTTACGATGAAATTAAGATAACGAATCATAAACATAATTCTAAGTACGTCTTAAAACTGAGGCAGAATAATTTAACACTTCGCCTGGCTCGTGCGTCAATATCCCAATACATACTGCTCAGTTTTTGTAAGAAATCTCCTCTTAAAATGTTTCAGTTGTTCTTGTTGAAACTCCTTTAGATTTTCAATAGGCCATCTGTAGAGCAATCTGACGTTTAACTTTTTTTTTTATAAGATCTTGTCACTTCATCTTGTCTCCTCTTACGTAACACCATAGACATGCACCCCGCTTAGAGGAGCGGAGCGACGATATAAAACTTCTTTGCGTAACATAATAAAATATACTATTTATTACTTTATTCCCTTTTCTTTATTCGCGCACTCTGTGTAGTGGCTACCTAGCCACTACAGGTTATGGGCTAGCTTTATTTTAAAGAGGGAATAACTGTGTTTGCGCAAAACAAGAAACAACTATGAGTCTACCACACGCTGATGGTCAGTCTGGCGCTGACAAAAATTCCAATGCGTCTACCGATGCCTACCCGGTAGTCGTACCCAGCGGTGTACCGCCGGTCCTGAAGTTACAAGGACGCTCCAACTATGGGTCATGGAGTTTCGGCATGAAAATGTTTCTCGTAGATTGTGGACTCTGGAAATGTGTGGAAAATCCAGAAGAATTCGCAAAATCAGTAAGAGATGCAAAAAGATTGGATGAACAAGCGAGAGCTAAAATTTGTCTTAGCGTAGACCCACGAATTTACAGCCTACTAAAATCGGCCAAGACTGCCAAAGAAACATGGCAAAAAATTTGTGATGAATACGCTGACAGTAGTCTAGACAGAAGACTAAATCTACTGCGGCACCTATTCGGTACCAAACTAGTGGACCATCCAAACATGGAGAGCTATGTCAGTTTTATACGTGATACGCAACAATAACTGCTCTAAATAAATGCAGGCCTGGAAGACGAACTTGTTGGAGTCATTATGCTAGCTGGTCTATCAGAAGACTTCAAGCCGCTCATCATGGCTTTAGTTAGAAAATTCGGGGTCATCCCTCACTTCCGACTCTGTGGCAACGCGACTTCTGAAGGAAGACTACAAATGCTTCAAAAGTTCTACTTCGAGTACTTTAGTGTCGGGAAATACTACAAAAGCAGTGCAGTGTTCGTTTTGCAAAAAAATCGGCCATACAGTATCACAATGTAGAAAGTTGAAACAAAAAAATAAGAAAAAACATACTACAAATAATACAACTGACGTAACACTTTTATATTCTTTAATTACATCTCCTACAGCTTCCCACTCAAGCAAGGACTATTGGTTATTAGATTCCGGTGCATCTTCACACATGTGTCACAACTTCGACTCCTTCTGTTCTCTGGAAAGACGGTCGAAACCAGTGAATGTTGCCAATAATGACCAAATTCCCTGCAAAGGTACAGGAACTGTAAATATGCCTTTATCTGGTGATTTAAGTACTATGTCTGACGTGCTGTATGTACCAAGTTTAGCTTCAAATTTACTCTCAGTCAGTAATCTTGTTCGTAAGGGCTTTGTAGTTTTATTTTCTCCCAAAGGTGCTACAATCCTACGTAAACAAGGATGTAAAGTTTGGGGTGTTATTATGGCGACTGCGTCAAACTACAATGGCATGTATAAGCTTGACTTATCACAGCAAGCCAATTTGTCAAATGCTAAAGAGACTGCTTTACTTTGGCATAGACGACTTGGACACTTGAACGCCAAAGCTCTAAATATTTTAAAAAATAAATCTGTGGGCATCAAGTTCACTGATAGATTGTATGCTCAGACCGAAGTACGTCATTGATTGTATGAGACATGTGTAGCTTGTTTGCAAGGCAAACTAGCAAAGAGACCCTTCAAAACATCCAAAAATGAGTCTAGTCGTAAGTTAGAACTTATTCATTCAGATCTCTGCGGTCCTATGAGTACAACCTCCTTAGGTGGAGCATTGTATCTTCTAACTTTCACTGACGATTTTACGCGTAAAACTTTTGGCTATTTCTTAAAATATAAAGCAGAGGTTTTCGCTAAATTCGTAGAATTTAAACAATTCGTAGAAAATCAAACCGGTCTTCGAATTAAATCTCTGCGGACGGATGGCGCCGACGAATACGTAAATCGCCGAATGTCTCAATTTCTAAAGGAAAATGGTATATTACACCAACGTACCATCCCTTATAATCCACAGCAGAACGGAGTAGCTGAACGAGTTAATCGTACAGTTATTGAAAAAACTCGATCAATGCTACATGGTTCTGGCCTGTCAAAAGTTTATTGGGCTGAAGCCGCAAATACGGCGATTTATCTAAAAAATCACTCGCCCACCCAGGCACTAAACAACAAAATTCCCGAGGAACTTTGGTCTGGTAAAAAGGTAACCCTATCTCATTTGCGAGTTTTCGGCTGTGAAGCTCATTTGCTGATTGCTAGTGAAAAGCGAACTAAGCTGGAAGCTAAAACTCAAAAATGTATTTTTGTAGGATATTCGAACGAGTCGAAAGGATACCGACTTGTAGACCCCGAAAATCCGAGAGCAACAATACGAGTACTTGCTAGAGATATTGTATTTGTTGAAGACAAAATAGTCTCGGAACAGCATATTAATGCAAATTCTGAATCAGCAAATATCGATATTTCTAACGTTAGCCCGGTCACAGTGGTGTACCCTGGTACTCCTAATCCTACAACTACTCCATTGATAAGTAACCGAAACGACGATCAACTTCCTACTACATCTGCTCACCTTGATTTGCCCTGTTTGCAAGAAGAGAGCCCTACGGTCCCGCCTACTTGTGATTCATTGCCAATCCCTCCTGAAATTCAAGTTTCAGAAGAATCCCTGAACAGATCTTGTGATTGTCAAGTGGAGATTTTAGAAGAATTTTCTGATGCCCAAACTGAACCTGAACCAGAAACAGAAAGGCGTTATCCACAGAGATAACGTCGCCCCCCTATCAGGTATCCGGAGAATGAGCACCTTTGTCTGGTATTGCCATATAATGAGCCAGAAACGTTCAAAGAGGCGATGAACAATCCTTACAAAGGAGAATGGTTTCAAGCTATGAAAGCAGAGTATGATTCTTTGCAAAAGCACGGAACATGGGAATTAGTTAATAGACCTACAAATAGAAAAACTATTAAGTGCAAATGGGTCTATAAAATCAAGAAAAACACAAGTGGCAACATTGTTCGTTACAAAGCTCCTCTAGTTGCCAAGGGCTTCACTCAAGTTTTCGGTGTCGACTATGGAGAAACTTTTTCTCCAGTAGCAAGACTATCATCTTTAAGACTCCTATACGCTCTTGCTTCCGAACATAAACTTGAAGTAGAGCACCTTGATGTTGAGACTGCCTTCCTCAACGGTGATCTAGAAGAGGAGATCTATATGGACCAACCCGAAGGTTTTAAATCTGGAAACCCGGATAAAGTCTGCCTCCTCAAAAAGTCCCTATATGGACTTAAACAGGCTCCACGCCAGTGGAATTAAGATTCCACTGGCGTCTGCAAGAGCCTGTTTAAGTCTGCGAGGCTCTCAACCATCTGTCTTTCAAAAGAGTTGAAACTGAGCATTGCATATACTATAAACGCTCGAAAGATTGCTTAATTTTGATAGCCGTTTTTGTTGATGATTTCTTTATCTTTTCTAATAATAATGAAATGTCAACAGAGTTCAAAATTGGACTTAAGCGTTTCTTTACCGTTAAGGATTTAGGTCCAGTAAAGGACTGTCTAGGTATGCGCGTAACGCGCGATAAGACAGGCAATTATCTACTCGACCAAACGAATTACATCGAAAAACTTATTATAAAGTTCGGTATGACCAATGCTATACCGGTCCAAACTCCTCTTGAACCAGGAGTTAGACTTTCGGTACCTGAAAAAGAGGATCAACGTCCCGACCTACCCTACCAGCAACTTATTGGCTCTTTAATGTACCTTGCCATTGGAACTCGGCCCGACATTGCTTATGCAATGTCATATCTGAGTCAGTACAATGTACATTACGGGGAGGGACATTTTAAAGCTGCCAAAAGAGTCCTTCGCTACCTTAAGGCAACAAAGGATTTGAAATTGGGTAGTGTACGTTCGGTACCAGGCTCTATCGGTGACCTTATTGGTTACTCGGACGCCGACTACGGGAATAGTGCTACCGATAGGCGTTCCTATACAGGCTATGTGTTCACTGTTTTCGGTATGCCCATCTCATGGGAAGCTCGAAAACAGAGAACCGTAGCGCTGTCAACAACCGAGGCCGAATACATGGCACTTGCAGAAGTCTGCAAAGAGGCGATCTATCTAAAATCGCTTTTGAATTCTTTCCTCGAAACCGACTGTTCTGTGACGATCTACTGTGACAATCAAAGTTCCCTATTTCTAACAAAAAATAATACTTACCATTCTCGGACAAAACACATAGACATTCGTCATCATTTCATACGAGACGCTGTACAACAAAATAAAGTAAAATTACATTATATACCCACAAAAGATATGGTGGCAGACGTCCTAACAAAACCATTGCCTAGGATTAAACATTCTAAATGTACCATACTTTTAGGTTTAGGTTTATAGTAATTGTAACTTTATGTGTCTTTTGTTTTTATATTTAATTGATGACGTTAGTTAGATAGTCTTTTGTTTTTGGTAATGTGAATTATTTTTAGTAGAATATACAATATTGTCATTAGGGAAATTTTTGATAAGGATCATTTATTTTTGTTAAACACTATACAGTATGTCCTATTATGGGAGGGTGTTGAAACTCCTTTAGATTTTTAATAGGCCATCTGTAGAGCAATCTGTCGTTTAACTTTTTTTTTTATAAGATCTTGTCACTTCATCTTGTCTCCTCTTACGTAACACAATAAAATATACTATTTATTACTTTATTCCCTTTTCTTTATTCGCGCACTCTGTGTAGTGGCTACGAGTACCTAGCCACTACAGTTCTTTGGTCAAGATGGAGGCATATTTAATCAGAAAAAATCTAAACAAAAATTTGTCTAGAACATAGAAAAAAATGCGTATAATATATACGCATGTAACCTATAATATAATGAAGAATACCACCAATTTTTGTTTTTTATCTTAAAATATACTCTATTAAAAATAAAAAAATATGGTGAAAAATTTTTTTTTATACGTTTGATAGTTTCCGAGATACTGAATTATTTAGGTAGGCAAGTGACGCGGGGTCACCGCACGCTGCTGTGACGTCACTCCACAACGGTCGCTCAGTGTGCGCATCGCTCCCTACCTGTGTGTATGAAGTTTGCGTTGAAAATTTTAAAAATGACGAATCCAAAAACTAGAAAATCGTGCTCGTGTCAAAGTGCTTAAATACAACTACCAATTTACCCGAAAAGTTATTTTTTACTGTTATATTTTTGAACCTTAAGAAATGGATGAAAAGTATGATCCACCCAGATCCAAAGCCAAAAGTTGTGTCTAACACCTTCTTCTTATCTTATAACTTTTGCATAAACAGTAACGTCGTCGCCGTAGCTATTTCTAGCCAATCTAAAATCCCTAAAATAAATATGAGTTAACCGATACACATAAAAAATAAAAACCGGACAAGTGCGAGTCTGACTCTCGCGCAGAGGGCTTTGTCTACACCTACAAACAAACAATATTTTAAATTTTATCAACTTATTTTAAGATTTATAGATAACTTCTTAGAGATTTTCCTGTAATTTATAAGCGAAGATCTATTTTCTGTATATACAGGGTGTAACATTCAAGGTGTGCAATATTTGTTGAGAAGATGCATGAACATTTATTTATTACAAATAATTAATCAAATTCATGATTAAAGTTAAATTGAATTAATTAATTAATCTTGGATAGAGAATCCTATCATCGCAACGTGGTGGTAAAGTTGGTGCGGCGTGTTAAAAGGGACGAACTTTTGAAAGCTGCTAAAAATAGACGTTCTCTTACAACTGAACATCTAGAACTTCCGGGACCTTCAAAGCGCATTTACTTCAATGAAAGACTGACACGAAACAATAGATTATTGTTTCGGGAGTCAAGGAAAAAAGCAAAACTACATAACTTTCGCTACTGTTGGACAAGTAACGGATCAGTTTATGTCAGAAAACGGGAGGGGGGTCCCGCGTTGCCCATCAAAACCCAACTGGACATTGATAGACTTTTTCCGGATATTATTATTATTGACGGTCCTCATATGCCTGAAAATCAACAACCTGAGTAATATAGTGTCTTTCTACACCAAACATAGCTTATCTAGTGTTCCGATTGCATGCCCTGCTCCGACAGGATCTCTAAGTTGGTTCAAGACTAATATCATAAAAGAAAACTGTGTACTCTACGAAATATGTAATATCACTACTTTTATTATTGTTATATTCAAATCTTCACTGTCTTACATAAAAAAGGATTCCACATTACTATACGTGCATGTCACTAAAACTATTTCAATAGTCATAAACTTATCTATACACTTTTTATTTAGTTCTTGATGCAATCTAATGACATATGATAAAATCTTTCTGTATTTCGGCGACGACTTAGAATAAAACCACAGTAGTTAACTTCAAACCACGAATTATATTTTAAATATTAACCACAATTAATTCCACACACACTTATTTTAGACAAAACCTTTCACTTCGAGATCCAGCCAAAAAGTGTCTCTAAACAGTTTAAAAATTAAAATTTAATTAAACCACATGCTCGTTTCCTATTGGTCGATTCACTGCACCAATCACAATCATTCGCCAATAGGAAACGCACACCAGTGTTGCCATTATATCAGTGTTACAGTTGTACATCATACTAAAAACTACTAATTAGTAAAAGTGCTATAAAAATTACATTTAATAATGATAAGTTTTCAATATAAACAAATAATAATAATTAATTATACTAAATAGTTAACAGTTCGTCCATCCTGACTACTAGGTATGACCTCATACCTACAAATTTAAATATAAATAAATTAATAAATAAACAAATAATATGCATTTTTATTCGTAACTTTTTATGTTAATTTTACAAAAATTAGTGTAAAAGTTATTATTTTCATTTTGTATTTATGAATCTATTACCATACTAACTTTTTCATACTTTAATCATATCCTTCCTTTATTATTATATATTTCCTTAATTATAATATTATAACCTTCCGTTATATCCTTCCTTTATTTGTATAACCTTCCATTATATCCTTCCCTTGTATTATAACCTCCCGATATATATTACCTTATCTTTCATAATTTTATTTTACATGAGTCAGATCCTTCTTTAAAAATAAAATAATATTGGCAAAACTAATCAGCAATTTCATTTAAAAATTATTCCTGTTTTACTCTTCATTATTACTGTCTTCTTCATTCTCATTTACAATACCTATCTCGGTTACCCTATCTTCAAGAGCTTCCCTATTTATCGGACTTTCTCTAATTACTGTTGTATTTCTCTCGTAATTATCTGTGTCACTCCCATCATTGATTTCGCTAGAATCACTGTCATCGATACCCTTAAACACTAACCACGGATGTATCTTTTCTACGGGATGTATTCCTTTGTAACTAGCTTTACCTTTATGTTTCGTTAATGGGGTATCTTCTACTAAATACCTATCATTATCTAATAACTTTACTATTTTATAGGGACCTGAAAATTTTGATTGCAATTTTTTACTTTTGCCAGGACAAGGAATGTTTCTTTCAACTCTCACTAAGTCTCCGATTTTAAATTGCCTAGGTTTGCTCCGAATTTTATCAAACCGTGCTTTTTGTTTTCTTTGCGATTCAGTTACGTGCACATCTACTTCTGTCCGTATTTCCTTAAAATGTACTTCATCGTCACTGTCATCACGTAAAGCCGAAACTATCTTTCCCTCAGTCAAACTTGTCATTTTTAAACCAAATAATACCTCCGCTGGTGTTTTGCCTGTACCTTGATTAACCGTATTATTTAACCCCCATTGAACTTCTAATACTTTCTCGTCCCATAAGCATTCCTCGCGCCCGTGATTCATCGCGGTTAATGAATCAAGTATCGTCCGGTTGTACCTCTCTACTTGCCCGTTAGCTCGGGGAGTAGCTACCGCATTCATTATGTGATGAACGCCTAGACCATTAAGAAAAGTTTTTATCTTTTTCCCAGTAAAAGAAGAATATCTATCCGTTATGAGTCTCTTTGGAGTACCAAATGTACCAAAATATTCTCTAAATGCCTTTATTGTTGTACTAGCCTTAGTGCTTTTAACAGGTTTTAAAACAATAAATTTAGTATAAGCATCTATTATCACGAGTAGATACTTATTCTTGCTTTTACTTTGATTAAAAGGGCCCAAATGGTCAGCATGAATGGTGTTGAAGGGTATAGACACTTTTGGGATAGGATGTAAATATCCCGATTTCTTTCCCGAGGGAGCTTTACTGTGGGCGCATTCTAGACATGCCTTGACGTACTTTGTTACAAATCTCCTTAATTTAGGAAACCAGTAATGTTCTTTGACTTTCTGTAACGTCTTTTCGATTGAGAAATGCCCTATATCGTCATCACATGTCTTAAGAATTTGCCAACGTACACCCTTTGGTACTAACCATTTGGCTCCATCATCAGTTTTTCTGTAAACATTGTTATTTTTAATACAGTAATTATTTTTAATTTCAATCACGTTATCACTACTCGGATCAGTCAAAATATCTTTTATCCTATTTATTTCAGTGTCATCTATCTGTACAGTTTTTAGCCATTCTTCATTTATAGTGTAAACAACTGGTAAATCTAAATTTTCTAACTCAGAGGAAACTGGATTCCTGCTGAGTGCATCAACATGAACCATGCCTTTTCCCGATTTATAAACTATGTTACAGTCGAATTCTTGAATCAGTGCCCACCAACGAGCGACTCTAGATATCATAGCTCGCAAAGAGTTGCAATCTGTAACTACAGTAAAATTCATACCAAGCAAATACGACCTAAACTTTGTTAAACAGGAAACAACAGCAAGCGTTTCCAAATCGTAAGACGAAAAATGCTGTTCTTCGGGCGAAGTTTGACGGCTATAGTACGCTACAGGTTTCAGTTCACCGTCTAACTGTTTTTGTTATATCATTCCCCCTACGCCCCATTTACTTGCATCAGTGTGTAATTCTGTAACCAGTTTAGGGTCATACAGCGCTAATATAGGACGAGAAACTAATTTATTTTTAAGGGTTTCAAAAGCTTGCTGCTGTTCAGCTCCCCAAGTCCATACTGCATTATTTTTTAATAGCTTTGTAAGTGGTTGAGCAATAGTAGCAAAATTTTTGATAAATTTTCTAAAAAAACTAGCTAAGCCTATAAACTGCCTTATATTATGTACATTTTTTGGAATGGGGAAGGATTGAACAGCCTCAATCTTTTTTGAACCCGGCTTTATACCTTCTGAGGATACTTCGAATCCTAGGAAGTCCACTGGTGATTGGAAAAAATAGCACTTCGGTAACTTTAGGGTAAGTTTTGCCGCTCTAAACTTAATAAAAATAGATTCTAATTTTTCGAAACCCTCATCTACTGTTTTTGACGGCACTAATATATCATCCATATAGGCAACAGCTGTACTGAATCTAAGAGGACCTAAAGCCTTATTGACAGTCCTTTGAAATATAGCCGGCGCATTGGCAAGGCCAAATGGCATGCGGTTAAATTCCCATTGCCCATCAGGCGTAACAAAAGCAGTCTTAGACTTAGATTCCTCATTAAGCTCGATCTGATAATAACCACTTGCGAGATCTAGTGCAGTATAGTAATTATTCCCCGACAATCTATTCATCTGGTCCTCCATACATGGTAAAGGGTAATGTTGTTTTATTGTTTTGCGATTAAGTTGCCTGTAGTCAACGCAAAGTCTCTTATCGCCAGTTTTTTTTCGTACGAGAATAACAGGACTCGCGTAAGGTGAATTGGACTCCCGGATTATACCATTATCAGCTAAATCATCAATCATACCTTGAACTTCTTGCCTCTCATTTGCTGATAAACGATATGGTTTATATATTACAGGTTCATTATTATTTAACTCTATAGACATTTTTTCTATATTTGTGCATCCTAATTCTTCAAGACAAGTTGCAAAACAATCCCGATATTTGTTGACTAGTGCAAGTAATTTATTTTTATTAGTATCACTTATGTCACCTGTTTTTAAATCATCAATCTTAAACGGTTCGTATACATTCGAGTTTGAATTAATTTTATTAATTTCATAAAATCCAAATGACTCTAGAACTATCTCAACTCTGGCTAGTACTTCATTCAATTTGAAACTCAGTTTTGGTACTTGCGGAATAACCAAAATAGATCCTCTTCCATTTTCTAATTTATAAACACCTTCCACTATACAAAATTCTCTGTTAGGTTGACTCCGAAAACTACTTTTAACATAAATAGAACCATTATACTTAGACTCACAATATACATCAACTAAATTAGTTTCACTGATAATAGTATCTTCCGTTACCCTTAACACTAAACGATTATTTATTTTACTATTTTGATTCGATCCATCAAGTATTATTAAACTTTTATCCGTTTTTACAATTCTGACATGTGATTTCTCACTATAAGACTGACCTACAAGCATCGGATATTTTAAAAACAAATCTGGTACAACGACACAGTTAACATTAGCTTTTACTCCTTGAATATCCAAGACAGCGTCTTTTGATCCTAACGATTCTACCACTGCACCACCAAAACCTGACATTGGATGTATGGCGTCTTTATTCCAATCTGCTAAAATTGTTTTAGCTTCACTTTCCCGTATTAAAGTTAATTCGCTCCCTAAATCAATAAATGCTTTTGTTTCAACTCCATTGATTTTCACAGTTTGCAAATATTTGTCAGATATGCTATGATAAGAGGTATCATTTATAGTCAAGACAGTTTTACTATTGTTTGACTCAACAGTTTTAATATTACGGAAACATTCGGACTCAACGTGACCTACAGCTGAACACCTACTGCATTTTTTTATTGGTTTAGAACACTTGGACACGGGATGACCCTCTTCTTTACAGTTATAACACCTTATATTATTTGATTTACTATTATTTGTAGAAATATGTTTTATAGGATTCCTTTTCTGTGACAAATCTACCTTTTTATTAATAATTTTAACATTACGCAGGTAAGCTAATAATTTATCAGGATCACTGAATTGAGCGGCCTCAGCTCCAAATCTCACTGATCGGTCATCAATTCCATGTAAAATACATTCGACTGCCCTCTTTCCAAATATGTCGCAACGATTAATCAAACTGACTTTTTCGTAAAAATAATTCTCAAGCGACTCGCCAAATTTAGCCCTCTTATCCAGCATATCCGACAACATCTGCCCATAGTTTTCATCCGCAGGGAAAGCATTTTTGAGTTTTGTTTGCCATTCAGACCAACTATACATAACTGTAGGCAAACCCTCGTACCACCTTTTAGCAATACCAACTAATTTAGACAAAGCATAGTGTACAATCTGTCTGTCTGACCACTCGTACATAACAGCTATTTCATTGACTTTAGAAATCCATTTTGTAATGGTTTGATTTTTCAAAGAAGGATCGAACTCTGGTATTACATTTGTGTTAGAAAAACTATCTTTATTAATTTTATTATTGTTGTTAGATAAACCTTGTAACATATTTGCAAACTTAGATAGTAAATCGACAGAACTAGGTTCAATAGGACTTCGACTACGTGTTCTATAGTAACGTTGACGCTCGCGAAAACGTTCCCGAGAATTTCGAGTTTGCCTACGATCAGGGCTACGAGACACCCTAGCAACAGTTAATCTTCGTGATGGACTACGACTTCTATAAAATCTGTGGCGTGACTCACTGCGACGAACTCTGCTGCGGCTTCGGGTTGCAGAATCGATCCGTCCTTCATCGTAGTCCCGTCTGCGATACAACCGACTGGGGCTGCGCTGCCGATGAGCTCGTTCGCTTCCACTTGCCCTGGATTCAGCTGGTGTCAGCAGTTGTCGTTGTCGCGAACGTGATCGATCCGGTTCCTCCATAATTTAACTGTGAAACGGTAATACCCGGACATAATATGTTCATATACAAAAGAAAAACTTAACAATAGGAAGAATTATGCACTAACTATAATAAAAAATTATGTAGAACCTTGTCAAATAATGCTTTTGGCCACTTTTTTAAATAATCACTTGTTCAAATTAAGGTAAGCATAAATAATATTATTACCAGTTAGTATAAATTTATTTATATAATTACCATTTAATTAAATAATTTAATCTTATGAAATTATAGTTGGATGTAGGTAAACTACAGTAAATCTAGGCAAATTAATCGACTAAATATACTTTTGTAGTTTCCTGAAGAGCAACAGGAACCTCAAGTACAAAACTGCTGAGACAAGAACTTTCCGTTCCCAACTGTAAAATTAATAAAATCTCGGAAACGACTGACCACTTTCCATCAAGAATACCTCGGAACTACTACAAATAAACCTACCTTTAGGTAAAACAATAAACATAGTCAACTCGGTTCACAAGTTTTAATGTCACAATGCCACAGACATAGACACACGGCCTTTTTAAACCTATAATGTCCATTTATTTCTGTACCGAAGTTACAAAATTGAAGAAAGTGCAATAAAAATTCAAGATTACCCTCAAATAGGTAACTGTAATATTACGGTAACTGTAATAGTACTCAAATAGGTAACTGTTATAGTACTCAAATTAAAGTACTTATTTTGGCAAGGACCTACAAGGACCTGCAATGTTCCACTAAGAACCTACAATCAAAAGCATTAACTACCAAATTAAATAAAAGATAAGCGAATGTCCGTTCAAACAAGGGCCTTAAAGTAATTAGAAAATAAAAATTACCTGTATGTTTCGTCCCGCTTCTGAAGTTGATAAAATCTTTCTGTATTTCGGCGACGACTTAGAATAAAACCACAGTAGTTAACTTCAAACCACGAATTATATTTTAAATATTAACCACAATTAATTCCACACACACTTATTTTAGACAAAACCTTTCACTTCGAGATCCAGCCAAAAAGTGTCTCTAAACAGTTTAAAAATTAAAATTTAATTAAACCACATGCTCGTTTCCTATTGGTCGATTCACTGCACCAATCACAATCATTCGCCAATAGGAAACGAACACCAGTGTTGCCATTATATCAGTGTTACAGTTGTACATCATACTAAAAACTCCTAATTAGTAAAAGTGCTATAAAAATTACATTTAATAATGATAAGTTTTCAATATAAACAAATAATAATAATTAATTATACTAAATAGTTAACACATATATACAGATATAGACAATACGCTTAGTGTGACATGTCACTCCTTAGATACTCTAGAGGAATGTAGTAAAATATTGAATAAAGACTATAATTTTAGAATATTAGCGCACAATATAAGAAGCATCACACACAATTTTGATATTTTCCAAGTCGCATTAGCAAGAACAAATATTACATTCGATGTTGTAGCTCTGAGTGAATGTTGGTTACAGTCCGATACCATGATCCCAACTCTAAGTGGCTATACCTTTTTTCGATCTAGTAAATACATAAATAAAAATGGAGGAGTAGTTGTTTACGTCAGAGACAAATGGAGACCAGTTTTCACAGAGCCTATTCTTGATGATGCAAATTGCATTCAAGTTGTCATTCCTGATGTTACAACAATTCTCGCGATTTACAGATCACCTTCCTTCACGGATCCTATTAATTTTTATGAGTCACTAGACACATTGTTAACCTCTCTAACCAAAAGCTACTCATTTATGATTGTGGGGGATATCAACATAAATTTACTGGCCGATCATTCTGATCGTATGGCGTCCAAAGTGAACGAGTATCTTTGTCTTACGGCCGAACATAGCCTTATACCTGCAATCACAAAACCTACCAGGCTGAATTCTTGCCTGGATCATATATTTATTCGTGCAGGACTCAGCGGTGTTTCGGCAGTTTGCAAAACTGATGTGACGGACCACAGCTTCGTAATGTTAGCTCAACGCCTTGGCCCTAGCGGATCTGGAACTAAGGCTAGATTAGTTAGGAAAATAGATTATCCTGCAGTAGTCCAGGACCTAAGAGCAGTCGATTGGTCCCACATACTAGACACTGAAGACCCCTGTTCGGCTGCTACTGAATTTTCGGATATAATTTCATCTATTGTTCAACGCAACACCAGAGAAATCCGCATCAGTAGACACAAACTAGTTCTCAAGCCCTGGATTACACCCGGGTTAATCAGATGCATGAAAAATCGCGATAAGTTACACTTGGAATATCGGAAAGACCCAGAAAACTCCATTAAAAGATTAACTTATACCAGATATCGTAACTTTTTTATAAATCTACTTCGTAAGCTTAAAATCAAATATGAAAACGAAAAGTTGTTAGAAAATAAAGGAAACCCGAAAAGACTTTGGAAAACTATAAAAGATATATGCCACTTTCCTTCTAAAAATGAACCCCTCACAGAGTTGCTTAATGCTAAGAGTAATAAGACTGAATCTTTGAACTATTGCAATGAATATTTTGTTGATGTCGGGAGATCACTTGCAACGGAAACCCTGACCAACCTAAATATTACTGAGAAAGCATTGGGAGATGAAGTGGGAGAAGCCTCTGGCCCCTCTGATTCATTTTTTCTTGCTCCCACTGATCCCTTCGAAGTTGATACTCTGATGTCTAAACTAAAGTTAGATTGTGCGCCGGGATTCGACGGTGTTACGAACACACTACTTAAGCACGCCAAACCATTTATTTTGCAGCCCCTAACTCATATCTATAATCTTAGCCTGTCTATTGGCATATTTCCCGATTGTTGGAAAATAGCTTCAGTGTCCCTTTCATAAAAAAGGTCCAAAAGCAGTTCCTAGCAACTACAGGCCAATATCCTTGCTTAGTATCTTTGGAAAGTTATTGGAAAAACTAGTTAATAAACGGTTAATGACTTTCCTAGAAACTCACAATATAATATCTTCCAGACAATTCGGTTTTCGTAAGGCCAAGTCCACGGAGGACGCAGTTTCACTTCTAACAAACCTTGTAGTAAATTATTTAGATAGCGGTCTTAAATGCGTGGGAATCTTTCTGGACTTGGCTAAAGCGTTTGACACGGTGTCCATTCCAATCCTTACAAACAAGCTCTGTAGGGCTGGCATCCGTGGTATTGCCTTGAAATGGTTCCAAAGCTATCTCACAAATCGCATGCAATTTGTAAGGGTAGGTGATGTCTGCAGTGCTCAACAGACAATTACCTACGGTGTTCCACAGGGAAGCATATTGGGTCCATCACTGTTCATTTTATACATGAACGATATAACCTGCCTTCCACTTAGGAACGCAGAGGTTATTTGTTATGCTGATGATACAGTGGTCTTGTTTAGGGGCGATGAATGGAATGAAACATATAAATTGGCAGAAAATGGTATGAGGGAGATTCAACGTTGGCTCCATAGAAACTTGCTCACTCTCAATGCAGACAAGACTCATTTTCTGGCATTTCACAAAACCCAAGCTTCTTTTCCACCGGTTTCTAAATCTATCCAGATCCACAGTTGCTCTATTTACAATACCGAAACCATAGCAGTTGCGAAGTGTAGCTGTCCCTCAATTACCCGAATCCGTGATGTAAAGTATCTCGGGGTAGTTTTGGATGACCGCCTATCCTTTGGCCCTCACATTGATTCTCTATCAAAAAGAGTCAGAAGGTTGATAGGTATTTTCAAATCACTTCGCAACTGCGCGGTTCCAGATATTTTGCGAACTGTTTATACCAGTTTATGTGAAAGCCTGCTTTTATATTGCATCACAGTATGGGGAGGCACCTACAAAACTTTTATGTTGCAAGTTGAGAGAGCTCAAAGATCCATTATAAGGGTGATGCTTAAGAAGCCTTTTAGATACCCAACTGATGCTCTCTATAAGGAGTGTGGTATTCTAAATGTTCGACAACTCTTCATTATGAGAGCCACACTCTCCCTTCACAGAGAGACTATTATCTCTGACAAATATCAATCTTTGCTTGCCAAAAGGGTTTTCAAGTTATCATACCCTTGTGTCAGTACCGCATTTTCTCAAAGATTCAGAGACTTCCTTCATCCGTTGCTTTATAACAAGGCGGTTAAATGCTGCGACTTTAAGTCACTTTCGGTTAAATGCGCAAAATTAAGAATTAAAGATTGGCTCCGCACACTTACATACGAAGACTCAGAAAGGCTTTTGGAAAGGAGAATGCCACGGAAGTATGAAACGCTCGTACCATATTGCGTCTTGAAAAAACCTTCTGAAATGGATAGGAGATAACATATTTAATTATTATACGAAAAATTACTATCATAGCTACTGTAACTCCAGAGCTTTTTCACTTTCATTTTATGTTTTGAGGTTATTTTTAAGTACTTTATCTACGCTCAGGCGTACACGAAATTCTTAGTTTTAACCAATCATTTGATAGCTAGTTTTAGTTAATTATGGTATGGTTCAGTGATGCTAACGAGTAATATAAAGGAGCACCACAAACCGAACGCGGCACTGCATGTATATTGTAATGATAAAGTGCTGTCGACGAATAAAACGAAGTGCTTTAATATAAAAGAACGCTCACGCAAAAGCATCACTCACGCCTCGCACTCGTGCATGCAATTCCTAACGCATGCTTGGGCCTCCACACGTACGCCTCAAGCACACACGCAGGCGCCTGTATCCAGCAGTGGACAGAGCAGGGCTAGCAACCGCTGGCATATTTCAGTAGAAGACTTAAGCCCAGCCAAACCACCTGGCCCGCCTACTACAGGGAGTTGTTGGCCGTGTACATTTTCGGCATATATTGGAGGCGCAACACTTCATCATATATACCGACCACAAACCACTACTGTACGCGTTCTCACAACGTGCCTCCCGCACAGCTGAACCAACTGACGATCATCTCGCAGTTTACTACGGAGATCGAGTACGTCAAAGGCGAAGACAACATCGTCGCGGACCCGATTTCCCACGTCGAGTCGATTTCGGTTCTTCTCTCAAATTGGAACCGACGCTAATTCCAGGCACGAATATTACCATCGCGTGCAACGTGTCGACCGGGCGGCCGCTGCCGAACCTGGCGGCGGCGCTGCTGCGCGCCGCGCACGCGCGCCTGCACGCGCTGAGCGACCCCGGCGGTCGCGCCTCCGCGCACTTCGTCGCTGACCGTTACGTGCGCTACGGCGTGGCGCGCGACTGTCGAACCTGGGCTGTCACTGCCTCCACTGCCAGCGACGCAAGGTGACCGCACCGCTCGGTGAATTTTCCCTCCCATCTGGGAGATTCAGCCATGTCCACCTCGAAATCGTCAGCCCCCTGCTGCACTCTGAGGGCTACACCTATTGTCTCCCGGCAATAAACCGGTTCTCGAGATGGCCCGAAGCGTGGCTCACGTCATCCATCACCGCCGAGGATGTTGGCGATACCTTCGTACGCGGCTGGATCGCGCGATTCGTCGTGCCCATCACGGTCACCGTCGATCAAGGTCGCCAGTTTGAGTCAGCGCTATTCAACTGATTCCTCGACCTAGGCGCTACCAAATGCGTACGAACTACCAGCTACCACCCGCAAGCGAATGGCATGGTGGAGCGCTTCGACCGCCATCTGAAGGCTGCACTCATGTGCCACCGAGAAACCTGCCACAGAGCCCAACCTCTTGTGCTTCTTGGTATCAGATTGGCTCTCAAGGAGGACCTCAAATGCTCTGCTGCAGACCTCCTGTACGCTTACAGGGGAGCTCCTGGTACCTAGCGCTTTCACACAAAATGTAAGTGAGGACTTCGTGCCACACCTGGCCATGACCGACATGCGTCCCGAAGTCGTTCGCTTTTAAGGACCTGGCAGACGCATCTCACGTTTTCCTTCGCGACAAACACTGTACAACGGCCCCTATAAAGTCCTCAGTCATTCTCTGAAGACTTTTACCTTAGATGTTTCACGTAATAAGGTACAGGTGAGCGTCGATTGGATCGAATGGAAGCCTGCACACATCGCTGCAGACCCCGAGCGAGGCGCGATCTCACCGAGCACACAGGCGCCCGCGACGCCCCCGGCCTCGCAATGCAACCACATGTCCAGGTCCTACGTCTGTCCCACCAACAGCTCACTCTGCACCAAATCCTCCCACCGTCACACGATCAGGTCAGGGTTAGATTTAAGGATATTTTAGATTTGTGACCTAGTTTTAATAAAAATTTTTAAATTATTATTTCGTGTTCTCTAGTTTATAGTGTCTTGTATTTTATTCTATCATACAGCTACACTGTATTCCTTTAAGTGAGGGTGGGGAGGAGGGGGGATGTGGCGGCATACGCTATTTGTATGAAAAAAATGACAGATTTGCGACAAAAGCTGTCCTGTCAATGTCATCCACCTACCAAAAGATCGTAGTCAGACTGTAATTTGTGATTAACACTGCTTGAAACCTGACAAAACAATGAAACTATACTATACTAGGTATACTTTTTTAAATATCGTAAAGTGCAGCGGCGTAACATGACGCAACGGGGCGTGTGTGCGATGCACGTACTTACTGTGTGGCATTATGTGGATTTAAAAAAATGCCACTCCGCAACGTGACTATGGCCCTACGTGACGTCCAAACAAAAATTCTTGTACGTCTGGCAACCCTGGGACGCACCAATGTGATCAAGAAACAAATCTATAAAACATCGTCGTCATCGTCATCATCATCGTTGTCGTTCGTCTGTCAATCTTACCAGGAGTTGAAGAAGAGGGCGCGGGTATAGGAAAATGGTGGTGTAATGTGAAGATATCTCTTAGATTAAGAAGAAGAAATATGTGGATGAAGCATAAAAATCTCGATACAACCATAATGTAGTTTCGGAACACATTTTATGAATCCAGGGCCGCGTTCCGATGCACTTGACAGCAACCGCTTTGTACCCTCTCTTTCACACTTAGGCAATTTATATTATGCTATCCTGTTGTCAGAGTGAACGTTGGCTGTCAGAGTGTACAAAATGTAGGGGATATATCAAATTAAAATCTTTTTTCATACATTTCTTTCCTGCAGTTCGAATAGGTCTAGAAAAAATTAAGTGTACTTAATAAATTTAATTACGATTTTTGACAAATGTCTGGTTAAGACGCAACATGGTACGAAATCGGGCAATCTCCTTTGTCGATAGTATTTATTATATTATGTGTGTGTGTGTGTGTGTGTGTGTGTGTGTGTGTGTGTGGGCGTGCGCGTGCGCGTGGGCGTGCGCGTGCGCGTGGGCGTGTGCGTGTACGTGTGCGTGTGCGTGCGCGTGTGTGTGTATATATGTATGTATACTTTATATATCTATTATCTACTATCAACTAATATTGAAAGCAGTTATTTAGTTATAATATAGGTATCTTTCATTACTGCAATTTACTTATGGCAATAAACGTTAAGTATGTTTTAATAGGTTCCAATAAGTTAACAGTGAATCTCAGTGTTTCATGCTTCCTCGTATTTGTAACAATTGTAACAACTCAACTAGTTGGTAACTTACCTTGTAAGTGGCTACCACGATACAGGCTTTGCCTAGTGTGGAGTCACAAAATATTTCATTCTATGTATTTTGAGTTGGAATTAAATTATTTGTATTTGTATTTGTATTTGTAATCTATTTTTTCTAAATCATTTTAACTATTCTGTGGCATTAGAATACTGAGCGTGTCTGCTCTGTGACGCGCGCATAGGCCGCTGCCTGTGTTGCTGCGTAGTCGCGCGACCTTGAGCCGTGCCGTTGGGATCCCCCAACTATTATCGAAAGTCGAAAGAAAAAAGTTATCTATTCTGAAAATCATTCGAAAATATGTTTTTTTAAGATGCCTTTGACTTTTTTAGTGATTCGTAATCAGTTTGAGAAGCTTAATCACCTCCGTAAATATTGCACACCTAGAATGTTACACCCTGTATATTTGTTTAAGTTTTATGCCCAGTTTTCGGAAATAAGGCATGTTAAAGGTGATGGTGTCAAAATCACTTATGTCATCAACTGTAATATAATGACACAATAACGACACTGAAGCGGTCATGGCTCAGCGCTGCTTATGTGGTCGCGTCGATCACGCAAGTTAACTGACTACAGACACGGTCACAACTTGGATGGGCTTAAATATCAGTAACTATCACTAGATGGCAGTCGTCAAGCTATGTCGGAGGCATTATAGGCAGCTTGGAAGGACTGCTAGTCAAGTCCATCCAAGCTGTGACCGTGTTTGTAATCAGTTAACCTGCGTGATCGACGCGACCACGTAAGCAGCGCTGAGCCATGACCGCTTCAGTGTCGTTATTGTGTCATTATATTACAGTTGATGATATAAGTGATTTTGACACCATCACCTTTACCTTGCCCCTCACTCCTTATTTCCGAAATAACAAGTTCACAAATATCATCATTACCTACATTTTTCAATACTAGTAATGAAAATAGGTATGTAGGTTCTTATAGGGATCAACAGATTTGTGATAAGAAAGAAAAAAAATAAGTTGTAAGTACTTTTGCATTTTTAATCATTGTGTCTCGGCGCAGCAGCGCTGAGCCATGACCGCTTCAGTGTCGTTATTGTGTCATTATATTACAGTTGATGATATAAGTGATTTTGACACCATCACCTTTACCTTGCCCCTCACTCCTAATTCCCGAAATAACAAGTTGACAAATAAATATCATCATTACCTACATTTTTCAATACTAGTAATGAAAATAGGTATGTAGGTTCTTATAGGGATCAACAGATTTGTGATAAGAAAAAAAAAATAAGTTGTAAGTACTTTTGCATTTTTAATCATTGTGTCTCGGCGGCCGCGGTAAAGAAATCGGAGTTATTTGAGAAATAGTAGCTTAACTCGTCTATTTAAGGAAACATTCGATTTTTCAATCAATTTTTAAAACTGTCATCAATTATACTTGTAACACTACTGTAACACCGATTCACATAAAAAAAACTCCAGTTAGAAATGTTATTGTGGGCGAACGTAGGGACCATCCGATAGCAATGTGTGAAGAACACAGTACGGTGAGAGCGGCGAGTTGTGGTATGACGTCACGCGCGCTTGGCGCGCCCGAGCGAAGTATTTGAAAAAGGCGGAAACTAAAATTATCGTAACTTCAAAACTACTCGCTTGATTTAAACGAAACAAAAACAAGTGTATTTCTAGAAATTTAGGCTACAAGGTCATAAAGTTTCAAGTGATTTAACGGACCCATTAACATTCTTCATTGTACATTACTTATAACAACGAATAAATGATTATATATAAGTATTTTTTTCACATTGAAAACAAAAACCGCGGGCCACACGCACGTTACAGGTAAATTGTAAGGAATATAGAGAACAGCCAGCCCAGCTGTCTTATTTATTAGCGCCCCATATTTTTTGTTTTAAGCCTTGGTTTGTTTATAAGTATTACAAAATTATCTAAGTACAAACAAACAGACCAGCCATATAAGTAATTTGAGTTTGTACCACTATCACATACATGATTATTAGATAAAACTAGTCATTTAGCAGTTAGTCATGATTACGTTATAGATATACAGGGTGTTAAAAAGTGCGTTTGAAATTTTAAGGGATTAATAAGAATCAAGTATAGAATACAGGAAAAATATTGAATAAATCGACTTTTCAAAATTTTTTCAGTTCCCCTTACTAAATCTTATTTTTTAATCAATCTTTATTTATAGAGGGTTATTTTTACAAAAAAATGCCACCCTCATCGTGGCTCACTTAATCTTATTGTTAGTAGTGAATTAATAATTTTTTCAACACACTTGCTCATAAAGTGGCTCTATGGTCACCGCAATTAGGCACAGAATGACACCCATAATCAAACTGTGACTTTTTCATTGCTATAACTCACTAGTGAGTTATAGATTTTTTTTAAATTTTATTGGTTGAGTTGCTTTGTTCTTAAAAAAGTTTTTATTCAAAAAAAAATCGTGTTCAATAGAACAAATAAATTAATGTTCCTATTGCTTGCTCATTTTATGCAACTTCTTATTTAAATAGATAATTTTAACTCGTACGTGTTTAATAAATAAAACTTTCACTCAAATATAACTTTTGTTTTCTCTGTAATAAAAGAAAACTTTAAATTCCCCATTTTGTACGTGGCAGAATAGGCGCAAATCCTATGCGCCGAAAATAAAAAAAAAACCTCATCCCTTTAGTCTGTGGCCGATCGCAATGCGCGCGCATAGGAAAACTGATTAATTTTTCCCGCCATAGCGAAACATTTTTCACAACTCGTTTTCACTGTTGAAATGAGTTTTTATTGTTATTTTATTCACAAGTGTGTTGAAAAACGTCGTATGATACTCGTGTGTATTGATGATTACCGTCCTTGGCTCTCTTAAGACCCTCGCCTACGGCTCGGGTCCCAATGGCGGCGCCTCGACGGTAATCACCAATGTTACACACTAGTACCATAATGTACTATTGTTATACTAACTACTTTTTACAGGAAGACAAATGTTTAAACTCCATAAAAATCTATCATTGGATTGACTATTTTTTATGGAGAGTGGTACAAGTTATTACATGTGTCCCATATAATATAACAATAACTCATATAATCAATCACCTTGTTATTGTAAAGAGAATTTAATTAATAATTTTTTTTGTTGTAATTTTTATTATTTTGTTAATTTTATAAGTACTATTTAATTTTATGTATTTTTTACAATGAGTTTTTTTGTACATTTTTTAAGTCTCTAATTTATTTTCTGGATCAACTTATTTTTAATTAGTTATTACAATATGTATACATTTTTTTATGTAAAAATTCACATACAAAGTATTTTGTAATGAATAAATAAATAAAATGAAATGAGAACATTACTAATTCACTTGCTTGTATCTTATTCAACAGAGCAGACCAAAAACAAGTTTATAATGCTAGTAAAGGCTAGAAATACTCGTATAAATGTCTACTAACAATGAAACAAAATATTATGAGGTTTACGAATAGTAGCTCGTGAATTCGTGATGGTGGATTTTCATCGTGATTCAGTAGCAAAGAAAAAATAACAAATAATCTGGTTTTGTACTTATAAAACCTTAGTAGTAGACAAGGCTTGCACTTATAAAACCAAACTAAAAATGCATCACACCGAAAAAGACGTTCCAGTAAAAGACGCTTCAAGTCAACATACATCAGTACGTTTCACTTCCAAGGTTTTTGTACGAATAAATACTAAAATAAAAAGAAATAATAGAGTTCTTAGTGAGAACTAAAAATACAATGTAATGATTATGACTTATAACTCACATCATTACTCTGTCAGCTACAAAATCGTCAGAGTCGCCGCTGTGCCGATACAGAACTTCGCAGCTGATATAATAAAAACGTAGGTATTGTGTGTAATAAATACCAATTTAACCAAAAGGCAAGACCCTCACTAAAACTAATACAGGATGTAAGTAACTAGGATATAACTAGAAATGTTGCGACGAACTAGAAGAATACTCCTACTGAAATATCTTACTGGCGGAAAAATCGAAATAGGTATACCTTATATGTAGGTATTTGTTTGTTTGTAAACTCTTTATTTCAAAAAGAAATAAATATACAAAACTTAAAAGTAACAGTAAAAATACGCAATGGCGGACTTATCCCTTATGGGATCTCTTCCAGTCTCTTCCAGGTATTTTTGACAGCTATCACAATTCTGTATATGCCAGATAGTAGAAAGTTACGCGAGAAAGTATGAACAGCGTGGCTGTACAACTTATTTATTTTTTATAAGAAAGGTAAAAGAAAATGTTATTTTCTAATCAATAATTTTATTTAACAAGTACTAGAACTAACAGAACTACTTGAGCAGCAATTTTCCTTTGCATTCTCCAGTGATGTTGTTATCTTCGTAAACAAGCTGCCCTCGCACATAGGTCTTCTTCACTACTCCCTTCAATTTCTTTTCCATGTAAGGTGACAACTGAAAGAGAAAGGCGAACTCATTATATTATTTTATTTTTAGATAGACCATTGAGATACGAGTCTAAAGACGGAGTGCAAGCAAGCAAACTTCAAAAATAATATAATATGTTAGAAGTGATTAAATATTTTAATAGCAAAAATTTCGAAAACTACCTTATTTTTGTAACGAATAATGTCAGTAGTAACGATGAATGACTCCTCTGGGTCTAAGAAGATGAGATCAGCATCGAGGCCTTTCTTCAGAGCCCCTTTTTTATCTTGAAGACCGCATAAATGCGCTGGCGCTGCGCTCAAATATTTGCTAATTGCTTTCAAATCCAAGCCTCGGGAACTCGCTTCTGTCCAGAATAAAGGTAGACCTAGAAAAAGAGAAGGTTACAGATCAAACTATATATAATTTTTTTATAATATTATATAAATGTGTTATATGCGCTATAAGTGAAGACCTGTAATTGGCTTCCTATTTATGTTAAAATTGTTATTGTGATATTTTATAGCTGTTGGTTTTCCGAACATGTAAAAATAAAAATAAATAGTACATTGTCTTGCCAGGTAACATCAAACATTGATTTGTTGTTTAACAGCGTTGATTAGCTTCGACAGTGGAGATTATTAGGTACAAGACCATCTGCTTTAAATTCATCATCATCGTAACTTTTAGGTTAAATAATACTGCGAGCTGGAAATATCCCGTTTACGATATCCTACCGAATTGTACCGAAGATATTCCTCCCCAAGCTTCCAAGTTGTTGGAGCACTTGAGATCAGGGGTGCAGGGTGAATGGTCCGACACGACCATGTCGAGTTGATCATCCAGCAGATACTTCCACAGCTTATCCTGAAACCAGGCGAAACAAACTTTTCATAAAGTAAATTACCTAAAAAAGAGCTTAATTAAGAAGATAAGTCATGTCAAAACAATGACTTCATAAAATTTTATTATAAAAATTCCGACAGTCGATTTGGACTGTCATATTTGTCCTTTTAAATGAAACGTCATTTACCACAAGATTAAGCAAGTCATTGCTTATGGTGTGCATTACCTTATTTCCCTTATCCCTTATCGGCGGGGCGCACTTGTACTCGCTGTGGCCATTCGGGATCTGGTCGGCACTAAGGGTCAGGTAGTGGTGGCAGGTCTCCGCGGTGACTCCGCCTCGCCAGCCCGCGTGGCCCGCCGCGATGCGAGTCTGCCGCGCCTGCTGCAGTATTGGCACTACTGCCGCTGACGACACGTGTACTATGTGGACCCGCACACTATGGAGTACATGATAAGATTATATTTTCTGTCTTTGTCAGAGTACTTAGAGTGTAATGGAAAAAAATATCATTGAGTGGAAATCATCATCGAAAAGACGTCTACTGATGGACAGATGCCTCCCTCAAGGTTTTCCACGCCGACCGGTCTTACTCTGGTCGCAGCCAGCGGCTTCACAAATTCATCAATTGATTCGAAATAGACTGCAAAAGTCAATTTTGTTTTTTTGGAAAAGTATTTTAGTGTCATAAGTAAAACAGTTTTAGGCAGTGGTATTTTAGTGTAGTCCAGAAACGGGAGCTTCGACATTATTATATTATGCAAATATCGTTGAGCCTGATTTGAAATCGAAAAGTGCGGCCGAAGATAAAGTGGCGTGGTAAGGCCGGGTTCTAACCAACAATATACCCTTCTTTGATCAGGCAAGATATAAACATTAACAATTGCAATAAATCAGTTAAACTCACTTTGTTTTATCTAATAAGCTAGTTATTAGTGAAATTGCATTAAGTTCCATATCTGGTGGCCGTGATTCCAAATATGTCTGATATTCTGTTGGATCTGAAATAAAAGAAAGAGCAAAAAGTGAAGTTATACTTAAATGGACACACTCGCTGTCAAAAAAAAGGATTTCAGTACACGTTGATGTCTTTTGTACGGCCGAAACTTGATCGACGATATAAGTATAGTTAAAGGAAAACGATCCAGTAAACTAAAACATATACTTATTGTGTTTTTTATTTTGTATTTTCAATAGAACAAAACACACAAAAAATAGTTTATAATCCGTTAGGTAAAAGTTTTTTTGTGGTCCTGAACTGTGAGTCAATTTTGAATCTGACTAAATACAGGGTTACTGGTAATTCGATACATTCCTTTGAAGACGTGATAGTAGAGGTGGAAACTAATCGATTTAACCCTACATTGTGTTATGCAAATGTTAACCGTTTTCGAGATATTTTGAATTTTCGATATTTGATTAAAATTCTAATTTTTCAAATTGAGCCTTCAATTTAAAAAAAACTACACCATGTATTCATTTTTTTTCTCTTCTTACACATAATCATGAAACATAGAAATATCAGAATTCGTTGTTAAATTAAAAGCTGTATATAAAATATCTCCAAACTCTACCAAAAAAAATGTCTATAAAACTTCCTCATTTCATAAGCTATTCAACGACATAAAATGTTTCATGAAAAGCTCTAATTAAAAACAAAAATCCTTTTACGTAGATTAGATAAGGTTGGAAATTTAATAAATTCCTAAAGTAAAATTTGTTCTTAAATGTGTTGGTTTTGAGGTTGAAATAATAAGTAGGTATTTTTAAAATAATTCTATTTTATTAATTTTAGAGGTCTTGTTCGAACTGAGCACCCCTATTTCTAATACACGCACGCAATCTTCTTATCAGTTCAGTCTTGGTGACCCATGACGTGGCTGTATTTTTTTAACTTGATTGGCCGCGTCAATTGTCTTCTGCCGTAGGTCTTCCTGATAGGGAACGGGGCCTCTTATGTTATCGTATACCACCAACGATTTCATTAGATAAGATAAGATAAATACTCTTCATATGCCCCCAGGTGTAATAATCTGGCGGCGCTAAATCTGAAGATCTCGCGGGCCACGGAATGGGGCCGCTTCTGCCAATCCAACGATTTGGGAAATTGCTATCCAGCCACCGCACTGACCTTCAAAAATGAGCCGGACATCTCTCTTCTCTTATCGTGTGGCACAATTTAACCGTCCTATCCACAAGGTATAGGCGGCGCGGCGGTTGCCTGGTGTTGCACTTAGTATCACCCTCGGTCATGTGTAGGGCATTTTAGATTTACACCTAAGGACGTGTGCAACCCGACCATCATATACATCTAGAAATCAGATGTGCAGGTTTCCTCACGATGTTTTCCGTCACCGTTAAAGCAGTCGGTATGAAAATGCGCGTAAGTTTCGAAAAACTCATTGGTGCACTGGCCAGGATTTGAACCCGAGACCTCTGGTTAGGAGGACGGAGTCACTAACCACGGAGCCACCGACGCTTTTACGATAGCATAAGAGGCTCCGTTCCCTCTCAGGAAGAACTACGGCAGCGGATAATTGACGCGGCCAATCAAGTTAAAAATATAGCCACTTCAAGGGTCATCGAGACTGAACTGAGGAGAAGATTGCGTGCGTGTATTAGAAATAGGCGTTTCTCAGTTCGAACCAGACCACTAAAATTAATAAATATTATTTTAAAATACCTATTTATTATTTCAACCTCAAAACCAAAACATTTAATAACAAATTTTATTTCAGGAATTTTATCAAATTTCAAACCTTAACCGATTTTTTTTTAACTAGAGAGTTTTTCATGAAATATTTTATGTCGTTGGATTAATGAAGAAGTTTTTTAGATATTTTTTACAATAATCTGTCTAATGATTTTTTGAGAATATCGCACGTTTTTAAAAAGATTTTCGTTTTTTTTTGTAGTTTAAAGTTTTTATGTACAGCTTTTAATTTCGACTAAATTTCGAATATCTTCTGATTTCGAATTTGAATCTTTTAATTTCGAATAAAGTTTTTATGTAATGAATTCTGATATGTCTATGTTTCATAATTATGTGTAACTTGTGTAAGAATGTGGCCTTACGTATAAGAGAAAAAAAATATACATGTGTAGTTTTTTTTTTAAATTGAAGTCTCAATTTTAAAATTTGGGATTTTATTCAAATATTGAAAATTCAAAATATCTCGAAATGTTAACCACATTTGCATAACACAATGTAGGGTTAAATTGATTAGTTTTCATCTCTACTATCCTGTCCTCAAAGTAATGTATCGAATTACCAGTAATCCTGTAGATCCCCTAGCTAGATAGACAACCAACACCCTCAAGGAATCTCACCTTTCTTTTTTATTTTTGTTTTGCTCTTGGTGTTCTCTTGCTCAACTTCTGCATGAAACTAAAAACAAATAACACAATGAAGATCCCATTAAAACAATCACTTGTTTAGGTGAATTTAATTTAAAAAAAAATCATATTACCGCTAAGACCGACCCTGTCCCCTCCAATTCCTCAAAAGCCTTTTGCAAGTCAGCAGAGGTAACATTCGGAAACTCTTCTACTCCACTGGGACATAAAAAGCATTTAAATCCAACCACTCCTTCTTGTACCATTTCACGAATTGAATCCTGAAATTTTAACAAAGCATTGTTGCGTTGCAACCTTACGAGGCATCAATTTTAACTTTAGGTAATCTTATGGTACACTTTACTCTTCACTTCAACAAGCAACGGGGCTGATTATTAACATAGGTCCTACAAGTACGTACCTGATTTCCAGGAATGACTCCACCCCAAAAACCAACATCTACAAAGACATTTCCATTTGCAGCTGATGCTTTAGCTTTTAAATATTTCACTGTTGTTGTTGGTGGAATGGAATTTCTGAAAGTAATTAATTACACTCGTTATAAATACATTTTCATAATCTTATTTATTATCTTCCCAACGTTTCAAACTAATTTCTTAATGATCATGACTCATTTCTTGATCTATAATAGTGTTCTATTATATATACATACGTACCTATAAAGACCACGGTGACTTTTTGACACAGAGCTTTTCATTATAATAAAGTTTAACTAATATTTTTTTAATGTGACGGGTGGCAAACGAGCAGACGGATCACCTGATGGTAAGCGATTACCGCCGCCCATAGACACCCGCAACACCAGAGGAGTCACAAGTGCATTGCCGAACTTTGAAATGGGATGGGGGGGGGGGAGGGTTGGGCCTCCGGTAACCGTATCTGGAGCCGGGTCGTTCCCTTCCCTCAAATATGGTTGAGTGGAGCGATGGCTGACTCTCGCGTTATACTCGTGATCGGGTGCTGTCCGTGTGAACTGGCCTGCTCTTGTCATTGGTGTTTGGTCACAAAAATTACTTGTTTGCACATTGTACTTGTATGTTTTTGTTGATCCTTTCCACGGAAGAAAGAATCCTTTCACATTCGTTTGTAATAGTATGCAACTAAACTAACTATATCTTTGTTGTTTACCTGAATTATGTAATAGCATGTAAGAATTTTATTTAAAAAAATGTGTTGGAGGGAGTTTTTTTAGGGCCCGACGTTTCTTCTCTCTCCGCAAACACTTCCCGAAACGTTGGGTATACGAGTTCCGAGTGGTAGGAACTTCGTATTAGGTAGAAAAAAATATGACGTTCGAAAAGTGTACAGAGATACCTACTTCGAATAAATATTATTTCATTTCACCTCACTTACTCGGCGAAACACAACGCAAGCAAAAATGAGTAAAAATAAAATAAAAATACATACGTACTTTCAGTTAATTACAAGCACAACGAAATACTTAATGTCTGACGGAAATACACAGCAGTAGGTACCTCGTTACTTTTTTTGCCGGAACTTTTTCATAATTTGTTTTATATACTGTGTAATTTATATACTGTAACCATCTCTAGCATGCCTATCTCTATAGCATGTCTCTAGTTACCAAATCCAGAGACAAAAACTTGTTCAGCTTCATCGGTGCACGTGTGTCAACAGCCACTACCACAACATGTAATACCGACATACAATAGGTATGCCACATAACATACAGTGGCATATCGACGATGGTGGTGACGCCTCCGGCGGCAGCGGCGGCGGTGGCGGTACGGAAGCCTTCCCATGCGGTGCGCCCCGGCTCGTTCACATGGACGTGCGAGTCTACCACGCCGGCCAGCAGGGCCCAGTCTCCACCGTCAATCACCTACACATTGAATTTCCAAGGAGCTAAGCTAGAGCTACATATACATATGTTAATTACGTATCTATAGTCAGAGTAAGGCAGATCGACGACTATCTTTCCCTAACAGATTGATATACTTCAGTTTTAGTGGATTTCATAGTAAATGCCAGAGTAACTAAGCACTAATAGGAAGTTTTTTAAAGATATGTGAACGAAGTCATTAAGATTTTGAGAAAGTTCTTTCCTTAGACCACTTTCTTGGCACACTATACCTTAATCTTCTCCTTACTCTCCGCTACTAGCATGTCTGCTTCTTTCCTTTTCAGAACATCTTTGATAATTCCATTCGTATCCACGAGAACGCCACCATCGAATATTTCATTTTCCGTCACCACCCGTCGACTAAAAAATATTTGGCCACTAGCCATCGCTTGGACTTATGTCACGATAAGCTGAACTAAATATGATGTACTTATTCGATCCGATGTTCTAAATTTACCACTGTTATCGATACAACTCCTCTCAACGAGAATAAACAAACAACTGAGAGTCCAACATTGACAAATACATATACTATTTAGATAATGTAATTATGTAACTACTATACACAGAGTAAGTACCGGTATCTCTCTCTATTGATATGAACGGTCACTTAACGGACCGTTTATAGGCCGCAGCTAGCGACTATAGGTACAATAGGCAGTTTACACAGCGAGCGGTGAAAGAAAAATATAGAGTTCATGTGTTTTCAACCAACTGAAAAGTAGTTATTCAAAATTCAAAATGTTTTTTATTTAAGTAGATGTTTTGCACATACTTTTAAATCGTCTTTTTTCTTCTACCTAGTACAAAGTTCCTACCACGCGGAACTTGTACACTCAACGTTTCGGGAAGTGTTATTCAGTTTTGAATTCTGCAGTTGCATATTTACTTTTGTATTTACCTGAGTTATTTAAAACTCTGCACGGTTTTTAAACACAATAAAATTACTTCGGATTTCCAATTTATGAACATATATTTGAAGGTTTTTTCAACTCGCTAATGCGAAAAGTTTCAGAACTCCTGAAGACAATTAAATTCCTATTCAAGTTAATCTAAAGTAGAAAGAAATAGTATGGTATAGGCAACACCTACTACTATACTGTTGTATGTAACAAATATTATGGTATTAGTTTAATAAAAAACTAAAATTATTATTTAAACTTTTCTGTGATGAGCAGAATTGTTTGCTCTCAGTCTGGGTGTATAATATCTATATATGTATGTATTTAAATATGTGTATGTATATCAGTCTGTGGTTCCCAAGATACAGGGAATCCTAGTTTGGGGCCAGATGACCGTGTGTGGTTTGTCCCGGGTATTATAATTATTATATAAGGCCGCTTACGACCTTTTTAGTGTAATCTCATGAATACTCGAAATTAAATATTTAAAAGGGAACAGGAAAGCATTATAAATTTAATTTAATCTATGAGACTGACAAAATAATAGGTAACTATATTAATAAGAACAAAATAATGTTATCTTCAATTCTTTCTGCTTTATCATATCAACTTTAGCGTCCCTTCATAGTATAGAACACGGGTCTTTAGATATCTTAGAGATACCGTAAAACCACGCAAATATGATCCTGCTATACAACTATGGTCCAAAGAGATCATCAGATTTCGAAAAGCATTATGTTGCCATTAGCGCCATCTTAAAGATTTCACGCGTATTAATTGTTACATTAGATATGGACGAATAATTTATGGCAGCACTTGACAAGTAGCAGCACCCGTCTTGCAATTACTTGTCAGTGAAGCTGAACAAGTTTTTACGTGTCCTTACGTTCTCTCAAACTTTTATTTTGAAAAGTAGGAAAATTTCATCGAATCCGCTCCGAATCATTACTATTTTGAAGGTAAGTTTATCACGATATAATTGCATTATTGTTTCTACTTTTGTGTAAATTAAATGTTACTTGATTTTTCGTACTTTGTTTCAAACAATAGTCCTAACGGTTTTTTGGACAATATTTGAATTCGCTCGTAAAATGTTGCGACGTAAGGTTGGAGGTAGGCCCTATAAATATTATAGTGACCGCCAAATGGAGCTTTGTCTGTCAGAAATCGAAAATAAGACCTTAACGCAAAGAGAAGCTTCAACTAAATATAAAATACCAAGAGGCTCAATAATATTGAAAATTAAAGATCTGAAAAAAAAGATGATATCATTTTCTACCCAATTCAAGATATAAAATTCAAAATAAACGAGCCAAAAAGGCTAAGCTCTAAAAGGGCTCTGTCCAATGTACCAGAGCTGGAGGAGAGGTAAGGAAAACCTAAAAAATAAGGCCTCGTTTAAATATTTTTTGACTGTTTTGTATTTTTAAAATTTTGAATGTTAATTACTATAATTTGTTTAATTTTTGTGATTTAATATTAGTGTTTTTTTTTAAATAATTAAGATTAATAAACGATCTCATAATGAATGATATTTTTATTTAATGGATTTTTGTAATATAACCGATTTTTTCTCGGTTTTTCTACCTTATTTATTACCCTTGATGGATTATTCTAACCACAGCTGTGTTTATCTATAGTCCAGTTGAAGTTTTCATACGATTATGTGCAGTGTTATGAGTTGGAACAAAATTGTAAACAGCAAAGACAACAATGGTCCAAAATAAATAAAAAAAAAACAAACACTATCATTGCCTGATCAATATTAATTACTTCATGTATAGTTATCTATTTGACTAACTATTGGTCCATACCGGGTTTCTCTAACGCAGATAGTTTTTCTTATATTTAGTCGTGAATTAAAAAATAGGAAAACTTGGACCATAGTTGTATGGTTTTACGGTAAGTCAAAGAAACTCAAATAAAGTGTGTCGTTCCAATTTATTTCAGAATTCAGATGCAGAATTTACTATAAAGCAAACACAATCCTGAGCATAAATGAAACTGTTCATTTTTAATAACATTTTGAATATTTATCCTTAAAATGTCCTACATTCTTAGTAGATAATTTAATGCTGAAGTATCTGATGGTCGATAAACTCGATAGTTTTATTCGGGTGCGCGCGCTTGAGCTCCAGCACTTGCACGCGGTTGCGGCGCGGCGGCGCGCGCAGCCACTCGCCCGGCACGTACAGCGTCACCTGCGGGCCCAGCGCCGACCAGTAGCGCCCCAGGTGGTGCCCGTTCACCCACGCGTAGCCCTGCAACAGTACAAATAGGTAGGTACATATAAGCAAGATGTCATTTTGCATATGCGGTGCAAACGTAAAAAAACCGCCAGTAGAATTAGGCAGGTGTAGTTGGTATATCAATCATCATTATCTCCTTATAAGGCTGCGGCCTGGACGCAAGCACAAAATAGACAGAAGCGCCGCTCAATACAAACCACTGAAATCGTTAGCATATACATGCATATAGAAATATACGGTCGTTTCGAGCAAGGTCACGATCGCACAGTACGTGATCTTGCCTACAACGACCGTATAGGTCTATAAGCATGTATAGGCTTAGGATTTTAGTGAGCGTATTGAGTGGCTCTTCTGTGTCTATGTGTTTTGTGACGCAAGCGACGGCGACGGCGACAGCGACAGCGACAGCGACGTCGACAGCGATACGAGCGAGTTGATCATTTCCATAGATTTCACACGACAGCGACACGCGCGGCGACACACGAGCGACGAGCTGTTAAAACGGATCTCGGATTTTAAGTTTTAAAAAAAACTATTTATTACGATTTTAAATTTATATTGGTTTTAAAAGTTCAAAAATATATTTTATTCTAATTTTAAGGCAAACTAGATTTGGCAGCTACCCCGAAGGAGGTTGAGTCGAGACTGACTTGGGAGCGGGCGCCGCAGGCGCGTTTTACTTAAAATAACCTGACTCAGCATTAGGGCATCGCTGGCACAGCATAACCCTCTACAAAACAGGGGTGTAACATTCTCCCCCTTTAAGACTAAACTTCGGATTTGACCGAAGTTTATGCAAAATATAAACTATACATGAATTCTTATACGTGGTTTTGGTGTAGTTTCTACTTGAGCTACAGATTCCATTACTACATTCTCTGAAGGAGATATTGTGGGCTGTTCATCAGAAATATGTAATACCTTTAGACTCTTCAGGTAGCGGCCAGATCTCAAGATACAATACAGTTTATAAAGAATATAAAGTAAGATAAAAATAATAATAACTACTGTAAGTACAGAATAATGAGTCCCATATTTAATTATGTGTGGGGTGTTTTCCATTTCTCTGGCTTCTAAGCTAAAAGATTTTTGGATTTCTTGTTTTTGTGTTAAGTCATCTAGATCAATGTTTTCTAAAATAATAGGGGATGCATTATTCTTATCCAATTTACTAAGACTACAACAGGAATCGTTTATCAAGTTAAAATTATAAGTCATAACGGGCATGCTGACATTAAGAGAATTTCGTTTCGGGATAAGCCTACTACTTTTACAATATGCTATACAATGGTTAGGGAGGTTAAGTATACCTGTACCTATTATACTAATTTCATACACTTCGCTACCTACACAGTCGATGGAGAGTTTACTAGGACGGGACTGAACGTAAATCCACTTGTTATTCGCAAGAGCTTTCCAGATATCCACTATTCCATAAATAAAACGCGTTTCACACTGATTTGGCACTTCACTTAATGCTTTTGATATTAGTTCACTTTCACAACTTAATTTGGCACTTGTTTGGTATTCGTTGGTGATATCACACATGTAATTCTCTGTAGTTATTTTCTTACATTCTTGAAGGGATTGAATATTGCAGTAATACGTTCTGTCCTTAGTTATAGCGATATATTTACTATCGGGAATTATTAGGCTGAACGTGTCGGGGTTTTGTACATTGTATGCTTTGATTATTTACTGTCTAGATAGTGCGCTGGTGGCGCAGATGCGTCCAAAAAATTATCAGCCAACTGTTGGCCTATAAGCCGCTTCCCGCTCCTTAGTGTCCAGTTTGACGTCAAAGGATGCACACGCCCGCTCAAGTTACGAATTAAACAAAAAGGTGGTTAAAATGACGAAATGTGCAATAAAAATGTGCAGGAATTACAAAGAACGTTTGAAAACAACAAATAAAGTCACCTACCATTGCTAAGCAATTCAGATTCATCGTATTTTGATAGAAAATAATTCGTTTTTCAGCCAATTTTTAAAGACTCGCACTTGGCATTTTGTTAGTGTTGCCAGTTTTTCAATGCAAAATTTCCTTCAAATTTGAGTTAAAATAATAATTCTGGTACCAAATTAAAACATATTGGAGGCTCGAAAATGTATGTCAGTGACACAAAATACATTATCTCTAACTTACTTTATGTCAGTTGGATCGTTATGGGATAACTACGGCCAATTAATTGTTTAGATACCAATTAATTGTAATTGTTTAATCACTACTAAAAACACTATCATGCGTTCGAAATTTTAAGGGGTTACTCAGAATCAAGTCAAGAATACAAAAATAAATGATAAATTCGTTCAATTTTTCTTTACAGTTTGCCATACCAAATATAAATAGTGAATCATGAATTTGAATGGGAAACTTAAAAAAAATTAGATCTATTTTTTTCAATATTTTTCCTGTATTCTAGACCTGATCTAAAGAAACCCTTTAAAATTTCAAACGCCCTTTTTTATCACCCCCTCTATGTAATGTAATGTGTTATATTTCAATTAAAAAAATCTGCCAACAACACTTTTTCAACATCCTATATAGTACATTCAGACATACTGATGACCAAATTATTTAAAAATACAAATTTAATCTAACCCTAATAATCAATTTAAAGTTCCTTAGTTACTTATTTTAGGGGAAAATATGGCATTACCTATTATCCCTATGCACGCACACATAGGCAAATTGAACGACATGACGCGAGCGTAAGACAAAGCTGTCACGTGACTATCACATGGTTGTTACACACACAAGCTTGAAAAAGTTGGACGTTTTTGTCGTAGTGATTACAGGGCGACGCTCTATCTAGACAGTAAATAATCAAAGATTGTATGGTATAGGTAAAGCAACATTATGATATAGGTTAAATTCTCTAGGTAGTACTAAAGGAATTTTCAATACAAACACAATTCTGTAGTTTAAGTAGTAACAAATTACAGAAGAAATACTTAAAATAGCATGTATCATACTTAAGTCTAAACTTATAGGTAGTTCTAAGTTGTTGGGCAGATGCCTGTAGTTATCGGCTAGTTCTCGAAACAGTTCCTCTGGGCTGATAATCGACGGATGCAAGATGTTTTGACTACTGAGAGTTATCGCATTAATAATATCCTCTAACTGGAATGAGAGTGTAAGTATTGTAGCTTCCAATATGTTTAAAATAGAATGAAGAATACCACCAATTTTTGTTTTTTATCTTAAAATATACTCTATTAAAAATAAAAAAAATATGGTGAAAATTTTTTTTTGATACGTTTGATAGTTTCCGAGATACTGAATTATTTAGGTAGGCAAGTGACGCGGGGTCGCCGCACGCTGCTGTGACGTCACTCTGCAACGGTCGCTCAGTGCGCGCACCGCTCCCTACCTCTATGTATGAAGTTTGCGTTGAAAATTTTAAAAGCGGCCAAGTGCGAGTCGGACTCGCCCATGAAGGGTTCCGTAGCAGCAAGTTACATAATATAGAAGTTCTTGTAGTTCGTTGTAACTTGAATGAACGGTAAATTGCGGTTTACGATTTATGAAATATTAAAAAAAACTACTTACTAGATATCGTTCAAACCAATTTTCGGTGGAAGTTTGCATAGTAATGTACATCATATATTTTTTTTAGTTTTATCATTCTCTTATTTTAGAAGTTACGGGGGGGGGGGGACACACATTTTACCACTTTGGAAGTGTCTCTCGCGCAAACTATTCAGTTTAGAAGAAAATGATATTAGAAACCTCAATATCATTTTTGAAGACCTATCCATAGATACTCCACACGTATGGGTATGATGAAAAAAAATTTTTCGAGTTTCAGTTCTAAGTATGGGGAGCCCCCAAAATTTATTGTTTTTATTCTATTTTTGTGTGAAAATCTTAATGCGGTTCACAGAATACATCTACTTACCAAGTTTCAACAGTATAGTTCTTATAGTTTCGGAAAAAAAGTGGCTGTGACATACGGACAGACAGACAGACAGACAGACAGACAGACAGACATGACGAATCCATAAGGGTTCCGTTTTTTGCCATTTGGCTACGGAACCCTAAAAATGACGAATCCAAAACTAGAAAATCGTGCTCGTGTCAAAGTGCTTAAATACAACTACCAATATACCCGAAAAGTTATTTTTTACTGTTATATTTTTGAACCTTAAAGTCAAAAGAAATACATGAAAAGTATGATCCACTCAGACCCAAAGCCAAAAGTTGTGTCTATCACCTTCTCCTTATCTGATAACTTTTGCATAAACAGTAACGTCGTCGCCGTAGCTATTTCTAGCCAATCTAAAATAAAATAAATATGAGTTAACCGATACACATAAAAATAAAAACCGGACAAGTGCGAGTCTGACTCTCGCGCAGAGGGCTTTGTCCACACCTACAAACAAACAATATTTTAAATTTTATCAACTTATTTTAAGATTTATAGATAACTTCTTAGAGATTTTCAAGTAATTTATAAGCGAAGATCTATTTTCTGTAAATATATTTGTTTAAGTTTTATGCCCAGTTTTCGGAAATAAGGAGTGAGGAGCATGGTAAAGGTGATGGTGTCAAAATCACTTATGTCATCAGCTGTAATATAATGACACAATAACGGCACTTAAGCGGTCATGGCACAGCGCTGCTTATGTGGTCGCATCGATCACGCAAGTTAACTGACTACAGACACGGTCACAACTTGGATGGGCTTAAATATCAGTAACTATCACTAGATGGCAGTCGCCAAGCTATGTCGGAGGCGTTATAGGCAGCTTGGATGGACTGCTAGTCAAGTCCATCCAAGCTGTGACCGTGTTTGTAGTCAGTTAACCTGCGTGATCGAAGCGACCACGTAAGCAGCGCTGAGCCATGACCGCTTCAGTGTCGTTATTGTGTCATTATATTACAGTTGATGACATAAATGATTTTGACACCATCACTTTTACCTTGCCCCTCACTCCTTATTTCCGAAATATCAAGTTCATAAATATCATTATTACCTAAATTTTTCAATACTAGTAATGAAAAATAGGTATGTAGGTATATATGTATAGGTATCTTATAAGGATCAACAGATTTGTGATAAGAAAGAAAAAACATAAGTTGTAAGTACTTTTGCATTTTTAATCATTGTCTCGGCGGCCGCGGTAAAGAAATCGGAGTTATTTGAGAAATAGTAGCTTAACTCGTCTATTTAAGGAATCATTCGATTTTTCAATCAATTTTTAAAACTGTCATCGATTATACTTGTAACACTACTGTAACACCGATTCACATAAAAAAAAACTACAGTTAGAAATGTTATTGTGGGCGAACGTAGGGACCATCCGATAGCAATGTATGAAGAACACAGTACGGTGAGAGCGGCGAGTTGCGGTATGACGTCACGCGCGCTTGGCGCGCCCAAGCGAAGTATTTGAAAAAGGCGGAAACTAAAATTATCGTAACTTCAAAACTTTTCGCTTGATTTAAATGAAACAAAAACAAGTGTATTTCTAGACATTTAGGCTACAAGGTCATAAAGTTTCAAGTGATTTAACGGACCCATTAACATTCTTCATTAAGGTGAGATAAATAAAGTGATTCATTAGTAGAAAAAGTGAGGTTCTTCAGGTTTTTCGAGAATTCGTCGAGAGCATAATTTAAAGTATCCTCATTAGCTTTCAGCTTGTGAACAGTCTGATTAAATGATGAAATTGTCGACATTGACACTAGAATACTTTGTTTCACTAATGAGGCTAGTTTCCTTTCATCGTTTTGTACAACTTCTATAGCATCATCATAGCGGAGGGCATCATCCTCGTCAAGGGTACCAAATATCTGTTTTAGAAGAGAACCTATCCCGGGGATCCAAGCACTACGTTTTGATCTGGTATCTATTAAATGGGATAGCGAAGAATATTCTTTAACGATATCGTGATATCGCACTGCAAGTGGTCGTATCAGGTTATGACATTCCAAATCGTGTACAGTTTCTCTTTGGTTGCATAAAAATCTAAAAGTTCCTATAATTGAATTTATATTATCTATATGAGGTTTCACATATGAGATATCTATCGGAATCACAATTCTTAAATAGTCATTAGTAATTTTAATATTTCCAATATAATCGAAGTATAATCCGGGGCTAGAAGCAATTGGCTGGACATAGTCCTGTTGTGCCATTATCGGAACGCTGAAAGGAAATGAGTTTCAGTCAGTTTTGTATTTTACAGCTTTACTTAATAATCAATTTCATAATCCTACTTTTACTTAACTAAATAATCGCCTTAACTTTGTAATTGATTTTATAATCCTACTCTTAACTATAGAGATAAGGTATATATATTTTAAGTTTAAATCGCATAATGTGATTCGAATAATTAGTACCCAATACAATACGAGTACGTATTCAAGGTGGGTCGAATTGTCCTATCGCGGGTTTCATTTCATCGAAGTGGTGACGCACGTGACGCCTGTTGATAAGGAGTGTCGCCGTGTGATTGTCGTGCACCTTCATTACTTTGTAAGGTCCTTTCCATAAGGGCGAGAGTGCCTTGCGAAGTCGTAGGTGATTCTTTAGGTAGACAAAGTCACCTTCTTTATATTGCACGGAGCGCGTTCGAGAGTTGTAATATTGTTTGGATGTTTCCTTAGTTTTTTGGATATGCTCTATTGCTTTGTCACGGGAGCATTTCAAGCGATGTTGAAGCATTTTTACGTAATCGGGGTAGGTAGTGGTATAAGACGATTCTTCGTATAACGAACTGGGCAGGAACGGCTTATTGCCAAACACGAGCTCGTAGTGCGTGAAGTTAGTTGTTGAGTGGACGGCTGTGTTGTATGTCAACATAGCGGTATATACATAACGGGGCCAGTTGTCTCGATTGACGTTGACAAACGACTTCAAGTATTCTTTCAGTGTCGAATGACTGCGCTCAAGGTCGCCTTGGGTTTGAGGATAGTAAGGAGATGACCACAACTGTTTTATTTTTAAGAAGTTACAGGTTTGTTTGAACAGGTCGGCAGTGAAGTTGGTACCTAGATCGCTAGATATTTTCTTTGGAATTCCAAAAAGAGAAATAAAATGAACAAGGCAGTCAGTGGTTTCTTCGGCAGTCACGGTGCGAATTGGGTACGCCACGGAGTACTTTGTCAGGTCGTCTTGTAAAGTAAGGATATACTTTAATTTTGCAGTTCCGGACTCGGGCAAAGGACCGACTATGTCAAGGGCAAGGCGCTCAAAAGGAGCACTGGAAGTGCTTGTGATGATCATAGGAGCACGATTTGTTTGTCGAAAAGCTTTATTAGCTTGGCAGGAAGGGCAGTTTTTTACGAAATGTTCGATATCAGAACGCATCGATTTCCAGTAGAATTGTTCTCGTACACGATTAAGCATGCGAGCTGTACCCAGGTGTCCAGCAACTGGCAAGTCGTGATTTTCTTTCAATATCTTGGGTATTTCGCTGAGAGTGGGATATTTGATCGTATCATAATAGATATGAACTGTTATACCTGTACCTCGGAACAAAAAAGCAAGCATGTTATATACTTTTGCAAAGATGAGTTTTTCAAAAGGATTTCTGAAATCGCTGATGGCGATTTCTTTGATGTTCGGGTGTTCCGACAATATCTTGTTTTTTACCGTCTTTAGGGTATTGAAGATGTCTGGGTAGGTACAGTTATCAAAATGATGGACTTTGATGAATGCAAAATGTTTTGTTTTTGACACTTAAACTCTCTGTTGCAAACAGGGATTTTCAGATTGGATGAACTCGTTCGAGTGTTCGTGTTCGCTTAGGATTTCTGGGACATAGGATATGGATTCATCTAAGTCTAATGAAGTGGGGATGATGATGACATTTTGGAGGGATTTCAGTAAGGTTTCGTTGTGTTCTATGATGTGGGTATCATAGGTTTCTTTAGATTTCAGAAATTTGGAGTAAGAGTTTTCGTCTGATGGAGAGGTCGCCGAATGAGTAGGTGACGGGATATCCGAAGTTAATGTAACAATGTCCGGTGTTTGGACTTCAGGAAGATTTTCAACATTAATTGGGACTTTAGAAGTTTCTTGTTGAATTGCAGGGGATACAGGATCGTTAGGTGTAACCACATGAGAAGGTTGATCAACTAAACCGTTATTCGCCTGCGAAGTTATTTCGTCCATAGGATTTGATTCTAGATATTTAAAGATGTCGTCTGTTATGTCGGGATTTTCGACATCAGGTCGAAGATCTGGCGGGGATAGCAAATCTGAGGTTGAAATAAGATCTTGTAATTCTATTAATTCTTGTTCTAGACTACTTTGAGACTGACCAATTTGGGGTTTATTGTTGACGCCTAGGTTTAGGTAAGGTTCTGAATTACTCGTTTCAGGGTTTGCTGCAGGGTTTTCGGGAAGAATTGGATTTACAGGGAATCTAGAAAGAGCATCTGCTGCAGAATTAAGTTTCCCTTTGCGATAGACTATTTCATACTCATACTCTTCAAGTATAAGTCGCCATCTTTGGAGTTTTCTGCTTGGATCTCAAGAGCCACACAAGTGGTCGATGATCTGTTATGATTTGGAATTTCCTCCCGTACAGATACGGACGGAATGTTTTGCATCCATAAAGGATTGCTAGTAACTCCTTTTCGGTGGTACTGTAATTGCACTCGCTTTTATTCAGGGTACGGGAAGCATAGGCCATTGGTCTTTCTTGTCCAACGGGACCTTGAGAAAGGACAGCACCTAGAGCGTGGTTGGAAGCATCGCAGGTGAGTACAAATGGTTTCGTGAAATCGGGATAGCACAAGACAGGAGCAGTAGTGAGTTTGTATTTAAGTTGATTGAATGCGACTTGTTGTTGATTTTCCCATTTGAAGGGTATATCCTTTTTTAGGAGGTTTGTTAAAGGCTTAGCTATGTTTGAGAAGTCAGGAATAAAGCGACGGTAGTATGATACCAATCCCAGAAAGGATTTTATGTCTTTCGGAGATTTCGGTACTGGGAAGTCTGTCACCGCTTTAATTTTATCGGAGTTAGGTTTAACTTCTTCTTCGCTGATAGTGTGGCCTAGATAAGCGACTTCCGTCCTCAAGAACTCGCACTTATCTGGCTGGAGTTTCAGATTGAATTCGCGAAGTTTTTGGAATACGGATTTGAGGTTTTCGACATGAGATGAGAGATCGTGAGAGTAAATAACGATATCGTCAAGGTAGACGAAACATTTGATTCCTTGGATACCCGAGAGGGCTTATTCATCAGTCGCTGGAAGGTCGATGGGGCGTTTTTCAGCCCAAATGGCATTCGACTGAATTCGAAATGCCCTTCAGGAACAGTGAAAGCTGTTTTGGAAGTATCGGCTTCATTTACTCGAATTTGGTGGAACCCGGATGCAAGGTCAAGCGTGGAGAAATATTTACAGGAACCTAATTGATCCAATATTTCTGAAATTTGAGGGATCGGATAAGCATCTCCGATTGTGATGTCATTCAGTTTTCGGTAGTCGATGACTACGCGCCATTTGCGCTGACCCGATGCATCTAATTTTTTCGGCACAACCCATATTGGGGAAGACCAGGGAGATGATGATGATTTGACCTTCATCTAACATTTTCTTAATTTGAGCAGTTACTTCGGCTTTATGGCATTCGGGAAATCTATAGGATTTAGTGTTGATTGGAACTGATGAAGTCGTATGGATCTCATGTTTTACGGCGTTGGTGAATGTAAGTTTGTCATCAGGGAGATGGAAGATATCAGAATAGTCAGAACATACTTCATGTAGAGCTGACTTTTCTTCATCGTTAAGGTGTGATGAACGCAATAGCTGGATAACGTGATTAGCACGTTCATAAGGGTTTTGAGTTTTTTCAGGTAACGATTCAGGGTAGTTCGTTGTTACGCTGTTCACAGGAACGTTAATATCATGTGAGTCTATCGGGACTAGGGTTAGATTAATGTTTGACATTAATGTTACTGGACTTTCGGATACATTCACAACAGAGACGTTTGTTCTGTTGTTCTCCTTTACTTTCAGTACTGAATTTGGAAACAGAAGATCATTGGAGTAATGAAAATCAAGTAGGAGTCCTTCTTTTATTTCTGGATTTTTAACGGAACATTCGATTATCATCTCTGTTCTGGGAGGAATCACGTAAGTAGGTTCATCAAAATTAAGTTTAATATCGACTTTTCCTAGTTTCAGAATATCATGCGTGTAATCAATATTGCAACGGAATTTTGTCAGTAAATCTGAACCGATGATACCGTCATAGGGTAAATTAATATCTTAAGCGACATGGAATTTATGATTCACGTATGTTTTGTTAGGCAAGAGCAGGTGCAGTTGGAAATGACCTAATGTCGGTGTTGAATCTTTATCAGAGTCAATACCTTTGAGGTTGATTGACTCTTTTGTCAAGGTTTGGTGTTTAGGAACACAAGTTTGTTTTAGGAGACTGATTGCGGATCCTGAATCCACAAGCAAGGAAAGTGGTTTTCTACTAATGCTTGTTTTCACTAGCACGTGTGGGAGAAATTGTTTAGTTGGGTCAGTTGTGATTTCATAGACTTTATTTTCTGGATGTTTAGATTTAGAAGCTTCGAGAGAAGGATCAATTTTTGTTTTCTCTGAGGATTTAGAAGTACCTTTTGTTGTCGAAAGTAATGAAGTGTCGGCTTTCAGGCATTGTCTCGTGCGACACCGAGGCGAGACAACTATTCGTTTAAAGAATCAGATTCTTTGTTGTTTTCGGTAGTACTTTCAGGATATTCTATTTCTGGATAACCTTTAGATACCTGGATTGACACCAGAGGTTGGAGGAAGGTACAGGTCAAATATGTAGCATGCAAATAAGAATTAGAATAAAATCCATCTTTATCGAGATTATGTGTGTTTCATTCAAGTGCTTACCTCTACTTATCTAGGTAAGTAGGTAGATACATGTTCATCGCTCGAAGAGTATTGGGGATCGGCTTTGTTGTTAGGCTGCGGCCTGGACGCAAGCGACGGCGACAGCGATGGCGACAGCGACACGAGTAGGGAATGCAATCTCGTACGAGATTTCCGCCTAGCGAGATCTCGCGAGACTCAAAACCCAGTCTCGCGAGATCTCGCAAATTACGGGATCTCGCGAGATTGGGAGATTCGCAATTAAAACATATGCAAACGCTTGTTTTAAGAACTAGTAATTGACATGATATGTAATTAAATAGAAACTGCGTTGCTTAGTTATAAAAATAATGTAAGTTTTATTTTAAAAATCAACAGAGTACTTATTATTTTGTCTCTAACTCTAATAACATTTGTTCACGTCTATAATTATTATACCTATTGTAGCTAATCAGTTCAAATTCGTACAATATTGGTAACAAAACAATAATTATCTATATTTAGTCTTTTGTAAATTATTACTTTAGTTTCAATAATTAAGAGTAATAGGAACATTACTTATGGTAAATAAAAACAACAAAACAAAAACTTAACTTCACAAGTTCTTAAATAAATGTTGTGAGATCGTATTAATTAAATAAAAGAAGTTTAAAGTAGAAGTCAGATGAAGTTATCAAGGTACGGAAAGGCAAGTTAGTTTGTCTGAAAATGGCTTCTCAAAAAACACATCATGTTGAGAGTATCATCTGACAGACGACTTCTGATTTTGCATGCCAAATACCCTGCTGCTGAAAAAGCTCGTTCTGCCTCAACACTTGTGGGAACCACAGTTGAGAGGCAGTTATGTACGAAGTTTAAAAGTTCCCCTCTTACTCCACCAGCTTCGTACAAATTCATTTCTTTTTTTATTAAAATGTTTAAAGTATTTGTTGTAGAATTTGTTGAGCGAGCAGTGGGCTGTTTCAGTGCTTTCAGTGATTTTTGCAGCTTTTCATGAAGTGTGATATTTTTTTCCGCGGAAACGGCAGAAAGAGGCATTGTAGTGTCTTCAATATCGAAGCCTTCATCGTCCTCTTGTGCAACCGGTGCAACAACATCGACATCCTGCGTCTGTGAGTTATAATTGTACTGTGTTTTGCAGTGCAATCTTTCTATAAGTTTTTTAATTTCTTTACGGATAGTGGTCTTCGGGGAAATAATGAATGTTTCATCTTGCGCATACTCTTCCAAATCATTTTCGTATTGGGTAAAGTTCCTTAAATATAGCAACACTGATGTCAAACATGTGCGGCGCTCAGATATACGGATTCTTAAGGATTCGGCCAGTTTTTTTGCCAGTGGCGTAGACTGTTCTTCCAATTCGCGTATCAGGAACCTCAAAGTAGTTTCAGCAGTAACTAGGTCAGAATCTCGGTGACATAAGACTTCAACGGCGAGTTTCACAGGCTCGAAAATTCAGTTCGCGCGCAGCCGCGCTATGAAATACACGTTGTCACGCTACATTTGTCAATCTCGTTATCTCGCGAGATCTCGCACGAAATTTGACGAGATACAATCTCGTTAAATATGGCCGGGATCTCGCGAGATCGGGATCTCGGCGAGACGAGATTGCATTCCCTAGACACGAGCGACTTGATCATTTCCATACATTTGTATGGAGCTGTTTTGGACGACAGCGACACGCGCGGCGACACACGAGCGACGAGCAACATTTCAAGGACGTCGCGCGTTTAGGGACGTTCTTCTTTAATCGATAAACCAGTTTAAACTATCGATAGTTTGAGAAGAAAAAATAGTTTTAGATAATAAAATGATAAAGTTTGATACCAGCTGGGGTGCCCGGCTTCGCTCAGGGAGTTGATATCCCCCCGCACCCTGCGCCTCACCCCCCTCACCCCTCACCTCACTCCCGACTCACCCTCCCTCGCACTCCGCACCTCGCCCTTCCGCACCCCGCGACACCCTCCCTCGCACCCTGCTCCTCCCCCTCCCGCACCCCGAGCCTCCCCTCACCCCTCTCCTCTCCCCCCGCAACCCGCGCCTCACCTCCACACCACACTCTCCCCGCACTCCGCGCCTCCCCCCGCACCTCTCGCCTCCCCCCACACCCCGCACCCCCCGCACCCCTCTCCTCACTGTCCCCCGCACCCCGCTCCTCTCCCCCGCAACCCGTGTCTCAACCCCCCCCCCCCCGCAAACCCCCTGTCCCCCCCCGCACCCCGCTCCTCTCCCCCGCAACCCGTGCCTCAACCCTGCAACCCACTCTCCCGGGTGCGGGAGAGTGGGTTGCAGGGTTGCTGTCGCTGTCGCAGTCGCTTGCGTCCAGGCCGCGGCCTAAGGCTGCGGCCTGACTATTGATTTGCGCTCCTGACTATTGATCCGAGAGTCGTAGGTTTAGACAAAACAAAAAGGCGATTTCGGCAACTACTGAAGAATTATGAAGATCACAGTCGAAATCCGAAAGTTTATATTACAAAAGGATGACTGTGGAAATAGATTATACTGTACATAATCAATATTTTAAAAGAAAGTGTACAAATGTTTGTGCCGATAAAACTCTGAAACGAATCCAGATACGATCAAGGGAGTTATATGGTGCGGTAGCCCTTGTCCCCCATCCATGAAGAAGGTTTCTGTTTTTGCCTAAAGGGCGTGCTTTTGAAGATATAATAGAACAGTCCAGAACATTCGAGAGTATTTGAGAGCACTCTACAGCAGTCCCGGAACAGCGGGGTGCGGGGGGTGAGGACCGGTCTGCGGGGGGAAGGTGCGGGGTGTGGCGGGGATAATAAGCGGCGTGCGGGGGGTGAGGCGCGGGTTACGGGGGAGAGGAGCGGGGTGCGGGGCAGGGTGAGGAGCGGGGTACGAGGGGGACACGCGGGGTGCAGGGGGAGAGGAGCGGGAGGAGGGTGAGTCGCGGGGTGCGGGGGGAGGAGCGGGGTGCGGGGGGGAGTGGGGGTGCGGGGAGAGTGGGTTGCAGGGTTGAGGCACGGGTTGCGGGGGAGAGGAGTGGGGTGCGGGGGGGACAGGGGGTTTGCGAGGGGGGAGCGGGGGGGGGTTGAGACACGGGTTGCGGGAGAGAGGAGTGGGGTGCGGGGGGGAGGAGTGGTGGGGGGGTGGGGTTGAGGCGCGGGTTGCGGGGGAGAGAAGCGGGTGCGGGGGACGGTGAGGAGAGGGGTGCGGGGGGTGCGGGGTGCGGGGGGAGGGGAGAGGTGGGGGGGGAGGCGCGGAGTGCGGGGGGAGTGTGGTGTGGAGGTGAGGCGCGGGTTGCGGGGGGAGAGGAGAGGGGTGAGGGGAGGCTCGGGGTGCGGGAGAGGGAGGAGCAGGGTGCGAGGGAGGGTGTCGCGGGGTGCGGAAGGGTGACGTGCGGAGTGCGAGGGAGGGTGAGTCGGGAGTGAGGTGAGGGGTAAGGGGGGGTGAGGCGCAGGGTGCGGGTGGATATCAACTCCCTGAGCGAAGCCGGGCACCCCAGCTAGTATCAAACTTTATCATTTTATTATCTGAAACTATTTTTTCTTCTCAAACTATCGATAGTTTAAACTGGTTTATCGATTAAAGAAGAACGTCCCTAAACGCGCGACGTCCTTGAAATGTCGCTCGTCGCTCGTGTGTCGCCGCGCGTGTCGCTGTCGTCCAAAACAGCTCCATACAAATGTATGGAAATGATCAAGTCGCTCGTGTCGCTGTCGCCATCGCTGTCGCCGTCGCTTGCGTCCAGGCCGCAGCCTAACAACAAAGCCGATCCCCAATACTCGTTATAGTCACATAGAAAGTAACAAAGATACTATAAAACTCAAAATACTTTGAAATCATGAATAGCGGTATCAAAATGTATGCGTCCTTGATTTTCTACTAGCAGAGACAGTATTGCTCCTTGCTTACACGTAAGTCTTAATGTGTACATCTTGTACATGCGGCTGAGAATTCCCTTCATTACCTAAAATAAAATAATAGCGATTATCTAATGGTTCCTATTTAAGACCTGCCATAACACATAACACATAACGCTCTAAGACGATCGTACATAGCTAATCTAAACAGTACCTACATTCTGATGAAGTTTCCAAACAAGTCGATTTGAATTCTTACACTTACACCGTCGACGTAAACATAAATCCAATCCCTAGGTTTTGATACCACCAGATGCCCATCAGTATAGTTCAAAATTGTTTCAAAGAGTAATAAGCCCGCTCTTTGATGCAGTTGCTCGAAAGTGGGCAGAGCAGCCCCCTGCACGTCTTCGTACACCTTGCCCAAGTGTTGTCTGCCTTCCGACGTCAGAAGGTTTAGGTGATAGTTCAATATTATTTTACTATAATTTCCCTTTAGAGACCGTTTCGGTGCAGTAATTGACTTTACTTCTCCATTGATCTGTAATTGTCACAATTTTAAAAGATACCTATTTATTGAAACAAAATATGGCGGAATCATTTAGGGGACCTTGTATTTTGTTTACCATTGACAACACTTCGCGTATTGCGTAATATTTCGGAGTCGGATCTCCAGCTTCATCTAACGGTGTATCGTAATCATAAGATATAATTGAAGGTAAATATTTTTCTACAAAATTAGCGCCTGAAAACGAATGGGTTTAAAATAACTATATTTAGCCTCTTCGCTTTAACAGGTGATTTGTCGTTTGACTATGAGACTAACCAGAAGTAAATTCAAAATTGGTTCCTCCAAAGAATACTTAGAAGTTTAAGCTGATGTTCCCTTCTATTAGCTTATTCAAGCAATCGACGAGGGCTTCGGTGGAGACCCGCGACATATTCTCGCCCCTTGGACTTTGTATTAATTGCTTATTTTCGCACAATGGCAAGCCATGTAGTTCCACAAAAACATGCCGAACATGCAACAAATCGCACAGTACGATATTGCATGAAGCATTACAAAAGTCAGCAATAAGAACATCGGCCGCCGGCCCCGCGATTGCAACATACATGATAGCGCTTCACATGTGTCTCAGTCTCAAGAAAGTATCTCTGAAATTTTACTTGCAACAGCTCAATTAAGAGTCCTAGGAGCCGACGGAAGCTACCATAACATCCGAGCATTAGTTGATCAAGGCTCTCAAGTTTCAATTATAACCGAGCGAGCGGCTCAACTCTTAGGTATAAAGAGGCAAAAATGTAAAGGCGTGATATTTGGGGTAGGTCAAGGAGAAAATACATGCAAAGGAAAAATTAACATAACATGCTCATCTATTTACAATGACTATACCTTTAATACCGAAGTGATAATCATGAACAGTCTCATAAAAAACCTACCAAACAGAACATTTAACAAGCCATCTTGGTCTCACATTCAGAACATCAACCTAGCCGATCCTGAGTTCTACGTAGACGTATTACTAGGAGCTAACATTTACTCAAACATTATGCTAAGCGGTATGATAAAGGGTGATGACGAAACACAACCTATGGCTCAACAAACATTGCTAGGTTGGCTTCTCTGTGGAAGCGCCCGAACATTTCACTGTAATGTGAATTGTGATCATCAACAACCTTGAGGATATCCAACAATTTTGGGAAGTGGAGGAAATAACAGAGGAAGGTGAGATGTCCTCTGAAGATATACAGCGTGTACAATATTTTCAAGATACAACAATCAGGAACAAGGAAGGTTACGAGGTGCGACTTCCAATGAAAACAAATTTTGAACAACAATTAGGAACATCAAAACAAAAAGCTCTAGCTCAATTTCGAAATTTGGAAAAGAAGTTTGAAAAACAAGAAAATTTAGCTACAGCCTATATATCATTCATGAACGAATATAAACAATTAGAACACATGAAGCCGGCTTACGGTAACGCGACACCTGAATGCTATTTACCGCACCACGGCGTCGAGCGAGCTGAGTCAACAACAACTAAATACAGAGTGGTGTTTAATGCGTCTTCTAAAACATCAACAGGGTGTTCTTTAAATGATCTCATGTACAAGGGTCCAAATTTACAACAAGACTTATAGTGTTTGATATTGAGATGGAGACAATATCAGTTCGCGTTTACGGCTGATATTGAAAAAATGTACCGGCAGATTCTCGTCAACTCAGCTGATACACCATTGCAAAAGATCGTATGGAGAGAATCGCCTGAACAACCCATACAAATATTCGAGTTGGCCACAGTAACATATGGTACAAAAGCCGCACCATTCTTGGCTATGATGACTCTCAAAAGATTGGCTGCCGATGAAAAAGATTCGTTTCCAACGGCATCCAAGGTTTTAGAGGAGTCATTTTACATGGACGATTTAGTTCATGGTACCCATAACATCGAACAGGGGAAGAAGTTAATAGATGATCTCAATGTACTGTTAAAATCTGGCGGATTTAATTTGCGCAAATGGTCAACAAACAATCAGGCTCTATTAGAGAACATACCCACCGAACAAAACAACAATATGATTTTTAATTTCAAAACAGAGAACACATCCAAAACACTTGGCCTTAGTTGGAATGCTACTGAAGACAGTTTCAGCTTTAGGTGTCAGATGACAAACCCAACAAAACTAACAAAAAGAACCCTGCTGTCCGAAATATCAAAAATATTTGACCCTTTAGGATGGCTGGCCCCAGTAGTAGCAAAGCTAAAGTTACTTTTTCAAAAAGTATGGAAAACAAACATTCAATGGGACGATGAAGTATCAGATGACATACTCGACGAATGGTCTAAGTTACAGGCAGACATGCATAACATAAACAATTATAACATTCCACGATGGATTTTTTCTAAAGAACATGACGTCATAGAACTACACGGTTTCTGTGATGCGTCCCTAGAAGCCTACGCATGTGTGGTGTATGCACGCATGAAACAAACAACAGTGGTCCAAGTCGCTGCTAAAACAAAACTTGTACCACTCAAAAAACAATTAACATTACCGCGGTTAGAATTAAGCGGAGCAAACCTACTGGCAAAACTAATAAAAAAGATCAAAGAGGCCTATAAAACATACAACATTGAAGTTTTTGGCTGGACAGACTCCAAGGTAGTTCTAGGGTGGCTACAAGGAGAGCCAAGTCGATGGAAGCCTTTTGTGGCAAATAGAGTTCAACAGATAACTGAGATCATGCCCGAACATCAATGGCGTTACGTAAACACGACAGAAAATCCTGCTGACGCAGCAAGTAGAGGATTATATCCATCTCAGTTATTAAAACAACAATCCTTATGGAAAAACGGGCCGAAATGGTTAACAACATTTAAACCTGAAACAAGTGAAAAACAAACATTTACAACAAATGAAGAACAAAAGATAAAACAATCAAATGTAATAACTCAGAGACGTAATAGTGATGATGAAAACATAACCCATCAGTTATTACCAAGGTTCGGAACCGGTTAACAAATACCGGTTAATTTCGTTCGAATTTCGGTTAACGATTCCGTTCAGGTTAAAACCGGTTTCCAGCTTAACCGGTAAATTTGAATAAAATATCGGTTAATCAGGAAGCGGTTTTCTAACCGAAATAAGAACTAAATTAACCGGTTAAAACCAAACTTAGTCAAGTACAGGCGCGTCGCGCGGGTGCCACTGCCCGAGTCTTCTGCTCACTTTCTCGCACGGTTTCAATTGATTGCACGTGGCAAACATGCCTACAAAGTCGCATATTCTTCAAATTAACCGGTTAATTCCGTTCGAACGAAAAAATATCGGTTTTGGTTAAACCGGTTAAATATACCGGTAACCGAAACCTGAATGAAACCTTAACCGAAATTATTTCGATATAGGGGTCAATGACCGAAACCGGTATTTTCAAAAAACCGGTTTCCGAACCCTGGTTATTACAAAAACACAGTTCCATTACAAAAGTAATGCGAATTATAGCGTGGATACAACGGGCATTGACACCTACACACAATCGACAAACAGGCTATCTCAGGTTACAAGAATTACAAAAAGCTAAATTGACAATTGTTAGACATGTGCAACAGACTGAATATGGAACGGAAATAGAACTTTTACGTAAACAAGGCAAACTGAACACTAACAGCAAACTTATACATTTGAATCCGTTCATAGATCAGAACAGCATCTTACGTGTGGGAGGACGTTTAGCTCACGCGACCTTGAACATGGAAATGAAACACCCCAAAATAATACCAAAAGACAGTCGTCTGGCGGAACTTCTGGTTGCATATGCCCATAAGCTAACATTTCATGGTGGTCCTCGCCTCACTATGGCTAATCTGAGGCAAGAATACTGGATAACAGGCGAAACAATTATGTGAAAAACCAGCTACGAAAATGTGTAACCTGTCGCAAACAAGAGGGAAAGAAACAGCAACAGTTAATGGGAGACTTGCCAGCGTCTCGGATTAACCCTGCCAAACCTTTTTACCATACAGGAGTGGACTATACAGGATGTGTAGATATCAAAGCGAACAAAGGCAGAGGTATAAAAACATTAAGAGGCTATGTAGCTATCTTTATTTGTATGGTTACCAAAGCCGTGCATTTAGAGTTAGTTTCAGAGTTAACAAGCTCAGCCTTCTTAGCCGCACTGAGGAGGATGGCAGCGAGACGGGGTGCGCCTCGCCATATGTACAGCGATAACGGCACGAATTTCGTAGGAGCTAACAACATCTTACAAGAAGATTGGAAACAACAACAACAACTCTTTAACAACAGCTTCCTGGCAGAGGTAACTGAGATGAACATTGAGTGGCACTTCAACGCACCAGCCCAGTGCCGGAGGGCTTTGGGAAAGGGCGGTGAGGAGCCTGAAACATCATTTAAGACGCGTAGTGGGTGAACAAAAATTAACTTTCGAGGAGTATTCCACCGTTCTCACTCAAGTCGAAGCGTGTTTGAACTCACGCCCACTGTGCGCCTTATCAGAAAACATTGAAGACCTGGATTTCTTAACGCCTGCACATTTTCTAACAGGGAGACCAGGAGTTACAATAATTGAAACAGACGAAGATGCCCGCACACGTTGGCATTTAACACAAAAAATCCACAGTGACATCTGGAAGAGATGGAAAACAGAATACTTGAGCCAGTTATCAGCAAGGGGCAAATGGAAACAGCCTAAAGAAAACATCGAAACCGGAGATATGGTAGTCATACACGAAGATAACCTTCCTCCTGGAAAGTGGGCCCTAGGAAGAGTTATTGATGTCCACCCCGGTAGTGACGTCAGAGTCGTGACGTTGAAAACAAAAAACGGCTTACTAAAAAGACCTGTAATAAAATTATCTAAACTGCCAATACAAAAACAAACAAACTCAGATAGTAACACCACTGACCAGACAGAGACACCCGTACAAGTTGAAAAGAAACAGCGAACAAACAAACGATCAAGTTTCATAACAATGGCGATGACGTTTATGTACCTAATGAGTGTGATAACTACAGGGTTGTATTTTAATGCAACAAGTTTGAATCAAAATCAAGGCCTATATTTTGATAAATTGGGTAACATGCAACTTGTAAGAGATGAGTGGAAGATAGTCGCTTATTATGACCTCCAACCGTATTGGGAAGGAACGGCGGCTTACATAAAATATTATAAACATTTGGAAAGAGTTTGTGAATTAATTCAACAACTATCGCACTGTGACATCATACTCTTGCAGTTAAGCCATACATACAACGAGCTAGAACATAACAATGAAGTTTTACTGAACCACAAGATAAGCTCACACACGTGACACACGAGACGCCGCAGGCGCGGTCTTATCAATGGTGTCGGATATCTCGCGAACTCCCTCTTCGGAGTACTCGACGACCGATTCGCAGAACAATATCAGAAGGATATTTCCCTGGTACTCGGTAATCAAAAACACCTAGTAACATTATGGAAAAACCAGACTTCTATTATAGAGGCTGAGTACAATTTGCTAAAACGAACAGAACAGACTATCAAGAAACAACACAAAATTATTAACAGGCATTTAATGGATTTAGATAAGGCTACGAACATAATTGAAGAAAAAATAAGCAACACGGAGGCTATGACTGAGTTTTCCCTATCATCTATGGCAGCGAACAACTTACTGACACATCTAAAAAATATTCAAGACTCTTTACTTGACACGATCACTAGAATCTACAATGGAAAATTAAACATTCACTTCGTTGACCCTCGACAGCTTCAAAATGAATTGAGTATTATTTCGAGCCAACTATCCTCAGAACTTACTCTCCCAATCGATAACATACAAACAAACATCCAAAACATTTACAATTTACTTCAAGTAAGAGCGAAAATGACCAACGATTTCTTAATATTTGAGATTAGAGTTCCACTAATCAGTAGAGATGTATATAACCTATACAACATTGTTGCTGTACCACATCCATATGGAAGAAATATGATCTCTATCATACCTATTGAAAGTCATGTGGCTATGAGTTTACAAAAAGATGCCTATTTACCCCTAACATCCAATGATTTGGAACATTGTGTGACACGTGACTCTTTAACATATTTGTGTCAGCTGAGAACACCAACATTTAAGATGAGGACAGATTCCGATCTTTGCATAAAAGATAACAATAAAATAGATCAATGTAAAACAACAGTTTCTCTATGTCAGAGTCAGTGGACTAGCCTAACAAAGGTAAACCAATACCTTCACTCTTGCTGTGACCGATGTCAACTACGGAACTTATGCGCCGATCAGGTTACATCACAACAATTAATTGGAGCTAACATTATAAACATACAGCCAGATTGTGTAATAAAGACTGAAAACTTCACTATTTATTCACATAAAAACAAACAGAGTAAACTTCAATTATCAGCTGATGTAGAGACATTGAAAATTGATCCCATTAATCATGTGATTAATTTGACCGTACAAAAAATAACAGAAGATAACACGACTGAGGTTATTGAAAGACATTCAGAACAGGATTAACAACATGAAAGGCAATGCAGAGCTAGCTGAGAGCATTTCAACTCATAATACACACCATTACACCTCCATATACATCTTGTGGGGTGTTGTAGTGGTGGTAACAATTATTTTCGGGTATCGAAGTTATCAAAAAAGGACAGCGGCTGGAGGTTCATCGGCGGTGTCGGCGGTGGCTCCGTGGGCGGAAGCAGCGGCGGCTGTCTCGGCAGCCGCGACAGCAGCGGCGGCGCCGGCGGCGGGGGCCAGGGCCGGTCCCCAGCCTGCCGCGCGCGCCGGTAACAGTGAACATTGTAGTGCGCGAGTGCAAGTGAGTGAGTGTAGTGGATGTGAAAGTGAGTGTAAATACAAAGAAAGGGGTACACGCCCAGTGTTAAAGAAAATTTCGTTTAGTGATGATCTGGTGTAGAGACAATAAATACATAGTTTATTAAGTTGATTATCATTAGAAAACATTTAACAAGAATAACATAGAATTAAGTTTAAATTGAATATCACCTTGTAACTCATTTTCATCCCTCATCTCATTCTTCTGCCCTCCGCAAGATGTTCGGTTATTGACCGAACACGTAACTTAAATTCGGCGCATACGCAGCAGTTTGCCGCGTTTGTCCAAATCTAAGTCAGTGCATTTTACGGTACCATCGCGGTCGGGTGCATTCAGAACATTCCTAACATTTAACATCAACATTAACATCAAACATTTTTATAAACATTTAATCTTAGACATTTTAGTGTAATATGTGAACATTTAGTGTAAACCAATAAACAAACATTTTATCAAACCATTTCTCTTCTTACTGAACACTATCACCCGCAAGTTATCGCCCTAACATCTACACTACCTTGGCAATTCGAATTTAAAGTATTTTATGTGTGTGGACGTCTTTCGGCTGATGATGATGTGTCACTATTAATATAGTGGTAATTCATTTGAGATGTATCTAAGACTTTGTTTGTGCTGCCTGTGGCGGAAAGTAATTTGGGTTCGTCGAGAATAGGTTACTTTCAAATAGTATTTCTTTTTATAGATAACGTGATTAACTTTATTCTGTATATAAAAAAACTATTAAATATTCTTGCCCGAGAAATCTTTAGTGATATGATGAATAGTATCTACAATCTATATCTTACCATTATTAATAATCATATGTGCGGTTTCAGTCGATGACGTAAAAGACACATTCTGACACCTGCGCAGGATTATGCCTCAGGGTCCTCTCATGAACTCAGAGTTCTACACAGGCTGGATAACGCACTGGGGCGAGAATATGTCGCGGGTCTCCACCGAAGCCCTCGTCGATTGCTTGAATAAGCTAATAGAAGGGAACATCAGCTTAAACTTCTAAGTATTCTTTGGAGGAACCAATTTTGAATTTACTTCTGGTTAGTTTCATAGTCAAACGACAAATCACCTGTTAAAGCGAAGAGGCTAAATATAGTTATTTTAAACCCATTCGTTTTCAGGCGCTAATTTTGTAGAAAAATATTTACCTTCAATTACATCTTATGATTACGATGCACCGTTAGATGAAGCTGGAGATCCGACTCCGAAATATTACGCCATACGCGAAGTGTTGTCAAAGGTAAACAAAATACAAGGTCCCCTAAATGATTCCGCCATATTTTGTTTCAATAAATAGGTATCTTTTAAAATTGTGACAATTACAGATCAATGGAGAAGTAAAGTCAATTACTGCACCGAAACGGTCTCTAAAGGGAAATTATAGTAAAATAATATTGAACTATCACCTAAACCTTCTGACGTCGGAAGGCAGACAACACTTGGGCAAGGTGTACGAAGACGTGCAGGGGGCTGCTCTGCCCACTTTCGAGCAACTGCATCAAAGAGCGGGCTTATTACTCTTTGAAACAATTTTGAACTATACTGATGGGCATCTGGTGGTATCAAAACCTAGGGATTGGATTTATGTTTACGTCGACGGTGTAAGTGTAAGAATTCAAATCGACTTGTTTGGAAACTTCATCAGAATGTAGGTACTGTTTAGATTAGCTATGTACGATCGTCTTAGAGCGTTATGTGCTATGTGTTATGGCAGGTCTTAAATAGGAACCATTAGATAATCGCTATTATTTTATTTTAGGTAATGAAGGGAATTCTCAGCCGCATGTACAAGATGTACACATTAAGACTTACGTGTAAGCAAGGAGCAATACTGTCTCTGCTAGTAGAAAATCAAGGACGCATAAATTTTGATACCGCTATTCATGATTTCAAAGTATTTTGAGTTTTATAGTATCTTTGTTACTTTCTATGTGACTAAAACGAGATGGTTTCGTGATCATACATTTAATTTCAGGGCATAAGAAGTTCCGTAAAATTCAATAATTATGTTCTCGAAGGAAAGTGGAAAATTATTGGGTTTCCTCTAGAACTACTGAATCTTAAAAACCGTGGTCAAAAGCAAAAGAGAAAAGATGGCCCTGTTATTTTTCAGGGCGAGTTCACTCTGCCTGACAAACGAAAACCTTTAGATACCTGGATTGACACCAGAAGTTGGAGGAAGGTACAGGTCAAATATGTAGTATGCAAATAAGAATTAGAATAAAATCCATCTTTATCGAGATGATGTGTGTTTCATTCAAGTGCTCACCTCTACTTATCTAGGTAAGTAGGTAGATACATGTTCATCGCTCGAAGAGTATTGGGGATCGGCTTTGTTGTTAGGCTGCGGCCTGGACGCAAGCGACGGCGACAGCGATGGCGACAGCGACACGAGCGACTTGATCATTTCCATACATTTGTATGGAGCTGTTTTGGACGACAGCGACACGCGCGGCGACACACGAGCGACGAGCGACATTTCAAGGACGTCGCGCGTTTAGGGACGTTCTTCTTTAATCGATAAACCAGTTTAAACTATCGATAGTTTGAGAAGAAAAAATAGTTTCAGATAATAAAATGATAAAGTTTGATACTAGCTGGGGTGCCCGGCTTCGCTCAGGGAGTTGATATCCACCCGCACCCTGCGCCTCACCCCCCTCACCCCTCACCTCACTCCCGACTCACCCTCCCTCGCACTCCGCACCTCGCCCTTCCGCACCCCGCGACACCCTCCCTCGCACCCTGCTCCTCCCCCTCCCGCACCCCGAGCCTCCCCTCACCCCTCTCCTCTCCCCCCGCAACCCGCGCCTCACCTCCACACCACACTCCCCCCGCACTCCACGCCTCCCCCCGCACCTCTCCCCTCCCCCCGCACCCCGAACCCCCCGCACCCCTCTCCTCACCGTCCCCCGCACCCGCTTCTCTCCCCCGCAACCCGCGCCTCAACCCCACCCCCCCACCACTCCTCCCCCCCGCACCCCACTCCTCTCCCCCGCAACCCGTGTCTCAACCCCCCCCTCCCGCTCCCCCCTCGCAAACCCCCTGTCCCCCCCGCACCCCGCTCCTCCCCCCGCACCCCGCGACTCACCCTCCTCCCGCTCCTCTCCCCCTGCACCCCGCGTGTCCCCCTCGTACCCCGCTCCTCACCCTGCCCCGCACCCCGCTCCTCTCCCCCGTAACCCGCGCCTCACCCCCCGCACGCCGCTTATTATCCCCGCCACACCCCGCACCTTCCCCCCGCAGACCGGTCCTCACCCCCCGCACCCCGCTGTTCCGGGACTGCTGTAGAGTGCTCTCAAATACTCTCGAATGTTCTGGACTGTTCTATTCTAGAAAATTCTTAAGGGTGAAATTTCAACCCTTATATCTTCAAAAGCACGCCCTTTAGGCAAAAACAGAAACCTTCTTCATGGATGGGGGACAAGGGCTACCGCACCATATAACTCCCTTGATCGTATCTGGATTCGTTTCAGAGTTTTATCGGCACAAACATTTGTACACTTTCTTTTATAATATTGATTATGTACAGTATAATCTATTTCCACAGTCATCCTTTTGTAATATAAACTTTCGGATTTCGACTTTGATCTTCATAATTCTTCAGTAGTTGCCGAAATCGCCTTTTTGTTTTGTCTAAACCTACGACTCTCGGATCAATAGTCAGGAGCGCAAATCAATAGTCAGGCCGCAGCCTTAGGCCGCGGCCTGGACGCAAGCGACTGCGACAGCGACAGCAACCCTGCAACCCACTCTCCCGCACCCGGGAGAGTGGGTTGCAGGGTTGAGGCACGGGTTGCGGGGGAGAGGAGTGGGGTGCGGGGGGGACAGGGGGTTTGCGGGGGGGTTGAGACACGGGTTGCGGGGGAGAGGAGCGGGGTGCGGGGGGGAGGAGCGGTGGGGGGTGTGGGGTTGAGGCGCGGGTTGCGGGGGAGAGAAGCGGGGTGCGGGGGACAGTGAGGAGAGGGGTGCGGGGGGTGCGGGGTGCGGGGGGAGGCGAGATGTGCGGGGGGAGGCGCGGAGTGCGGGGGGAGTGTGGTGTGGAGGTGAGGCGCGGGTTGCGGGGGGAGAGGAGAGGGGTGAGGGGAGGCTCGGGGTGCGGGAGGGGGAGGAGCAGGGTGCGAGGGAGGGTGTCGCGGGGTGCGGAAGGGCGAGGTGCGGAGTGCGAGGGAGGGTGAGTCGGGAGTGAGGTGAGGGGTGAGGGGGGTGAGGCGCAGGGTGCGGGGGGATATCAACTCCCTGAGCGAAGCCGGGCACCCCAGCTGATATCAAACTTTATCATTTTATTATCTAAAACTATTTTTTCTTCTCAAACTATCGATAGTTTAAACTGGTTTATCGATTAAAGAAGAACGTCCCTAAACGCGCGACTTCCTTGAAATGTTGCTCGTCGCTCGTGTGTCGCCGCGCGTGTCGCTGTCGTCCAAAACAGCTCCATACAAATGTATGGAAATGATCAAGTCGCTCGTGTCGCTGTCGCCATCGCTGTCGCCGTCGCTTGCGTCCAGGCCGCAGCCTAACAACAAAGCCGATCCCCAATACTCTTCGAGCGATGAACATGTATCTACCTACTTACCTAGATAAGTAGAGGTAAGCACTTGAATGAAACACACATCATCTCGATAAAGATGGATTTTATTCTAATTCTTATTTGCATGCTACATATTTGACCTGTACCTTCCTCCAACCTCTGGTGTCAATCCAGGTATCTAAAGGTTATCCAGAAATAGAATATCCTGAAAGTACTACCGAAAACAACAAAGAATCTGATTCTTTAAACGAATAGTTGTCTCGCTTCGGTGTCGCACGAGACAATGCCTGAAAGCCGACACTTCATTACTTTCGACAACAAAAGGTACTTCTAAATCCTCAGAGAAAACAAAAATTGATCCTTCTCTCGAAGCTTCTAAATCTAAACATCCAGAAAATAAAGTCTATGAAATCACAACTGACCCAACTAAACAATTTCTCCCACACGTGCTAGTGAAAACAAGCATTAGTAGAAAACCACTTTCCTTGCTTGTGGATTCAGGATCCGCAATCAGTCTCCTAAAACAAACTTGTGTTCCTAAACACCAAACCTTGACAAAAGAGTCAATCAACCTCAAAGGTATTGACTCTGGTAAAGATTCAACACCGACATTAGGTCATTTCCAACTGCACCTGCTCTTGCCTAACAAAACATACGTGAATCATAAATTCCATGTCGCTTAAGATATTAATTTACCCTATGACGGTATCATCGGTTCAGATTTACTGACAAAATTCCGTTGCAATATTGATTACACGCATGATATTCTGAAACTAGGAAAAGTCGATATTAAACTTAATTTTGATGAACCTACTTACGTGATTCCTCCCAGAACAGAGATGATAATCGAATGTTCCGTTAAAAATCCAGAAATAAAAGAAGGACTCCTACTTGATTTTCATTACTCCAATGATCTTCTGTTTCCAAATTCAGTACTGAAAGTAAAGGAGAACAACAGAACAAACGTCTCTGTTGTGAATGTATCCGAAAGTCCAGTAACATTAATGTCAAACATTAATCTAACCCTAGTCCCGATAGACTCACATGATATTATCGTTCCTGTGAACAGCGTAACAACTAACTACCCTGAATCGTTACCTGAAAAAACTCAAAACCCTTATGAACGTGCTAATCACGTTATCCAGCTATTGCGTTCATCACACCTTAACGATGAAGAAAAGTCAGCTCTACATGAAGTATGTTCTGACTATTCTGATATCTTCCATCTCCCTGATGACAAACTTACATTCACCAACGCCGTAAAACATGAGATCCATACGACTTCATCAGTTCCAATCAACACTAAATCCTATAGATTTCCCGAATGCCATAAAGCCGAA